>CM020035.1:1200000-1800000 GCA_009769605.1 Bucorvus abyssinicus | reverse complement strand
CTCTGGTACTGCATCTCCTGCCTAAAACTGTCCCCTCTAGAGGCGCCTCCTCAGGGAGCTCACCCAGGAGGGGAATTTGGTCAGAAACTAAGAATGGGAGACGGGGTGTGAAAATTACAACTCCCCAAGAACACAATTTGATGATTAGCATTTTATGAAAGGACAAGTGAGAAAGAAATGCCTTTAACAAAAAAAGTGAACACTCCTGTTTTCAATTAAATACCATTTCAATAGCAAAAACAACCCCAACCATCCATTCAGCCTGACACTTCTTCAATAAGAGAGAATTCAAGCTTGCAGGATATAATTGACCAGCATGGAATTTTGCCAGGATACCAAGATAAACATAATTACTCATATTAAGAGCGTTAATTAATTGTTTGTGAACACAAATAATTGGCTGCTTGGCCTTACAGCTCATTAGAAAGCGACAATTCTATTAGACGCTGCTGTCCTGTAGCTGTGCTAGGACCGCTGATCTGTAATCACCAGCGGGCTGAAACCGAGCCAGGGAAAAATCCATGAGAGGTCGAGCACCAAGACAAATATTAGTGATATCTATAAAAAAAGAATTAATGTTCTCTGGATAAAGGAGGAGCTTTTTTTTGGTTGGGGTTTCTGGGTGGGTTTTTTTGGTTGGCTAATCATTTATGCAATTTTTTCTACTAAATATCTCTTAAAATACCCCAAAGAGCTGCAAGATGGAGTTAACCAGTATTAATTATGAATTAGTGACCTTGAGATATACAACCTACGACACATGATGCAACTCAACGTGTAAACAGTGAGCTCCAGCAGCCTCCTCGGCAGGGCCTCGCACCAGCAGTGGGAGAGCCGGGGTTACCGATTCACACCCCGTGTGCTTGGCAGACAGTGCCTCTGTGCTTACCAACCGCTGACGGGCTCAACGAGCTAGGAGCGACGGGGCGCTCCTCACCGTTCAAAAGGGACAGACTCTGCTGCTGGGCCACAAGGACGAGCAAGTCGCTGCTTTGAAGTGTTACAGGAAGGACACAAACAAGGTAACTCTGATGAATAAACCGCGCGTGTGGCTCCACGGTTCTGTTTCAGTAGCGCTATTAATAGAAAACAGGACCTGCTCGAGTCACAGATATATAACCATCGGTCCCAAGGTTTCCACACTTTGTTAGTTTGTCACTCAGAGAAGGAATCTGCCCAGTATACCTCAGCAGAGACCCACCAGAGGTTCTGGAATACAAAACCAACTCCCCTACCCTTAGAACTTGGCAGTTTCTTAACCAGCTACAAATCACACATGCTTAGGAGCAGATGTAGCCACTGGCGGTCAGCAGGGAGAGCCGGCATGGTCAGCCAGACCCCCTGGACAACCCTTCCTCTGGCAGGAGTGACTCCAGCCAGCTCTGACCGACCGAGAAACAGGCACCTGGACCTGCTGGGGAGTTCTCCACTCTACAAAGAAAATATTTTTGTTCATAAAAGCCTCTGTTTTTTCACTGGAAGTATTTCCAAACAACAATTTGTAGAAAGTTTTCCAGATTTTTGAACAGCAGCTGTTCCATCACTTGATTTCACTCCTGTGTGTGGCTGGCAAAAGCTACTTAAACAAGGGTAGGCAGTAAAATACGGGAACATACAGACCTGTAAGGGCTGTATCACAAACTGTAAGCACCCTGTTTTACAGAAGAGATTAAGTAACAGATTTCCAAATCAATAGAAAGCCTCTTCTTTATTCTGAAGAGGGAAAGAATTCCTTACAAGTACTTGCAGATGCAGCAATTCAAAGTAATAGAACCAGAGCAATGTAGCTTAATTCTTCTGAGGACCATCCCTACCATTTACTGGAGACCAAAAGGTCTTTGTGAACTTGTCTGACATAATACTGAGATATAAAAGTTTCCAGCATGAACTCTCCCATCTGCAGGTGTCTTGGGAAACAGTTCATTTCCCTGAACATCCATTCCCAGGACAGACTTTCTAAGATCACAGGGAAAAGGAAAAAAAAAAAGGTCTTAAACCTGGAGAGTTTCGACAGATCCTTCAGAGAAACACAAAGCAGCTGATGCAGGTAATGAGGACAAAATTGCGTTCAAACATATAGCGACCTAACTTGTAGAGAACTTACAGCATCATCACTCTGCAGAGACTCTTTCCAGCACATTTTCCCCCAAATCCCAGAGGAATGCTGAACACCAGTGAACGCTATTCCTGGTCCATCCCCCATCCCCAGCTGTGCAAACCCCCAGAGCTTCTTCCTCCTGCACTGGCTGGGTTGAGGTGCCGTCATAAATCAGACCTGCAGCTCCAGCTCTCACAGCGCTCCCAATTTAGAAGAGCCACCAGTCACGGTCATCTGTCAAGAGCACAGCAGCTTTATAACACATTAGAAAAATCCCCGGAACCATCGGATCCCAACGACCTGCCACCAGCAGAGCAATGAAACATTGTCAACGTTTATTTAAGAGACTCAACAGCACGCGAGAGACCACCGCAAGCAGCAAACGAGATTCATTATCGACCCGCGCTACGAACCAGAACACTCACCTATTTACTCCATTTACAGACTCCAAACACCGGTTGCAACGGAACATTTAATATGCCTCCGTTATAAAACGCTGCCAGAATATACACCCTTTTCATCCCGCTGCTGCCCCAGAAAGATATTGGTACGCAAGCTCCTACAAATCATATTGCCCGAGTGATTCCCAAAACGGGAAGCAACCACAGAAAAGCAATTTTTTCAAATGCTCATGCAATAGATTGTGAGAAGATTTTAGTCTAACAGCCGTAGAGAACAGTTTATATCATTTAGATATTATATGAAAAAATTAAACATGAATCTAAAGGCTTCTCATGATGTACTGAGATACACATGCCATTAATAGCGAATATTTTGATTTAATGGGATTTAATAATCTGTTTGGATGAACTGCTTAACGTTCTGATGACTGTGGATACTAACACCCAGGCTCAACGAGCTTCAGACTTGTGACAATATTGTATTTTTTCCAGTTTTGATCAACCGATTAGTTTTTAACGTTGAGAATGCCTTTCCACCACTTGAGGTTTTAATATGTTTACTTAAACCAAAAGTATTTTGCATCTCAATTATTATTTTAGACCGCAGCACTGAATGGAATTTAAGTCAATACATTATTCATAAAGCAAAGACGAGAGAAAAAACAAAGCTGCGCACGCTTCTTTCAAAGACCCCAAATTACTAAAACACACTGTATTTATGCATGCAATATTTGATTGTGTGTGTGTGTGCTTTTTTTTAATCACAAGTTTGTTGTTTTCAGATCAGGATATGCCAAAAATCCGACACCAAACAATTTTTGTTTATAATTAAGGCAATCATCAATCCAAGGATTGTAGTCCAGTTTATTTCATCTCTACATCAAAAAAAAGTAATTTAAAAAAATTAAAATTCCCTTGAAATGGAGAGATAAATGAGAATCTAAGTGCCATCACACAATAGCGGCAAGCTGACCCTCTGGGAAATGGTTGACTTTCTCAATTCAAGGTATTCAAAGCTCATTCCAAAGTGTTCATTTGGAATGCAGATATCAAAGATGATACAATGTTCAAGAGAAAATTAAAACTTACCAGATGTTCTAATCCAGCTTTGATGTTTGCAGAGTCCCTGTAACAGAAGAACAAAAGTTCTAAATAGTTGCTAAACCCTTGTCTACAACGGTTTAACTCGGAAATGTCAAAGCTGTGTTATTTCTTGAGTATGTAAAATTTTTACTTTCAAAATCTTAATCACTGCAATACGTAAAAAGTATCAGTTATCCCAATGCACAACTACAGAATTCCTTAAAACCTCAAATTTTACCTGCCCAGCAATTACAGTGGACTGTAGCAATGCAACAGGACACTCTGAACCCCACCATTTTTAACATCATTATCCCAGCGTTCCTACTGGAAACAGGAAAACAGGACAGGGCGTAATGCCGTTATCAACCCGCACCCGTGGTTCTGCTTTGCCACTACCTCAGCGAGAAAATTCTGTGCCCGCTTACCACGGGGAAGAAGGGGGTTTATCAGGTATGAACTAGCCAGGCGGCGGCAGCCGTACTGAACTTGGCACGTGACTGAGAAGATACCCACGTACAGAGACGAGAACGAGAAATAACGTCGTGTCGAGACAGCTGCAAAAAAAGGGCCAAACTGTCACACTAAAACTGCTGAGCAGCAAGGAGAAATCAGAGAGAAACCTAATCCTCAACACATCCTGCTACGTTAAAGGAAACCTGAGAGAAAGCCCCGAATGCCAAGGCACGATCTGGGGCGGCTGGTTCCTGTCCCACCGGCCCCAGGCTGTGCCCGCTGCCAGCCACGGAACTGGCGACACCTTGGGAGGAAGGTGGGCTGTAGCCGGGGCTAACAAGGAGGAACCGCCCCAGCAGTGCTTCGGGTCAGCAGTTACTGAACTGGGTAGCATAGTGTGTATGTATCATATTAGTTTTCCAACAAATTATTGAACTATATCAAACCACAGGAGCAAAAACCCCAACTCCGTTCCCCTAAGACCATGCGAGAGTGAGGCTTCCACCCTCCAGAACACTCGGCGCAGGCTGCGCGAGGCGTAACGCCAAGTAAAGAATGGAATTTTCCTAATTACTGAATAAGGCCACACTCAACGACACATTTTACCACCTCGCTGTAATGGGTTTTAGACCTTTTACCTATGATCTCAAAGCTCCCCAAACAGCCTGCCACGCACTTCTGTTCTATTCGATACATCACGAATGAGACAACAGAAAAAGATGCGCTTCCCTTACACTGACATTTTTAATTCTGAAACCAGAATTTATTATTCACATCCAGACTATATTTAAATAGAAATCATCTCCTACATGTATTTTTGACATGCTAAATGGCTTTAAAGAATGTAATTGCTTTGGAAGCAGGATCCAAGGGCTCCCAGCTCCCGGGATATCGCTGCCCGGTTAGCGGGCTGGCTCCTGCGCTCTCCCTGCCCTGACTTCATCAATATCTGTGCGACTCCTCTTGCCCTGTGCTGAAAGCAGCCTTAATTCAATTATAGGTCTCAAAACTGATAAAAAAGGTCCTGAAGTGGAAAATGCGAAGAGATTATTGGCAAATGAATAAAGATTTGTATCGAACTAACACACAAGAGTACAGCAGGGCTGGGGGTTTTTTTAATCATTCCCTGTCTTAAGTCTTCTGGGAACAGCGAGTTTCCCTTCCCCTCATGCAGTACATCGATTTCTGAATTAGACTGCAATATTAAATAATTAATATACTTGCCATGATTGATGTTTTGCATTAGTTGAATATTAGGTTATCAATCAAAATCCACTTGGTTTAATGTAATAATATTGGAAAAGTGTCACCGGCTGTTCATCCAATTTGTAGTTGAGGCAGCACAGATCGTAATATCGGTGTAACATCGGGGTAACGCAGCGCTCATGCAGGAAATGCGGCGGCTGGACAGGCAAACCTGATCAAACTAACCAGGACAAGGCTGAGGCTGTCCTAAACAAACCCCGGGGCACCTGTCACTTCCAATGAAAACCCCGACCCGGCCGGCAGCAGCCGCGCATCCACCAGCCACAGCAACCACCGGAGCCACGGCAGAATTTCTCTTCCTAGTTACACAGTAATTACTCAAACAAGACCCCTTTTAATGCTACAGTGAAAATACTGTGTTTTGCAAAGTCTGACCTGTTGCTGCAGCTCAGCCTAACACAGAACCTTAGAACACCTTCATCATTAATGCCTAATAAATAGCACTAAACGCAAGAGCGGTGTTACGGCTATCCGACACCACGATACCGCTATAAAGGAACACCATGAGTTACACTAATTTTATATCGTTATCAGGTAATAATGTTTTAATCAACTTTTCCACCACACCACTCAGTTCCTAACGACATACATATTTGCCTTTCAAACTGTCTCCTGTGCACCCGTTATTTGGTTGGCTCATTAGGCAAGTTTGGGTTTAGTCTGGAGCTGAGCTTTTCCCATCAGAGCAGCTCTGGAATTGCGCTCCCCCACTGCAGTCAAGAACCGGTGCTGTGAAATACTAGTTGACGTACATTTTTAAGTCGTAGATTAAACCCAGTAAGCGCAATGCTCAGGTTAATCCAAATGTCAGCGTTTGGTAATGTCAGGGGGGAAAAAAGTGCAGCTGAGCTAAATTTGAATCGTGGTCATGAGGGAGCTGTAAGGACAAGGCAGGAATTCAATTAAGCGAGTGGAGCCAGCTTTTGGATTACTGAAAACCAGAGTGTAGGTAACTAATTGAGGTGGCGTTAACTTGTTAGTGCTGGCTCCTTTGCCAGTAATCTAAACTAAAATAAAAATATTCACTGGCACTTGCTGGAAATCTTGATTTTAACCTGGACATTCACTCATGTTCACAAAAATAGGTCCCCATATAAAACTAACCATTAATCAAGGGAGCTGAATAATACACAGGATCTTCAAAACATCCAAACGTTAGCTGTTACAGAATCACTTCAGATTTCACCGATAATTTACTTTTTAATAAGTTTATAGCAGTTTCACACAGGAACTGTAGAACTAAAACAGAGATAAACGAATTCCCGAGTACATTCAGACGCTGGAGCAAAGTCCCCTCGAGAAGCGACAGCCTCAACACCACCCTACAATGCCAGCAATTAGTTTATTGCTGTGAGCCTGCCGAAAACCAAGAGGTATTTTTACTTATCACTAAAATAGGTGATGAGCTCATTCATAGGTCTCGGTTATACCCTCTAATATGACCATTTTGAGAGCCGAGTTTGAGCTGTGCTGCTCTTCAGAGCAGCAGCAAACTGGGAATATCCTGCAATTTTCAAAAATTTATTCCAAACAAAACCAAACCGCTTCAGCCCACATTCTTCAGTTCCTCTCAAGTTGTTATCAACTCATTCTCAACCCTTTCTATATATTTGTAGTTACTATTTTCTTTGCCATAGTTTTCTGCAGAAGCAGCCTATGGATTACGTATAGCCATGGATATTGCAGGATAATCCAGGCTGAAGGGTCTCTGGAGGTCTGCAGTCCCACTGCCTGCTCAAGGTAGGGACAGCTGCGAGGCCAGACCAGGCTGCTCGCGGTTTTATCCAGCCTGGTTTTGAGAGGACAATCTCCCCTGACAACCTGGTTTTGCTGATTAAATGTCCTCACTGGGATCGTCTTTCCTTCCACCCGGTCCAAACGCCCCTCTTTTCAACCTGTGCTGGTTGCACCTTTCCTCCTAGCGCCACCACTTCAAAGAGCCTGGCTGCTTCTCTTCGGTCACCTCCCTCAGCCTGGTCACCCTCGAAGCCACCTCTTCTCCAGGCTGAACCACCTGCAGTCCCTCAGGTCCCCCCGCAGGCAACTGCTCCAGCCCCTGACCGCCTTGGTGACCTGAACTCCACACCGAACAGTCCCCACGTCTGGTTTTTCTCCTCAGAAGCCAAATGAATAAACAAATCATCTCATCATTAGCAAGGCCTTTGGCAGAAGCCCCTCCAGTTCCACGGCGTGAACTACGAGCTGCACAGAACCCGGTCATAGGCAGCATTTCGGCTCAGGCTGCACCTCACTCTCCAATAAAGGCCTTTTAACTCCACTCGTGGCGACTGCCAACGTGTCAGTGCTGCTGACCAGGCAGCGATGTTCCAAGTGGTTACAGGTAATTTCCATAGAGCTCTCGGGAATTCCTTGGATCATTCACCAAGCACATCACACAATACTTTCAGTATTCAGTATAATTTTAAGTTGTCTTTTTGTCCCAGTGTTCCTCCTGAATGAAGAGCCTCGTAGTGAAAGGTGTTCTGGGAACAACCTCACGTTTCCCTGTTCTTTATCCTCACGTGCACGTGATGATGACGTCGGCAGGGTGGCTGTTCAGAAGGCACTACATGCTTGAAGTTCTTCCCGGAGCTGGTTTGAATTTCCACTTCAGAGTTACAGTCCTGGAAGCAGTTTTCAGACATGGATACCCCCATCATACTCCACTGAGTTTTACAGGGTTTGTATTGTTGTGTTTTCCATAAAATTATAGGCTCATGTTTCCAAATCTGACTTCAAACCATAGATACTTATTTCAGCAGGCTTTGAAAGGCACAACAGACATCACATAAAAATCTAAGCCCTAAGCCCACCCTCTCCTTCGACACCTTTAAGAGGACAGTGCTGATTCTCCCAGGTGAAGAGGAAAATTCATCCCTATTGACTTTTGATGAGAAGCTGGCCCAAACCACACCGATGGTCTGGCAGAACCGCTGGCAAACACTACATAACGTGCAGAAACAGAGCTCCAAACGCGTTGCTCTTCAACACTACTACTTAACCTCCTCCAGGCTGTAAAGAGAAACCTGAAAAGTAGGGCTGTATTTTTCTCGCCATAAGTGGAAGTTACATCAAAGGGAGTAAACAAAAGGCAGGAGGAGAAAACCATAAAAGAAAGTGATTTTCTCCTGCCTCTCTTTACGAAGATGAAAGAAAAAACCCTCGCGTTTTCTGAAGGTAACTACGTAACATATGCAAACAACACTGCCAACAATGCCAACAATGAAAACCAAAATCCTTGCAGTCTACTGCATATGTAAGTTACACCAAGACTCTCAGTACTACACGTATCTCAAAGAGAGTTCTAATGGCTTTAAGAGTTGCAGCTCCTCGTATCTAAATCCCCTGTTTTCCGCCGTTATTGGAGGTACAATAATCAACAAAACAACTACAAAATAAAACAGTGAAAATAAGTTAGCGGTGCAACACCACCATCAGAGAGAGGGATCTCATAAGCAAGAAGAAACACAGGGCACTATCTGGTTGTTACTCAGCAGCACTAAGTGTCCAGAAAAGCAACGTTAGCTGAGACTAAGAGCTCAGCAAGATGAGATGTAGCTAAACTAGAAATTTTATGCTGTTCTTTCTAAATCTTTCATGCAGAACAAACCCTCAGCAAAAAGAGCAAATGGTTAAGGAATCCTCCGCTCTGCTAGCAAAAGCATCCATGATATTTTTGAAAAAGCATGGAATGTTGTTTTGCTCTTCCTTAACATCAGATTCAAATGATCTGGAACTGATCCTGAAGTACAAAGACTCCAAAGCTGGTGGCGTTGTGCTCAGTGGCTCCCTCGCTCCAGTCGTTTACTTCACTCGGGCTAAAAATGGTAAGAAGTTTGGCCAATTACTAATAAATTTAGATGTAACGAAGATTCAAGAAGATCATATGAAGGTCACTTTCAAAAGTAGGAAGAAAAACAGAATGACCCCCCCACACAAACACCTACGGAGTAACTTGGAACTGCTGAAGGACCTGGTAGAATATAATGCAAGTTAAACTGAATCATGCTAAAACTGGGGACTTGAAACATGACACGAGGAGAAACAATTTCCATAACATTTTATCCTGGAGAGAAGAAAAACCTGCACCCAAGAGACCTTACCAGATACACAAGGCAGGGTGGGGGGTGGAAATCTAACCCCGGCTCACAGAGTGAAATGCAAGATTTTACGCAATTAAAATAACTACTGGAACTAAACAGAGGCGAGGTGGGGGGACAGGATGACATGCACCAAAATACACTGTTGATAGAATCGTTAGTTTCAAATAGACCTTATGAAAAAAAAACCCAACCTTTTTCTCCGTGAGTATTTCTCAGACAAATGAGAGCCAAAATAACTACCCCAAAAGCTCCCAATTCTGTTTTACTGAGACTTCAGGTCAGATCTGGGAATCCCCTAATTTATCAGATTTCTTTTCCCTGGTTGCCAGATGAAGCCATTCCTAGATAAACCTGGCAATTCACAGGACCCCATATCATGGAAATCCTTGGAGGTTTTACATCTAAGTGGGTTTTTGTTGGGGGTTTTGTTTGTTTGTTTTTTCCCAGGCTTTGCCTGGTTCGGTTTTTGTCTGGTTCCGTGCACAGGGTTCCCTTCACGATGAGTAAAACCTCCTGCATCAACATTTGCATTCCCAGCAAACACAAGCAATTAAGCTTTGGGCTTTGGAATGTCACTGTCTCTGTTCACCAGATTATCCAGCAGTCTTAAATAAATCAGAGAACTTTGGCCTGGTTTACCTTTTCTGTAATATTATTTAGTAGATATTCAATTAAAACACATCCAGGAGGTGAAAGAGTATGAAAACATCTCCGCAGTGGACACTGGTGCTAGGAGGAAGTGTTGCTAATTAGCCTCAAAGTACCAAACAGCCTCCAGCCCCGGCAAAGAGCTTCGCAGCGCAAACGCACCCATCGCCGCGCTGAATGTTAAACAAAGCCGAGCAAGTTTTCATGTCGGTAAGCACAACTCTAGTAAAAACTCTCCGGACTAGTAAAGAGTGTTACAGGTTAATGAGGAACATACAAAGAGTGCACAGTAATTACCATACCTGACACCTCGCCATCTGCGTTCGGATGGCTGCGGAATATCAACACCGACTACCAGCGTTAAGGCAGGGACTAATTACACGTGTATGTCTATTAGCATGCGGTTGGGATCAGTGTTTAAAACGGTCGGCTCTCCTCAGCTGCACTCAACTCGCCGTATTGAAGAATATGAAATTTAAGTATAAGTCGGTGAGAAAATTTAAATGTTCTAAGCACTAAAAGCAGTCTGAGCACAATCAATTTTCCATTCTCTGAAAGCTGCTAAATCCTCCTCATTCACCCAATTACTACTGTACTTAACCTAATGAAATTTCATTCTGCGGGAACAATACTATTCTTAAACAAATTTTTGAAAAATGTAAGATTAAAAACTTCTAGACAAAGCCTAAACTCCTAGAGAAAAGATGCAAATAAAATTACTATCATAATCTTTTGTTTTTTATTTGCAAGTATAAAACCGAAGAGAAACAAAAGCAGGGAACACAGCATCTGTCATATCGGAATATGAAAAGATGATCCTGGCACAAAATGAAAAAGCTCTAATTCATTTGCAAATCAAGCCTGCCAGTTCTATTTCAAGCTGGCGGTAACTGTCAAGAGTTAACAAGATAATCACTTTCAATCCTGCCTTCAATGGTACATTACACTGTTATTCCATTCAATACGGCCCTTCTTTGGGGCACTAGATGAATGGTTTTCATTTCGAACTCACACAAAAAGTTGCAAAAAAAAAATCCATGGGGCTTAAGAAAGAAATCCCTTTATGGGCATTTATCTGCCGGCACTTGCTTTTAGGCAAAATGAGATATTTGGATACATTGGTGTCCATTCACCGCCCCTGTTCCTTCAGGGCTCGAGGAAAAGCAGCAGCACACAAGGAAACCTCAGCCCTGGTTGGTTGGTTTTAGACTATCTGTGACACTAAACAGGGTCTGGGATCCTGTCGGGTAAACCCTGGGAGAACACGCAGCTCTCGCCACTGCTCTGAAATGACAGCGCGTTTGAAGGGCTCCCTCTTGGTCCAAATTCATTACCAACTGTACAAAAAACGGGGAATGCTCAGGACCATCGTGCGCAGGGAAACAGCGAGCAGATCCTCGTGAAACGTCCAGGAAAAATGAAGTCACCAATCACAGGCACTCCGCCCGTGAAACAAGCTAATCTTGAACCGCTCTGTAGTCAGGAATTGCAATTTTTTCCCGATTCTGTGCTATTCTTCCCAAAAGTATAAAATCTTACACAGGTTTATTAAGTATTTAAGACTTATTTGCTGGCACACAACTTTCTATTAATCTCTGTAAAAAAACCAAACCTTCATGCTTTTGCTCCTTGCTCAAAATCCGCATTGTAAGGTGCTACCTGCACGGGCAGGTTGGACTGCAGACACACACAGTTCTGTTATTGACTGTTCTACAGCAACAGTTTAAATCTTCTGAAATGACTTTGGATACATATCTTTTATTTTTCTTGTTCTTTATTTAATGTCTTAACATATATCTTTAATATCTTAATTTATTTTAATTAATATCTTAACTGAGTTAAGTTTATCCAGCCTCAGGTCTGTTACCCATTGAAGCCAACAACTTTTTATTTATTTTTTTAAAGAAAAATAAACGACATTTTCCTCAAACCCAGGCACTCAATTTGCCAGTCACTTAAGCTATCTGCATACCTTACAAAAAACTTTTTTGATTGTCTTTATAATCCACCACATGTCGGACAACTTCTCCCACCTTCCCCTCGTGCAAACGCTCCTTTCTTTTAGAAGAAATCTAACCACTAGATGTTACCAGCAGACTCACAGGCTTTGGTTTTGTTCTTTGCACTGCAGGTTTCTTCCGAGGTTCTAAACAGAGAGATGTTCTTATAAATAAAATAACACCGTAACAAACCCCAAACCCCCACGCCTGTATTTGTGTAGCATCAGAACACGGTTGGTTTTGCTGCCCTAAGTGCTCCTGCTTCCCGAAAAGGAAGAACACAAAATAAAAATGAATTTTAAAAGTTCACACTTTGAAAGGACCTTGAAAGAGTACAAGACGTTGCAATTGGAACACAAATTAACAGAAAGGGAAGAGATGGATTTCAAATGGCAGGTCACGGCTTTAGGTCAGACTAATGCAGTCCTAATAAACCAGAAATGCGGGAGGTGTTTCCCTCCCCTCCAGCCAGCAGCAGTACAACTCTGGTATTGCTTAAAAATAAAAAATATGAAAAAAAAGCAAAACACACACAACAAAACCCAAAATGAGCCACCCTCCATTCTGCAAAGCAGACTCAGAATAAAAACACCGAGATGAGCAGCAGAGCGATTCATCCGGTCAAGGGAGGCATTGGCTTCTGGCATTGACAACTGAACCATTTCCACAGCTCCAGTGAGGGACCGGGACGACCCAGCGGTCCCGGCACACACATTTTAAGGCCAAAGACTAAGAAAAGGTAGTTCCACATTTCCATTGTTACGGAAGATGCATGCACGCTCCGGCAGCCGTGGTCGAGTTCAGCCGAGAGCCCCAAAGTGCCACTTGACCGCAGTTCCACCGCTTGTGACTGTGTTTGATCCAATTTTAGCACGCTGAAACCTCGTGCTTTTTTGGGCATCGCTGTTGAGAGGTATAAAAACCCAATCTGTAAACGCCTTTCCACTGCTCCGCTTTGTGTCCCTGCAGTTTGATTTTTGTCGCTTTGGTTTAATTCCTCTACGTTCTTTCACGTGGTCTGAATTTATCTCCCCAAGGAACGTAGGGGCACACGCAGAACAGACTCCAAACGTTTAAAATACGGCTGGATGTCAGCCAGGCACAGGTTCGCATTCCTGTACTAGCTAAAAAATCCTTCCTTCTCCTGAAAACAGCAGATCTACCTGATCTCAGAGTATTTATTTTCTATCTCCTCAACTCCTTCAGCTAACACAGTATTTCTGGTCATGAGAGACTTGAGTTTCAGGCTGTATTTCACAACTAAACCGTTTGTATCCATTACAACTTGACGTCACCCTGAAGAAAGCCCCTGAAAGCCTCTTGGTTTCTGTAAGACGGCCCATGCCAAGCAGTCAAGCACAAGCTGAGAGGCAGAAGTAGCTCAAAAGATTCTCCAACATAATTCAGACGTGGGAGACAAGCCCCTGTTGTTATGTGAGTAACATGAACAAACCTCAATAGACACAGTAATAATAAAAAATCTGGAGGATTTACCATCACCCCGGTGCTGCAGCCAGTTTCACTTCAAATAAACATACCATGACAGGGTTTGAACCGGCCTGGATGATCTTAAAGGTCTTTTCCAACCCAAACGGCTCTATGATTGGCACCGCAGCATGTCCTCAGCATTCAGATGCAACTTATCCTACACGACTCTAGAGTTTTGTACATGTTTTTCAATATTTTGAGGTTGGTAAGTTACAGAGAGCATCACAAAGATGCTTTTCTTTTAAGCAGAAGACTCATAAACTCTTCTAAAGGGCCATTTTGTTATAACCTGGATGAATTTGTAAAACATTCACTATGACAAAGGTTTCTTTAAAGTCTGACTTTCGGTAAGGAAGAATGTTGTATCTTCTACCAACAACTTCCCTGCTGGGCTGCATTGCCAGACAAACTTATAAAATTTAAAAGGTGGAACCTCAGTTGTTCAAGCTTGATAGGAAATGAGTTCCTCAGCCACAAACAAATGGAAAGAAATATTATTTCATCAAAACAGAGGAAAATAAAAATTGATTGCAAATCTCAAATGTATCCAACCAAAACCAAGCCTTATAGACAGTGACAAAAATAGCCTGAAAGTGCTTTAAAGTTAATGGAAAGGTTAGAAAAAAACCCAAACCAACCCCAAACCAGCTAATTGAAGCTCACAAAGAGGAGATCGATACAGATCTCTAAAGTGGTCCCAATTACAGCAGTCCCCACTTTGTTTTTACAGCGCTCAGCCCAAAGCAGTGCTGGTTACCCCTACGCTAATGAGCCACCAAAGACTGTAAAAGCACTTTTAAACACAGGTAACAGCAAGGATCACAACTGGAAGTACTGAATACTGAAATACTGTAATTAAGACATAAGAAAGACCTTCCGAGTTGTCAAAAAAACTCCAAAACCCAACCCAGCTCTGTCAGACCTGGGCCTCGTCACAGTGGGTTCGTACCTCACCCAGCTACGGTGAACGGGCGAATCTCCTGGAGTCACCCGGCACAGCTAACGGATTCCAGGAGCAATTAACTCTCCGCTAATTCAGCGGCAGCACTAGACAGCCCACACAGAGCGGTCTGTATCTTGCTTATTTGTTATTTCTTTCTCTGGCGTTTGTAATGGCCTCTGACTAGATAATTTACAAGTCTGTTATGATTTGACAACATTAATCAGTGCTAAAATGGCTTTTGGTCTTGTGCTTGTGACACATCTACCTCTCGGAGAGGAATTTCAGAAGCAATAGATGTATTCAGGACATCGCTGTGCTGAGAACACCAATACTGTCTACAACTTGACGTCCAAAACATTACGGTGAGTTAAGCTACAAGAAAAGATCTGCAAGCTCCAGTAAATCACAACTTACATTATTTGTAGAAAATTTTACATCCTAAAACCCCTGTTGAGTATTGCTGTCTAAACTCTTCATGCTGGTTGAGTTGCACCAAAACCTCCTTAAGACGTCTTATGTTCTTTAATTGTCAAGTTCTTGCCACGTCACATTGGTCTTATTCACTTTACTCTCCAAAACGCTTGCTTTCATTAATATGCTTTTAACCTTTTACTACCATGAAAGACTAACATCGTCTATTTTATTTGGCATTTCTCATTCCCAGCGCTTCCCAGAGAAAGTCTCTGGTGGTAACTGAGAGCACTAGTGGCTTTGCAAGACAGAGCAAACTGCTGAGAAGTGCCCAGCCAAAGTCTAGACCAGAAAGCTTGCGAGGCATTTCAGATTTTGACATTCCTTCAGTGAAATTCACATATTGCACGCTACTGATTTACCACCAAGTGGACCAAAGTTAGAAGAAAAGGCAAAAAATATAAGACATGTCTCATTCTAGAGCCAAGACTTCCCTCAAAGGTTATTTTTTCTAATGTGAAGCCAAGAGATTCTTGAAAAAAATCAAGTACCAGAAACATGGCAGGGTCCAAGGAAACTTGGATCTTAAGCGGTTTAGAGGTTGAAGATTAAAACCAGCACTTCCTATTGTACCTGCAAATATTAGAGCTAAAGTGAAACATTCTGCAAAAACAATTCTGAACAAATAAGAGGCCAGAGCCTTCAACAGCAGCAATTTCTAGAGGATTCAGAGACCATACAGAAATGTGCAGGATCAGGTTGATGACTGAGCAAGCGCTTCTGGTGGAAAACGGAATCTGCAAAAAACCCCAGCGAATACCCAACAACCACCTCAGGTTACAAACCTCACGAACACATCACAAAGCCTACTTCAGGTCCTCAGCAGCACAGTTCTTTGGTCTGCTCAGGGGAAATAAGTCAGAGCCAGACGCCTGCTAGTCCATAAAAGCTCCCCTACTCCCTGTATTTGTAGTCATAACCTCAGTTAACATCATTTAGGACAGGAGACATGCTGAACCTGCACGGACCTCCCTCGACAGACTTTGTATGGGCCCAAGACAAGGAACTCTGCAATGGAGAGAATTTAAAAATAGAAGTTGAAAATCTTGCACCTGTAAATGATATAGAGAAAAAGAGTTTCCTTAGGTGTACTTATTTTTTTGCCCAGCAGTAGAAAGAAACCCAACGTAACGCACACCCAGGGCAAATGGGAGCGTTCAAACTGTGTCTAAGATGGCTGAAATCACTTCAACCTTGAAAAAAAATCTGCCAACTCTGCCTGATGTCTGGGATTTAAGGTGGACTCTTCTTCTTGTACATCTGTAATGACAGAACTTGCACAAACCAATGGGAAAGATTTCTGTCACATGGCCAATCTTCGTCCGCAGGCCACGACCTAGCACACATTTCTTGATGTACTACAAAAGCACCAAAAAAATTGGTCATCTTAAAGGCTTTTCTTTTGCCCATTCTATGTATGGCACTTACGTCACCCCTCACGACTCCAGGAACGAGGAGGGCTGAAATTAGCAGCTCTACACTTGCAGGATGTCAGGGACGTGACTGTTGAACAATAAAAAGCCAAGTGCTAAGAAATATTTGAGAAGACTATAATAGGCCAGCACCAGGCAGGTTTTTTTTTTTTAAATTAAAATCTAGACCCCAAAGTCATAGCCAAGGGAATTTGCTGTCTCTTGAATGTGGAATTGATCTGAACGCAATTACTTTGCTCTTTTTAGCTCCATTTGACTTTGAACTAAACATCAATTAGTGCACAAACATAATACTGCAAGGGCTGTTCACTCCAATACTGATTTTTCCATAAAAGATCTAAAGCAAATTTATTTGCCGTCATTTAATAGCTTTCAGCAATCACAAATATCACACATGAAAGCTCAACTTCATTTTCTGATGGTCACTTAAACCCTTAATTGTCACGATAAAACTCTCTCAGCCTTAGTTTTAAACCCCTCAAATGAGCAAACAAGACAGCACATAATATATGCTGTGAGCAGAGGTCTCCTCTGAAAAGCTGAGACCTTCCAGTGCTTCAGCTGCGATACCAGCCATTGAGCCCCGGCCAATATAAGCTAATTTGAATAATCAATATGACAACCTTATTTTTCTAATGCAAACAGGATTGATACAGTAAGGTGTCTCACTGCCACATCACAGTCATGGCCTCTTTTAACCCCTAATTAGATTTAGGCGATTATCCCTGCTCTTCCTTACAAGTGTACAGCCCGGATAAGAGATGACAAAAGCTATCTGCCACTTCCTCAGCCTTCGCAGGCTGCAGGTTATCCGGGGAGATACAGGGGAAGATCAGCAAACAATTGTTATTCATATCATCGACAGTTTTAAGATGGTCCCAGTTTTCCATACGTGCTCGGTGACAACAGCCCGGAGCATTAGGTAAATGCAGAACGCTTAAGACCATCAGGGTCCCACAGATGGAGACCCAAGGTGATGTTGGGGAATTATGCTGAACCCACAGCAGCTATCACAAAGGAACTGAGCTAGCGATGAGTGTTCTTTCTCAGCCAGGAAACAGTGAGTTTTCAACAGATTTGTCTTCATTGTTTACTCGTCTGTAACCCTGGGTATTTTACATGGCTGTTTCTAAAAAACCCAAACTTCGCAGCAGCGATCCCAATAGAATTACATCGCCAAACAAAGTACCAGCAGACAGAGAAGATCTATTACAGAAATGTAATCACATTTCATTTACAAGAACTCTTATCTCCAGCACTTAAACATAAAATTTAAACAGTTTTCCATTTTATTGTACTCAGTATTTGAGCTAATAAGATAGAAAAGTATAATCACGTTAGCAACATTTCTATTGCATTACATAAACACAGCCCTGGATTAAAGGCAGACCAGGAAAAAGAAAGCATGATGTTGCATATAAAACTAAACACTTTATTTCTGCTGGCAGAAATCAGGATCGCTGGGATCATGTGTGAAAACTGCCACGCTCAAATCAGATCTTGTGTCACAAAACGTCTATTCCCACACTGACTAAAAAAAAAGCTATTTCCATACATATTATCCATCTGCGAAGGTGTTTAACCTGCTTCTGTACCCAAAGCAAAGTGACATGATTTTTAAAATATTATAGGTGCTGTGATTAACCCCCCTCCCAGCCACGCTCGGTACGCAAAATGAAGTCGATCCCATCACAATCTCTGCATTGCTCTTCACTGCCCATCGAAGCATCCCCCAGCTCACGCCACTTTCTGCTCCCTCCACAGATGGGTCAGCAGCAGCACCAGGGCACTGTCTTCTCCTCGACCACCCCACCGAGAAGCCACCCTGATGTCAAAGAAACCGAGCACCACAGGGACCTGTTCTATGAACAACACCCATCCTACATTTCCATCTATGCACTACGGCGTTTTACTTGTTACCATGATTTCGATCCATGCCTTCTGACAACCCACCACTTTACTAACTCATTTCTGCTACTAAAGGTTCAAGAGGTGGTCACCTGGCAACCGTTCTATTAATGGTTACGCAGAAACTATGGACATGTGCTTCCTCACCGCGATGTGCTTCCTCATCTTCTGATGTACAACCCTACCTACAGTCCCTGACATTTCTCTTTTTCTGTAAAAAAAAGTTTAACAATTTCTTTATAGGATTTTGTGCAGATCCTATACATTTGAGCAGCCTTTGGAATTACTAATAGTAAATTACATCTAAAATTGTAATTATAAAAATTCTAAACTCTATAATTATAAATTGAAAAATATCTACAAAGTTATTATAAAATTCTAAATTATGTATCAAATTATAAAATTATATCTGACTGTTACTTCTTTAAAACCAAACTGTTACTCCTTCTTTAAAAACAAAGACTGCAAAGCTCTATGTGCTTGCCTAAAAATAACCAAGCAGACACACACATTAATGGGGGGGAACACTAATGAAAGACAGTGATTGGTTTTCTACTCATGGTACTTGAACTTGTGAGAAAAATCTGTTTATGGACAATCTTATTTTAACTTTGTTCCATGAAATTCTCATTAAATTGCAGAAAAAATACATATTGTGGTTTCTATAAATGTTTTTCATGGATGGGATAAAAACCGTTGATAAAAACTGTTTGATACTGAGAAAACAGCATGAAAAATTATTCCTGGGCCTTTTTAGCTGTTTTTGAAGTTGCTCATTGGACAGCTTTGCCTTCTTAAAAAAAAAAAATCCTATAACAATTTGCAATCTTTTCCGTTCGCTGAGACAATTACAGTCACACGAGTGCGGGGTATTGCTGTACTGAAACCCAAAATAACACCCGTTGGAGCGGGACCGTTCACGGCAAAAATGCCTTCGAGTCTCACAAATACCCCGGAGCTCCTGGGGAACCCCTGCAAGGAGGGGTGAAGCGCCTCGCTCCCCGCGGTCAGGGGCGCAGGGTTTCAGTTTCATCCTGCTGCTCTGCTTTGCTTCCCCAGGCACCTCGGCACACCTGGCAGCCAACGAACGCCCCAGACCCCCTTTCAGGAGGGGTCACGTAGGCGCTGACAAGCCGTTTGACAACCCATCTCCTGGAAGGGTCAGCAGGGGTCGGCACGAAGCGAAGACTGGCACCCAGGGCTGTCACACCGCACATCCCAACCACAGCTCCTCACCACAGCTCTCCACACAAACACTCTGCCATAAATCCATCGTTTTGAACGTCATCTCCGGCACCACACCTGTTCCAGTATCCCACAACCCCTGCGCCAGCTCGGCCAAAGGACCCCTGGCGCGAAACTCGTCCCCACTAATTCACAGCATCTTCCCTCCAGGAACGCACAGGCACATCGCAACTGCTCCATAAAATTCCACTTCTAATCACTTAAAACTTTGAGCAATGGTGCAAGAGTGATCAGCTTGAGATAAGCCACGATTTCTGGTGGGAGGTGACAAGGAGCGTGAGGGGCATCACACACGGCGACAGCGCCGAGGAGTGTGGGACTGTCACTTCAACCCTTTTTGATGTTTTTCCAGTTTTCAGACCCAAGATAATTTCAGTACACAACTTCATTAAAAATATCAGCAGTTGAGGCCTCCTTTGGATTGAATATGTTTCATTTATTCAACTGAATAAATTCAATTTGTAAATTTTATTCATTTCTCCAGAAACGTTGCAGACCCGCGTGGCACAGCCTCCATGGAAGGCTCAGCACAGCGCTTCTGTGATTTCTTTTTCATTTGTAAGTTGTGCTTTAACCTGTACCGTATTAAAACTAAGCAAACAGACCTCCCATGTTTCCAGTCCCTACTGGTACAGCTATTTGGCAAGAGGAGGGAGCTCCTCCATAACCTTTAAAGTTAACGCAAACGGCTTTCAACAAGCTCTGGAGCCTAAAGCTTGTTCTGTTTTTCTAAACAAATTAATTGGCGGATTTCAGTCTTTCGTTCTCCTCTATACCAAACACATCTTGACCTTTTAAATAAGATTTAACATCTCCCACTACCTTGTCATCTGTCTCCATGCTCCTGACTTAGAGAACTTACATAAATTAACTCCCAGTAGAAACTAATGCTGCAACGTTCTCCAAAATCTCATACGGAGATTCTGCCAACATGGGTTTTTTAACACTATTTAATGTGGTCAAGAAATAAAGGTTTTCTACTTTGACATCAAAATTCCCCAGGAAATAAATGAATGAATTAACAAATTGCACCCTGCTGAACCTCTGTGCCTGGCCGGCAGCTCGGTAGGTCTCTGTTACAGCAGAAACCCGAGAATCTCCTGGTGAAGAACATCCAGGTTCTTTTACAGACAATTGCCCAGATTTTTCCTGAGCCATCCACTGCCAGTGGATGATCCATAGTATAAATATTGTTAGCGGTTGGCAACTACTTACTGCCAAAAGTTGACAATTAAATAAATAAAAATCAGGTCCTTTTTTTTTTTTTTTTTTTTGGTACAAGCTCAGTTCTCACTTTTGGGCATGCACAACCCTGGGTTACTCATCCCATGGGTTTGCAGAGCATCCCAAAGCACCGGCCACCTTCATGCTCCTCTCTGTGGGCTCACAGTAAATAACCCACTTCTTACACAATTCCAGTTTTTGTGCACATACAAGGAGGAAATAGAAAGGAAAAAGGGAGATGAGAGACAGACATGGGAAGCCTTCTTGCTCCCCTCCTGCCCCTGCAGAGGGAAGCATCCCCATCACACGCTGCTAAACGCTTCCCTATACATCCATTGTGTGCACTTCTTTAATATTTTCCGAAGCGCAGAGCAATGCCCACCCAACAAGAATCAATGGGGAAAACCCTCTTCCCTCTTTGACGCAGCATGATCCCATTAAGCAGCCTCAAAAGATTCTGATCTGAGCAGCAGAGTCAGACCTTCCTGATCAATTCCTTAATCCAGTCTGAGAGAAGGGACTGATCTTGCTTTTTCAACTTCAGTCCAGGAAAAAAAGTCATTCCCAACATAATTCACCGTTAAATGGGCCTTGTCGGACAAGAACTTCAGCTGCTGGAAGCAGCAGATGAGGAGCAAGTCAGAATCCAGGAGAATCACCAGCACATCCAACATGCTTCATCTGGGTCCTCCCCTTCCTACCCCAAAAGTCACTCACAGCACTTGCCAGCCTTGTCCTTCACAGATCTTTAACGATGTTACTTTTAACACTATAAATAATGTGGTTTTATAATCAACTGGAATCATTCCTAAGCTTTTCCTCCAGAAACATTTCTATTCATTAGGCTACCTCTGGGGTTGCCCTAACCTCTGCCTCCTCTGGCAGCTGCTCTGTAACGCCACCTCCTACAGCAGCAGCCAAATGGTGACGACAAATGAAACAGCAGCAGCCAAATGTTTGAGCACTCCCGTTTTGTTTGTGGGATAGGAGAAACAATAATGCAAAGAATGAGTATTTTATAAAAATTCGTAATTCTGTAACCCTGAGTTCTCCTTAGTTCCACCGACTTTGCGTTTCATGGGCCACAAGCTCTGCCTTGAACTAAGAAACATTCTGCAGAATTACAGCGTTCATCTACCTACAGATTCGCCTGTACTTTTAGTTTTTCCTCTCTATTCCTCAGTTATGATGGCTCAAACTTCTACAGTAACAAAGAGACCAAAGAGATCTCCAGAGGCAACACTTGTCTGCACAGCCGGCACGGGGACACAAGAGGAGAAAGGCCAGGGAAGGGAAGGGGCTGCTGCCACGACTGAGGGAGAGCATCCTGCCCAGCGCAGGACCAGGAGATGCCAAGGACAAAACCAGAACCTGGAAGTAAATTTACAGTCTTCGCAGTTTTCTAAACGTCCATTACAGACCCGTGCAAATACGGTGTCAAAATCGATGACAGGTTTGTCTTCTGCCTTTTTATAACGCAAATAGTTCCCTTTGACACACTCATTAAAGAATCTCTTTACCAAAACCAGCTACTATAGTAATGTTCCCAAATTCTTTTGCTTCATCCAGCAGTTCAGATCACTTAAGTTTTTCATATTCTTTTATAATTCCAAATAACAGAAAGGTCCCAAATTAGACTGGTATTAGAAATACTTTCTTCAAGCAAAGATGTTGCTCCTCCGTTCCCTTCCTCTAATCGAGAGACAGTTTATAACATCCATAGCAGGTAAGTTCCACTCCAGAAAAAGCATTCTTCATCCGAAAAACCCCAAGCTGAAACACAGAGTTTAATATCTGAAATGTGAAATTACATGTTACTTGACAATCACCTGTCTTTTGGGTGGGTTTTTTTGACTTGCCTCCTGTTTGCTTGCTCAGAGCAGCCCGTGTTTGTTCTGGTTTTCACCTAAACGCTTGCTGGGGACTCCTCTGCTTTCGTTCCAGGGCAGCGAGGCGCCGGGTCCACGGTTAGGTGATTACTGTATCTCTGCCGTTCAGTATCTGCAGAGTGTCTGAATGCCACTCTAACTACTTAAACCCAGTAAAGAGATTACAGCTCACACTAACTGGATTTTCACAGCTCCGTATCGTTTGGTTTGGATTCCTCCTGCACAGATTAAGAGGGGCCATTAAAACAATAGTCAGCTGCTCTGCGAGTGCAAGGTGTCTCAGTGAAAAAAAGAGCCTCGTGTTTACGTTCAGGGCGTGCGCTTGTACGCGCAGGCAAATGAACCCCTCTTTCCCAAAGAATACTCTATATTTAACAAATTATTCCATTTAAAAACCCAAGATAATGCAAATTATATAATTATAAAAGGACAATCATGGTGGCTGGCAGTTTTAAGGACCGGATAGTTTTGAAAATTTTAAACAGCTTAGAAGAATGTGTGTCTTTGAAGATACTGCCTCCGAATGCATTCCAAAACCTATTTCTGTAAATATGGAGAAATATAATTCCCTCGACAGGAATTTAGCAGGGAAGCTAATTTAACAAGCCTCTCCAACTGACAGACAACTACAGCACTTGAACACAAAATCTGCATTTTGTACTCAGTACAAGAAGTACTTAGCGAAAATGAAACGGTTTCTGCGGGGCGAGGACTCTTTCCTTTCCAGACTGGGTGGCAATGACAGCTCCTGTACAGCGGTGCTCTGCCCACTCTGGCTTTTTACAGCTGTCTGGTGGTGAAAGGAAGAGAAATCATACCATATGCTGCTGCCTCGATGTCACAGCCCATTAAATAAATGGCCATCCCTTTCAGTCTTAAAAGGGGCTTTTTAGCAAACCAAAAGAGAAACAAGGCCAACACAGCTCAGACGACAATAGCGACAAATCTCGGTCAAAGGCGAGTGACCCTGGAGCGACTCTGGGCATATGGACGTCTCTGTCCTTTTCAGAGGGAAACTCTTACTCTGCCTCCCGTTACCCTCTGGCTGACTGACTGTGGAGGAAATGGTCCTCGGTCGGCCTTTCAGCTGCTTCCTTCTCCTTTCCAGCACCTGAACCTCTTCTGCCAGCAAAGCCAACCAACTCGTTTTTCCAGCATCTTTAACACGTACCATCAGCATCCCATGTCCTGGCCGCTCTTGTCAATCTGTCTCTTGAGCATCTGGATGCAACATGGTCCGAACTACTCAATTCCTTGTCCATCACAAAACAAGAATTCTAAGGGCAAGTTATTAAATCTATCCACATACAACCCACCTGCAAGAACCACCACGAGTGGTGGTCGCCACAGGGTGACTTTAGTTACCGGTATGTTTGGATTCTGCTTGAAGTAACACCAGGTATTTATTAGCAGCACGTACCAGGCTATAAGCATTTTGCTATATGTAATAACCGCAAAAACCACTCCAGTGCACGATCTTCGTGATAGCAACATTTAACCAGTTATAAACCGATGAATGAGTATGCACTATCTATACATTTCTAGATCAGAATTCTATGAAGAGAACCCATGAGGCAGCATGAGGACCCTTGTCCCTGCAAATCTCCCGCCTGGGTATGAGAATGGATAGGCTTCCTGACAAATCCATTGTCTGCTTCCACAGTTTCTGCACAAAAACTGCTCTCAGATGTGCGAACAGTTCTCAACCAACGGAAACACCAGGTTTTCTTTGTGCCCGTGAAGTTGAGCGTCACTTTGCAACACGTGGGGGTCTGAGAACTAAACATCAGCAAACACATCCGCTTCAGGAAAGACTGGAGAGAGAAAAGCCATACCGTGGTATTGCTGTGCAAACAGCGCCTTGTAGCACACAGAACTGCCCCTTCTGCCTACAGACCGAGCAAGACAACCATGGGCACCTACTGACAGAAACACAAGGACAAAACTGTAATGGCTAGAGATAGATCGCAGGCACTTTGGTGTTAAGAAATAAAAACAGCCATCCTTTGAAACCCTTGTAAGCAGACTAATAGTAAATCAGGTACAAACACTGCTGAAGGAAAAGAAGGGAACAAGAGATAGAAAGGAAGGTAAATGCAGTAAAAATAAATAGAGGGGGCCTTTTGGTTTTGTTTTGTTTCTGGGTCAATAACTCCCTTGCCATGACAATACATCTTAAGGATCCCTGAAAGCCCACGCCAAAGGAAGTCAAAGCAATCAGCTGGCAGCCAGAGATACCCCAATAAGACAAAGGGGCTCAAGTTCTTGTGAAATTTTAGAAGCTTATTATCTGCTCTTCATCAAGAAGCTACCAAATAGCTGCTATCAGGCATCTTAAACCTCTGTTATAACAACCTCTCAGCAGTGTGACTGTAGCTGTTATAAAATCTTCATAATTTAGTCCAGACACTGAAAATAAAAACTCTCATACTAAAGAAAGATTTTCCCCCTCTGTCACCAGAACAAAGCAAACTCTACTGTAAGAACTCAAACTATTTTCCAACACAGGACTGAAGTAGTTTGGTTTCAGCATTCAAAATGCATTCTCTAATTTTAAACAGATTTTAAAGAAGTTCTATGGCTTTTCTCCCGATTCCTGTGTTTAATACGGACATACGGTCACAGACTCTACTGCTCTGGAACAGGGCACTGCCACTAGTGACCGTAGAGAAGGGTTGGTCATTATTTTGTTAGAAGCACCTACTCTAGGATGCATATAACTCAATAACAAAAACATGCTCGAGGTTGAAACACGGCATGCAGGCTTTCAGCCCAGGACCAATCCTTATTTATTATGTTTTGAACCAAAACTTACAAAAGCAGCATGTATTTTTAATTTTGAACTCTTTAACTGCAACGGAAACACAATATACTTTCACAATATTAACCTCATCAGCCTCTTTAAAGTAAGTTCTAAAGACAATCCAAATAATTACAGAACTCAGGAATCGGAGACTGAGAGCTGCGCGCATCAAACCAGCGCTGCAGCACCCGGAACATCAATTTACATTTGCACATTTCTGCTACTTGATAAATGTATTTTGTCATGTAAGATTTTAAAGAAAAGGTCTCAGAGTGACAAAATCAGCCCCAGTGTGACAAAATCCCATTTGTAAGTGAATAGAGATGATTGAACACAAATACCTTAGGCCAACAACTACAGAGATTATGTTTTGGAACCGGCATGTGCATAATTGGATCAGATAAATGCTAACATTTTACAGATTCGAGAGCCCCCTCTTGTCACCATGGACAGTATGGGAAGCGATAAGCTACTCGTCCTTCTTACCAACTGATTATCATAAACACGCCGCACCCCGAGGAATTGCTCCCGACCTGAATTTGAGCTTGATGGTTGCTGAGTGTGTTAGACCCGATGAAGGTTTCGCATCCTTAAAAACATGAGCATTTTTTCCGACTTATACCAGAAAGATACTATTTTTCCCAGCCAGCACTGCTGCTCCTATAACCTTAAACTGTCACAGCTACAGCAGCACAACTCTTAGATTAAAAACGACAGTTTACGAAAAATTGGTGCAGCATCACCAATGCTATTCAGGCTGTAGTGTCATGTTAAAAGCATTTGGAAATGACATTAGCAACAGCAGATCCACCTCCTAACTCTCATTTTTTCCTGCTGGCATAACCCTATTCTAGGGCCATTTGAGGAGGCAGATGAAGAAAGAGATGCTTTCGCTATAAGCAGCAGAAAAGCAGCGATAAAGAACTGCAGAACAGCAAGAGCTCCTCTCCTGCTAGCCCCGAGACTACCCAACGCAGGAGCAAAAGCAGCTTGAGGTTTTCTAAGCCATGAAGTGTTGCTGGAGCTAAAGTCAGCAGCCGTAGCCCACCGCCCAGGGAAGCGGCCAGCCGGCTCACCTGTGGGCACCCTCCACCGTGACCTGCGCGTTCACGAAGGGACGACACCAACTTGGCATAAAGTCCGTGGTAGTTAGAAAGAGCAGGAGGTTTCCTGCGTTGTGACGTGATTATGGAATTAGGATTACAGGCATTTTCAGTCAAAATGCTGGTGAATATCCACTCAAAGGGAACTGCTTCAGGCAGGCACAAGGGAGTCTTTTGGAAGTCAAATATCTTCGCTGTAGAAATGCTAGAATTAATAACATGAAATAACTTCTTGCTAAATCACAACCATTAGATGTGTCCTACTGGTAAACTTCCGTAAGTTTATTAGTATAACCCAAAGGATCCAAACTTCCCCCCTTTTTTCCTAGTTAAGGGAAGGGGCAAACTCTGGTTTCAAGCTGGAAAAAGCATGGTTTACGATAGAAGTGCTTCAAACCAAAAACACATCAGTGGAAGAATGAAATATTCCTTAAATATGAATAATCAATTGTGCTTAATGTTAAGTATAGTACCTTATTTTTGTCAAAAAAAGTGGTTTCTACTACAAAGACTGCCCTAATAATTCCTAACTTTCTCAGCAAATAGCCCTAAATGCAGTTTACATCGATGTGTGGAGCTATTAAAAAATTGTGTGTATTAGTCCCTACTATTAAGCCAGCGTTTAATTTGTAACTGCTGCCCTATTCCATCGTCATGGGACCATAACAAACCATAGTCAAAACCAAGCAGAACCAAAATGAAAGAAATGTTCGTGTGACCGGTCAAAGCGAAGTTTCTCAGAATAAACAATTTTTAGATACATTCATTGATTAAGAGCCAAGCGCTCCAGTGCTCCTCAGTGCGATGCCCAAGCAAAACGTGCTGGAGGAATCCTTCCTCCCAATCAAACACTCACCCTTCGCCGCTGGTGAAAGGCAACAAGATCTCTTTACAACGCCTCGTCTTTTTCAATAAATTTTGCATGAAGACATGTTACCCAAGCACAGAGTTGCCTGCTGTCATGTTGGAAGGGTGATAAATGTTTAATGAAAACAACAGCACGCAGCTTGGTGTCAGACAACAGCTATCACACGGGCCTGCTTTGATCCAAGCAGACACTTAAAAGGAGTTCTGAGTGTGCTCTGCACCGCAGAACTCTGTAACCTGTATGCAAATAGGAGACAATTACCATAACTGACTTCCTGCTGCATAGCGGGGAAAGACGTAAGGGAGAAAAAACAAATAGGACGAGCTCCAGGGGTCTGACTGCTGCCACACTGGGAGCAGCCCAGTATTCCCAACTTATGCCCAGCGTCTCCTGCCAAGCACCGAGGAGCTCCTCAACGGGCAGTTATCACCCACGGACCGTCTGCAGAACCAGCCGGGATGCTGCCAGCGCTGAGCACACAGAAAAAACTCCGTGAAGGCTTGGGGAAAAGCTAAAAAAACCCTGAAAGAGGTCCCCTAGACAGAGGGACCTCCCCAAACACCCAAGACATGGAATTTAAAGGAAAAATAAGGACTACACTTGAAAACCAAACTCTTCAGCTCTGTAATAGCTGTCAAAGTGTTTAAGAGGCTGCAAAACCATCAAGGCACAAATGTAGCGATAGCCTTATTAAGCACCAGAAATTAAAATGGGGGTCGAGCTTGACTAATGGCTCAACACTTCTTTTTTCATGACAACTGAGAAGCTGCTCTTAATTTATTCCCTTAAAAATTATCAAAATCACTTTAAAAAGCCATCCAAAATTCCACTACTAAGAAAGGTAGGGTGAAACTCAGAAATCTAATAACAGTTATTTAAAGCTAACAAGGTTTTAGTCGGTTCATCCCCCCCCCCAGTTTAACAATGAACAACGATCCTTATGAAAAGCATGTCTCAGAATGCCAGAACTTGACGGGTTTTAAGCTAATCAAGTCTTTAACATCAAAATTCAACAGCACACACATACAGGTCAATGACAACATGTATGCAAGTTGTTTTAAAACAACTTAATTCAAAAAAGCATAAATAAAAGATGAATGTGATGCTTTGATTAGCAAAAAATTTAGTGGAAAAAAGTATTGTAGTGGTATAATTACGTGTTTCAGTACGTCAGTCCTATAAAACACTTCACTTGTGAAGCCTTTAACACCTGCAGATTACTAACATGCAAATGGGGTGGGATTTGGGAGTGGGGAGAACTCCATTAGTGCCTGAGCTTTCCCATCAAGCCATGACAGGCAGTGCTCAGGTCCACCTTGGGGAATGTGACAGGAGAATGTTGTGTCGGGACCCATCCACGGCCAAACACCAGCCTCACCCCTCCTGGGAATGACATGGCCATTTGAACCAAGCTTCGAGGCACCTGATGACAGGTTTCATGTGTCCCCCTGACCTAGTCCTCAAGTCATGATTTAACAGAACTACGTACCATTATTGTTAGAAATCACAGACTGGTTTGTGTTGAAGGGACCTTCGAAGCTCACCCAGTCCAACCCCCTGCAGGGAGCAGGGACATCTGCACCCAGAGCAGGGTGCTCAGAGCCCCAAGGGCCAACTGACCTGGGATGGGGCCAGGGATGGAGCTTCTACCACTTCTCGGGGCAACCTGGGCCAGGGTCTTACTACCCTCAGTGTCAAAAATCTCTTCCTTCTCTCTGGTCTCAATCTCCCTCTCCCAGTTGAACCCATCACCCCTTGCCCTGTCCCAACACCCCCTGCTGAACAGCCCCTCCCCAGCTTTCTGAAAGCCCCCTTGAAGCACTGAAAGGCCGCACTAAGGTCTCCCCGGAGCCTTCTCTGCTCCAGGCTGAACACCCCCAACTTTCTCCCTTCTCCTCCCAGTAGTGGGTTCCACCTTCGGGTCATTCCTGGGGCCTCCTCTGGCCCCGCTCCAACAGGTCCACAACTGCTGAGAAATACTAAAAAGATAGGTATTTCCCAGATTGAATACCACTACGTTAGGAATTTGATACCTTTAAATACCTCATTGCATATACAAGACAAAGCCCTGGTGCTCATACGCCTAACGAGCCACCTCGCAATCTACAGTGCATTTTTAAAAGGTCACCGACGTCCAGGACTCAGGATCTTGTCTAGCTCAGACTCTATTAGCAATTCATACACCCTACGAAATGAAGGTTTCAAACTCAGCTGCTGAAACCAAAGAAACATGGGAGAGAAAGAAAGGTTGCTCCATTTCATTACAAGCAAATAATTGCCGCTTACCAGTGATCATGAGGTATCACCTCTTAAAACAAATGAAGGAAAAAGAAGGAATAAACCATGTGTCAGGTGCTGGAAGTCTGAAAGACAGTGATATGGAAGTATCCCGCAGGTGTATAAACCAAACGGCACCCAGGGGCTGGTTGGAAGCCTGCTTTAGTCTTACCTTTGGGGATGCCAGAATGAAAAACATATATATACACCTTGTGTTTGCATGTCAGAAGAGGCATGTTAAGATCGTTTCATCTCAGCAGGGCAATGGTTCATGAGCCCAAGGCACCCAAAGACCTCACCACAGAGGATCAGAAGGGACCGAAGCTTGAACCTCTTCCAAACACAGCCTTGAGCTCAAGTCACAGTAGCTTGAGTAGAAGGCTTACCTGTACCTTAGCTTTTCTAAATACAGTACTTCCAATAAATCAGCATTTGATCGATAATCCAGACTGTATCTAGCACCTTGTTTTCCCATTTTGCTGGGACAGAATATTTTTCAACAGGAAGAAAGAATCCTGGAAGAAAATCTCCATTGCCATTAGTTCAGATCTTGTTTTAAAGTGTGTTTCTCTCTAGAAACTACCAACCAGCCAGCAAGATTTTTAAAAAACCAGGTCAGACTGACAGGACAGAATACATCATTACACGTCCAGGAGGACTATCACTAATTTTCCCATAATCAATCAAAACCACCCAGCGAGGGCCTACTGTGAGAGGCGCAGCTCCCCACAGAAATCAAACCCAGCCTGTCCCCTTTTCCGACGCCGGGACAAGGCTCTTCCCTTTGCATTCAGTGCCCTTTTCTGATCACTGCTACCCACTTTTTCCATTTAACCCATGGTACACACTCTTGTGTGAGAGTTATTTCTGCACGGGACAAAAAACGAAACCAAGAGAAGAAACAGGAAATGGGGCAGATAAAAACTGAAGCAGAGAAAAAAAATCACTGGACTAAAACTGATCGGTAAGAACGAGACACCATGCATCGACAATGCTTTATAAAGTATTGCAGAGCCAACAGAAAATGCTAATGCATCACAAACTCTATATTGCTCCTTATTTTAACAACTCCCTTTCATCCATAACACTTCACAATGTCGGTGGAATGTGCTGAGTAAAGCCTACAAAGGTGTGGTAACACCTCGACACGGCATCGCTCGGTTAAACCTCCACGAGAACGGGAGGGCCAACTGTGCGTGCGCTAATTCCACAGGGCAGTCCCAGGATACGGTAACGGTCCAAAGCGGTAACTGCACAACCGCGCTGCTGCAGTCCGGGGCCAGAACTGGAGACCAACATCGTTATTACAAACAGAGAAAGAGGATTTGAATCTTGGCCTGGGGGACTGGAGGAGCAGGAGAGGCTGCAAGGCCAAGCGAGTGCTTTTACTTTGGAACTGCTGGCAACAGCGATGCAGAGAAAGCCAGACCATTGATTGATTTTCTTCATATGCTTCCAGGCAATAAAGCTCTTTCTCCCATGCACTGCAACAGAAATGCAACACAAACAAAAGGGGGAAAACACAGTTCGAACAACTTCTGAGGTGAGGAGACCAAAGCGGCAGAAGCAAAGCGGTTAGTTCAGATAACGGGCAAAACAAAAGGACAGTAAGTAGCTCTGTACTAGTCAAACACAAACTGGTTAAAAACACTTCCTGCCACCTGCTTGGCATCAGCTTTATCTTGCAAAGAGTTTTCACTGGCAGTGGAACAATCCTGAACAATCCTGAACAAAAAATGATCCATGTTTCAGGTTATGAATTAGGGCGTGCTGCTGGGACACTTTCCGAGTTCATGTTGCTTTACCTTTTAAGCGAGTACAAAACTATTTCAAAGCTCAATAGACTGCTCCTAACACCAGGATTTTTGACCAAGTCCTGTCAGATGCTGTAAATGAGCTTCCCACCCCAAACTCAAAGCAGCTGTCTCCACACTCTCCCTCCCTGATGGCTGAAGAAATAGTACATCCCTGAGAACACTTCAGATTGGAAGAGCAGAGGAGTTTGGCTGGTTTGCTACGGCTGTCACACAGCCCGGCTCCACACCACCAACGTTGAACAAGTTCAGCGCTCGACCTTAAAGAATCTTCACTGAACTGGAGAATGCCAAAGGACAACTCGATTAGTCTGGCAGGACTTTTTACTCCTGAAATCTCTCTTGAGATGATAATGGTGAAGATAAGCTCTACTTTGAAAGAACCTCAAGTTGCCCTGAGTTAAAAACCAAACACAAGCCTTTCCCCCTCACATCTACAAACATACACAAACCAAGCACAGGCAAGAAAATTATCACTGGAGTTTATATGAGCTACAAATCAATAGAACGATTTGCTCCTTAATTAATGCAAAAACTGTATTTTGATTCTCCTCTTTAAAGGAACAGTCAAGCCCAAATACATGACTACTTACACCAGGTACCCCGCAGTGCTGGCGAACCGAAATACCTTCTTTTATGCCAAGTTAAACTATGAACTGAAGCACTTGATAATTTATATCCCATCTCTCATAATCTGGCTTTAGGATGATCTTCATTATAGTTTATAAGTAGCTATTTTCAATAAATACATTCCAAACACACATGAATTTAAACTCAGAGCTAGGTCTGGCCCCTGCTGGGTCTTGCTGTACGCGTAAGGATCTGTTCCACACACAGAGATGTTTTTTCCTCTATGGATCCCCTGCTGACGGAGTTACTAGCAAGGCCTTGTAGAATAATGGTACTTTCAGTGCTGATCTAGACACTAAATCGGGAAATTCGTTCACTTAGAGTCATTTATAACAGATTCCTCTCAGTATTTCACATCCAAATCTACACCTGACAGTCACTTTTGTGTCCATTTAGACTTTCCTCCTCATACCTCAGAGAAGAAAAACAAAGTGAATGGGAAGTTGAAAAACCAGCAGCATTGAGTTACAGCAGAATGTGCCAGGAGGAAAAATACTTATTTTTTTTCCCTGTCCAAACTGGATCCAACTTTAAGAAAAAACCTACAGGTTTTGAGGAGGCATCGCCTATCTCTGCTTACTGTCTCTCTGCTGAAGACAGCTGATGGAGCAAATCGTTTTAGTGCTTCCCAATCTACTCAAGCAATAAGTCAATTGGGTGAGCGGGGAAGTACCAGCCGAGGCAGCAAATATCATGCTGCAGCGGAATGGCGTCAGGTGCCGAATCTGCTCCGACCCTGGGCTGTGGAGACAAGCTATAATAAGAGTTACAATTCTAGCCATAGCCTCAAACGGACATCTGACACCACGGCAAGACAAAAGCCCTGAATTATAACATACACCATCAAAAAACAGCAGCTAAAATCCAACTTGCTACCTTCTGCTGACCACTGCCAACTCCGACAGCCCTTAGAGTTACTGGAAACAGAACACTATTGTGGTGCTTTCCTCCAAAACAAGCATCAAGACAGACCAAAAGAAGCGTCGAATCTCCCTGCTGCTGCAGAAAACTGAAACAAATGCCAGAAGCCACAGACTAAGGCAAGCAAAAGGTTCACTCGGTTGTGCTGGGCCACCCTCCTTCCCACACACCTATAAAGTAAGGACAGGTGAGCATCCTTGGCCAAGGATGTCTTTGCTTTCCCATACTTTTCACCCAAAAAGAAAATAAATACATAAATAAATGATACAGAGGACAAAAGCAGAGAGCTTGGGAGGCTTGAGGAAGCCTCATACAAAAACACAACGGTAAGACATGTTTCTTGGCCTCATTTTGCTAGAGCAAAGAGAAACTACCCCAACTCTCTTCTCTCCTACACAAGTGCCTTTAGGAAGGGAAGCTGCAGGTTCCCAGTTCACTCTTACCAGGCTCCAGACAGAATATTCCATAGACCCAGAACTGTGCAGTAACTGCAAATAGCAACTGCAAAGAGCTCCATCTTCTCTGGGTATTCAAATATATTGCTTTGCAAAGCCTTTCACAAACAATAACGGGATGCTGATACAGTCTCCATCTGCAGGATGACAAATCACTGTAAAGGGAAGAGCTGCTCAGATCCATATTCTCTGTACAGATATTCTTGGATCACTTTGATTAAACTGAAGGACATGCCGTCCCCCCTCAGAAAAGTTTATGAAGCACAGATGATATCAACAGCATCCTCGGTACACTTCATTTGGTGGTGTAATCATGCTCCAAGTAGAAATCCCTGTACAAAGCATACCAGTCAGTTCCTGAGCTCGGGGTGGGGGGAAATGGATTGATGTCATCAAATGTTCTGTTATCAATTTGTACTCCTTGTCCTCACTACCTTGGAAATGACCCAGACTGGGCATTTTGTTTTCAAATTTAGCATAAGCAACTTTGTAAGTTATCAAAATATAAAACTAAATTGCTTGCTTCCAAAAACTTCTGGGTACTTCTGCGTTCTTCCTACAGCTCTCTCCTATTGATCCTTGTTCTAAAAGGACAGTAAGTCAGGATGTCTGTTTATAGAGCACAACATGATTTAAGATCTGCACCTACACAAAGTCCAGAAAACCTCTCACACCCCAATGTTACATGCTCCGTGTGGATCTTTTCCCTAATTTTCTACTTCAGTTAAAAAACCCACAATTTCAGCTGGAACATCCAGGCTTCTTCAAGTCTTCCAGAAGTACCAAAATATATTTGAATGTCAGGTAATGGGGAAAAGGCATCCGGACTGTGACTTCTCAGACACACTGCAAACACCTCAGGGCTTTTATTTACACTGAACAAGTTGCTGGAAATGTCTGCAACAAAAAGAGACAAATATCCCACATGTTTTTTGTCTCCAAAAAGGAAAGTATCCCTTAAGATGAGTGAAGACCCCACACTCTTGAAGCTCCCAGCAGTCTAAGTGACATACTGCAAATAAGAAACAGACATGCAAATAGCTAATCTATTTACATAATATTGTCCATTACGTAAATGGACAAACAGGCAATGATATCGGAGAGACTAAGTAACTCGTATCATCAAGCCATAAAGCCAGGGAGGTAGCGTGAGATACCTCCAGAAGGTGGGTGGAAGATACTGCTCTGGAGATTCCCATTTAGCGTGGCAGTGGGAATCCACCAAGGGGAAGTTCAGGAAGTGACACAGCAGTGTCTGCCTGTCTGAAACCAATCACATGAACAACGGAGAGATCAACGGCACAGGGAAGGCTGCAGGAGATCAGGGTGGATAAAGCAAAAGTAATGACTTAAGTTGCCTTCTCTCAGATCCATGACACCCACAATCCAGGTCATTCCGAGCAGAAACGAGGCTGACAGGAGGTTTTGGAAGGCCGTTCATCACCCACCAAGAGCCAGCGCTTCTGCTGAAACTGTTATTTGAGCATCACATGAAGCCCAACAGGAACTTCTGACAGTGCAGAAGCTGGAGACAAACAGTGAAAACCATCTTTTCATAGGAAATATTCTTCATGCTTTCCAATACTCATTTTTTCCCCTAAATTGTGGGTTTTATGTATTGGAAAAATATATTAGTCAGTTGAAGAAAGCTACTTAGCATATTTGCAAACCAAAGGGAAAAAAAATTGTAAATTAAACCATTATATAGTTTGAAATGTTGTCACATTCCAGCACTTTAAAATACTCAGAATCACACTATTCAGATTTTAAATCATTTTCACTTAGCTTATATTAAAAAATAATGTAAATAGAAAGCAAACTGATTAAAAAAAGCAAAACGACACTAAACTGTCCCGTTTTTACAATAGTGATATTGTTTGTCATTTCACTTACCCGTGCTTCGTGCCATATATCTCCTTCTCTTTTCCTTTGCCCTTCTCCTTTATTTTGTCTTTCTCTCTGCCCTTCCGCCGCTCTCTTTCACGAGACCCGCTATGAGTTCTCCTATGACTGGATCTTTCACTACTTCCACTATAAGAACGTTGACGAGGTCTTGATCGTGATCTACACAAAATCCATAGTATTAAAATTTAGCAGTTGTACATTTTTCACCATCACTATCTTAGATATAGTCCAACTACTTTAAGCACATTATCAAATCATTTAGTAATTTAATACTTTTAAACAAAAAACTGCTGATTTATCAAGAGAAAAAGTGAAAAAGAAAGAATTGCTTCTACTCCAAAGGCAAAATGCAGAGTAAATTAAACCACAGGATGTAGTATTCACCCATTAACAAAGTAATCTGGTACCACCCAAAGTAATCTGTGGAGCTGCTGGAAAAGGAAAGGAAGAAATTTTTTTTTCTTGAACATTAAACTTCAAATTCTTAAGTTCTGATCATCTTAACTTGTCAAATAATCAAAGACTTTACAGCTGCTCCTAAGTGCTTGTATTTACATATTAAACACATTGCTGCTAGTAACCATTTCCCAACAAAACCCAGAAGCGACCAGCCCAAGCCCCCACGTGCAGCCTGCAGAGCTGGCGCTTGCACCCAGCTTCTCCACAGCAAACTGAGACTGGAACACGCCGTGCAGAAAACCTGTAAGCAGGCCAACCCTACAGGCCCAGTGGGTGCTGGGGGTTGTGCCCGTCTTTGGTTCTCGGGTACAAGTTCCTAGTCGGCTGCAGGATCCCCTGCTCTCAATCGTGCTCTCCATCCCTCTGCAATAACTTAACGTTTTACTGATGTATGTTCACGAAAAAAGATCAAGCATTACAACACGACTGTTGTGTATGCATCCAAAACACCTCTTCATTATTCCTGAATTTCTTTTAGATGATCTTCTAAATTAATTATAATTTCTTATGGATCAATACAGCTTTTCTATGGTACCTGAGTAGCTATAGACAATGAATATTTAGGACAACAAGTTTGCATTAGTTTCTATTACAGCTTCGTAAAAGTTCTGCTGGCACCTCATTGAAAAGCTTCATTAAGTACGGGGAGGGTTGGGCAGGAGAAAGGCATTTTTTAAAAACAGTATAAAAATTGATTTAGCACTTCTTGGAGTGCAAAACTCCAAAGGCCTTTAAAAGCAAAATCACATACAAAAGATGACTCTATGTAAAAGGCAACAACTGTTTAATGAAACCCAACAATAGAATAAGCGAAAGAAAAACCCGACACCCAGATGAGCTATAAATTACAGTGAGGACGAATGTTGGTGTGGAGCCTGGAATCTGTCCAGCGTGGCAGGGGTCACTCTCCTCCTCCTGCCACAGAGCCTGTCAGCCAGCCCCGGAGGTCAGCACCCCGCTTGACGCTGCGCCCCGCAGACGGCACCTCCTGCAGCCCAACGTCTCCCATTCCCATCACTCGAGTAGCACGAACATTCCCACTGAAGTGACGAGTTACGAACTGAGGAGCGTTTTCTGTCCCAAAACGGATTTTTATTGTGTCACCACAAATTTAAAAGCATCCATCCATCCATCCACTCTTTAGTCCTCTAGCAGAGGAAGTTCTGACCTAAAAGAGTGTTCTGGGTATTAGACCTGGTTTTTGGTGGGCACAAAGACCCCGGGTTTAGAAGCATTGTGATGAGGCAGGCACGGGTTTAGAGAGCACTGCCCTGCGGACACTCACCACGCCAGGGTAACCGTGACTGCCGAGAACTCTGCCGCTAAGATGCTCATCAGGATGTGGTGTTTGTCCACAGGCAGCTGTTACACCCTGGCCTTTATCAGTAAGTACTCCCAAACCAAACTGCCACTTCAATTGTCCCTCTCCCATACAACCGTCCTACAACCCCCAATATCTACAACCTGCCTTGTTCCCTGCTGCTCTGAGGGATGCTCCAACCTCTCTGACATCCCAGACTAAATAAACCCACCCATTAACACAATTCAAGACTAACTGTGCGACACTGAACACATGCTTCAGCCAAGCGGGTGACGAGGACTATTCACTCAAGAGGCCATGGCTCCCCACTGAGCTGGGTCTGCTTGGAAACCACCGGCTCCCAGTGACTGCCCAGACACCAGCACAGAATTCAGACAATATTTCAGAGCCAGTCTGTTGTGAGCTTCAAGTCTCCCAATAGCTTTCTCTACTTCACTTTTATGCTGTTTCTTCCCCTCCCTCCCTTTTGAAGAAGGAGGTAACAGGCAACTCTAACGTCCACTTCTCTGCGGCAGCTGCAGAATTGAAACAGTGAAACCTCAGAAGTTCAGGTCATGCTTTGACAACTTCAGGTTCGGGTACTGCCCCTTCCCTAGCACAGCCAGGCTGCCAGGAGCTCAAACACTAAGTTCAAGACCAACCAGAGGAATGAGACCTGGAGCCCTGGGCAGTCAGTGGGGCCATCCCCCAGCAGCACAGGCTGGCAGAGCAGATGAACAAAGGCTCGCCGCAAAGCCAGGGCCACTCGCAGCACCTCCAGAGCCAGGCTTAGGCACGCTGAAAAGCTGCGCTTAACGCCTCAGAACTTTATCTTATTTTAGTAAGATAGCCGTCTCTTTTGTTTGCCCGTAAGCCCAAAATCCTGAAACATTTGTTTTAAGAATGCTTTATGCGGACTTCCGTAAGGCCTATATTAAATCCAAAACACGCAATAGGCTCTTGACAGCGGAAGATCATCCCATGAAGTGAAAACTGCAGTTCACTGAATTGGCCGCTCAGTGGATAAAAGCCACGGCACACTTCCATTTGTAGCAGGAACGAATTCACCTGTACGTTACTACAAATTACTAATAAAATACCTTGTGATATACATAGAACAGGAAATAAGCCTAACTTTATGAAATGGAGCTATGCAAAGTCATCCGTGCCAAGAATTCATCAGCAAATAAGTCTGAGTCCACAGATTAAGCAGAAAATAGAGATTTTCTATTTCATTACTGTTAAAAAATAAAACCAATCCTGTTTATTCATACTAAAGCAAGTCCCAAAGTGATCAAATTTTAGAACTACTGGATGACAAATAAAAAAGTCAAGCTGGAGAGTAGACTAGCAGCGTGCAGACCCCCTTCCCCCCAAACCAACCCACACAAAGCACCCACCCACCATGCCAAAGGTTAAGTCATTTAGTCAAGTTCAAAGCTCTTCAAAGAGTTCTTAGATCCAGATAAGCCCATATGTTACCAAAATTCTGTGAAAAGCTATTACTTTCCAATCTGCTTTTCATGTCTAAGTTGCAGAACACACAGATGCTTGGCATCACTCGGGATCCCTAAATTCACACACCAGATAATCAAGGCTCACCAATAACTTTCCTATCTAAAATCCTAAGAAATGTCTTTATTCCATCAACACTTGGTCCACTTGTAAAAATTGAAAGTATCCATAAAAGCCCATTCAGTTACTGCACAATAAGTGTTAATTTGCTAATTTCTTCACAGGTAATCAATTAAAATGTAAAATATTGGATAAAATTAGTTGCACTAAATTTAACAGCTGCTCCATAAGCATAATTAGTTTCACAAGGGCCATATGTATTCTGAGCAGAGACGGAGTTGAAACAAATAGGCAGATTTTAAAACAAGTTTGAGGAAATCTGGATTTAATTAGCAGGTGGGCACTACAACTGCATAATGTTTTTATACATTTATATTTATGAAGTGACAGAAGATCTAAAGGCTTTTTAAAATGGCGTTTATTGTTTGAATGGGAACTGTTTTGCTGCATGCTAAAGTGATTTAAATCCTTATAGCTCTGCTTTGAAAAAATCATAAATGGTGAAAGAAAACATGTGGAAAACTGTAAAACTAGAAAGAATTTGCGACAAAAAGCAGATACACATACCATAAGCAAAAGGAAACTACACTTAATTAAATGTACACTACATCTGGAATATCAGCCTAATAAAACGTGAAACTATTAATTTTCATTGTTCTAAAGGAAATGAGGTCAGTGGCGTTTAGTATTTCCCCAATTACATTGCACCGAGGCATCGAACTCTATCTTAGAGGTACAATCTGATCTTCTCAAACCACTACAATCTGAGAACAGGCGCCGAGGTCAGCTCGTTTAAACGAAATGAGGAATTAGAGCACAAAACCAAGACAGCTCGGACAGAAGAAATCAAGTGGTTTCAGTGAAGGTGTTGGAAAAAAATAATCTGTTTTGTTGGCAAACAGCAACCACCACTCAACTAAAGTTCCCGAGATGTCAGGTTCTCCTCTGGCGTTCTTCTAAACTTCTCTCAGCTGCCACAATTCTTGTTAGATTCTTATTAGCTTAAGAGCCGCAAACAAAACCCAGCAAAGTCGTGACTCCTTAATACTTCAGCAATAAATCAGGAGTCTGGGAAAGAGCAGCGGAACACAACTGCATTGCATCAACCCTGGATATTCGTATTGGTCATAAAGACACGGTGCAAACACACAACTAATTGCAGCAAAACAACGTGGTCTCTTTCAAAACATATTAAGAGAAAGTTTCTTGTTTAACTCAACTTCACTGCCAGGAAAAAAACAAACAAACAAACAAACATGGTACAAGTTCTTGGGGAAGGTAAAATAATTTCAAGCATTGATTGCAGTTGTTCAGAGTGTAGAAGGTATTAATATTCTATATATTTAATGTGAATATGGGTACCTCTATAAAACATTGCAGGTCACTATTAGTTTGCAATTTTCAAACGCAAGCACTTGAGAAAGTTCAATATAGATAATAGCTATGGTAATATGGCTTGTTTATTCCTTGCTAAATACAAGGTGAGCAAAAATCAAACTAGGCAGAAGCCGAGTCAGCTTTTAAGTCTGAAACGTTACTGCTGCTACGAGGGAAAAGAAATTGTTCCAAGCCAGCAGTTTGGGCAGTTGGTGACAAAATAGAGGGATATTAAGGACGGTAACAATACCATCTGCTGTGCCAGAGAAAAGCAAGATGAAATATAAATAACCAGGACAATCAAGAATCCTGTCTGCAGAACTGAGAAAATGGTTTCACCAGATACAGCCAGAGTTCAGCAGTAAAAAAATCTCTACCTATAAATTACATTAATCTCATAAACAAACACTTGAGGAAATACTCCTCAACATTCCAGTAAGCTGTAACTAAAAAAAAAAAAGACGTTGCTGAAGACTCGGCATGAACAGCACATAAATGCAGCTGGACAGATGACCAGACGGAGACGACATGACTAAGTTTGGTTCATTCTCAAGCGGTGGGTTTGTTAAATGTAATTCTCCAGACCACAGCCTCCTGGTCTACACCTCTCCCTCCCAAAGCTGAGAACATCCAGCTTGTCTTTTGCTCACACGAGAGTTTAGAAGCTACTCAACCACGCAGTGGGGCAAGGTGTTGGTTTGCCACACAAAGCCCGCAGCAAGAAGGATCCCTTCCCCTCCTAACCCAACTCCAGAGCTGCTGCTGCTTAGGTTGAAAAAAAAAGCAACCAGAAAAAAAAATGGGCTGTATGAAACTTCTCCTCCTTTAGATTGTATAATCCTGTGGGAAAGGCGTTTTACATCTTTTTTACATTATTTAGAAAAAAAAAAAAACAGGAAAACATGAATTCTGTAAGAACAAGTAAGGGAACATATTGTATTAGCAAGTAAATTCATCAGACTCTGTAATTAGTTTATACACACACATGCACTTACTCTATTCTTGGTACAGCTGGAACCTATTTTGAACAACAAGGGCCCAGATTACTTTCAGGGCTCTCAATAAATACACCAAATTATTCATTTCTCCATCACACAGGCATTAGGAACTCCACATCGGCTGTGCCAGAGAGATCTGGATGTACCACACCGTGATGGAAAAGGGTCCAACTCATGTTCCAGATGGAATCACTCTCCAGGTAATTATTTGTTGTAAATTTGACAACACCTCCAGAATCATGTTAAAACATTAAGGAATGTAAATGAGAGATTTGAAGGTGGGATTTTTCACTTCCCTGGTGCCTCTGAAAAGTTCAAATTAGTTGCAGGTAAGTGCTTGGCTTTGACAAGACACTATTGTATTTTTTGTGATTGTAAAACATCTAAGCTTGAGGCTCCAGTCATGGTTTGAGCTCAAAGATACTGAAATATTTGCATGTACTCCCATCCCCAAAGAGCTACTGGACAGCTAAATGAAACTCCCTAACCAGACACTGAAATCAGCTAACCCACGGGACACTAACTGTTCTCACACACTGGAAAAAAAAACCCAAACCAAAAACCCCAACACAGAGCGTTACAGCGCCACCGTATTTTTCAGGTCTCTCCAGCTTCGTTTTCCCCCACTCCGCTGTTTCCTGCTGCTAATCGAACTACCAGGTCTTCTGCTTTGGATACTCATCCATACTGCGGACGGCACACAGAGCTTCACCCCTGCCTGGCACTTCCCCGTTACAGGTGACATGAGGGTACGTGGACTAACCGCAGGCAATCAAGATGTTACCATTCCTCAGATGGGATGGTATCATCTCCAACAATCTATTGTACTGCACACTTGCAGTGTCCTAGAAACTTGAGAACTTGGGTTACCAAGCCTCAGTTTCCGAAGATACACCAACCTTGTGATCGTATCAGCTACTGTAAGGTGTGTCCTGAAATAAGGTCAAGACCTCACTGTATTATTCAGATAATTCAATCTTTTTAATTTAGATGAAGCATGGGAATATTCCACAATTCAGGTCCTTTACCGCAGCTTCAGGAAAGTTTTCACCGGAACACTCGAGATCTTCCTTCACCCTGCGGCCTGATCCACAGCATCAGACTTGTAACACTCCTGTGAGTCACGGGATGTTCAGCTACATCAGTCTGAGGACTCTGACTTGTAGAAGGGCACAACTCATTTGCTCTGTGTGTGAAAACATATATTTTTCTATTTACTGCTTCTGTTTAGGCATCTACTTGAAAAATATGACATTTTCTCTCCTCTGGTTTCGTAGGAGAGTCAGAGCCAGATACATTTTGGAAGCTCTCACCAGCAAGGGAACAGCTCTACCTAAAACAAAACCACGTTGTTTATTAAATTCTTCTGTAACGTGCATTGTATTTTAAAACATGCTAAAGATTATTTACAAAACCTTGACAAAAGATTCTTTCCCAATACCTTTTCTTGGTTTGTAGCCCTCAGCTGCCCTAACAGTACAGCAACTGTACACCGTATTTTTGTTATAGCATAAAGCATCTTTACTTAAACCATTCAAAGAGTGTTAAAGAGTTCACAAAACATTAGTGAAGTCTCGTTAGCAAAAATCTCATTTTTAGTCCAAAATGAGATAGAAATTTATAAACTACGCATCAATGGAAACAGGTCAGTTGTATTTTCTTCCAATGCCCAGTGAAAAAACAAACGACCTGGGCCACATTTGCTGGGAACTTCAGGGGGCACACCAGGATATACCAGTGCCCTGCTACGTCACAGCCAAGGAAAACACACTCCTCAGTAGCTCCGGTTTTCCCTGACACCAGAATTTCCAGTACAGCGCACGAGAAAGCTCAGAGGCTGTTCCACTCTAACCTGTATTTCCTAGTACTGGTTTTGATGATCTCCAGAGCAGCATCTCCATTAGCACCGATTTGACAGGACTTCACGAAATAAAACCCCTCATGAGTATCACTAAGAAAGGCTGATGGCACTTTATCTAGGTTTTTTTCTATCCTGAATACTGGTTTACACAAGTGTTTTCTTCTCAAAGATAACCACTGTGGAAGTCTCAAAATTAAAACTATTTCAAAATTTGAAAGAATTCTGCAGCTTTCCGGAAGCTACCACAATTCACTCGCTTTAACCCCTCATCTGAACTAAGATTTCAGGAATAAATGACATTTTTTGCCTTTTTAAAAGGAATCACTGTTTTCCATCAATCTTACACTTTAACCATAACCCAAACAATTATTTGTTAAACTGAGGTTTTAACATTAAATTACTAGAACCACATTTGTTGTAAGGAAAAACGGCAGAGCTGACCTTTATTTTATTAGCCTACAATTTGCTCACCAGTGTTTTCTTAAGCTACACGAATGGCTTATGTAGGCCGACAACACCCCGCAGATGGTTACCATTACGTTCTGCAGGACAACGCGCGCCCTGAAAGCCTGCCCCGGCGCTTACCTAATGGGACGTCACGTTAAATCTGACCGCCTAAGATAAAATACCTACGGACTGACTATAACATCTCCAAAAAGGCCGTTTTCAAGCAAGAGTCACCACGTTTCTAATGTGATTATTGACAGAACCGGCGCGCTGCCGCTCAGGTAAGAACAGGTTTTCAAACCGCCGTTGTTACTCCACAGCTCTCCTCTGCCAGGAGATGTCCTTGAGCGTACGTAGCTGTCAACATCTTGGAGATAGATGCCCCTAACTACCAAACTCCGGTAAACGTCAGAATTCGATTTGACTACTACTTGCTTCCTCTCTTAATGCTTAATGACTAATTCCTCAGAGATACCCTTAAAAGCCCTAAAATGTTGTCCTTGGGTAGAAACTTTCACTCGGCAATCAATCGGGAGCAAATTAGCCGCTTGTGTTGAAACGCGCGGCGCTGCTGAAGCGGACAAATGAACGAAGAAAGGTAGTCGAGCAGAACATATGCCACCACACTGAAGTCGCTAAAAGGGTCTGTTGGAAGAATATTTGGTTTGCAGGGAAGCTAATATGCTGTAAGAAGGGACGGCGATGAAAGAATACCAAGTCATATGGAAATCCAAATATAGTGACAGGCACAATTATTTTACTAATTGCTAATGAATACAGTCAAGTGGCTTCAAAAAGCAAAACTTTGCTTGGACTACTTCAGGTTCTGACCTCTGCAGGAGCAAATGCATTTCAAACCGAAGCCCACCAAAATTGATTAACGGCGCCAGCCAAGGCCAGCGTGTAGCTGAAGCTTTTTTCCATCTATCACATGGCCCCAAGGATAGTTAAATGAACCTTAAAATGGCTACAAACAGCTCAATGACTACACAGACTCCTGCCAATTAGAAATAATTAGGCAGTCATTTTGGTGGTAAGTCTTTTTAAGTGCATACATAATGATGCAATGATGCTTATTAGCGATCTCATATGAGCTCTGCTCAAACAGCCTGGAATAATTATGCAACTATCACAAAGCCTCGCACATCTCTGTACTTCACCTTAATGCATTTAAAAATCCACTTCATTACCTCCAGTAATTAATCCTCCATTAATTGCAGGAAAAGCCCAGTTTACCATGCTTCGTTTCTAATTATCTTATAAATAGTTATGGTTCTAATTAATGTGTTCATTAAGCTGAATATCTTTCTCAAAGCCACGCTCAGAGCAAAGGTTCCGCTTTTGAGAGAAAAAGCCTAACTAGCCATAAGGTGAGGCCATTTTGGTTGTATTTGCTTTTATTTTAGTACATTCAACCTCCTAATTGGCATTTAAAATCTAATTTGGAAGAACTTCAAGAAGACTATATAGTAGAAAAATAGGAAAAGGATATTTTTTTTTCCCCACCCATTCTCCAATCAAGAAGCTTAGAGCTTTAATGGGAAAACTTTTAGCATATCTTTTTGATACAGACTGGTAACAGATTTTCAGCGCTATGCCCCAGATTAATTTAAATTCTATTACAATTTAGCTTTCCTCTGCACGTTTCCATATGAGTAGCAAAAACTATAGAAGAAGAATAGCTATCTAGCAGTATATGCATAATTTAAAATAAATACTACTGCCCTTGCCTTCATTTCTAGGATAAATCAGCAGTACAGAATTACAACAAAATTGACATCAGTTATTCGAGCTGAGCGTATCATAACCCTTTAAAGTCACGGGGAGTTTTTCAGTTTGCCTTACTAGGAGTTGATATGATCCTATGAAAACCGCAACTGAAGAATATCTTACAGCAACGTTTGGGGATAAACAAACTCCAAAGCGTGCGTTTCACAGGAGTTTGGAGGTACACGGACAAGAATTCACAGAAAACTTAAAGATTCCAAATAAATTTTACAAAAGTGCAACCAAAATATTCAAGTTACAGTTAATATTAAGGTATAGATATTAACCCCCAATCTTCTCCTAGACCTTTTTAAGTATAGTTTGTAAATACATCTCTCTCCAAGCAAAAGCAAGGAAAAAATGTGAAAGCTTGTATTTATGTCATCACACATTTAACAGAAAATATTTTGCTCCGATAGTTACTCAAACACTATTTTAACAGCAAAAGGACAAAGGCTCTCCATATGCCTGAAATAATACAAATTTTTTTTTTTAATCTTTTATTTCTATAACATCAGATCTTAGTAAACTCTGGAATCACTGAAGTCAAGCGCAGCTTTGCCATCGACTGTGATAGGGCCAAAGCTTTACAGCAATAAACCTGGATTAGGACCAGATGAAGCGTTCACATCTCTTCCATCTCTGGGAGGACCTGGTGCCTTGCCTTAGGAAGTGGCAGCATCCCCTGTTTGCAAGTCTAAAGTTGCCTCTCACCTGATCTCAACCCAAATGCCCCAGGCTTGACCCTTTTTTCCCCACACCACCTTCTCCACCTGCAGGCATCTCTCCCTCTTCTCTTGCTCCTCACCAAAACAGCGTGAGCTTTCAAATCATCAGCGCACTGAGCCATCCTGAAGCACACAGGTGGGAGGAGAAGAGGCACTATGGGATGAAGGGACGCTCAGGAAAACATTGCAGTACCCCAGCTTTAATCAGCTCACTCATCAACTCACTCCCAAGGCACACTTTGGTCAGAACATCAACAAAACCTGGCAGCTGCCTACCTGGATCTTGCAGTACAACTGATTTATGTGGGATAAAATTTGTTTGTATAAAAAATACTGTATGCAGCAGCTACTGTCCTCCTCCCGAGGACAGCAATGCCCCACTACCAAGCGGTGCCTTCAGCTAAATCTTGGGCAAAAGCCGCGATCAAAGAATTCCAGGGCACATATGCCGATTTCTACAGAAGCGTGATCATCTCTAAAAAACAAACCAACAAAAAAAGCCTCTAAAGCAAGAGTCAGCAACTACTGTCTGTGCCACGAAGATGGATTTGGAGTGGCATACAGCACAGCTAGGAGCAAAGAACCATAATACCTTGAGAAAAAATAGCTAGGAAAGGCAGTGGCCCCCATCTGCAGGCTCCCACCAAGTTCCAGACCAGCTCCCAGCCACAGAGGCAAGACATTACAGATGAACATCATCCTACCTCTCTGGCAATTCATTTCTCCCAGGACCTGATGTATTTCTAGCAACACAGTTAACCTCTAGTTTAAAGAAAGCACAGCACCAGGCACAGCATCCTTCAAGTATTGGTGACCCCTGATCCAAGGTGCCTGGTTCTAAGAACAGTCTTGTTATAACTGTGCCTCACATAACGTGAATAAAACACCACAAGAGATAATCAAGGAGGACTGTGGCAACCACCCCATTAGCACACAAAGTAAACACGGCCAGGAAGCTGTGGAAGAAACAATAATTCATCATTAAAACTATCGCAAACAGGGAAGCTGAGTTGGGGTTGTACGTGTCACCTTAACTCTGGCACCCAAAACCTGAGCGAGGTTGACTTCGGCACCTTCCACAAAATTCGGGTGAAGTTTTGACCTACGTGGGGTTGACAGCTACTTGTATTCTGCTGTCACACGGTTAAGTGTTACTCTTGCTGGGTTGTTTTTGTTGTTTTTTTTTTTAAAACAGGCTGATGAGTCCCACAGAAAAGATACAGCAAAACACGTTTTTGGCAAAAACTTGTTTTCTCCTCTGCATCTTTATAAATAGATTCTGTTACTGCCAGATGTTATTAGAACTAGAAAGAATGAAAAGTGGGAATAAAGTACACAGCAAAATGATTCTCCTAAACTCTACAATTTTATGTTTCTCATTTTGATAGCCTCATTCTAGAGGCAAACTCTGGCAACAGCAGCAGTTTACACGGCAAACTGCAATGATCTTGGGTTACCAACGCATCTTTAAGACATCTGCTGTACGTCGGCTTTTATCACTGCCTCCTGAAACATGAGATCTGCAGCAAAAAAATATCAGATTCTATTGCATGGCCAGAGCTTTGGTAGCAGAGGAAAAGCAGATAAAAAAAAGTAAAAATACAGAGCAGTTAGAATGTAGACACACTGAAATCAAAAAGCCAGTTCTCCACTAAGAGGAGGAATCATACTCCTGTCTTCGAGTACCTGTTCCCTAACAGAAAACTGAAGCATGAAAAAAAAAAACCCACCCTGAAAAACCACCAACCTGCAAATATACCCTTTCCCAGAGGGAGAAATAAAAGGTTTTAGAAAAATAAGCAGCTCTACTTAAAACACATTCTGTATACGTAACACCTGGACTGCTTCAGAAAAAGCAGTTTACATTAATTAGACTCGGTGCCTGGCTCTAAATGAACAGCACTTACACTGTCCTATCTTTTTTAAGGCTTTTTTCTTTTTTTATACCAACGAAAGGCATCAAAGCAACTGTCACTAGCAGCTATCTGGCCTTATTGATAACTTAAGGGCCCTTGGCGTTGCCTTATGAAGTTTAATTTCCCAAAGCGGTCAATTAGGTGTGGGTAACGTGCTCATCGGTGGGTTATTGCTCCAGGATATCTTCAGTGCTACAGCTTCACCTCTGTCTTTTTTTCCCATACAGTCGTGTAGACAAACTGTTAAGTTCCTTTTGAAAAAAAGTCAGTTGTTATAGCTAAAAAATATTTTGAGACTATTGGTGATACAACCTGTAATGCAACAAGATCCTAAATGAAACCTGCAGGGTCTGATTTATTGTGGGAAGAGGAGGAGCTAGGATCTGAGGTTACCAGCCACAGAAAAAACAAAGATTGCATGAACAAACTCCTTAATCTGAATTTCACTGGGTCTTCCTGCCCCAAGCCCTTATTTCAAGTTTAATGAAAGCAACACTGCAATATCTGAATTAAATATACATTGTAATGGGCCAAGGACTCCAAACTGCCCCTTCCCCACCAGGAGGAAGAGCAACAAACAGGTAATATTCACATTGATCCCTGACATAATTACGTGGGTCTGCACAGCTGGTTGCACGCGAGTGCGTTAATTTGTGCAGCAAGGGCAGAAGAAGAAAAAGTATCCTCGGCAGCAGATTACGGCCCTGAAAGAACAGCAACTCCAGTAGCTACTGCCAGGCAAAAGTAGTAAGGAAGCATTTCAAAATAAATACTGATTAAATGGCTTTGCTTGATTCCTTACAGGACTTTTATCTGCCTCGAATTTGGAGAATTCTTGACTCCTTGTCCCAAGCATTTTTAAGATTAAGAGGCTTTTCAGCGCTGTCTGACAATATGTTCCCAACCTTGCTCTTCACAGTTGTCACGGCTTGTTTCTTCCAGCAGACACACAGGAAGAGCCGTGTTTGTGCCCTCTCTCCCTGCAGCCAGCTCCCTGCTCCAAGCCAATACTGCTATCCTTACTCAAACCTCTCTGCCCAACTCCCTCCACCGCCTTCCATCAGACAATAGAACTGTCTGACAGCTGTAGGACAGTCAATTCAGAAACCTTCCCTTTCTGACCTAAGCCTCTCCTTTGCCCCAGGACAGCAAACATCACCCGTGTTAATGCGCTTCCCTGTAGGCAAGACCTTTACTCTGCAACCAAAACTAGCCTCAGCTTTAATCCACACATTGGCACCATAGTAACATCCAGTCTTTCTTCACAACGTGCTTAAAAATCAGTCTTCTAAGTCCACACACCTTATTTGCGTGATGATCTTTGCCCACTATTTGAGCCATTCCATTCTCTTTTTTTCCCCCCTTTTTTTTTTTCCCTTTAATTAGTCTCTCCTCTACCTCCTCCTGTTCCTCCACAAGCTCTCGGTCTATTTGCAAGGCCCCTCACAATTTTGCTCCTTGTTTGTCTGCCATTATCTCTTCTACTAGACATTGCTGCTGACATTAATGCCTACCTCAAGATGGACAACCCTTTTATTTGTCTCTCTGCTAAGAACCTTTATGTCCTTTTCAGGTTGATGCCATTCTAGAAAATTCTTCCTGAAGTTGTTCCTAACTCAGACACTACTCCGGAATCTCTGAGAAGCTATTGGTGTGTGATAACCAGAGCAGAGAAAGTCTGGACCTAGAAGGAAGTTTTGAACACAAGTAAACATACATGATGTCTTGATCCAACCACTTGTTACCAGCTGTGAGACCCGACAGGGCGGTCGTTTAACCTGGAAGGACTCTTAATACGATACTACTACCACGCTAAGTAAATCATGCATGGAAAACAGAGAGACCAGCTGAAGACAGCTCTGCTCCTGTTCACCATCCCAAGTCACACAAACCCAAAACATTCAATAGTCACACTGCTCATTCCTGTGAAAAGCCTGACAAACATTTCACTGGGCAGCTGCCACTCATCACTACAGTGTTCCCTCGCAGTGGTTTGGAGTTATTTTTCAGAAGGTATTAAAAAAGGAAACTCTCAAAGACAAAAAAAAACCCTCAGGCAAAAGACAACTGACCCTTGCCAGGACGTGGCGAGAACCTCGGGCTTGGGGTAAGCGCTATCTAGTACCACGTTCAGCCAACGAGCTGCTTGTTCACACCAAACCCCAAGTCTACTCCGAAGCCACCCATAAGAAAAGTAGATCACCCTGCTACTGGACTTCAGAAGATGCACAAGTTTCAGTATTAAATCGCTTGGACTAGAAGAATGGTAAGGAAATAAGATGGGAAAGAAGAAACCCAGCCCACGGTCAAACGCTTCCTTCACTGACAGTCCAAAGGCACCAATTCTACGCACAGGATTACTTCACAGGCGGTATTTGCTCTTCTCAGATACAGACAGCTGTTGTTGTGCCAATCTGTAAGTCGAACTGCGCTGAAGATATTTCAAGGCAGCAGTTTTCGGCTTAACGTAAAGGGAAAAGCCAAAAACGCTTGGCAGACAGCAAAAACAAGCTTGCATAGTTCAAGGCAATTATAGTGAAATACTCTGTAATCACCGAGTTGAACAGAATCAAGGAATAAAGGTTAGCGTATTTTGGTTAATTCTACTTAAAGCGATAAGAATTAAAAGATTTGCATTACGAGTTCGGATGTGAAGTATTTCCACACACGACTAACTTGCAGAACAATTGCAGTGCAAACTCTAAAAATATCCACAGGACTCTATCCACATGGAAATTATATGAAATCCAAGTTCCTCCACTCTGGAGAAGCATAATATTCTAATAAGAACTATCCTAATCTTCACCCAGCAATAATTTCAAGATGATATTATTATTCTCATTTCCTTGAATAATATCCATACTCCAGGGCCATTTTCCTTCTCATATTCAATATCGTGCATGCTTGGATCAAGATTCCTTTCCTCATATCCTGTCACGGTATCAATCACTGCCTCCTGTCCACTCAATCCACTTTTGATTTATCAGCCGCCGTCTTTCTGGACTCCATAACTCGACCCAAACCATTTTAGCGAGACATTGACAAATAGCACCCGGTATCACATCAACCTGTTCCACTTAGTAAACTAAGAACCAGTAACTGTGACATCTCTGCATAAGTATTCCGTCCTATTCCCCAGACTGATGTATATTAATGAGGAGATGCTATTTGAAATGCTTCTTCCACATCACCATCTAATATGATCAAATTAGGAAATGGGATGATATATTAAATTCCAGAGAGCTGAAATATTTCTTTCTATCACTGTATGTGTGGTTTCAGAAAGTGAGCTGTTGCTTTCAATTTTTCTGCCGAGGATGCGCCTGCATTTCACAGGCGAATTATTGGCTTTAAAAAGATTGCAAGAAGGCGAAATGTTATTAAGCAAATGCTCAGTAAAACAAACTAAATCGGTTTTAAAATTCCTAATTTAATGTAAATCTTGGTTGTTTTGCTGAAATTCAGTTTGTGATCTTATTAAGTCATATTTGCATTGTACTGTCTTGCTGTAGGACAGCTTTAAATTTATAGCATTGCTAGTAAGCCCTACTTTTTTGACTCTAAAAATGCATCTAAACTAAAATAGTTATAATATGCACGAGTTTTCATCTCTTCTGAAATAAAGCACAAATAAAAATATCATTCTGGGTTGCAAACAATACCTGCTCAAAGTATTTTTTAAAACATATCATTGTAAAAATCCAGCTTTTCAAATTAAAACTTGCTATTTCAGTATTTTACACAGTTGGAGCTCTGCAAATCATACCCAACTGAAACACCTCGGTTACAGAGAAGTTATTAAAGATAGCACATTACAGCCACGTACACTTTTACCAACGTTTTCACTACCCTGAAAAACAAGCTACCCTATTTTGATGGGGGCCTGAAGGTAGAGAAGACGCTGTGGGATACAGAGTTTGTGCCATCTGCGTGACTTGTACCAAAACCAAACTGGGTGATTTAAAGGCACCAGGAAATGGATCTTAACATCCAGTGTGGAACCAGTTGCTGCCTAGCGTCAGTCCCATTGGGAAGTAAGTATAAAAATCCAGTTGCTCAAGCCCTAAAGGTGCCACTTGGAAGGTACCACAGTGACAATACGAATATAAGTGGCCCAGAGGTGACCTTCCCTTTACTGCTGCTGCTGCTTGGAGGTGGGTTAGCAGGTTTTACCCCCGGCAATGCAGAAGTCGGAGACCAACAAGGCTCCTTCAGCGAGTGACATGCTCTTCACTGCACTAACACACAGTGGCTGCTGGAGCTCCTTCTCATCAGTTCCTTAGTTTAGAGTGTTTTCTTCAGCACTTACCTTTTAAAGTCATATGCAAATAAGTTACCTCACCCCAAGCAAAAAAAAAAAAAAAAAAAAAAAAAAAATCAGTGAATTAGGGATGCCAAATACTTATGAAAATTCCCTGTCAGCACTGCCCATACATACATACATTTCCTACAACAGATATTGCCTCTCAGCTTTGAATGGATTTTTCTTGTCCAACTGCATTTAATTCATTTCAACTTCTGGTACCCACATCCTTGGGTTTCTACTGCTTAATTACCTACATCAAGAACCATCTCCTTTCATTTGACTGGGACCTGCTGACCCCGTTCACCTGATGCCTGCCCCAAGTCTTACATTGGAGGAGACAGAAAACACTCGTTCCATAATCATCTCTTCATGCCGTTCAGTTTTTAATTTATTTTTTTATACCCCTCCATCATATTCCTTCTCCCCCACACGGTCTCTTTCCCTGCCTGAGGAATCACACTGTGCTCAGTCATCTTTGGAAAGCTGCTCGTACCTTCGATCGAGTGCACAAGGCAGATTTCAGATAGCAAAGAAAGGAACTATCTAGCACTGCTGCAACTGCCCCACCGCTAACACGCAGGAGAAGCACAGGCTCAGGCAGCAGCTTCCTGCAACCTCCATAACTCTTCCCAGAAATCAGATTAATCCCTGGTAACACAACAGCAGAGACTTGGGAAAAAATCACAACGAAGGATTCCATCTGTCCTGTTCAGGTTAGTTTTATGCTTTTAACATGCCAAAAGACTCTTCTGTTATAATTTAGGATGTTAATTAGAAATATTTTCCCTGAAGAACCATGACTGTGAATAGTAACAGCGTTTAAAGTGACACACAGCTCTGGCACCGAAAAGCCAGTATATTTATACATAAAATAGTTCATACACAGTATTTCCTAGCACAAAGCAAAATAAACAGCAGCCGCAGTTTTAAAGTCCTTTGGAGAATAAACTCCATATATTGCAGTGACAATTTCCATATATAACGAGAGCTGCAATAAACCCAAGACCCTTTAAAGCAGGGGATTCCTAATGCTGAATACAAAAACAACACCTTCGCTTTCACCTTTTTTTTGATATTTCATTGTTTTAAAAGCCATTTGGCTGGCAAAACAGTGGATGTTTTCCACACACGGCACAGCAGCTTATCCGGGGTCTACAGCTCAGAGACAGTTTAAATGACCAAACTGCTGCTACAAAGGCACCGTAGCACCAAGCGTCCAGACAACTCTTCTCACGATGAGCTGTGAGTCAGTCAGGAGAGAACACAAACAAGGGAACCGCAAACATCCATGTCGTTCAACGATTTTCCAGCATTTAGAAGCAACTGCTCTACTGATTCGGTGTGTGAGAATAACGTGTTTTACTACATTCTTAGGGCAGGGACACAAATTACGTGGCTGAAGATCCGTGAACTCACACCCAAAAAAGCTTTGAGCTGCCTGATACACTCAATAATTAACGTGAATTCAATAGGAAATGCTAACAGTAATTCTGATATCCAGGGATAAACTTTATTTCAAGTTTTTAATTGAAAAACACACACCAAATATGCACAAAAATTGAGCTTCTCTTAACTACAAAATTATGAAGCAGATTTTATAATACAATTTGCAACATGTGATTAAGAACTAAATAGTTACATGAAAATATTCATTTAGGAAAATTTCAGCACTGTATCTTTAAATATTAAGAAAAATCTGCATAACTAAACGCTCCTCTCTTTTCAAGGGAAACACACATGGGAAAATAACAGTTTAGTCTGGCCTTCAAGGAGCAAATGTTATGCACGGGAGTGACGGAAATCACTCGTCAGAAAAACCCACGAGAAGTTCCCAGGTATTACAGTTACACCAAGGTGACTTTGGCGATAGGTCTTTGCACTTGGTCAAACGCAAAACGTGTCCCTTCTCTTCAGACCCTGTTCCACCAGTGCCATTTGAAGATTCAGTGTCTCAAAAGCACAACACAGAGATTTCAGATTCAGAAGAGTTTCAAATGACACCTAATTTAGACGATCGCTTGCAACCAGCACTTCTAGAATATTCCCCACTCTGTAACTGCGGAGATTTTAAACGGCTGTTTTCACAGCCAAAATAATAGTTCTTTTTCCTAGAGAAGAGCCTTACCTTCTTGTTCGACTTTTTGATCGCGATCTTTGAGACCTGTAGGATTTGCCTCTGCCCCGTGAGCGGCTACGGCTGCGCTTTCTTCTAGAGCCATATGACGAACTACTGCTCGATCTGTGTCTGCGTCTGAAAGAAAACCTCGCTGTTAGTATGCTGCTGCCTCCAAAAAACCAGACGAACAACAGGAACAAAAGCCCTGCCAGGTTACTTCGAAGGGCCATACAAATACCCCACAGGTTTGTTGTAGATGATGTTGCAGAAGCCTCCAATACCTCTACCACGCTGTAGTAATTCGTACTACACAGACACTGCCTGTCTTCAAGAGTTTATTGTCTAATACACAGCCCTGGACAGACACAGGGTAGACAGAGAAACAGGTGTTCACTGATTTGCCAAAAAATCATGTGCTGCCTCAAGGGCAGAGCCAGGACCACAACCCAGCTCTCCATGGCGTTTATTCCCATGACCAGCTCACTGGATGGACCTCAACTGCCTTTGCCAAATCAAAGGTTGAAGCAGCATTTAGCACCCACGTCCTCAGCAGGATTTACACAGATTTGCCCTGTGGTGGGTCAGGACTATGTCTCCAGCGCTACCAACTACACACACCTACAAATATTTAATGTTTTTATATATATAACCTGACAGATCTGTTAACTTCCATACACACAAGGTTTGTTCTGCTCCAATGCAGACAGACCCCTCCTCCCCGCTTTTTTTTTTCTAGTACTATTAGTAATCAAATAATCAGTGTTCATTTATTCCGTTTGAGCTTCAAGTGTTCTCCTGAGCTCAGACAGAAAGGTACCTTCCTTTTCCCCTCCCACCCAACCTCCCCACTTCATTTATTCAAAGAATAAATTCTTATCCACAAAGGAGAAAGGTGAAAGAATACATACTAAATAGATAAATTAAACCAACTAATCCAAACACTGGGGGGCAAAGACACCTTCCAGGTCTTAATCTTAAAATTTCCTCTCCATCTCCCTAACAGCTAATGAAACAGCAATTACACTCCATACGAGAACCTGCGTATTTTTGGCCTTTATTATGTTTAATATTAAAATACAACACCATGCAGAAACACTCCTGTAGTTTGGAATGTAGTTGCTGTGACAGGTGCTTATCTAGCGTGAGGGAAAATGTGCTGCACCAGGCAGAGGCAGCGCTGCACCAGTCTAAACTGGAAAAGATGCACAGCTTAATGATTACAGAGCAGGTCTTCATCTGAAACAGGAATGCAACATTCCTGCTGAACGAAGAACAGCGATTTTAGAGACTGCGGCTTCTGACTCTTAAGGGTCAGGGATAAATCCAGCAGGACCCCAGCATCTAACAGTGACTCGACTGCCAGGAGTAAATGCCCTAAACTAAGGGCAAAGCAAAGGTGCCAGGCAGATCCGAAAAGCAGACACTTCCGTCTTTTCTGGATTCAACTGAAATCAACTGGTCTCCGTCCAGACTCTAATCTCCCTTTGAGCTCTGTTTTTATCTGCGAGATAGCCATGCCTGCACTGGACTAAAGGGATTCATAAAGCTGCGTGTCATCGGCATATTGTTGGCATCGAAGCCCATGTCATCTCGTGGTGTCCCCTAAGGGCTGCATGTAGATGCTACGCAGGAGCAGAAGAAAGGCAGAGTGGAAATAAGTAAGAAACCCCCATAACCAGCCAGCATGCCCCTCACTGACACACTCCTCTGCCAGCTACAGAAAGGGTTGCCAGGAGCGTTTTCTAGTGTATTTACTGGGCAGCTACACACAATGAGTATTTTCCAGCACCACTCACTAATAAATTAGACTCCCCTGTTCAGGGTGACTCCAGGATCACCGTGAGTCAGACTGAGACACTACCAGGATAGCACACCTGATCTGAAAAGGGCAGGTACTGAAAGAGGCCTCTGATGAAGGAAACACAGCATTAGGTCAAGAAACAATCGGCGGATTGAGCCACATGACCTGTGTTCTAAACACCTGGCTGGCGACTGCATCCTGTGCACTTAAAAACCAGCAAGAATAATGGTGAAAACCAGCAGTTGCAGGAAGTGTCTGGACCTGCTGTAACACCAGCCCATGTCTTTCGGTGGAGAAGGTCTACCTCATTGTCTGGAAAGACCTACTTGGTTTATTCCAACAAATAATAGTCTACAACTAGTTGAATTAAACTACTTTACAAACTGGTGTTAATGTATGAACTGTTACATTTCCAAAAAGATTCCAAATTCATTATTTAGAAGGAGGACAAAGGAAGAGTTATTTTAGTCAGCAGTTTTTTGTTGAGTTTAAGGAGGCAGTTACCTTTGGATCCACATGTACACTGGGTTTGTGTCCTTGGAGGGGAGGAAGCTGTTGTGGGGGTTTTTTTGGTGGTGGTTTGGGTTTTTTCTTTAAGTGTTGAAAATATTGCCACAACTTCCCAAATTCAGAGCAACCTTTGCTATAAAATCCCAGCCTAGAACTGACCCCACATCAGATTCCAACACCTCCAGCTTCCTGCCATAACTCGATTTGTAAACACCTGCAGCAGACAGTAAATTACAAACACACCTTTTCTCATACGAATGCGAGCGAGACGGGAGATCTCGAGAGTGCGACCTCGATTTCCTCCCAGATTTTTTACGGCTGTATGTTCTGCTGTCTGAGGAGCTACTGGAAGATGAACGTCTGCGGTGTTTCTTTTTCCTTTTGCTTCTGGTCTCTTCTTCTGTGTCCGAGGAGCGACGTCCCATTTTTAAACTGTAGAAAAACAAAAACACTGAACTGTAAGAAAGTCTCTTGTCTACACTATGTTGTTATATATACAAAAATATAGAGTGTGTGTACATTTCTGTCCCACTTGTCAAAATTAAAACATACATTGAGGGGAAAAAAAATTCTAAGAAGTTATTTAATTGATTTAAACTAGAGTTGGGTTGATTTTGGTTCTTCGTTTAGATCCATGCAACTTCAAATTGCTCCAGTCCAAAATCAAACCTAGAAATACTGAATTTCAGGAATGGTTCTTGACTGCCAATGTGTTTAGCTGGACAAAGTTTACAGCCTTTGGTAATAACAGATTTGAAAAAATGGGGTGGTGGGGAAGCCCACTGTTTATTAATCGCTAAAAAGATTATTATCTTCATTTGGAACTCCCAAGAGATGGGTTTCATTTCTTCATAATTAAAGAATTGTTGTATTTCTGGACTTTCAAGGCCGCAAAATGCACACAATGCTTTAAAACTGTTTTCCTGTCCCAGCTTTACCCACCCAGCACTTCCAGACCCCTCCTCACACACACTTCAGCTGCTGGTTAGCCCCTCTTCCCACGAGCAGCTATTTCATGGCTCCCTGGCTACCTCTGCCCTGGGAAAACTGGAACTCGGAATTCTTTAATCATCCTCTGTTCTGCCACAACACCACTTTTCTTTAACCAACACTGAAACATTACAGGTTCTCTTATTTCTACCATAAACAGGTTGAACTTGTTCATTTTCTGTGTACAAACTCTTGCCCTTCCTCACACCTTCTACCACCTGATCTCCAGAGCAGAGACTGGAAACAGAACAGAAGAGAAATTCACCATTAAGAACGTTTATACTTAAAATCACAAAAGGTTTACACACAAATATAAGGCTGGATTGCTGCCAGGTTCCTGCAGCCAGGGTGAGGAAGCTCCAGCATGTACAAGAGTCCAAGGGACATCCTCCTGGAAAGGGCCAACTACTGCACCCAGCACCCACGTCAAGGAGAGAATCTGTATTTAACCCAGCAGTTGTTTAATGCAAAATACAAAACAGTCCTTCAAGTATCTGGATTTTCTGTGATGTTCACTGGAGTTCACTCACTGCCACAGACAAAACAGCAATCACATAATCCCATTCCTACATAGCCAAACCTCGGCGGGTTGCAGAGGCTCTTCAACGCGCAACTGGGAGCGACAAGCCCCACTCCTGTGGCCAGCAGTGCCTACAAATTAGCCATCATTAAGCCCTGTGGCAGTAAATCCCACTGTACACATACATCACTTCTCAGGAGTTTCCATTCCCAGCACTTTAGATCAGGTCCTCCAGCTGAGCAGCTAAACAAGGCATTTCTGAACTACTCAGAACAGCAAATCTCCGTGCACCGAAGCCAGCAGGATTTTAGGAGCATGAACTGCTATGCCAGAGAATTTATTTTTTAAATGAAGTTATTTCCACCATCTTACTAAAGTTATTCCGCACAGATTTTGAACACGACAGAGGTGGTACTTACAGACTCTTATCTCATTTAAGAAGCTCTGACTTTAATTTACAGGTCTGTAGAGGAACACCAATTTATATCAACACACCAACTTGTGCAGTCATTTCAATTTTTTCCCCACATAGTAAAAGACTTTCAGAGCTCCAAGGTACTAGCAGTTATTGAACAGTAAAATAAAGCCCTTCAAACCTATACTGATAGAACAATCTTCAAATAAACACAAACGTGAATCTCAAGCTTAAAATAAATGGAACTGCTCAAAAAGATGAAACTACGAAGCACAGACCACAGCTCACGACAGCAAGATGAATGAGAGACCCGAGAAAGAAAGAGTACGAAAGACATTTCTGCCAAGACGTGGACATCGTTACAAGGCAGAATATTACCTCAGCTTCAACATACATATCATCTGTTGTTTAACTACCTTTTTTTTTTTTTGACATCACCTTTCTTCCCCGTTTGGACAGACTCCTGGATTAAGCAGCACACAAAACTAGTGAAACACACGTAAATCTCTATTTTGCGTCTTCAGGACCAAAGAAGACCACATGCCACGGCCCTTCTCTATTACAGGACGCACCCTACAGCGTATATGCACAAACTTGAGCCTCAGGAGCTCGAGGTTACCATGGAAGAGCTCCAGGTCACCATGGAAGAGCTCCAGGTCAAAGGCACATGGGTGACTGATGCCCTGCACGTTCCAGTTTCCACTAGAAAAGATGTTCCTGTTGATCCCAGAACAACTTATGCAGCTGAGTCCTAGACCAGGAAAAGAAGAGGAGACCCACAGCTTGAAAGGAAGATGGGATGAACGAAACAGCCAAACCAACATTAATACCAGCATAAAGTATATGAAGCTGTACTCAGCCCAGCAAACATTCAACAGTCACAACAAACAGGAAGGTAGTTCCTTGGAAGCAGAATGACGAACAAGCCCCAACACAGAGGAAGAGGAAGAGCCCCCATCCTCATCAAACTTCCCCTTTTATACTGGTGGTCATGTTTATGGGATGGGATCCACCTGTAGCCAACTCGGGGCAGCTGCTCTGGCTTCTGCCCCTCCCAGCTTAATCTCCCAGCAGACTGGGAACTGCTAACGGGCTGCAGACCATGGCTGGCCTGGGATTCTGTTCCAGCAACACCAGGACATGTAGATGGTAAGAAAATAAAGTAGTTTGTTTAATCAGAGGCTGTTATCCAGTAAATGTTACTGCACCAGAGTACATCTGGAGGACAGCACCCAATTAAACAACGCGACCTTTAGTTACCATCACCAGCCAGAAGCAAGGAAGGCAAAATAACCTCCACATTTGTTTGGCATCAAATCCAAACGATGGATGTGTGTTAGTTACTAAGAAACTTGCAGTAACCACTAACCACCTGCACTGTTTGTGTAGCATCTCTACAAACAAGACCCTTTAAAAAATTCTGACCTATGAGAAGGACACCAATGGAAAATACACTGCAACCACCTCAGAGTCCCCTTCCTTCCTGCTGAACGAACCCAGTCCATCTATGGGAGAGGATCAACAGGTAAGGAGGAGGTGCTGCTCAAGCTCCAGCCAGGAAACAAGGCTAACTGAAGGAAAATTGATTCCAAGTCCTCAGCAAACACGTTCACTAGCCAGAAGAAATTCGGCAGATAAAAAAAATTGCAGGAATTCAGTTACTTTCTCAAAACCTCTCCCTCAGGAACAAAAATCCAGACACCAGAACACTCTTCTGGTTCCATAGATGATGTCCTCTTCAACAATTACCTCTCCGGTATTTTTCCAAATCATGCATTTTTAACTTGAAGAAAGTTTGCCTCAACTCCAACTTGTGAATTCACAATTTATTTACAGTAACAGTATTCCTTAATTCAGCCTCACATCTTCCCATTTCAAAGCACAAGGAAAACTAGGCTTGAGGAGCCATCGCAGGCCCACGGTCATCCGGGACGCCAAGAGCAAAGTGGAGAATCAAACCAAGACCTCACACCCAACTATGATGCTCATCTACTAAGAGACCACCTCCAAAAGCCAGCTTTTGCTCTGTAATTCTGAATTCTGCATGCTGCCCTTCCACCACATACCTACAGTTTCCATAGCAGAAGGCAGTAAGACCTGAAAATGTTCCTATTTTAGATCAACCCAAGTATATTCCCTAGGGGCATTCATTAATCAGCATTCCTCCCAAGCTGCCAACTTTCAGAATAAGTTCACACATCGATTAAGTTTATCCGAACTTAATGATGCAGCTTTCGGTACTTCTATTAAATCAAGTTCTAAATACCATCCTCACTCATGGGGCAACAGGATCATACTAAACTGCTACAAAATACATGTTGCAAATTTGTCCCAGATCATTAGAACAGATAAACCATTCAAAAAAAATTTCATTCCTATCTGAAAAAGAAAAAGTAGCAAACAGATTTGTATAATGAGAATATAAATGGAATAAAAAATAATGAAATACAAAATGGAACTACCTAAAACGTGCTGCCAGAAAGAGCACATCACAGAGAGAAAAAACCCATCTGCGCACCTTCTTGACCCAGGTTTTCATAGACAAGTGCTGGGAAAGTCGGTCTACATCAATTATTTCCTCTTATAGACCTTTGAATCAAAACATAAAGCGGATTCCAAGGGAGGTGCCAGGGACAGTAACATCCACACAGACACTGCGTGCTTCCCGCTCCCGCCGGCCGGGCCCTGCTAGGACCCGGCATGAGGAAACTGACGTGAAACGGACCGGGAAGGGCGCAGCTCCCAGTGCCCCGCGCCAGTTTCCAGCGGGAAACCCGACCAGAGGCAGGGGAAACCCGCCCCGCCCGGCTCCGCTCCCCAGCCGGCTGCTCGCCGCTGCTCCTCCTTGCCAGCGCCGTTCGCCACCCGCTGCTCCCGCTCTGCCCCGCACACGCGGCGAGAGGCTGCTCCTGGAAGAGACGGACACGCTTATGGCCAGCGTTATCATGCACGCACCCCCCTGCACGCCTCAGCCCCCGAGGGCACGGCAGCGCCAGGCCGCCGGGAAACCGAGCCCGGCACCGGCGGGACCCCCGGCACCAGGGCGGGAGGCCAGGGAAGGGAAACAACCCGCAGCCCTTCCGTGCCTGGAGCCGTAGGACTCGGCGGCCGAGCCCCGCAGGAGCCCGTCCTAGGGCCCTGCCACAGCCTGGGGCGGCCAGGCCTCGGCGACATCATGGCAACACCGGGCAGTCCCGGCCCAGCCCGGCTCCACGCCGCCGTTTCCACCCCACCACCCCCTGACCCCGGTCCGCGGCCCCGGGGAGCAGCAGCAGCAGCGGTGGCAGCAGGCCGCAAAGCGCGCCCGGCCCCCGCGGCGGCGGCCCGCGGCACCCGCCAGGTCCCTACCGCGGGTAGGCTGGCCGCCGGGCCCCACCACATTACCTGAGCGGGCGGAGCGGGCGGGTCGGGTCGGGCCGAGCCGGGGGAGTAAAGGTAGCACCGGGCCGCGGCTGCCGGTTTGAGCTCAGCGCCTTCCTGGACGGCGGGCAGGCAGCAGCAAACCACCGCCGACCTCATCGAGGCGGCCAGGCAGCGCCGCCGAGCACCGAGAAATCGATGCTGCGCTCCCGCCGCCCCGGCGGGGCGAACCGCGCCCCCCACACGCACCACACGTGGCCGCCGGCCCCGGGCTCCCCCGCTGCCCACGGTGCGATGTCTGCAGCGGGCGCAGCGTGCTGACAACGGCGACGACTTACCGGCACATCGCCGTGGCATTGCCGCGGGTGACCGGCTCCGCGGGGCGCGGAGGGTCTCTCGTTTCAGCCCAAAGTGATTAACGGGGCCGGTGTTTTCCGGTACTGACACACCGCACACACACTCCCGCGACGTGGGCACCGCACCGAGGCCAGGCTGTGTCCCGTGGAGGGGAGCGACCCGCCGGGCCGGGCCGAGCTCAGCAACGGCGAGAAACGGAACGAAACGATCCGGTCGTTCCGCTGAATCCTGTCTCTTGCCGAATTCGGTTAGTTCAACGCGAGTTTCCGAGCACGCGCTCCCCGCCACGGGAATCGCGAAGAGTTGCGTGAGGATAAACGGAACTCGAGGAGGGAAGAGCCGCTGACGGAGCATCTCCCCGCTGCCGGGCAGTTCCCGTCCAGAGCCCAGTGTCCGATCCCCTCCCGGTACCGAAAATGCCCCCCCACCCCCCACCCCGGGGCAGAGCGGGGACGAGCGGGACCCGTTCACCGGCGGCGGGACCGGCGGTGCTGCCTGAAACGAAGGAACCGTGAATCGTTGCCGATCGCGGGCGAGGCGCGTTTAATGGGATCTGAGAGATGCTAATTCCGCCCTCCATCCCGTACCTGCCCCAGTAAATAAACGCTCTTTTATGTAAAGTCATCTTTCCGAAGGTCACACGGAAAATCAATACATACGCAAGAGTTAAACAATTCTGAATAATTTATTCGAATTCTAGCAAAGGTGTGAAAGAGGAGTTCTGTCCCCAGCAGCGCTCTCGTCATGGGAGTTAAACAACAAAGGAAAAACAATATTAGCAATAAATAGCGTAATTCGCTCTAATCTGATGCCTCGTATGAGCAAACCTTAATGATGCGGCTGTATTTGTCACTGTCAATTAACCGCTAATTCATTTGGTGGATTTGGGCGCCCACGGAGGAACTTTTCCGGCTCCCCCGCCGTTCCCCCGGGGCCGGTTCCACGCTTCCACGGCGCCGCGTACCGGGCAAGCACCCGACGGGGAAGCTCCGGGGCGGGGGGTGGACGCGACACGGCCCCGCATCCCTCCGCACCCCACCGGGGCAGCCCCGACGCCCCGCGGGGCGGTGCGCGGGCGCGGAGCCTGCGCGTCCCCCCCCTCCCCGCTCCCCGCCGCCTCCCGCCTTGGCCACTCCCCCGCAGCTCCGGCCCCTCTCCCGCGCCGCGCTCGCCCGGGACCTGGCGCACGGGCCCGCTCCTAATTAAATTAATTAGGGCGCAGCGCGGGGTAGGGCGGCGGGCGGTCCGGCGGTGTCCTGGCCGCCGTGCCCCGCGGCGGGCGGCGCGGCCGGGCGGCGGAGAAGAGGGTCCATTCAGAGCTCCGAGGGGAGGTAATTCTCCGGGAACAAGGGGCAGGCTTTGCAAAGTATAAATAGTGCCACTTCAATCGCGACGTCTCTATCAGACCCCGAGAGCCCTGCACGTCGGGCGGCACGGCACGGCTCGGCTCGGCACGGTACGGCCCCGGGGCGCCGCCGCCACCCCGCCCCGTGGATGCCCGCCCGGGGAGCCGGGGCAGCGCGCCCCTGAGCCGCGGCCATGGAGGAGCTGACGGCGTTTGTCTCTAAGTCGTTTGATCCCAAAACGAAGGAGAAGAAGGAGCTCATCACCTACCGAGAGGTGCTGGAGAGCGGGCCCCTGCGCGGAGGAGGACCGCGGGAGACCGGAGGAACCGCGGCGGAACCGGGCCGCGACGAAGCGGGCAGCCCCGCGGCGCGGGCGGGCAGCGGGCGGTCCCCGCCGCGGGAGCCCGACGCCGCCGCCGCCGAGAGAACCGCCGAGGCGGCCACCCCCAAGCTCAGCGACGGTAACGGCGGCACCGGGGGGATCCCCCTTCTTCCCATCCCCTTCCCCTCCTTCCCTCCCCACCCCCCCGCCCCCCGTCGGGGTCGGGACGCGCGGAACGGAGGCGGTAGCGGGCGATGGCCACGCACCGGGAGAGACGGACCGCGGTCGCGGGTGGAAGGGGCTCGGAAGCGGCAGCGCCCGTGGGGAGGCTGCGATCGCCGTTAATGGGCGGCTTTCCACGTTTTCCCGATTACGGGAAATACGCGGCCAGCCTCGAAGTTTATATTAAAATATTTAAACAAGCGTTTAACTTGCTCATAACACGATCTGTTCCTGTTCAGCATCCCGCGGGAAAGCCGCGCTGCCAACGAAAGCCCGGGCAGGAGGGCCCATTCGTTCCCCCGCGGGTCTCGGACACGCGTGGGGCCGGGCCGCGCTACCGACGCTCAGCCCCGGCTCCGCGTCGGGCGGATTTCTTCAGAAACACTCCGTGTTTGGGTTTTTTTTTTTTTTTCTTCTTCCGCGATGGCCGCGGTGCCCGTGCCGGGGCCGCTCTCGGTAGCTGCGGGAAGGGGGAGCAGCAGCTCGGAGGTCTCCGCGCCCACCCGCCGGGCCTTGGCCCGTCGCTGCGCGGGGACCCGCGGTTCGCTGCCGCCCTTTTTGTTCGGACAAGCGTTCCCGGCGGAGCGCGGCGCGGCCGGGGGCATCCCCGGGGGAAAAAAAAAAAAAAAAAAAAAAAAAGAAGAAGAAGGAAAGAAAGGCCAATAACCAAATTCGCGTTAACGAGCGGGGAGCGGGGGGAACCGGCAACCGGGGCAGGGCCGGGCGGGCAGCTCCCGCGGCGCGCAAGTCCCGCGGGGCCCCGCGCCGGGACCCCCGCGCCCCGCCGCGGTCCGGCCTTGGGGCGCGTCTCTGGCGGAAAATTAAGCAACGAAAACAAAGTCCGCGGGGCGCGGAGAGGCCGCGGTGACGGGGGGAGCGCGCCGGGGACCTGTTGCTGCGCTTACCCCCCGAGGCGGGCAGGGGGGCTGGAGACCCGGAGCGGGGGGCTCGGAGCGGGCCCTCCGGGGCGGCTGCCGGGGTGCGGGAGGCGGCCCCGCCGGTCCCCGTTCCCCGCCGCCAGCCGTTACCGGAGCCGAGCGGCGGGGCCCGGAAAGGCAGCGGCCGAGGCGGGCGGGCCTAGCGCGGCCCGGGAGCACAGGCCCCGCTCCCGGCTGCCCCAGCCCCGGGGGGCTCCTGCCCGGTTCTCCCTCGGCTCCCGCCTCGCGGAGGGCAGCGGCGGGCTCGGGGATGAGCTGGCTGCCCGCGCACCCCACCCCGCCGCCCAGCCCCGGGGTCCCGCCGGTCTGACTGCCTGTGTCGTGCCCAGTCTCCCCAGAGCTGAAGGATCGCAAGGAGGATGCGAAAGCGATGGAAGACGAAGGGCAGACGAAAATCAAGCAGAGGAGGAGCCGGACGAATTTCACCCTGGAGCAGCTGAACGAGCTGGAAAGGCTTTTCGACGAGACCCACTACCCGGACGCCTTCATGCGGGAGGAGCTGAGCCAGAGGCTGGGGCTGTCCGAGGCCAGGGTGCAGGTAGCCGGGCCGTGCGGGGGTGTCCCTGCGGGTGGGTGCTCGGGGGAAAGGGCCAGCTCGGTAAAAGCTGGTGGTGCCCCGTTCCTCGCCGCTCCTGGCGGTCGGGGAGAGGAGTCGGGGGGACAGCTCCCCGGGCCGAAATGCACGCAGCCAACCTGTAAAACCACCTTTGCCGGGGCTCGCCCGTGGCCCGGCTCCCGGGCCGTGCCCTGCCCCCGGCCCTGGCGCGGCTGGTTTCCTCCCCGCCGTTATTTCACCTCGCTGCAACGGCGGGTTCGTCGGCGCGGGCTGCGGTCCCTCCCCGGGCGGCTCCTGGCTCGGGGCTCCCCGGGCGGCCGCGCCAATTCACTTTATAGGCTCGGTGGCCATAAACTAAATTAGGAACCGCTTCGTGCAAAAAGAACAAAAATAAATTGACAGTCCGCTCCTCGCCGTAGTGCTTAAATCTTGAGGGAAGCGGCAGGAGAAGGGAGCGAGGGGCACAGACCGGCTTTGTTCGGGGTGGTGAAGTGCGAAAGTCTGGGGTGAAACCAGCCTGTTTTAAACGTTTTCTCGCAGCGAGAAGCCCCAGCTTTAACCTGCGCCGTTAACCCGCAAAGTTTTTCAGCACTGGGTCCCGGGGCTGGTCTCTGCCGGTGGTGCGGGGCTGGGATGCGGCGGGAGGAAGGCGGCTCCTCCAGCGGGAGCACCCGCAGCGGCCCCGCTCTATTTCCGTCCGGATAATACCAGAAAAGGGAAAATGATGGCCATTCCCGCACACATGGAGCAGTTTGGGCCCCGAACATCTGCAGCTGTAACAGATACTCGCCCTCCAGCTCGCTGCTCCTGGGCCACCATCTGCCCCCAGCTCCGCGCACAAGCCCGGGGGGTTCCCTGTCGCGGGGCGACAAACAGCGCGGGCACCTCGGACCCAAAAAGCCCCGACAAGCGGCTTTTGCCATCACAGCCGGGCAGAAAAAATTAACACAAACAAAACCCCCTCCGTTTTCCCGCTCCCCCGCGTTTTTTTCCGCCGCCTGTTCACGCCCAGGAAACGGTAACGAAAGCGAAGAAAGTTGCGGGGATTCAACTTGGCTCCGCGAACCGTCCGGGGCAGCCGCCGCCTCCGCCGGCTCTTCGCGCGGCGGCGCAGAATCCGCGCCCCAGCCATGCCAGCTCGCGGGGCGCACAATAACTGCGGGAGATTTACATAGATTAAAGCCGCTCCCTTCAAGTCGCTGCGGAAAACGCTTGGCCACCGTCTATTTTTCTAATCTGTGAATTCTGGATCAGGGCGAGCGCGGCTCTCGGGCAGGTTTTCCTCGGCTGAAGTAAATGACAGGGCGGGTGAAATTCACGTTTATATTTGTCTCTTCAAGGAAGACCTCAAAAATATTTTTTTTTCTTTTCCTTTTATTTATTTTGGCCGTGGGGAAACGATTGCTCGCTGGCTGCGGCTTGAGGCGCGGGGCAGAGTGTCTCTAAAGAGGAATATTCTCCGACGCGCTCGCCCTCCCCTCTCCCCTCTAAGCGAGCAGAACTTTACGCTGGAAATTTATTTCAACAATTCCATTTCCAGTATTAAAAGTATGTTCTAACGCGCAGCCTTTTCTGTGGAAGCGAATTAGATTAACATGATAATGAGACAATTATTCCGCTTCTGCGCTACACTCCACTGCACAGAGAAATCCTCAACTTCTTTGTAGCGAAGCTTTTCAGACAGTTAATTACCCCTCCAAAAAAAAAAAAAACCCCGAAAAACCCCAAACCCAAAACCTCCAGAAAACCCCCAAAACCCCCAAACCCAAAGTGAGGCATTAAACTCTCGGTGTTTAGTATTTCTTGAAGACAGAGCTAATTAATGGATCTGTTAATGAGCCCGATCTCCTCGGGCCTGCCGGTGCCGCCGGCCCGAGCCATCGCTGCCCGTTCGGATTAGACACCCGGCTCCTGGGGGGCTTTGGGGACCCCGAGGGGGAGAGCCGCCCCCGGGGCTCCGCGAGGAATTTCTCGGGAACGAGCGCTCCGTGAATAACGGTTCTCCTGTACATTTCTATATGTACGTTTACAATTTTTTCCGCTTGCCTTCGGCGTGTCGGGGCTCAGGAGCGGGGTTGCCCGGGGGGAGGGAGCCCAGCCGGGTTTCTTTGTCCGCCGTGGGTTTGGGGTTTTTTTTTTGTTAATTCTCAGAGGGTTTATTTTTTTCCCGTGACCCCCGTGTGTGTGTGTGTCCCCCCACTCCCTGCTCTGCCCGCAGGTCTGGTTCCAGAACCGAAGAGCCAAATGCCGAAAGCAAGAAAACCAACTCCACAAAGGTACTGGGGAGGGGGTCGGGCACGCGTGGGGTGCCCCGGGGGGGTCCGGCCCGCCTTGACCGTCTGCGCTGCCTCCCGCAGGGGTGCTCATCGGTGCCGCCAGCCAGTTCGAAGCTTGCCGGGTGGCCCCGTACGTGAACGTGGGTGCGCTGCGGATGCCCTTCCAGCAGGCAAGTGGGTGGGTGGGTGACAGGGGGACCCCCACGCGGGTCCCCCCGGTTCGCGGGTGGGTGTGGGGGGGGTTGGTGGGTGCCACGCAGGTTGTCCCGGCAGGTTCAGGCGCAGCTGCAGCTGGACAGCGCCGTGGCTCACGCCCACCACCACCTTCACCCGCATCTGGCCCACGCACCCTACATGATGTTCCCCGCCCCTCCCTTCGGGCTCCCGCTGGCCACCCTGGCCGAGTCCGCCTCCGCCGCCTCCGTGGTGGCCGCCGCCGCCGCCGCCAAGACCACCAGCAAGAACTCCAGCATCGCCGACCTCCGCCTCAAGGCCAAGAAACACGCCGCGGCCCTGGGGCTGTGACCCGGCGAGCTGCTTTTTTAAGTCAAAAAGGGGGGGAAAAGGAAAAAAAGAAAGAAAGGGAAAAAAAAAAAAAAAAAGAGCCGGGGGTGAGGAGAGACGGACGGGAGATATAGACTTATTTAAAGAGTTAGAGGAACTAGACGCGCAGCTGGGAAGTTCACAGGTTTTGAAACTGACCTTTTTCTGCGAAGTTCACTTTAATACAAGAAATTTGATAAGAGAGGCGGGCCTCCCTTCACCTTGCATCAGATCCTGGAGTTTAACAACCACGACTGGAATAGCGACAGGGAAAAAAAAAAAAAAAAAAGAGAGAGAGAGAAGAGAGAAAGACGACGAAGAGGGGAAAAAAAAAAAAGAAAAGAAAAAAAGAAGAGAGACACTGATTTCTCTGCGAATTTCTAATGGGAAACTGTCCGGGATACTTCCTGCAGCAGCATTCCGGGTTGCATGTATTTGTATTTCATTGATGGAGTCCTTTGATTCACTTGCACTTCACCCTCATCTTTAGTAGAAAAAATAACACGAAACCAAACAAACAAACGTGGCTGGGCTCTTCCGCTTTAAATCCTGGAGGGAAGCAGAAGGAGAGAGGGAGATCAAGCGCCACCTTCCCTGCTCTGAAACCTGCGCTGCTCGTTCGCTCTCCCACCTCCGGGAGAAGGGGGAGCGGGAAGCACCTGCGGAGCGGAGCGGAGCGGAGCCTCCCTTTGCCTCTTGTCCTGAGGGCAAAAACAAAAGGAAAAAGGAGGGGAAAAAAAAAAAACAACAAAAAAAAGAATATTTAATTCCCAACCACCACTTTACACCACGGCAAATTCCAATAAGAGGTACTGGGTACATGTAAAATATGTTGATACACACGAACAAAGTTTATTTTGGCTATAACTTGTGAATTGATAGTTGACTGTCAAACATTTACATTTTATCTCATAAAGGTGTATCTATTCACGTAATCTTGTGATTTTATTTTTTTTTAATTATTATTTCAAAGACCTATAGTTATTTAAGCTGGGGGACCGGGCAGGCGGTGGTGGTTATCCCGGTTTGCCATCAGACCCTCACGCTTATTGCCAAGACAGAGGGAAAGCTCTTCTACGCGACCTTCGGTATGGACGGGCTTTGTATCTATTTGTTCTCCATGAAAACAAAATTATTTATATTGACCATATTTTTTCTAGTGTATTTTAAGTTATTTAAAAAAGAAAAAAAAAAAGAAGAAAAAAAAGATGCTGTTATTTCATTGCATTTGTTGTCAGTACAATATATTTTGTTTCACTCAGGTTTGCTTCACCTTTTTTAATCCATTTTCGACGTCACGAATTTCAATAAGTGCCAAGTAATGAATTTAAGACACTTTGCGACTGAAAAGGGGAACGTTTCAGTGGACGGTTTCACTTCTGGTACTGTCAAACACGAAGTCATCGGTGATATTCTTTCTTTTTTTCTGTGTTCACACCTTCTGTAGAGCTCGCACGTTTCTTTCTGCTCCGTAGATATCGCGACAAGCCGGTAGCGCCCAGCACGACGAGGAAGCACCGCTCACCTCCGCGCAGCCTTTGTTCCCACTTCCTATCAGTTCTGTCCTGGGTTTCGGCTTCACAAAACTTACCGCGGCGTTTTGATTTGGCTTTCTTTTTGAAGAGAAAAAACCCCAAACCAATAGACCGGTGGAAGTTACGTAGCAATTGTGTCTTTACAAGTTCTGTCAAGTTCCCTCAGGTAATAAAATCGAGGAAAGTGTAAATGGCTCGAAATATTTTCCAGGGAAGGATCAGGGGGAATTTGCACCGCGCGGAGTTCGCACCTCCCGCCGCCGCCCGCCTCCCTCCTCGATGCCCGGCCCCGGGCAGCGCCCGCACCCGGCTCCCGGGGTTTCGCCGCTCCCCGCCGGGAGCCGCCCGCCAGCCCCGTCCCTCCCCGCCGCGCCCGGCACGGGGCCCCGCCTGGCGCCCGCCAGGACGGCTCGGTCCTTCCGAGGGATCCCCGAGGGGAAGGCGCCCTCCGTGGGGTGGCCTGGGAGGGGGAGGCGCCCGCCGCTTCCCCCCGCTCCCAGCCGCGGAGGCCGGGCAGCGCCTGCGGGAAGGGGCCCGCCTGGGCGCTGCCCGCGGGCTGCGGGGAACGCGGGCGGGCCCGCCGGCCAGGCGCGGGGCAGCGCGAGGCGCAGCGCCCCGGAGCCCCCTCGCCCCGGCGGGCCCCTCCGCCGGCGAGCCGCGCCCGCTCTCCGCGGGGAAGAGGCTCCTCCGGGCCCCGCCGCAGCGGCGAGAGGCGGCGGCGCCGCGGGCTCCCGCGGCGGAGGCTGCTGGGCGGCGGGAGCGAGTCCGAGCGGGGCGGCGGCAGCGGCAGCGGCAGGGGCAGGGGCAGGGGCAGGGGCAGGGGCAAGGGCAGCGGCAGGGGCAGCGGCAGGGGCAGCGGCAGGGGCAGGGGCTGTGTGTGCCCCCCCCCTTCCCCGCAGGAAAGAGCCCTCCCGGAGAGAGCTGCCCGGAGCACCAGCAAAACCAGCTAATAAACGGAAAATGATAGATTTTATGTTAGGTAAACCAGTTTTATTCGAGCAAAAGCAAGATCCTGCTAATTACCAAGTCAATAAAACTAACGGTGGTGTCGATTGATCCCCGAATAAAGAAGTTAATTAACATGTGCACGAGCAGCTAATATTGCAGCCCGGTCATTGTTCACGTCCCAAGCACAGCCTCGAATGTTCTCCAAATAAACCTGTCACTTCTTACCTGCTCTGTTTCAAATACAACTAGTTTAAATATAGTCGCCCAACAGCCTCGTGCAGGTTCCTGATGTCTGTAACGTAAACTGCGATGGATGCAGACAACGTGAATTCCAAATCTCTACAATATGCCCTGATATTGGCGCATCTGTCTTCAAGATGATTGTAATAAAAAACATTAAAAATGGACTTTCATTGTAATGGGGAAAGAAGATTGGACAGTGTGAGAGAACTGTGCATTTTTTAGCCCAGCTGTGATTAAAATAAGATAGTCTTACCGGGGTATTTTGGGACAGGAATACGCACATTCCTGGTTTCCTTGGGCTGGGACACCTAACAGGTCTGCAGGCCAGCAGAAGTTGGCCAGAACTCTTCTGTTTCTATTTTATTTCTTAAGACTGTCTGAACCTATATAAAACCCTGTAGATTTGCTGAAATTTAATTACGGGTATTTCGAGAGCCAGCCAGTGCACACGCCGCACACGCTCTCCGTAGATAAAATTTTAGCAGGGGATTTACATGGAGCTCTACATGGAGAAGGGGTTTAGAGAAGAGATCAAATAAATCGTGTAGGAAGGAGTAAACGCCCGTGCCTGTCCTCGCAGAGCCGATCGCATGTTCGCAGCAGGAACTTACGCGGATTCTTACTTGGCGAGGCAGCAGTTTCCGCATTTTGTTTGCTCTCTGCAGCAACACGATGTCAGGGGAGCGGCGAAGTGCGATGGCAGCCAGATGTCTCGCAGGAAACCCCAAACGCTGCCGCGCTAACTCCTGGAGTTCAGCTCTCCACACAAAAACACTTGCGAGGAGGAAAAGAAAACACGGGCTTTGCCAGCGCGTAGAAGTGCATGAAACCCAGCTGAACACCGTGTGTAAGATTGATGGGTCTCGTGTCATTCATTACCACCTCAGCTTTATCCCAGGCAGAGCTTTCAACCGGCGCGTTCCAACCTGCCTTTCGGAGGAGCAGCACCAGCAGAGCCCTCTGGCACCCAGCCGGTGGTTCCGCGCCCCAGCAGATGGGCACAGCCGCCCTTCGAGCGAGCGGTGGCTGAACGCGCGCTCAGCAATGCCGCGTTTGTGTAGCGGCTCACACCACGCCGGCTCCTGCCCAGCAAATAGGGATGGCCGTTTCCATTTCCTTCGCCCTCGGATTTTCAGTTTCTCACCATTTCTGAGCCTGTTTGCCCTCACCATGAAGTACCAGCAGGTGAAAGTGCACCTTAAAGGTCATCTACTACATATATTTAGAAGATAAAAGCAGCAGCTCTGTATCACTGCTGCGTTTTTGAGACGGGCGACAGTTCAGAAAGGAACTGGAAAGATTGTGCTCGTTTTTAACCTTTCCTATATTTAAGCTGCTGCTGCCCCTGGTTGTGACGGAGGATCTGGTAAGTGGTCTCAGACAGCGGGTCATTTGGCCTCTGGTGTCCCTTTCTCCGTCACCCTGGCCCCAAGTTGCTGTCTCTTTCTGTAAGATAATGGAAAAAAACAGGTACACAAGGGAGATCCCTTTTCTCTGTGTAAAACTTTGTAATAGTGCCGCTACGAAAGATGTTTGAGAATGTCTTCAAAAGAATCGCAGAACACTGGGCTGGAAGGGACCTCAAGGGTCACCTGGTCCAACCTTTCTCTGGGAAGAAAGGTTTTCCTTCGTAACAAAGGGGTCACAGCCTTGGCACATAGAATCACTGAGGCTGGAAAAGAACTTCTAGATCATGGAGTCAAACCCCGCACTGCCAGCTCACCCCTAAACCATGTCCCTAAGTGCCACATCTTTTATACACCGCCAGGCGCGGTCAGACGTGCTGTTTGTTAAATGCTGATGTGATGTCAACAGTCTGACACAGGTGAAAATCGCCCGGGGGAAAGTTCTGAGAGAGAATTCTGAAACAGGGAGGTACAACATTCACCCACCGTGGGCCAGTGCTCTGCACAAGGGGCAGTTTGACCCGATCGCCACCCCGAAGCCACCGAGGACATGAACTCGTGGTTGACAAAACGCGGTGTAACCTCTTAGGAACATCTTCCTCAAGTTCATTTAGAGCAGAAAGATAACAGTTCCAGTAACACCTTGAGGAAGTGCAGCTGCAGCACCGTTCAGGGCGACATTCCACGTGTCACACACTGACACCAACCTCACTGCTCCTCCCTGGGGTTTCCCACCAGGATCCTGGGAGTGCAGCTACAGGTCCTCAACGGTTTGTGCAGCCGGTGCCTGCCCTCGCTCCTCTGGCTCCTCTGGCTGCTGGCGCCGCTGCCCTGGCGTTTTGCCCTTCGAACGTATCACCCCGGATTCCAATCTTGTGGAAGAGGCAGCCAGCAGACACAGGCGAGTCACCAGGCTGGCTGATAAGTCAATCAGCAGTTGTTTACATCCAACCTTCAGTGCTGGGCATGCACATTCCATAGTGTCCCCCACACCCAGAGCATCGCTCAAGCTTTCTTGGCTGCCTGGGTTTGCATAAAGTGATCTCATATCGCTGTGGAATGGTGAGCGCTGGCAATTTTGCTCAGAACTTAACGGCTGTGGGGTCATATTGACTTCACCGTTCCTGCAAAACCCAACTATTTCAATTCTCCAGCCACCCGCCTTTGAGTAGCACCTCCACTGCCGCCGTCACCCGCTCCAGCGGGATGTTAACACGCTCCGCACACTCCGTAACGGGGGAAACATTTCATCACTCCGATGTTAGGCTGCCGCTGCCACCATTCTTATTTCCCAAAGAACAGTTCAGACCTACTGATTTCTTTCCCTTAAAGAGAGCATGTCCCGCTGGTCACCGGTGATGAGAACTCCAGGCGCAGCTTAGCCAAGACGGTGCAGTTAACCCATATTTGATCAGCTCACGCTAGAAATAGAGTTTGAGAAATAAGAACTGGTTGTGTGATTAGAAAGCATCTGAATCTGAATTTTGGATGCAACCGGAAAGAGACACAACAAATTCTCTTGGAGGTCATCTTAGTGTAGGGAGGAAAATGGTTCTTCTGGTGAGAGCTGGCACCACGCGACCACCGGTGCTGGGGGGTCACGGAGGGTGCTTCAGCCCCTAGGCTGTGCACCACACCACAGCAAAGACGGCAGCGGGCAAACTGTGAGTATGAACAATACCACACTTGGGAACCTCGAGGTTGTCCTTTGAGTAAATATTTAAGCAGCGGAGACTTGGCTGGCGCTTACCCAGACTGGTGTGTGCTGGGAATTAAGGTATCGCCCTGTACCCCTCACGAAACAGCGGTGAATACTCCCAACGCCTTTTACTCCACTCCTCCCCTTAATGTGTGCACATTATTGAATACGCAGATCCTCTGTTATGGAATACTGAGGTTTGGAAGTGCTCTGACTTGTGGTAACCTTTAGGAAGAAGGTAGACAGATTCTTTTTTAAAGAAAACGTAAATAAAGTTTTCTCCCAGAACATCGTTGCGAGGTTAAAGGCAGGACAATGGAAACCACATGTAAACGCTCCTGCTGTCCCCACGCAGGAGCAGCCCCGTGTGTCTCCACCGACTCTGTGGACTGCAGCAGAAACTCCGCTTGGGGGGAGACCTTGGTTCCGAACCGATAAAACGACGGGCTAACGAATTAACTGGGTTTGATCCATAGTAACGATGGGGTTTAGATTATCGTAATCACTTAAACAGCCGTTAATTTAACAAAATACCGTTGCTACAACATTCGTCCGTGCTCTGGAGAGGGATGTTAACTCATCTGGTAATTTCTGAGACGGTTCTTCTCCTGGCCCAGTACCCGCAGGTGGGATTTTGGTTAGTCTTACACTGCTGCAGCCGCAGAGCTGCGGGAGAGGGTTCCCTGGTAGGATCTGGCGGCTTTAAGGGCCGGGTCCTTACCTGGTGTAAGCAGCAGCGGCTCTGTCTGACGCTCATTGCATCAGGAAAAGATCCGACCCTTAGTGGGTTTTGTCTGTGTTTGCAGCTGAGAAGCAGCTTTATAATAGGAAGCAGATGCAAAATTTTTACATGTGTAATCAGTTTAATTACAGAAATCGTTTACAGTATTTTCCTGCCTAGGTAAAGAATTTTGTATGAATTTCAAAAGTAATTTAACCACGGGGACATTTCCAAAGGAAAGACAAACATTTGCAATTCATGCTTTATTTTCTGTTCAGATTTAATTAGTTTAGATTAATTTCTAATGGACTCGCTTTGCCTGTAATCAGGCACTGATTTCCACGGGCCAGGGAAACGCCTGTGAATTTGCTCTCGGAGCTTTATTTCATAACATCTGCACCGCGGTGTCTCAGTTAAACAATGGAAGGGCAGGATTTACAGAGCGTCAGCTCGCCGCCCTGGTCCTGGAGAAAGAGGAACTCAGCCGTCTGTTGTAAACGGGACATCCAGACTTCAAAACAATCATCGTTAGCTGGGATAGGTCCAAGGTGGGGCTGAGCTGTGCGCAGGGTATTCCTCTGTCGGTATGGCTATTTAAACTGGGAATACACTCCCTTTTTTTTTTCAAGCTTTTGCATGAGTTTTGTAAGTGTCCCACGTAGTTTTTAGAAAAATAAAAATTATCGTTAGCCAGGAATTCAGTTTGTTTGTAACTATTTCCTGTGTGCTCGTACCCTCGTCACCAGGGGGTGGTTCAGGGTGCTTCAAGTGTTGTCGACAGCGAAACGGAACATTTGGTCCTGTCTGATTTCAGAAAACGTGAAGCAATGCCTTGTGGATCCATGGATTAACGTTCGGGGCTCAAGTGGGCAGGGGTAATACCTGGGGCGGGAAGAGGAATTGCAGTTCTGCCACTGGTGATCAAAAATTGGGATAGTTGTAATTTAAGTAGGGGACTGAATTTGCAAAAACCGACAGGAATTCTGAAAGCTGCCCTCAAATCTGCGCTGGCTTCTTCTGTCTCCACCACTTTGCTGCCCTCTTCCACTGCCGCGGCTGCTGCGCGCAGCATCGTTTTCCTTGGGAAGGTGTGAGAGCTCCTTTCCCTGTGTGTCCTGAGGAGGCAAAACCCGGTGTGGTCCCAACCACCCCAGGAGGGTTGAGGACACTGGGAGAACACAGCAAGGTGGTATGCTTGTAAATCTGGTTTGTCCAGCCAGAATATAGCGGTCCCGGGACATCTCTCTGTGAGGCCAGAGCAGGGCTGGAACGGACCCCCTGGCAGCCCGAGGTCAAGGGGGCTCCAGCCACCCCGCTGCCGGGGTCCACCCTCACGTCCTCGTGGTCTGGCTGTTTGCGAGGGGAGTCGTGGTGGATCTTTGGTGCAAACGCAGCCCTCTGAAGCGGGGCTTAGCAGTTTCTGCTGCCAGAGAGGAGCACACAGTCCTGGGGGATGCAGGAAGGAAAGCCACAAGCCAGGCTTTCCAGAAAAGGGGCTGCAAAATGCAAATGAAAAAAGAAATCAGGTTTGTGCACAGAAGAAATGCACGGTCCACAAATTGCATTTTTCCTTGATTTACTCTGTACAGCTATTGAGCAGGAACAACCTTGTTTTAGCTTAAAAGATCTAAGAAAATTACAGCCTCGGGCTCTTGGCTAGTGTCTGAGTGTTGCTCTTATCATCGAAGTCCTGGGGAGCAATTTAAGACCAAATGTCCGTCGCAACACTCAATACTGCCGACAGTTTGCCCTGGGACACCGAGGAAGGCATCAGATGTGGGCAGGCTTTACAACAGACTCCCATTAAAAATGTATAAAATTATTAAACAGAGCTCCGGCTCCTGCAGAGAAGCAACGAGCTTGGAATGCTGCTAATTGTCGAGCGGTCACAGGTACGAACGCGAAAGGTATCGAACCTAGAAAACTAGACCAGAGCAGGCAAATAAATAAGCTGAAAACACCTCTTTGAAGCAAACTACCGCTGACCCCCAACTTCCAGGCAACAGAAAAATTAGTTAATTCCATAACGCAACCTCCTATCTGGGAAGCTGCCTGTGCAGCGGTGGCAGTGAGCCCGGCGATCCTGAAGGCGGTGGGTGCAAAAACCCAGCTGCACCGCGGCTGGGCAGAGGCAACAACGGAGCTTCCCTACGCAAGGAGGTGGCCAGAACAGTAGAAGCCGTTCCCTAAATGGAGGCAGAAACCAAGAGGAGTCACGGGTTAGGAGCGCGTGGGTGCAGAGCGTCCTCGCGGCGTGATGACAGGCACGGAGGAGCGGTTTGGACGCTGTGTCGCAGCGGAGACAGGAGAGGAGCGGAGACGAGCGGGGAGAGGAGGTGAAGGACGCAGGGTGGAACACGACGGCAGGGAGAAGCAGGGATTGTTTGTCGTGACTGCCGAGAGAGGGGAGGCTGGGAGCCGGGACCAGAGGAGGAGTGTTTCCCGGTCTGCTGGCTGCCTGCGCGGGGAAGCTGGATGTGGTGCACTGCGGTGCGCGGATGAACACTAATGTATTCCTGGAATACTTGACCCACTCTGCAATTTATTTTCCTAAATTAAACCACCCCAAAGAGCCTGGAGAGTAAGTTTATGACACACAGTGCTTTCCCTCTGGCCAGGTCTGCTCTGACGACAGCGTCAATTCAGAAGGAAACGGGTGGAAGGGAATATCCACAGTTTGGCCCTCGAAATACCGTTATCTCGTGCACATTCAAGTCCCTACAGAAAGACCAGAATCATAGAGTATAACCAGGAAATTAAATTTTCTGATATCCATTAATCCATCATCCATTAATGGCCACTGTCTCCATAATCCCCAGTGGCAGGGAAACCAAAACGCCTTCAGGGGAGCTGGAGCTCCCTGTGTGGTCGGGGGGCAGAAGGGAGCAACACTGGGTGAAGGGTATGGAGATCCTCCTCCTCCTCACTAAACACCCTTCTGGCCTCGTACCTGCTGCCAACGCGGTGACTCTTGGTACGAGGGTGATGGGTGACCTCGCTGGAGAGGGTGCGTGCAGTGCCGAAAAGGAGGACAGAAGAGTATTAAGCTTTACGTCATCTTTCTTTCTTCCGCCAGGTTTTGTGACTAGCCAGCCTCATCCCATCAGCACACCGCTACCCGTCAAACACCGTCAGTGCGAGATACCATTTAACTGTAACTGCCGTCCCGCACGCGCAACGCATGGGTGGTATTTCAAAGAGGGGGATGAAACGGAAGGTCTGCCGAACCAGGACCCTCTGCGGCACGGATTGGCTGGCACACGGGGAATGTCACAAAGCACTTTTCTGTGTGAGAACCGTTTTAAAGAAAACTGAAATCTAAGCAGCGACTTATGGCTAAGTTCTCAGAAAAGTCATTCAGTGCCCCAAATAAACCGTTGAGTTAGAATTGCTCTTCATACCAACTGATGCACGTTTCTCGGTACAGAAGGAAGCCAAAGTCCAGTTTACGCGTAAGACTCAGCCTGGCCGTGAGCGGAGCTGTGAGAGCCCTCCCCGGGTATTTAAACAGCGTCTCCGCGTGCAGCCCCGCAGCCAGACAATCTCAGAGGGCCCTTGGCTGCCGGGGCCTCGCAGCCTGTGCAGGCTGAACTGGGCTTTTCAGAGTTTTTCTGATTTTTTCCTGAAGTTTCAGGTTTTCAGATTCAGAAAACACTCCTGAATCGATCAGTTTTCAATGTCTTTACTTGACACTCAAAGCGCAGGGAAACGAGAGAGGTTCTTTTAAAACTGATTTAAAGAGTGTTTCCAACCGAGACGACACGCTGTGGTCTTAAGCCCAGCACTGGAGCGGCTTCTTGCGGAGCTGCTTGTGTCCAGTGCGTGCTCCCCTCTCAGCCTGCCTCGCTCCAGCTCCTCTTCTCCTCGTGCAAGAGAGCTTCCACATGTCCGAAGGGGTCTCTACCTACACCCACTGACCTTCCGCAGCGTTTTTCCTGACCCATCACTTGGGAGCGAGCCATGAGGTTCGTAAGGAAATAAAAGTTAACGCTGGTTGTGCATGTAAGTCCTGGCAGTGCTGGAGTACAGCAGGTACAAGGGCTGCAGGAGCAGGCTACGGTTCTAAACTGGATCAAGATCCATAGAATCACGGAGAACCAGGTTGGAAGGGACCTCAAGGCTCAGCTGGTCCAGCCTTTCTTGGCAAAAGCCTGCTCTAGACAAGCTGGCCCAGCATCCTGCCCAGCGTGATCTGAAAAGTGTCCAATGCTGGGGAATCCACCACTCCCCTGGGAGATTATCCCAATTACCTCGTGTTCATAGGCTGCTCCCCGCTGGCCAGATACCTGGCATATTTGGTGTAAAGGTAATGGTATTTAATAAAATACCCCTAGAGTGAAGAATATCAGTCCAATACCAGAGAGGCAGGATGATGACCTGCTTACATTCCTATGATCGCTTTTATCAACATTTTTAACAGCATTTATTCTTGAGATTAAAAAAATTGGGCCGCCAGAAAACCCCCAAGCCCCTCCCTTCTTCAGGAGGGCTGTTAGGTGGTAGATTTTGGCTAATGCTGGTGTTATGTGGCAATGAGAATAGAGGAAGTTATCGACAGCTGTTGTGTGAGGCCAGGTTGATCTGTAGAACATGTACTTCATCGGGCGTTCGTCTTTTCCCGGGCCCGCTGTCTGCGATGCTTTAGCAGACACGGATATCTGTGGGAATACTGACCACAACAGCATATTTTATTTGTTGGAAATCAGTTTTGTATTGTAATAAAGAATATTTGCTGTGGCAGCCTGGGTTTTTTTCTGAGACTGGTTTATATCTGCCCAGACAGCTAAAGAAAAATGCCTGAAGACTTAAATGCACAATTACGTTATCCTAAGTATTGACTATCAAATTCTTATAGTGAGCTGACTGGGAATTTCTCGATTAAAGCTGAATTCTGATTAATTTACAGTAAAAAAGAAACAAAAGGAGAACCATGAGTTGTGCCACCACCTAACAAACTGGAAGGGAATGTGCTGGAGCGGAGGCGGGCTGGCACCCAAGTAGCTCTGGGCTGTGGTGGAGCCAAGCCGGGTTCCCTGGCAGGTATTGCCAGGGTCTGATAAGGCAGGAAGGAAAGCCTGTGGTGACACCATCACGGAAAGCTTCCTAAACTGTCGTCTTGAAGATGTTTCTGCCACAGGATGGTCTATAAGTGTGGAATGAGGAGTTCAGCTCATGTTCATGGCTAAGCTCGGGGCTGGGATGCAGATATGCCCAATACGACAGCGTGAGGAGAAGGTGGTGGGAGGGACGGGAGCTTGTGGAGGGGCTTGTGGGTGGGAAAAGGGCAGAGGCAAGGGGGAGGTGAAGGAACACAAGGAAAGCAAGGAATGACTAAGTTTGGAAACATTCCTTTATGTATGGTCTTTGGCAGGCAGTGAGCTTTCTGATGACCCTTTCTTCTTACGTCGGTCTGACTGGGACCCGCTCTCTAACTATTGCCAACGTCCCCACTGCGATCGAGCTATTTATACCAGGTTTGGGTCGGGCGCGTCATCAGCAGCTCGGCAAAGATGGGCTCGGACCGCGTTAACCCGTCATAGATGCGGCGCGGGTGATAGCAGCCTAACTTTCCTCGCAGCGAATAACCGGTGCAGTTATGCCAGTTACCCTGGCAGAGAATCAGACTCGTAAGGAAAGGGACGAGGATCAATCATCCGTTAAACCCAGGAAAACGCGCGAAGCCGCAGCCTGTATTCACGGCCCGCGTTCGTCGCCCCCTTTTCTTCTTTACCTTATTTGTAATGCAGGTGATACGGGAAAAACGAGGGGTGGAAATTGAAAAAGGTGACTCACACAGGCAAACAAAAAATAGTCCTCAAAAGCTGATTATTAACCTTGCACTGTTTACAATTCTTTAATAGAAACTAATCATTTCTAATGATTTTAGACATGAGACAGTCTCTTTTTTAATCTGATTTAAAACATTTATAACTTTCTCTTTGCAAACCGCACGAGTCCCTAAAGCAGTCCCGGATGCCAGCCATGTACCTACGTGAATTTCCTACTGGAGGAGTAACTTCTGGTAATTAACCAAAAGGAACGAGTTTAACGAACAATGCACTAACAGGTGAAAATAGAACGTGGAGAGAAAGAAAGACCTGGGCTGTATGAAACTTTTCCAACTTGTAAAGAGGGTTTCACAAACCAGCCAAAGGCTCAGAAATTAAACCTGGCAAAGTGTGAAATGACTGACTTGAGGAGAAGACGATGAAATGGAAGGAAGAGGAAATGGGTGGAACAAGCCGGTCAGCAGACAAATGGGGGCTTGAAACGCCAAGAAGAAGAAAATCGAAAGAAAGGTTGAGAATCTTGTCTGCAAACCAAGAACAATACATTGAGTTGCGTGAGAAAAAGTGGACGAAATGCCACGAGGTACAATACTCTAAAGAAAACAAAGCAGTGGAAACACAGAGGAGGAAAGGGAAAATACGACCCCTCTCGCTTTGTATTAATCGCGTCCCGCTTCGCACGACTCATTTCAATGGCGGAAAACCTCCTGGGGTAGATTTTAGTTGGCAGCAGGTTGTTACCGGACAGGTTCCTATCTAGGCTGCCTGTGTTTGGTCGGATTCTGTCCAAGCATTAGGCGAAGCCGTCGAGTCGTTACCTGAAAACAAAGACTTGATCATGTGAATGTATTTGGAAGAAGAATTCTCATGACAGGACCGTTTTCCCGAAGGGCGCTGTGCAGTGGAAGGGGGATGTCGCAGAGCTCAGGCTGCAGCTCTGCACCTTAGAGCCAATAACAGTATATTGATGATTAGGTGCTGGGTTATTTCTTGACCTTGAGTACTGTAGGTGGTAGTGTGGGAGTCACCAAGACTGTCACCTTCGGTGCAAAGCCAAGAAGGACAAACAACACGAGCAATTAAATATAGCCCAGAAAATGCACAATAACAATGTCCAATCCATCCCATAGGCTGTGGATAATTTACTGTACAAATCCCTGTGCCTTGGGGAAAGAATATGGGAAAATAGTCCTAGATCCCCCAAACAAGCAATGTGATCTTCCTAAACCATCACAGGAACACACCAAACAAGCGAGGGGAAAACCTTGTGCATAGGTGTTGTTACAGGGGACAATTATTTTATTATCCCGCGTTTTAGACAACTGGCTTACCACATTTTTTGTGTTATGGCACTATTGTATTAGACACCAAAATTGGATTTTAACCTACTTTTAAATGTTCTTCCTTCCCCTCCACTCCTGGGTTTGAACCTGTCGTTTGCGTAACCGCTCGCTTGGCTTCCACTGTTTCTCTTAACTACTCTGCAATTATAATAGCTCGCTAATAGACCGTATCATTGATAAACTTCCTCGTCAAGAAGAACCCAGGACAAAAAATGATGCTGGTTCTTTAAAAGTTTATCCCTATGGCACCATCATGTAAGCATACATATGGGACAGTAAAAATGGAAGACGACACATTAAATGACATTATTATAAAATGCAATACTCTTGGAATGATCCCTTATTAAATTAGGCTCTATGATCTGAGATGAATTTCCCCGATCCCTAATCCATCACTGGAGAAATATTAAAAGATAGGTCTCAACTGGCATTAGAATCGCACTCAGTCTCTACTTTCATTATTTTGAATTAGGGTGCTACTGGGGGGAAGCCTCTTAATGAGAATTAGAGTGATTCACTGGCCTTCTTTTGGGTTTTGACAAGTAAAATATTAACTCTTCAGTCACAGCTGTCGGAATTAAAATACTTGGCAGCCACAGATGCACAAATTAAATTGGCCTTTATGTTTCCATATTGCTGACCTCCTTAGAGGCAAAAACATCAACCCCAACAATAACAGGAAACCCACAGTATGTCATTTCTGGGAAGAAAATTTATTTATTGAAGGTTTTATATTTGTTGCAGTTTTAAACACATAATTGAACAAATACAGAAGGTTTTTACAAAAGGCTATTATTTTAATTTTGCATTCGGAAAAACTTTGGCTACAAATCAGTTACTCTGCCATTAATCAGGCAATAAAATAATGAATGAAGTTATTTCGGGGATTTCTTAAGTGCTTAAACCAACATAAATCAGATTTACGTGCGGTGCATCAGTGAAAACACCTTAACGGCTTTGACTGGCATCTCTTAAGGGTTGTTTCTCTGTAAATAACAGGTTCTCTATCGTAGAAATAAGATATGAAAATGCGTAATTATTGCAGAGACTTTTTATTGCTGGAGCTCCAGTTTGTAACAGCAAAACAAGCTGAAGTTCCCCGATGTCGAAACAACCTCCTGTCTGATCCTTCTCCCTCCTTTTTACTGCCGTGCTCATGGTGGTGGACTCTCAATTAGTCTCAATTAAGTGCATCTCAATTAAGTGTATTTCAGTTATAATAAATTTTTCCAAAGTGAAATTTGTAGCACATAGAAGTCTGAAATAAGAGAATGGAGCAGACGTGGCTTTTTTTTGTCTGGTTTTTTTTTGTTTGTTTTTTTTTTAAAGCTGTCCTTAAATTATATGATCCATCATATCCCGGCCAGCGCAGGGGTTTGTTATTCTTTTATGTGTCTCTGGTCACCTCCAGCATCTCTCCCTCCTCCCTAACGATCACTCATTGATCTCAACTTGTGATCGGTTGAGAACCACTTGGAGAGGGACATTGATGGATGCGTTTTAACCATTTTACCCTTCGCATCCAATACTGCGATGAACTCCCCGGATCCGTGGCACGGTCGCGTGAGGGGGAGAGCCGGGGGCTGCGGCGATTGTAGGTGTTTGGGGGATGAATTTTGGCTCCAGATGAGTGTGTGCTTCTCGGAAGAGGCTCTTTTTTTTTGGGGGGGGTATGTGTATGTGTGTGTGTGATTGCAAACCACCTCCACCTCCACGTAATTTCCTATAACACACGCTGGTTTTTCCGTGCTGATGTGGAACGGAGAGGCTGCAGTGCTGGCGTGATGAAGCACGCTGTTTTCTATGAGGAAATAGGGTGTGTTACCCACTTTCCGTGGGTAACGAGCCTTTTCTGCTCGTGACAACAGAGTTTTATAGCTGACACCACCGTGTAATTGTGTATATCTAAAATAACCCAGCTCTGGAGCCTTACTATTTCGGAATACAACGTTATTCACTGGCGGAGATCTTGTTGGACGCGTTTGCACGGCAGCACACTTGTTGTCACCCTTCTGAGCAGCAGCAGTGGGTGCAGGGACACCTCATTAGTGACATCTGAGACACACTTGCCGCACTTTGCTCGATTCCCCGAACCCCCACCACCGCTCACGGGTCCTGCGCGCAGTCCCCTCCTGGCCTTCTCCGGGAGGAGCTGCCCTCAGAGAGGGTTTGGGGCAGCCCGTGGAGGGAGCGGGCTGGGGACTGCGAGGTCGCCCTGGTGGCTGTGGCAATTTGGGGCTGTGACATCCAAGCCCACAACCATGCTCAGCCGTGCTGGGAGGGCACACAGCATCACCTCACACTTTATGGCCCCGGGCTGGGGATCTCTGCCACGTTTCGCTTTTCCTGACGAGCGGAGCTACACCCCGTGCCCACGGGTAGAGCATTCAGCGCAGTAAATCTACGGCTTTCCTGGAACCACTTCTACATTATTTTCACCCTTTTTATTACTTTATCTCAGCTTGTTGCATGGGACTCGGTGTTTTCCTACGAGCACTCGCTCCATCTCTCCTCCTCACCGCATCCCTGGTCGGAGATGAAATGGTACCCGAGCCACCCTCCCTCCCTCGGAGCAGAGCATCAGCTTCTGGCTCAGGATTTCCCCATCTGTGCCGGAGCTGCCGACCCACGCAGACGGTTTTCCAGGCTTTGCCGCTTGTGCACCCGTTTCTCGGCTGGCCGGGCGCGGGTCGGAGCCAGGAACGCCGAGGTATTATGCAGGAGGATGGCGGGCGCAGCCGCCTCGGCGTGTGAATTAGTTCTGCGCAGAGCTACTTAATACATCTTTTCTGGAATTAAATGTGCGCGGAGAGCTGCCATAGGGCAAGCCGTGGGGTGGTTTAATTTCTTTTTTAGAAGACATTAGCAGAACTCGATAAAGGGTCAAGTAATTTCATCCAAGTTGCCACTAGTTAGTTAAGAGAAAGCGACAGGGCTGGAGCCCGACGTCATCACATTCCCACAAATATATTTTATAAAACAGGAGTTTTAACATTTCATTTTTTTTGCCGAAAGAATGATTGCCGGAGGAACGCTTCTTAGCTTTAAAAGATTACCCGGCCAGTAGCTAAATAGGGCGTTTTGATTAATATTTGCTATTTGGCGAGTGGGCTGAGACCCGAAATGAGATGGTTACTTCTGCGACAGGAGCGCCTTCGGTGCGAGGCTCGCCGCGCTCCCGGGGAGGCTGCCCGGGGAGTAATTTCGGCGAATTGTAAGCGGACAGTGAGTCCGCGGGGAGCGCTGGCAATCATGGCGGAAACAATGTTTGCATCGATCAGCTGTCACGGTGATTTATGGCTTCATTTTGCTGTAATGGAGAATTAGTGGAAAGATTATCAGGGACTCAACACTTTGGCTTGTTACCCATGTCCAGACGAGCAATTTGTCTCCCTGAAGCAGTGAAATACTTGTGACAGCTCCAACACTTGCCCTAATTCAATCAAGAGAAAATGTTGGAATTAATTTGTTACAAGAAAATTTAAATATGTTCAGCAAACAGTAACCGCAGAGCAGCAGGCTGATTTATTGTGCTCGGCAAGATATCGATCCGCTTCGATCCGGCCCATGTTGAGGTTTTAATGTGTAATAATTTCCAATTTAAAGCTCCTTTTCAAGATCACGGGTTTAAAGAGAGGGCAGGCTAGGTCTCAAGACCTGATTAGGAGCCTGTTGCAATGGCTTTGTCAAAAGCCTGTTTGAATGTAAATTCATAGTTATCTTTTGCACTATCTTTAATATTCTTGACATGGATTTTATTGTGTGTCAAACCTCAGGCCAGCTGCCTGCCACAACCATTAATGAAACATCTTAGGAAATAAATCTCAGTCTTTATACAATATTTTAAAAAACCTGAAACATTAGATGTCAGCGAAAAAGGTTTAACAGCATCCTTTTTTTCTCCCCCCGCACAGTAAAGCAGCAGAGATACAGCCGTTTTACAGCTTGCCTGCTCAATTAGGTTGAATTATTGTGCAAACGCCATTATAACATAAGCTTAAATTCCAAAGTCTGCATGAATATTTTAGGTACTTGTACAAATCCGTTATCTTCATTGAACGTGTGACAGCTTATTCTACCGATACAGATATATAATTTTTAAGGTTCTCGATATTAAAATGCTCCTCCTTAATGCATGTAAGATAACGGTGCGCAAGGTGGCCGGGACATTAGAAATTTGTAATTCAAGGAGCAGCCACGATGGTCTGAGGCATTGTGTCTCTCTGCGCCAGGCTCGTCTGCCACCCAACTGCAGCAAGATGGTGTGCAAAATGAAGTGTGCTCAATTAGTCCTTTAAACCAAATTATTATGATTGATTAAAAGGGGAATCCTGGCCTCCGGTGCTAAAAAGCTTCTATAATAACCTCCCGTGTAGCTCCGACTGCAAGTTTTCTCTAACATTTTTAGAGCATCAGTGGCTCGCATAATTAGAGAGCAATCCTGTTCAACCTAATCAATAAAAAGTCATCACCCACCATCGGAGACAGCCGTAGCGATGTATTTTTTTGCTCATTAGTAGAGCTTCGGCGTTAGTTTGCTTTAGTTATTCTTACGTTTGCTGCCAAGCGCTGAAAAATAAGTTCTTTTCATTAAAAGTGTTTTTGAAAAATATTCTAATAGCATCTGGGCCATCAAATGTAGTTTTTGGCATCGTCACTTGGTCAGCAGTGCTGTGGAAGTGCAGGTAGCACCATGGTCTGCTGGTGTGAGGTCTGCCCAGACCTTGGAGAAGAACCAACGCTGGGCACCTGGATTTTCCTGAAATGGTTTTGGAGTCATCTGTCGTGTGATGGGAGAGGTGTTGTGAACACCTTGACCCCATGGATAATCCCAGAGGAGCTTTGCACCTTCCTAGCACTAGAGGAAGGACCAATGCGACCAAAGCCGTGGAGAACCAGAGCTCATTGACTCCCTTGGCCATCAGACCTCCTGCTAGCCTAACAGCAAATATCTCTAGCCATAAGTCTATTTAAGAAGTTGTTTTGAAGGATGGACAGTATCCTGTAAAACATCAGCTTCTTTCATGGCAGCTGGAGTCATGGGAGCTACTTTCTGAACTCTTGACTTTGAAAGCTCTGGAGCGGCCTTTGCAGAAACAAAATTTGGCTCTGTAGGAGCTTTTGGAGACAAAATGTGAACATTCCAGGCCCTACACGCAATTCTGAGGGGACATAATTGATGAGATGTCAAACTAGGAACTCATTTGCTCATTTGGTGACAGATAAAAAATGAAGCGAATCTGAATGAAACAATGACATGTTGCTCCCTGGAGAAACTCTGCTGTAGGGGTGATGAGCTCTGTGAGGGGTTTTGGTGGCCTGGCAACACAGTGTCCCTTGCCAATGTCCCCAGTGAGGGGACAGGATATCTGCCACTGGGTGAGTATGGTTGCTGTGGTGGGACACATCACTCAGACATGCCTTGCCCCTGCCTTGGCCTCCTGAAAGCCCAGACTCTGCAGAGTTATCATCTGCTGTGTCCTCTGCCACCACATTTCCCAACAAGCCCTTTCACCAATTGCTCAGCAGGAGAAGACGTCATCTTTCAAGAACTCAAAGGACTGTGTTGACCTCTATTGATGTCTCTGGTTCAAGGACATAATGTTGCTTGGTAGATATGTTCCCATCACACTCCTCTCTGTGATGAAGTCTAACATCTTGACCCCTTTCTGAGACATTGTAGGTGTCGTATATCCTTCCACATGTGTGCGCTCACATGCCTTTGGAAAAGTAAATACAGTTTTATTAAATTTTTTGCATGAGTTAGATCATAAAAAGAAGGATTCTGGACCCGATAGGGTTTATGAAGTGAGGGGTCCCTGCACTGTCAAGATGCACATTGACCAGGGGCTTTAGCACTGGGGATCGGCATTTTTTTCAAATGCTGTGATGATACCCCTTCTGCAAAGCCATGATTATAGTCCGGTTTCTCATTACAAACTGTAAACATAAATATTTCTGTGGTCTTCGACGAAATTTAACTTCTGCAGCAAATAATATCTACGCCTACGTTTCTTACCTTGTTCTTAACCATATAATAACGTGCATGCTACAGCTAGTAAAATATTGTTGTAAAACTCCCTTTGCTGCAAATCTTGACCAAAACACCCCGGAGCTTATATCAAACATATGTTCCTGGGCGTCCCTGGGAGTCAGCAGAGTTCACGTGGCAGGAAGGGCCACGGTATTCAGGGTGTGCAGGAGTAACCTTGTCCTTGCACGGCCACACCTTCTGCTGGTGCCAACGGGGGTGGCCCCTCAACAGGCTCCCTCAGTGAGCCCCAGACGCCTGCACACCTCCTGTTTGGCCCTGATCTGGGGGAAGCCAGGCTGGTGCTGGCGGGCTTCGCGAGTTCTTCGATGATGGCGAACGCCCTGGCCACCACGCTGAGCAGGGCTGAGCATCCCGGGGCTCTGCAGCCCGGCGAGGACCTCGGTGGGAGGGAGGGCTGTCGCCGTTTTAATGCGAGCTGGAGGAGAATCAGGCCTTGACATTTAAAACTGGATTAGGCTGATATTGAAAACGGAGATAAACTGACTTTTGCAATAGTCCCATGCTCTGTTGTTCCATTTTTATTCTTTTTTGGGGGGTTGTTTTTCTCATTTTTCCCAGACTGAGTCTCCTCCATGTTGGAAGGTTCTTGCGGGGAGTCTGAAGCTGCATCGTGCCCCGTGGGGACCCTGTGGCTGAGGTCTCACTGCTTGGAAGCGAGGAGAAGAAGCCTCCTTGCTGGTTCCAGTGAGATGCAGTATGTCCTCACCCGTTAATGTGTTGAAATAACACCACCAAACCAGCTTGCGACAGGAGTCGGGGACAAAGTCGATGCTCCCGAGCCGTCAGGAGCAAATTAAATTGTATTTGAAACAGCCGCGGTGTCGGTTAACAGTGCTAAACAGTGGTGTTGTAGATTAATAATACCCAGAGAAATCCAGAAACCTCATCTCATTTCCAGAGCCGCGCACTTTGTTTTCTTTTCTCACTCTCTGCTTGAACAGCCAAGAACTGGTTTGGTTCACCCCTGCGCCGCGGCGTGCCCGCAGAAACGCACTCTTCCCGCTGCCGCTCATCAGCGTGCTCCTGCCGCCGCGGGCTGCAGGTCCCCCCGGGGGAGGTTTACGGGGTTTTTGAAAGGTCCTATCAGAACTTGGAACTGCTTTCTGCAGTTGTCTTTATTGCTCAAATAAAAGTTTAGGGGCTGCTCGTGCCTGCAAATGTAAATGCCGGTAGAGGGCTGGAAGAATGGCGTTCCTTTCAAGCTAGATTTGCACAAAGCAAGAAAATCTGACAAAAAATAAGCCTTAAATAAGTTACCGGTTGTGAACTTTATGGTGGTGCCAGCTATTAACAATAGACCCATCTGGGGTGGTTTTTTCCCCTTCCCATTACATGTTTTTCTTTCTACAAGGTCATTTTAGGTCTTCGGTCTCAATAATAATTAGCTCTGCATGCATTGCAGACAGAGCTGTCTTCAGCCTCTCTGCTTGGAGGGAGAAATCTGATCACGCCGTGGGATCCTTCCTAAATCTCCGCCAACTGAAGTGTCTGTATTTTACCCGGGATGAGGACGCTGGTGGCTGGGGCAGCTCCGCGAGGGCCGAGCACCTCTCAGGCACCGCGTCCTGCTCGATGCGGTGTCCAGCCCGGGAGCCGTCGGGAAGGAGCGTGCTCGTCCTTCCTTCCTTCCTTCCTCCCTCCCGAGTGAAGCCCCAGCCGGGCTTTTCCAGCATCCCCATTGTTGTACAGCTGTTGTACATTTGTTTTTCAAACAGGGCTCAGCTCCCTGCTGCTGGATGATATTTTCATCCGCTGACATTTAACCGAGCTATTTCGAAACGAGCCGAGAACGTTTCTAGAATTCCTTTATTTTTAAAGATTTATATGAATCAGCTTCGACTTGTCTGTGAGGAAATGTTGTTAGTAAACAGCCCCGTTTGCAGGGGTTTGCGCCGTGCCTGCCCCGGAGGCTGCGCGCTCGCCGGACCTGCGAAAACCAGCTATAAACTGCTCTGCACGACGCACATTTTGGGAAACACTGTTATTTTTCCAAAGCCGCAGAGCGATCAGATAACGTTCAAGCCCACATGCTGCATCCCAGACAATGTGTCTGTGATTAACCGTTTCCTCCAACTCCTCAACTGTGGTTTCACTCTAGAATAAAGGTGGAGCAAAGCTATCGGAACAAGAACTAGCCTCTTCCTTGGAAAAGCAGCAGCGGGGGTCTCCTGCCCGGGGGCAGCTCCCAGCAGGAGGAGACTCCAGGAATTTCCGAGCATCCTGTTGTGACGGAGGGTCACTATGTGGGATGTGTTTTAGGAAGAGTGGGAAATTAGTTTTGTTTGATTATGGTTATGATTCTCTTCAAATAATCTGCCAGGACTTCAAAACACCGAGGAAGAAAGGGGATAAGAAATTAAGATCTTCAAAATAAAATTTTGGCCTGCTGTGCTGTTGTGTCTGCCCGCCTTCGCCACAGAGGGCTAGCAGATGCTGCTCGCTCTTTTTCATTAATTCACATTCTCTTGAGAAGGAGAAGTCAAAAGACTGAGGTTGACTCATGACTGCCGCAGCCATGGGCCGTGCCGGCTTGCCCAGACCCATCACCGAGCTCAGCCCTATGGTGACCGGTAATCCTAGTTAATCCTCAGCAAGGGGAGGGGTCTAGTCCTTAGGTCTGTAGTGTCAGTGCACAGTTCATTTAATCCACTCCTCAGTTAAGCCGGACTTGACTCTGGTGTAGGCTGGCTCTGGGGCATTTCTCTCGGTGAAGAAGACAACCGGTGTGTCTGAGCCAGGAGGAAAGTCTTGCCAAAATGCCCCGAGGTTCCTTGTAGGGAGGGAACATGCAGGAACAGCTTCCAGTAAAGCATAAACCCGTATCCCAGCAGCAGGGCCCAAAGGAGATGGTAGAATTTGGGTACTTGCTTTCTGGTGACTAAGGAAGTTTTGGAACACCGGTGACCTCAGGAGAGGTGAGGTACGGAGCCTCCCTTGCTGTCGCATCTCCGGATTGCCAAGCCTTCAGCAGTTTTTTAGAGCTCTGCGGGAATTTGGCTCTCCTGATACCGAGGGCACACTTAGAAGCAAGGTGACTGTTTAACTCCTGTCTGGCAGAGCCACGCTAATCAATTTACCTTATCAAGCTCCAGCGTCTAATTAGAGGCTTTCCTGACACCATTCCCAAGCTGGGTTCAGCTCGTCCTGGAGGCAGTGCAGCCTTTTTATTACTTTGTACAACTTAATCACTCTATTTTAAAGACGTTTTCTCTGAATTACTCAAAGGTTAGCCCCGCTGTCAATTTAAGTCAATATCCTCTCCTTTTCAAAATTAATTGCTATTAATTAATCACCATCTGAAGCAGTTTATTGGTATTGATTCGCTCCCTTTTGTATGTTTCTATGAGATCTCTGATTGGTCTGCATTTGTTTCTCACCCACGCTGCAAAGCCCGGACAGGTGAGCGTTGGTTGACAGCCAGCTCCAGATGAACATCCAGATCTCAACAATAATCCTTCTGCTGAAGGACAGCCAGGGCGTCTGTGTCTCTGATTTTTGTGGTATTTTTATTTTCTGAACTTCCTGGTTCACTTCCAACCAGAGTAGCAGAGCCATTATTTCAGACCTATTCTTAGCGTTTTGAAACTGAGTCCCCATTTCGGGTTCCTGACATCATTTTTCCTGTGCACACGCAGTCGAGGAGCCCCACCGACTGTCCTAGCACCCACATTTCGGCGGTCTGACCTCTGAGCACATCAGACCAGAGCACAGGTTGTAAGCACTTCAGCAAGACAAAACCGTGTGGATAAGACACCTTTTCCTACCTCACGTGCAGTAGGAAAGAGAAGACACCGCCCCAACGTCTCTGCGGTGATGCTTTGCTTCCCCTCGCTCTTCCACACTGGTGGAAGGCTGAAGCTTGATGATGGAAAGGCATTAATTCGCTTTCAGCTTTTAAGCCATTATTGGCATTTTCTGTGCGACCCTTTTCCTGGTGTGATCAAATAGCTACGGCCAATACATTAAAAGCCAGATTTTCTTACTAGCTTCTCCGTGCAGCCAGCAGTGGCCAACACGTAGTGACCAGCGCAGCATCCTCTTCTCATCCAATCTCATAAAGCGGGAGTTTTGTGGAGTGTGAAGAAGACACCCCATGTCACGTCGGGGTCTGGTGGGGCTGAGCGCAGCAGGGAAGGCCAGGATGGTGGCGTGGGAAGAGGTCACAAGCTGAAGGAGATCCTGCAGAGTAATGGGCCTTTCACTGTCCGCTCGAGGACACAGAATGAGGAGCCATTTGAATACATTTTAGTCTTGAGATTATTTTTATTCTGAAAGACTAGTGGGCAGTAGGCTTGGTTTAGGTGTCCACACCTCTTACACCGGAGAGGAGAAGCAAGACATGTTTCTCACCCAGGGAGCAAGAGCCACCTCCTTTCCTTCCACGAGGATGAAGGAGGAGGCTTTCTAAAGCAGAGCTTCCTCCAGACCATTGCACCGTGGAAATAAATGACGGCTTTTCTTGCTGACGGATGGGTTTCTCATCGCTTGCTGGTCCCTCTGCTTGGTGACACTGCATGATGGTCATGAGCCCGTGGCATCAGCACCGTCACGCTGCGTTTGATCCGGGACTCCATGAGACATGTTGCAGGCTGCTGAGTGCTGTCATTTTTCAGCCTGTGAAAAGACAGAATTTCTCCTCTCGAAAGCTCTGGGAGGTCCCCGGGGATGTTGTCAGCTGCTTTCACCGCCTTGAAAAAAATGTCATTTCTCTTTCTAAAGAGTGCGACAATTATTATCACCAGGCCTCGGGGCACTTCACCCCAAATCACACAATGCTATTTCGGGTCTCTCTTTTACCGCAAATGTTCAAAACCAGCTGCTTAAATCCAGTTTTCTAAAGTGAATTGGGCGTTTAGCAGCCCGACAGTCTCTTGGCGTCTCTGAGATGCTGCAGCAGCTCTCCAGCCAGCCAGGAGCACCCGGAGGCCTCAGCCTGAGGCCGTGGACCACGCTGGGGGCATCCTTCCGGGGTCCTTCGGGATGAGATGGGGTTTGCTGAAACTTTCCTCCTTGTCCCACGCTTCGGGATTCCCAGATGTGAGCAAGCGGGACCCAGCTGTGCAGCGCCCGGTCAGGCAGGGTCGCGCTGACTCGCCAGCTCAGCTCCACAGAAAAAACGGATTATATTTTGTATATAAGGCTTTGTGGGATTAAACATTGCTGAATTTGAAAGGCTAATTACTTCTCGGGCAGAGCTTACAGGATTTTTTTCCCTCTGAAGTCTCTGGTGACCATGTTTATGGGTAAGTTTCCCTCAGTACCTCCAAGACTGAAAGCTTTTTTTATGAGACAGATGGAGAGGTTCTTTCCAAGAGTGAGTAATATTTAACCTTAAGCACTTTCAAATCCAGCCTCAGGAATATTGAGATGAAAGCCTCGTGGCACTAAGCTTCTTTCAAATGGATATTACAGCAAAGCTGCCTGGACATTTGTCTCTCGGAACCTCCGCTCTGTTTAGCATGCTGCCCGTGTGCCTGTTTTCCTCGAGGAGGTCCGAGCAGAATAAATACTTGTCTTTCGGATTTAATTTTCAGCAGCGACTCTGCTCTCGCTATTGTATTTCTTTTGAGCATCGTTTATTGGATTTGAAGTTTCTGATGGTGTCAGTGAGGGTGTGGCGAGGTACCGTTACCCTCTCCCCACCAGCAGCGAGGGCAGTGGCTGGGGACGGGTGCAGGCACTGGGACGGGTAAGCATCCACTCGACGTGTCCACATCACCGTGAGACCTGTCACCAGGACGGTGGCTGCATTGCCCGCGGGGGAAGCGGGTTTGTCACACAAACGCCTTTTGAAGGAAAACTCCTGTCTGTGCTGTTCCAGCAGCCCCAGCCTCAGCTCAGCTGAAGCAGAATCTGTTCTTTCCCCATATTTTCAATTATTTAAATACAAAGCAAAGCTTGTCTAGTGCTGTGCTCGACATCCCGTTTCACTTATTGAAACAAAACCTCAAGTATTTTAAACTGAATCAGATAACTTCTACACATATTGGAATGGCGATATTCAATCAACAATCATAGAGTGGTTCAGGCTGGAGAATAAGAGTTGGAGAAAAAAGAAACGCGAAGTACAAATACATTTTCAAGAGCTTTTACGTCTCTCCTTTCCCTTTTGGTGTGGTTCTTTACATGCAAATCCAACCCTCGATATTTACGCACTGGGCAGGGACGGGGGCAGCCTCGTCCCCTTCCACACTAAACGCTGGCGCTTCTCAGCTTCTCTTAAGATCTTGCTGCGGGTGTTGGAGGGAACCCCTCCACGGCTTTGTCCTGTCGCAGTGGTGGGTACGTGGCCCTGCAGCCCGCGTGCAATCTGTATTTGTCTTGATCAGGATATTAAACTACAATCGTGCACAAAGCAGTGAGGTCCCTCTGCACTACTGTTGAACTAAGAAATCATTATCATCAGACAGAAGAGAAGTATGGATGATGGATAATGGGTCTCTCCGCTGCCCAGTGATCATTACGTTCCTGCCAATGAGGCAGCAACTGTTTTAAGTCCCATTAGCAGATGATGGGCTGTCTGGAAGAGGATGCTCATACCTGAGCAGGCAGCTCGCTCTGGCTGCGCTGCGTTAACCCCGGCGTGGTGGGTCTGTTCCTCTCCTGGCACGGTGCTGCTGGCCAAGCCCCAGGGGTGTGGGAGGGGGTGAAGCAGCACGTACCCGTCAGCATGGGAGGCAGAAAAATGCAGAAACTGGGAAACTGGAGGCGAAAGGTAAATTGCTGCTTCCTGAAGGGACTGTTGGGGAAGAAGCACATTGAGGGAAATGTTAATCAAACTCTGACATGGATTTCAGAGTTTATAAATGAGAGTTGTCTGCTGATAGCTTTTACGTCTGCTGAGCCTGGCGTGGGTTAAGCTCTTCCCGTATCAGTGGTCAGAGACATTTATGGACATGCTGAGTTTGGTGGAGTGCAAGGAGCACAGACAGCAGAGTGTCATGCTGACGGATGGTCATAACTGTCCACGCTCATGTCAAAATGATGTCAGGCTGCCTCCTTCCTGGGTGGTGGTCAGTAAAATTGGACCACACTGGACAGCAAAATTGCTTCTGCAGTGAAGAGAAGGTGATGTGGGCACCACCACCCCTTCAGCCCCAGCTGTGCTTTGCAAAGCTGTCTGCAGGGTGGCACGAGCTCGCTCGGCCGGTTCTTGCTGTGCCCATCCTCAGGTCCCCATCAACACAACCTGAACATACCCCTACCTGATTTACTCTGCTTTTACCAACCCTGGACAACATCTGGGGGTGACACCTCCAGAGTGCAGGATCCTCGTTTGAATTACAAGCCACATTTGCTCATGTTGCTAGCCCTGGCTTGCAGCCCTTGGTCAGAGCTGGCCACGTGCAGGTGGAAGGATTTCTCATCAGCTGGACCAAGAAGGGACTCACATAACATTGGCAGGGCTGACCTTTAGGAGAATGTAGGATATTTACTTTGATGTATGAATGATTTTATCTACAGCCATGGAGAGGACGTTCATGTAAACTGCAGCTCTGTGATGCCGGATTGCTTTCCAGAGTCTCTCCTGAGGTGGTCCAACAAGCCACGGCTGCACTGGGCAGTCATGGGGTAAAATAACCTGAGAAGTAAGTGAGGGCGGGATGCACAGTTGGGGACTGTCACCCAGCGTGAGTATTACCTTGCGTTTCTCCCCGAGTCCAGCTAAGGGCACTGCCAGCATGCCATAAAGGCCCTTTAGAGATGCTCTTGATGGTCCTCCATGTAATGCATGATCCTCACGGGGTGCTTGTGCACGTGGCTTGTACCTTCACTTTTGCTGGCCCGTGGAGGTTGCAGTGAGCGTGGGAGAAGCTGTACAGAAAGAGTTATAACTGTTTACAAGGACGTGTAGTGATAGGACACGGGGTAATGGCTTTAAACTGGAAGAGGGGGGATTTACATTAGATACAGGAAGAAATTCTTCACTGTGAGGGTGGTGAGACACTGGCACGAGTTGCCCAGAGAGGTTGTGGATGGCCCATCCCCGGAAGTGTTCAAGGCCAGGTTGGCCCTTGGGGCTCTGAGCACCCTGCTCTAGTTGCAGATGTCCCTGCTCCCTGCAGGCAGTTGGACTGGGTGAGCTTTAAGGTCCCTTCCAACCCAAACCAGTCTGTGATTCTATGGTAATGGTGGGAGCATGACGTGTCAGCCAGAGGGGATGGAGCAGCAGGAGGCCAGGATGCTGCTGGGTTTGGAAGAACAGCTCTCTGGGATGTTTGAGCAAACCTGGGGGCTCCTGGTATCTGCTATCAATGCTGGCTGAAAAATGCCACGGGAAGGACACGGGTATCTCCTGACCCTGCAGACCCAGAGGGGGCTGCTTCTCTCAGCCTGTTTCATTTTCAGTGAAGCCCTCTCCTATTGCTGGGTCGTGCAGCTCTGGATGGTACAGGAGAGTTTGCAGCTGTTAATGCCACAGCCCTGCATAAAAGCATTCATGGATCTGAGTAATTCTAAGTAAACTTTGAGAAATTGAATTTTAAGTCATATCTAAATCAAACACGTCACAGGTCTGTGACCTGGGTCCTCGGTAATGAAGAAGCAGCATCCATCGGTACCTGCTGGGTCTCCCTCGGGGAGCAGATCCTCCCTTGGCAGCTGTGGTTTAGATTACACAGCCGTGACTGCGGCTCCCTCAGCGTGATTCATCCTGATGTGATCCCCCGGTGATGAGAGCAGAGGACAGGAACCGGCGTTTAGCTGGGAATATGTTTAAAAACGCATTCTGGAGGGTTTTCTTTAAATTATTAAAGAACAGTAGTTCACCTTTTAAACTCCCGAAGATGTAAAGCACTTTACGGACTATCTTTCAAATTGTTTTGAAAATCTTCAGATCCCTCTCTTGGTGCTCTCATAACTATTTAGTAAAACAATAATAAAACCGAAACCGATACAAATGGTATCTGTTGTCTAGAGAAGTAAATATCCTTGGTATGTCTTCGCGAGGCACTTACAGCAGAGTGGTTTGGACGAAGTCCAGGCTGTTCAACGGTTAATATATTATTCATGTTAATAAAATAATGTTTGGAAAGGCACCAAGAGTTCTAACGTGTGTACCAGGACTTGGATTTTAGCAGCTAGTTGACAATTATTTACCAGCCGAGGATTTGCCACGTTTCTCTGGAATTTATTAGGGTGTGAAGAGGCTGTTTTCAAGCCACATGGCTGATGTGACTCTGATGTTTTCAGCATTGCGAGTGTTCAAACCAAGCTCCTCTGCTGGACCCTTGAGCGCCGAGGCTCATCTTTTGCGCCAGGGTTTGGAAACCTGGGGGGTCCGTTAACTGCATGTGGGTGGGAGGCTGGTTGTAGCCAAAGCGGGAGGAAAGCCCACGGCCAGCAAAGCCCCAGCAGCGGGAGCAACGGGGCCGGGGAGGCTCATCACACCTCAGCTGGGTGCTGGACGGGACACAAAGTTTGCAAACTTCAACGGGTCCCCTTGAGAGGGACCCCCGCGCACCCCTGGCCTTGGCCAAAGCCCTCCCTGCGCTTTGCCAGGGCGGCTCCTTGAGGAGCTGAAACCCTCTTGCCAGAGCAGCCGAAAACAAACGAGCTATTTGTAACCCTTAATTTAAACAGCTACCAAAGTAATAGTGCAAATAGTCTAATGCAATTGTAACGGATAATGAATTATGCATACGGCCTCTTCCCGCTTTGAATATGCATGAGGCAGCAACTCCCAACGAGGCACAATATTGCTGCTTTATGGCTCACTTAGAGCCCGTCCTAAAGGGGAGCTCCAGGGACACCCAGCCCAGGGTCTGCGCCACCCCTTGTCCTCACAGCTATCGCTCCAAACACGCTGAGGAAGATCTCCTGGCTTTGGACAACACCTGCATCAAATCCCACTCTTCCGACCATGAGGAATCTCGAAACAAACATTAGAGCCGGTTCCAGCTTGTCCAGCTTAAAAATCAGGAAAATATCAAACTTCTAGAAGCTGAAGCAAATAAATTAATTTCAGTGACAGGAATAAAGTGGATCTAATTAGAAATCCCTCCGCAGTGCCTCATTAGTGCGGTTGGTAAGTAAATGGAATTTCAGCAGTAGTGAGTTAGACTCTTTGTCTCTGGTTATTTTTAAGATTTACAAAATGCCAACAGCCAGGTTTCCTCACAGAAGATTTTCTTCATCAGATGTCTAGAGGCCTTTTTCATAGAGCGTGGCACAGCCACTTCATTTACATTCCTTGGGCACTTCCTCCCCTCTCTGCAGCTCATTCATAAATTGAAACAAATCAAAGCAATTTTTGGAGACAAATGGATTTTAGCTGTCTTATCGCATGTGAGTAACTCCACAGAGTAACGTGCTGCTTTTATATCAGAATACTTTATAAACTTAATTTTTCTTTTCCCTGTGAATAAATGACTATCTTTTTCTTTCAGCGGGTGCCGCCGTCCTCCAGCGCGGGAGAAACCCACGCGTCGCACAGTAATTTTATTACAGGCTTGTCCGGGGAGCAGGAGGACTAATTTGTCAGTCTTATTCAACTTGAGTCAGCTGTTGGTAACCCGCGCGCGCCGGCAATCCCGAATTGTCAGTCAGCAACGATTTTCCTTGACTTTCAGTGCTTATAAAGTCATGCAGGGTGGTAATTTAATGAGCGGGAGATAAAAATTCTGGTCATACTCTTCCAGCGATGGTCCTGACATACCATTTAGTTAGAAACCCTCCTCTCAGGACAGGGCCCTCTGGTTGAAAGCACAAAGTTATTCCTGTTCATGGAGTCCTCAACATGTTAGAAGCCCCAAACATCGGCAATTCATGCGGTTCAGGTTTTTGCCACCGACGATCCTGTTGTTATTACCGTACCGCAAGCTGCGGACGTTGGGAATTCAACCGAATTAATGGCAATGCTGTTCTGGAGCGGCGGCTCAGGGACACGTGCCCTTAGCAGGGAGCAACCTGCAGCCCAGCTGGAGAGCCCTGCTCCTTGCGGAAGGGGAGCCGAGAGGTCCCAAGGGCTCTGCACGCTGTTTGGGGTTTTCCAGGGTTGTTTGTGGTGTGCAGTGAGGCTTTTTTGGTGTAAAAGGTAAGACTGCTGAAAGGAAAACCTGCGGGTTTGCGCCAGGTCCCACCCAGGCTTTCCGCCTGGTCTTTCCGCCCATACCTGCTCACATGAAACGACACTAACGGGGAATGAGAAGGGAAGAGCTTCCCAAGAGCTTCCACTCTGTTTGTAGGGTTGGGACAAAAACCTGCAGGAGGTTTCACCCCGTCTACAGCCTGAACTTTGCTATTTAGCCGCTGACCACAGCTCCCGCAGCGTGTGGAATCGTTTGGGTTGGGATGCAGACATTCAGCTTCTACCTCCAGTAATGCTCGAACTCAAATGGTGTCTTTACGGCAGATTTTAAGCCTTCCGGCAATCAGCCCTAACAAGAACATCAATTTGAACCGGTATGGGTCAGCTGGGCATACGAGTTAGTATAAAGTTCTTAATGGATCTGAAGCCCACGGCTAAGATTAGCATCCTTATTTAAAAATATTACATGGATTAAACTCAGACTTCCATCTGCTCCACAATATTATTGGGCCACACAGGATGATTCATAAAGTTTAGATACCAGCATAACATCTTCAGGCAAGAATAATTTGATTTTTTTCCCCCTAAATGTGTTGCCATAGATTTTCCTAAATGTTTTACAAACAGTTATTAAAAGCACATTGAGAATCTGAATTCCCTGTGGGCAAAATGTTTTTGTACTTAACTTTCATTTAATTCAAAAAAAATCACATCTGCTTGGCGTTGCAGCAAAACACGGGAAAATCGTACCCAGCTATCACAACAGCCGCGATGCAAAGCCACGGTTGGCTCGTGGCCACCTTCCCTCGTCCCCTTCCTTCTGGGGACGGGGCAGAAGCCACGTCGGGGGTTCGGCTGTGGGACCCTCCTCTTGGGGACAGCTCTGCTGGCAGCCATCAGGCCAAGGCAAAGCTTTGGAGGGGCTCAACCGTTAACCCCTGGCCCAACGTGGGCTTTGGCAGCATCTCTGCAGGGTTCCACCAGGAGCTTCCCAGGCCCATGGCACTGTGGGGCCGTTGCATGGTGGTGGCCCAGGCTGGACAACTTGTAGTGATGAAGAACAGGCAGGTGCCGTGGGGGCTGGCACACCTTTCTTACCATAGCCATAAGAGAGACGTAGAGAACATCCCTAATTTATTGCGTCTGTGTTAGGGTTTTACAAAACGCATTTATCAGCTTTTAGTATTAAATAGCACATAACTGAGTAAATACACGGGAATTAAAAAAAATAATAACATCCAACACCCCCTTTCAAATCTCCTTTCCCTTAACGGCACCGTAAATTTCAATGTCATATTCCTGTGCGTCGCTGCCCTTAATCTGACAGTGTCAGAGGGATCTATCTTCATTTTCTCACTCTTTTCATAATCTAATCCTCAGCTCTAACATGCAATTAGTGCCCTCCTCGCCCTCCGCATACCAAGCAGGCTGATTGCTACAGCTTTCACTGTGCAATCCATTTAGCCATGCGACTCATAATGAATATGTACATTTTGAGGACCTCGGCGAGGAGGGTCACAGGCAATCAACCTTGAATTCAATTACGCGAGTCAAGGTTAATGACTCGGCGCAGTGGTCAGAGGCATTCAGCCTCCTGCAGATTAAATCAGGCTGTCACAGCTGACAATGCCGCGGCTCGGGCGAGGAGCCGGGGATTGCGCTGAGAGAAGATGGTGTCACTCTGCGGCCGGGGCTCTCGCTGGAAAATCTGATTGTCGGGCTCTCCCCGACCCGTAACGTGATTAGGCGGCAGAAAGGCAGGGCTGGTTGGGAGCGCAGGGTGCCCATGCCCTGCTGGTGCTCGGTGGGTGCATGGGGAGGACGCTGCCACCTGGGAAAGGAGCCTTTGACCAAATATTTCCCACCGTTAGAGCTGCTCTTGGGTGAAGAAAGAAAAAGCATGAATGACCCCAAACTCCAGAGCTTTCCTGTCCCGCAGGTCCCTGCCCTGTGGGTGCCCCGGCACAGCCTGCGTCCCACCAGGGTGGCTCTGGGGCAATAGCCCTGCCAGCGTGTCTTCGCTCCAGGCCAAGCAGAACGCGAAGGGTGCTACAAGGTTCCCCAGCCCACGGTGGGACCAGTCTTCTCCCAGGAGGGCACCCAGCAGGACACCCCAAGGCCAAGCACTGCGCTCCACCGCTCCAAGGAGAGATCGTGGTGTTTCGGGACAACTTCATGGCTGATATTTAAAGAGCACCTACTCCTTTTTTTTTCCTGTTTGCGGCTCCCCCAGGGGCTCTATTTTTATGGGTGCTTTAGGTGCTAGAGGGCTTAGAATAGGCTTGAAAGTGGTGCTTGAACAGTGGACTGCCAAGGCTTTATTACACGTTTCCATAACCATGAGGGCTAAATGCATGCCCGGCAGCTTGCCGGCTGTGGCACGGATGCAGCGCTGGCTCCGGGGTATCCTGGCCAACAGTGGGTCTCAGCCTTTGGTTCAAAGCAAAATTTGGGCAAAATGGGTTTTCTGCGGTGAGTTCATCCTGAACAGATCAGTGTCCACAGAAATCCCTGCCGGAAAGTTGGTCCATGTGAAGGGGTAACCCCAGTGATTGCTCCAGAATGTGATGCTGGGACCGGCACTGACCATGACCTGGTGCAGCCGTGCACGGGGAGTCTGGCCAGTGTGGGTGGCATTCAGAGCCAGCTGGCTTTTGGGACTCGGGACAATCCTCTGAGGGTTTTGGCTCCAGTAAAAGCTGGTGCAGCACACAGTGCGTTTGTGTCCCGGTCCCCAGGAGCTGGATAACCAGCGGGGACCCAGGCTGCCATTCCCATCTGCGGCTCCAGCTCCACTGACATGACGCTGATAATGAAGAGCTGCTCATCAGCGCTGACAGTTTATGATGCACTATGTCAAACCTCCACTTATTAAAACCTCCGTAGCATAGATTGATTTTTTTTGTCCCCTGCTCTGGTGGTGTCGAGGTGCTTCTGGGCCTTTCCTTGCCTTCACAAGCTGCGCCGAGCCCCTCTCTGCCAGCACGCTGCTTGCCTGTGCTTCCAGCCCTTTGTAGGTTTGCCAGGCTCTGGCTGAAGTTACGGGGTTGGGTTGCCCTCTTTGGGCGATGCTTTGCTGCGATGGCCCTCGGGGACTCCCACAGCACCAACACCCTCCACTGGTGGTCTCCTGCCCAACTCTTTATGGCAGGTTTCAGCATTAAAAAAAATCAATATATCCAATATGAGATTGCACAGAGGAGCGGAGATGTTCAGGACTTGCAGCTTCAGCCATTCCTGCCGCTACCTTGGGCGTGCTCCTGCCTGGACATCGCGGGCACTTGGGGACACCAGAGGCTGGAGCTGTGGACAAACCCCCTGGAGAAGCCAGCACCCGCTGGGGACGAGGCCCCAGGGTCTCACGCGAAGGCTTCACCACGGGGCTGCACGCTGAGTAAGGAGTTATTTAGTGGTGCGGACAAATTAAAAACATCAATAACATTCGACTGTCTGAATCTTTTCAATAAAAACAAATTATGAGGTTTATGTATGTAAAGGAGCATCGCTTGCTGTGAGGAATCTTTTACACGTGATTTATACCGTTATTAAATATGGGGCAATTTTTAGAACCAAATCACCGCTGTAATTTCAGGGCCATTACATTGCTTTTAACACAAATTCGTAATGAATGTATTCTTCAAAATGCCTTTCCAGTGCATAGTCTATCGGTAGGTTTTAAAATAGAAAACCTCTTCTTTAAAATACATTATTTTGTTTATTTTGTCTTCTTTTCTTTCCTTTCCTCTGGGAGAAAAGAAATGGGCAGCTTCGGTTCACAGAACTGGGCTTGCTGGAGATGCAGCCCGAGCCCTAGCAGAGCACTGTAAATACTCACAAATACATCATTCCTTACCAGGAAATGTTTCCTTTGTCAGGGTGGACATCCATGGCAGGTGCCCATGGCCTCCCCACGTTGAAACATGTTCACCACATTCCTGCCTCTTGGTAAATGTTGAGAGATCTTCTGGGTTTCTTTTATTTTCTTTCTCGATGTCTTTATGACAGGGCTCAGGATTTATATGTGCAGGGTGTGGGGGGAACGGCCACCCCAGGACAACACCAGGAAATGGGTCCCAGGAGAAAAAACGTCTTGTATTTATACCCAAGCCCCTGAAGTGCACCAGCTTTCTCCTCTGCCCATCACTGCAATATCAGGGGAGGGGGTACAGCCCCCACCGAGCACGTGTGCATGGAAACAGGACCAGAATCAAGAGAGACTCCAGGCTGGGGCTGCTCCATCACATCCTCCGTGCCCCTACAGCCAGAGGTCACTGTGGACCCACTGCCAGGCTCCTCACCTCCAACACGCAGCTCGAGAGCTGTGGGATGTCTCTAATTGTATTGGTAATCAGTGCAGTAGTTATAACCTGTTCACTGCTATCATTAAAGGATAAAAAGAGGAGATAGAAGATGGACATGTAGGCTTACGATCCCCCCCTGTTACTTAGAAATGGGAAAAAGTTTCTGGAGCTCCATTCTGCTCTTCCATCATCAATTAAACCTTTAGAAAAACAGCTCCCCTGGGCAATAGAGAAGCCCCTTCAAGTGCTTTAGCTCAGGCCTAAAACTTTGAGATAGACTTGAACTTCCAGTACGTCGAATCTAATACCTGTAAGAGACCCCCTGGTCTGCGTCCCGCGCTGAGGGATGCTGCCACTGCACGAGCCACCCGGAGGGTGGGACAATGCAGCGGTGTGAGGAGCCCGGTGGGAAGAGCAGGGTGATGTACAGCGAAAGCCAAAGAAATATTTCTCCGTAGTGGCTGTACCTCCGCAGAAGGAAGGGTGGTACGACACAAGCTCCCCCGCAAAAGCCTGATTCAAAGCTCAGGTGCCGGCCCACGGAGCGGCGCTGCCAGAAAGTGGGAACTGCGGACAGTCCCGGGGACTGTCTCCAGACAAGGGCACTGTGTGGAGGGGGGCTGCTGGAAACTTCCGAATAAAGATTAAACAGGAGAAAAATATGAAACTGCCGGCGGCGCTTCTCGACGAGGCGAAGGAAAACTCGGCGGAGCGCAGGGGGAGGTGTCAGCCGGCATTAAGGGAAATGTTTGTCGTTGTCCGATGTGATTTGTCTGACATCCAGATTTCTTAATATCGCACGGCGACACGTTTCTGGTGTTGGGAAAATTTGCATGTGTTTGTTTAGAGGTCTGGGGGAGCCGCTAACGAGAATTCATAAATCCTCCGCTCTGACTTTTAGCTGGCTGGAGCCTTCTTTTATTTCAGCCCCTTAAATGCAATTTTGGCAAAACCATAACATCAGATTAGAACGAAACAGAAAATTGGAGCTTGTTCGAGAGGGGCAGCGTGACAAGCAGCAAAACGAAAACTCACAAAGTGCCGGCACAGCCCCAGGCGCTGCTGCCCCGTCTCGGAGCCGGAGAAATCGTGGAGAATGCACACCGCTGCGTGAACCGCCGGGTGAGTTGGCTGTCCTAACCCTGGACTCCTTCAGAGACTGGGGAACGGAATGTTTTGAGGATTATCTGTTTCGAGGCATTTACTTATAACGGCTCTAATTAGGTTACCAAATACTGCAGCCACGGAGGATGCTGGTGGGATGAATGAGCTTCCTAAACGCTCGGTGATTAATCGGTGGAGACTTTTAATTGGTCTAACGAGTTTACTCACCAGAGTATGTGATCATGTCTTCCTCCAAGTACCTAAGAGCTCTTGGAGGGGTTGCCAGGAATCCCTGGGAAAAGGAAACAGGCTGCTTTCCCCCTCTGTACTCACAATATAACTGGTTTGCAGCGAAAGGGCTTGGAGGGAGAGTCTGGAGAAGGTGATGTACGTGTGACTGGTACCAGCTTCTTTGACTTCCCAAAACATAGTCAGGTGTAGCAAAAGAGGGTGGGATTAGATGTTCTGAACCAGCATCACTATTATACAGCAGTATTAAATCCTACTTCTGTGTTAATAAAGGGCAGCCCCAAACCCAGACTTCCATCACAAAACGGGGCACCTTTCTGGGGCCGTCCACCATTTCTCAAGGAGCACTGAACGTTAAATAAAGCTTTCAAAAGGATTTATCAGGTAAATGTTATGGATTGCTGTGATTTAATTTATGGGATTAGTTTGACTTCCAATTACCAGGCTTCACACTGAATCACTTTATATTTTGAGCTCTGTAACTGGCACTCCTTACACTCGATCTTTCATTTAGAGAAGGATTATCAATAATTAGACACCATGGCCTTATTGATCAACTAATCAATAACCACATTAATCATCAGCAGCCTGAAAACAATTCACTCTTTGCATTAAAAGGAATCGGTGCAATCAGATTAGCATCCTCTCCCACACACCCATCGTGGGCGGTTCCTTTGTGATAGATGTAATTTCTGAGCCCGTTAGCAAAGCCAGAAAGTGTTTTCTCTCGTTTTGAACTTCCTAATTAAGTCCGGGTCATTATTTCTTCATTGTCCGCTCTTTATTTGTCACTAACAATAAATTTTTGCTCACAAAAAGTATCGGATCTCCAAAGACGCCACTTTATCCACACATGGAGATGAAGAAGAAATGCAAAGCTGCCTGGCGTGAACCCCGAGGTCCAGCCGTTACCTACATCCATGTCACCCCAAAGCTCAGCGGACATGAGGTGGTGCTGTGTCCCGAGCCAGCTGCTACACACAAATATGTCTCTCTCTCAGATTCTTCCCCTTAATTGCTTAAAATTTTCCCAGGCATTACAAATAATTATACCTTCGTGTTATCCACGTTACTTAATCCGAAGCGGAACACCCGATTAAGTTTGCTTTTGCTCTTACTCAGCTGTAAAAAACTTTTATAGCCACCCCTCTCCATCAATCAGGTGAGACTATTAGGAAAACAATAAACCATCCAATAAATTATCCTAATCTGTTGTAAAACTGATCTTCATAATTAATTTAGTCAATTGTAACTAACCAGTTGGAAAGTAGCCTAAATAATGTAATCACATTGAGTATTTCATGGAATAAAACCTGAGAAAGCCGTAAAAATCATTCAGCATAAGATGGAACCATCATTTTGTTTGTCAGTGTGATGCAGACCTGTGGCTCGGGTGGGCAGATGGTCTCGGGTACAGCCGTAAGCCACTTCTTGTGGTGGGTCCATGGGCTGGGCAGTAACTGGAGACAGACCAGCGCGAGGCTGCCTGGCTTTTCTTAATCACGTTGGCTTCCAGCTCCTTGGAATGGAGGTGGCTCGTGGGGGTGGCTGTCCGAGGGGAGAGGGGAACCTTGCTTCAGCGGGACACCCCAGGGCTGAGCTCAAAGCGTTGGCTTGCTGGTGTCACTTCTCAGCCCCCACAGCTAAGGGAGAACCAACGTGAAGTGATGATTTTCATGAGGGACAAGCCTGGAGGCTTCAGCTAGAGGGTTGTTCATTGAGAGATTCAAACACCAGTTCAGGACCCGGTCCATGGCAGGGCACGTGCAGCGTCTTTGTGTGTGTTCAATAGTTCTTCTGATTTGTCCCTAGTATTGATGTAAAGATGCCCTGGAAATGGACATCTGTGCATGAATCCATGTTTCTGGTGGCTGGGACTGTCTGAAGGGGCAGGAAGAGTGGCACACGCTCAGCTGGACCACGATGATGAAATCCAACCCCACACCTTCCAGAAGGGCAGTTGTGCTAGAAAAGAATAGAGCCCATTGCCAGGGCCTTCTAAAAGCAGCCCCACATGGGGCGCGATCTTCTGTTCTGGTTCATCAGTGAAATACCTTTAATGGAGAGAGACATGACTTGTGCTTGGTCAACTCCTGCAACATGTGGAGTCAGCAATGGAAAAATAAAGAATACACAGGAATTTTCATGGGAGCGCGCAAAGTTTGCGCTGAATTCGGTTTGCAGATGGCTCATTTACTCACAAGAATGTTCCAGGTCAGGCTTATTAATAGTGCTGTGGGCTCTGAAACACAACCTGGAGCTTTCTGATACTGTTTATGCATCCAGCTTCCAGAGGAATCACTGGATGGTGCGTGTCCTGGTGGGAAGGACCCATTTGTTTCCTTCCTCTAAACAGATCTGTGCCCTTGCTCCCCATATCAGGGGCTGACTGTACTCTTAGAGATTTCAGCAGGCTAATGGCAACTTCATGTATAATTTAGATGAAGCACGTGTGCTGCAATCCATCAAGTTAAACAGCACACGTCATGCCGACGGCCAGGGAGGAGGAGTTTTCTAGAACAAACACTGAAAACGCGCTATCGGTGGGACGAATGTCGGGGAGGGGGGACGAGGTGCAGAGACGTGCACAAGGGTCACGCCAAAGCAGATCTCATCCCCAGGAACCACATTCCTGGTGCTTTGTTGGAAGAACAACTGTGCCGGCTGGCAGACATGCACGGAGCACCCGCACGCGGCTGTTTCCTTCTCCCTGCCAGGTGCATTATAATTTTTTAAAAGGAACAACCCATTCCTTAATCACATCTTCTCATTCTTCGAATTAATGAAGGACTTGTTCAACGCTCTCCTCTCCAAAAAAAGCAATCAAAAACCTGGCAAAACAGAAGCGGTGGCGTATGTTTCCCTGCCGCTGTCACCTGAGACCTTTGACTGATAGCGACCGAACCTTTTGTGTGTGACCCGTGTAGCGTTAAACCTTGCAGCGGAGGCGGTACGGGGGAACAACAGCGGGTGCCGTGCTGTTCGATGCGACAGTATGTGCCACCCTTGTGAGAGGCTTAAACTGTCTGTGTGGAATATTTTAACACTGATGCAGTTAGAAGAAGTTGGTTTTAGCTGGGAAGCAGCAAGACATGTGGCAGGAGGGCTGGTCCTCGCCTGGTGTGGGACAGGGGCTGCTGCTGGGGGACATGAGTCCCTGTCCCTGCATGGGCTCTTTCTCAGTGGAGACCAGTGAGCCCCCTCCCAATGCAGTCATTTTTAATTAGGTGATCTGTATATGGGCAGTAATTATTGTTGCAGGAGTATAATGCACCCAAGTGTGATTATCCATATCCATATCCCTATCCCTATCCCTATCCATGTCCATATCCATATCCATATCCATATCCATATCCATATCCATATCCATATCCATACATTCCTGGTTTCATCCTTGCTGATGACTATGAACCAAAAAGCCACCGCTGCCCAACCTACCATACCCTGGTGGTTCCTCCTGCTCGGTGCATAACGTCTTCCAATGCTGTGAAAATGGAAAGATAAAATAGAAACCAGAGAGGCCTTGCATTTGGAGATGCTTAGGGAACGGAGTGGAGGGCTCAGCCCTGGGGTGCTGCTGCCACTGGTGGTGCTGGTCCCAGCTGCAAATGTCACTGCAGGGTGCTTTCTGCTGCTTATTTTGGCTTGAGCTGGGTTTTGTTGAGCTGTAAAGCTCTTCACTTAGAAACTTCTCTCAAGACAAATGCTCGGAGACCTGCGCTGGCAGTACTCGGAGCTTGAGTACTGCAGTAACTCCTGGGTTAGCTGACTATTCACAACTCCCTTTCTTACTTTATTTAGTGTCTTTTGTGTTCACCAGGAATTCTGTTCCTCACCCCAACAGCAGCAGAAAGAAGAGCTGAATGGAGTATGTTGGGCGGGGTCCTGGTTCCCAGCCGCACTGACATCCAGATGATGGGATTTCGTTCGTTCTGCCGTAGCTCCAGCAAGAGATTTCAGCAATAAACTTTGGATCTGCACGTGACCCCGAGGGATGAGGGCGTGTGCTGAGCTGAATCCTTTGCTGAAGCGCCGTCTTTAGCATCCACGCCTTCTTGAGCTAGGGTCAGCATTTCCAGACCCCAGGGCGCACTCGGCCTCCTTTTTCCCGGTTTAGTTGGCTGTATTTTAGGAGCACGCAGGAGTCCCCGGCTGAGGAAGAGGAACGCTGCACTGCAAGAAGGCAGGTCTTTGCAGCCTGGTTTTGCTGGATCCCTGCCCTGCGTGTCACATTCGTCCCTCTGCAGAAGGGCAGCAGCTTGGTGGCCATCTCCCATCAACGTACACCACACGGCCGCATCTCCAGCAGCTTCCATCCCTCCACCCTGCCCTTCGCAGGTGGGACCCCAAGGCGCAGGTGCGGAGGGTGGCAGAGGAGCCCTCCAGGGCCGGGCAACCCCCGCCTCCACTCCCAGGGCAACTCCTCTCTGCAAATGGCACCGCACAACAAAGCCCGGCTTAGAAGACCCATAAAACAGCCATTATAAGACACGGAGTGATCTGAGGAAGGGCTGGCGCAGAGAGGCCTCCCTGCTTTGATGTTTATTGCCGCAGCGGAGCGAATACGAACAATGCTGGTTCTCATGAACGCTCCTTAGCATTCGGCGTTGCACATTTGGTTCCAATTTTCAGAGCCGACATGGTGTGCTTTCGTTATGCCATTGTCTAAGGGATCGCTCAAGCCGTAGCGGTTGTAATTTATCTTTTGTGCTACGTAATTTGGAGCAGTGCGGGCCAGAAAGGAACATCTGTATGGAGGGACCGGCACGGGCGCGCCCCGCACTCCTGCACCGGGACGTGTTAGAAGGTCACTTTCCTCATAAACTTCGTTATCGCTGTTGGTTTTATTCATTACATTTGACATATTAAGCTCCTGTATCTTGGCATAAAGGACACAATATTGCAGCATATTGGCAAGCTCATTTGCTTTTCACAGCTAGTGTGGTGTCCAACTATCGGTCCCCGGGGAGCAACACGTGGATATAGACTGCAGGAAAATGAGCCGCAGCAGCAGGTGGCCTTTTGCAGCCTAATGAACGTGGCAATCTGTTACGAGCACGGCGAGGCTTTTCACCACACAATTAGGCAACTAAGCATGTAATTATTCAGGCCAACAAGAAGAGGCTCTTCTCTAATTTCATCTTTTCATTGCTGTTTACTCACCCACACTCCCCTCGTTAATGAGAGATTTTCCAGTCTATGCTAATTGGTTTCAATAACATTCATTTCGGTTGAAAGGGAACGATTCTGTTAATTGAGCATCGGAAGCATCTTTTCATTTTGAGTGCGTCCCGCTATGGAAATCTGAACACTCTCAACAGGTTTGAGCTAATGAAATTAAGTTACACAGCCACTGGTGGTGTAATAGAAATAAAGTAATTTATTTTCACTGAAGCATGTGCTATAGGTCCTGAACAATTAATCCAGCTCGTTCGGGAGAGCCGTCGGAGAAGGCGATTTTGAATAAACGGGGCTGCCGGCTTCAGATCTGCCGCTGGAATTCTCAGGGTGGTTTAGCTGCTGAGCTTTCCAGCACGACCTGAAAATGTTTAATGAGAGCGAGGCACATTTATGGAAACACTAATTCTTTAATAGCTGTTTGGGAAAACAAAATAGAGTGCAGAGCTTGCCAGCCTGCAAGGGTGGGTTAAAGCACTGTAAAATAAATAAATGGGCAGTTCCCGGCTCTGAAATTAGAGACCACCCCACGGCATGTGATGCTGAGGACTGTGGAGCTGGAATCCTGTTTCTTCAGTGTTCAGGACCTGGAAAGTGAGAGGGAGCTGAAGCCCAAGAGGCAAATATGGGTTTTTTTTAATTGCCCACAAGTACTAGGAGCTATTTTAAAGGAAAAACGAGATTCTCCATTATCGATGTAACTTTTATTGTTCAGGCTTCCAGGAAGACTTTGGCTTCCACAAAATAAACAGTAGTGCATCTGCAGGCAGCACTGAGGCGGAGAAGGTGGCTCGGAGGTGCCTGAGCATCCTGCCCAGGGACCTGCGGCCCCAGCTCTGCTCTGCCTTTTCCCCACCTTGTCCTTATGACTGGTCTTGGAGTGGGTGATCGCAACTGCTGCGGGTCAGTGCAGTGGCCATTAACTAATGAAAAATAAATTTGCAGCTGAGAACTATCATCTCTAACCACTGCCAGGACAAAGGCAGGGCTTTCCATGTGGAAAACCCAGACAACTTCGAACTCTTTGATGCTTCAGTGTGGAGGAGACTAAAGACAGAGCGTGCACGAGCGCTTTGGGTATCTAGAGACATATGGAAATACAGAAAGTCTCTGCAACAAACATATGTAATTATTTACTGTTCAAGTATCATGCACTATATATTTAAAGTGTCTTTCGGTCATCCAAAATACTTACATAAAGAGCTGAAAAAAAAACCAAAACAAAACCCCAAGCCATACGTTTTCGTGACTTCATCAGTTTTTAAGGGCAACGTCCAGCTTTTCCTACCTTTCTGGTATTAAAACAACTGCTGACTAAATTTTAGCTGTAGCGCGTGACTTTTGTTTTCGTCCAGTTTGATGCTGGAAGGTCCTGGTTCAGATCTCTGTGAACGACCCACCCTCTGTGCAGTTCTTCCAACCATTTGCTCGGTGGGAGATGCCCTTTCCCCCGTGAAGAGGGACCCGGGGTTGTCGCAGCTGCTGGTTGTGTTTCATGCTGGCTTTATATGTAAGCATTTACGTGGGAGTGGGGTATGTACATGTTAATGCATTGGTCTGCTTTTGTGTTTAAAGCTGGCTTCCCAAATGCATAACAGGCAGAGATTTACAAAATAATACGCTGCAGACTGTTATGAATATTTCAAAGAATTTTTTCTTTAGTTTGCGCGTAGCTCACCGCGCTGACGTTTGATTCATGGCTGCACAAATGTACCTGGGGTTGCTAAGGTTACCCAATTTCATTCGCCCATAGATAGTTGAGATCTACATAATCCCATCAGATCATCCACTGCATTTCAAAGCCATATTGATAAATGGTGCCTCGCTCAGATGATGTGTCCATTTACATGTGATATATCTCACGATTCCTGTCTTCTAAAATATAGTGGCTGATGAAATTTCACATTATGTGCAAATACGGAGAGCAGCGGTATGCGTCTTTATTCTCAGTTTGAACAGGCCCCAGAAGCAGGAGCTGAGGGGGTGGGTGTTGTGCTTGAAGCTCACCTCTTCTACAGAAATTGAGAACATTGTGGCTCTAATATCAGACTTTGGTCACGTCACCAGAGCCTGGAAAAGCAGCCAGTTCTCTGCAGCAGTGCCTTCTCCTCGTTGCCACCAGAAAGGCTCAGCACCTTGCTTCACCGAGCCAGAACACGGCAGTAGCAGTCTCATCACCTTTTAATGCGGAACATCCCATGAAAGCTGGACAGTATAGACCCTGGAGGATGGCCCAGGCTGGGCATCATGGCTCTTGGTGTGACAGGGCGCTGTGGGGAGGACAACCAGGGGCCCTTTGGAGAAGATGCCCGACAGAAACATGGCCATGGCCATGGATGTGGCCATTTCCACCCAGCGAGCCCTGGGCATTGCAACAGCAGAGCCAGCACAGCTCACAGGCAAAGGCACACTGCCTGCCTAAGGCTTTGGAAAACGGTTCAGAAAATCTAGTCTGGTCTAGACTATTACTGATTATATGTATATTCTATATGTATAATACTACATACATAGGGGTAATGAGGCACAGGACCAGGTTGCCCAGAGAAGTTGTGGATGCCGCAGCCCCGACAGTGTTCAAGGCCAGGCTGGACGGGGCTTTGAGCAACCTGGTCTAGTGGAAGGTGTCCGTGCCCATGGCAGGGAGGCTGGAACTGGATGATCTTCCAACCCAAAGGTCCCTTGCAACCCAAACCATTCTATGATTTTTGACAGTTAACCTGGGAGCAGGGTGGAGAGCCAGGCAAGGGGCATCAGGAGCCCGTGTCACCAGCACAGTGTTGCCTTCCTGCAGCGAAGCCATCAAAGAGAAAGAAAACACAGTAGAGTAAGATTGTGTCCCAACAAGAGCCCTGAGGGGAGACCCTGTGCCAAGGAGCTCCAAAACCCCACCTGTGGACCCTGGCATTACCAAAGTGCCAGCACAGCCTGGCTGCTGCACGGCAAGCCTTGCTCCTGCCCTCCGCAGCACCCTCCACTTCCCACATCCCACAGGATGTATATTATGCACAACGCATATGAATCTCTATATTATAAACCACAGCCAAGCCATAGGCGCCCTTTTATTTCAATTTACAGCAGTGCAATAGCAACTGTCGGCGCTGAGTGTTTGGAGACGGGGAAGACGTTAACTCCATCGACCGGTAAAATCCAAACCGAAGCGAGCCCCTCTCCCTGTGCCCCCTTTTCCTCAGAAACCCAGCCCAAACCACATCACACAGGGCTGGGAAGCAGTGGAGCTGTGGCCTCAGTGGGACCGAGGCAGGCTGGAAGGCGCCGGGGGCCCACAGCATCCCTTGGAGAACCCCCAGCCAAAAGTGAGGGTGGATGAGGCCAGGACGGTTATCCCAGGTGAGCATCCCTCGCCGTTCCCGTTCGCTGTCGGTTGTTCTGGGAGCCATCGGGGAGCACCCCCTGTTTGCATAAAATGGATGAAAATCAAACAAATTTGGGGAGCACAGACGTGGCTCAGAAGCAAGGCAAGGACCGACTGCAGCAGGTCATTTATTCACAGCGGATCATGCGAGCAGATCTAGTTAGCATCTTACTTCCAAGCCGAGAGATGTTTGTAACAAATCTCCTCCGAGATCCATTTGTAAGTGAAATGAAGAAACTGTTATTGAAGCAATATGAAGCTGGAGCCCGTGCGCTCCCCAGAACCTACGCTATATTTCATCCTTTAAAAGCTATCATTTTACTTAGCAAGCTGCTTACTACAATTATACAATGTTTTTCTTGGCCCCCAGCTACATTAAACATCCATTTTATGGCGTTCCCTGTATTACCCTGAAAGCCTGGCTCCTGAGGAGGGGGTTATAAAGACTTACCCTGTAAAAAAGTACACGGTTTCCTCATTAACTTTATAGCTTGTTAAAGCCTTGTTTTGGGGCACCTTCCCTTCCTCCCCCTCCGCGGCCAGCAGGGCTGAGCACTGTTATTTTGCCCCAATGTTTTTGGCTGGGGATGTTTTCCAGCAGCATCCTCTTCTCTTAGCTACAAAGTCCCTCCTAGCAAAGCCCCTGCGCTGATCTATGGGGATAGACCCCACCACGGCTTCTTCTCTATCAAAAATAAGGCACCTCTGCCCCCGCGACGGCAGAGCTGCCCACCACAGTATTTATGTTTCCCACACGTTCCTGGGCCAGCTGGACTTTTTTTACACCCAGGCACATTATCGAGAGGGTCAGACCAGCTGATTAAATCATGTCGGAACGTACGTAAAATCTGTTATCGTTCCTGTACAGCCCGGACGATCGCGCCCCGTCACAAAAACGTGGTTTGACTGCTGCTAATTATAGGCAGATAAAAAATGCTCGGCTCTGCGGAGCCCTCCCGGAGCAGACAACGTCTATAGCTGTTGATTATTAAGGCCTATTATATATTGATAGGTTAGGATTTATTACCGAAAGCAGGGCCCGATTGCTGGGGATTGGCTGGTAGCGGGGCGCTGGGGAATAGGTGTGGGGGCTGTTAGCCCGGGGTAATCTATCAGCGGGAGGAGGAGCGTGCTGGAGCAATTAGGGAGCCAGCAATCCCACCGATGCGCTATCGGCAGCCTAATAGAGATAATGGGTTTTACTGGACAGGACGGGTGCAGCGCTGCTGAGGAAACAGTGACATTAGATAAATAGAAAAATGGCTCATTAAAAGATGATGATGGCTGCTGCGAAGCAATGCCTGCGAAGGGCGCGAGGCACCAGAGTGTCTAGCTGGAGCAGATCCTCCTGATACGGGCGGATGTTGCAGGGAAACGTATATGGCTCCGAGTTTAAGGGCATACATTAAGCTGGTGTTTGTGACAGAATTAAGTTATTTCCATCCAAACGTGTTTCTTATTACAGTCCCCCGCTCCTCACAATACTATTTTTACTGCCTTGGTGCCTGCACTGTGAGCTGCCTTTTTTTTTTCCTCCTCTCAGTTGTTTGTAACCCGGCTGTGAATACCCGTCCTGCCCCGGGGGAGATGGCACTGGCTGCCAAGACGATGGAAAAAAGCAGGTCAAAGCTACAGAGACCTTCCCCTGCAAGAGAGCATCTTCCTGCAGGGGCCAAAGCCTCCATCACCCGCAACGGCTCGTGGGGATGACGAGAAGCCCTCCATCCCTACTTCTCCGTATCTATCACAGTCTCGCTAAAGAGTTTTGATCCAGTAAGAATTCGAAATTGGCTTCGAACACAGTAATCTGGACTTCATAAAAACACGTGACTCATGCACGCGCGAGGAGGTCTGAGCCATCGCCGCTCCTGGAAACGGCAGTGGATTTTGAGAGAAGCAGCTCTCCAGGATGAGAATGCGTTCTACCTTCACCGTTAGTGCTTCACTATTAAGTGAAGGCTTCATAATTAATATCTTACGATGCCACAGGTGAGTTATGAAGGTACTATTTCACACACAGGAATAAATGAATAATTCCCCTATAAACCCATTAAAGATGTGCAGGCAGCAAAGTGTATAGGTTAATAAAGTGTGCAATAATAAATAAATTAAGAAACAAGTAATAAATTATCTGGTTTTGTCATCATCCAATTTGTGAACCACGGTGTATCAGAGAAAAAAATTCATGTGGGATTTGTGCGGCTTGAATTAATGGGGGACGGGCACTGGCAAAGGCTGCTCGCTGCAAGAACCAAGGCACGGGGATGAGCATCGCTGCCCGGCGAATACCACACACACCCCTCTCTCTTCTGGCAGGAGGCAACGAAAGAGTACGCCTGGCAGATTTTCTCCTTCTGAATATTTCAGTTTAGCTGAATATAAATAAATCAGGCACTTCCAGACTCAGCAGGATCCTACCTCCTGCAATATTGCTCTGTCATCCTGTTCCTGCCTGGGCTTCCTTCGCCGTCGGCCTGCCTGCATCTTTTATTAGCTCTGCGCTCACAACCGGCCCTGGTTACCATCCAGTTCCAGTAAAACCCAACAGCAATTGCAGGGTTTTCCACCCACCCGTTTGTCTTAGCAGTGCAGAAGGGAAGCCAGATGGTGTTAGACTGGGAGCGAGCCCATCCCAGTGGTGACAGCTCTGCCCCCAGCATCCACTCCCCCCACCCCAGCGATGAGATCAGGTCCTACTGGGGTGCCAGTGCAGGGGTCTGCACGGGGCCAGGCAGCGGAGAGTGTGTCCCTGGTGACGGGTTTACACACCCGGCGCGTACAAACTCCTGCTCCATCCAAGCTGTCGGTTTTTGTCCGGGTTTGTATTTCTTCCCTGCAACACGTGCCACATCGCCACCGTAAGCTGGGGATAATCCGTCCCAACTGGGGTGGTTCTTTTTTTCATCTCTGAACCTTGAGGGAGCCACTCGTGGCTGCTGAGCCAGTAAATGAACAGCACAGACTGACCTGCAGCAGCACCCCCAGGCTGCAGTAGCGTGGATGGAAGTCAGGCTCCACAAACATACCTGATTCAGCGCTCGGAGCATCGCTGAGCCCTCAGCCCCAGTCACCAGCGACCGGCCTCCCACAGAAGGGAAAGTCCTGGGTGTATATCCCATGTCCGGGCAGGCTTTATTAAAGAAGAGGTTTAATAACAATTAGGTAGTGTACTGGGGTCCTCCCTAATTGCCCTTTGTATTTAACACGACTTCTCCACAAGCCTCCTGCAAGGAGCATCTGTGCAGAGCGGGCTGGGCCATCGGCCGTGGTGCCTGCGGAGCAATCCTGCCCGGCAGCGGCACGCCAAAGCACAGGCACAGCCCGACACCCCCCCAGAGCTGCCCATGTGTTTCTTATCTCACCTGTATGGCTTCTCCACTGCTCCTCGCTGGGCCCAGGGCATGCTGGGGAAGGTGCTGGCATGGCTGCCTTGCCTGGATGTCAAGAAGCTCAGCCCTGTCTGACCCATCCCTAAAGAGGCAATGAGCTGGGATGAGCTGGGACATGCTGGGATGAGCAAAGGGCTGGGATGTGTTTGGACATGCTGGTATCAGCTGGCACATGCTGGGTTTGAGCTGGGATGTGCTGGGATCGGCTGGGACATGCTGGGGTGAGCTAAGACATGCTGGGATCGGCTGGGACATGCTAGAATGAGATGGGATGTGCAGGAGTGAGCAGGGCTGTGCTGGGACATGCTGGGGTGTGTTGGGATCAGATGGGACATCCTAGCACATGTTGGGATTAGCTGGCATGTGCTGGGATGAGCTGGAATAAGCTAGGATGAACTAGGACATACCGCGGTGAGTTGAGACATGCCAGGATGAGCTGGGTTGTGCACCACTGTGGTCGAGACCCACATCAAGGGCAACTGTGAAGGTCATAGGCACTGCTCTCTCTGAGCATCCACCTTTTCCCACCATCTCTTTATTCCCCTTCGTGTTTCCCCGGCACGCACAGGCAGCAGGACGTGGCTGCTGCTCGCAGGTACCAGACAAAGGGAGGGAAGAGGAAATCTGGCAGAGCGCCTCGATTTTGGAAACTCTTACATCACTGTCAAAAGTGGTACATCAAACACTGTGAGCTTGATGGCAACATCAAGCTGATTTCCAAAGACGTGCCTTAAGATTTCCCATGAATTGCTCTGAGGATTCATGAGAACGAGGTACTTCACCGAAGCAGGGCGAGTTTTGCTGCCACGGTCTGCTCAGAGCATGACCAAATCCGATAGCGATAGTCCGTACGGATGTATTGATCCTCAGCTTTGATAGTGCCTCGGCTCCTGGTGGGTGAGGGCATGCGAAATGCAGATTGATTTCAGAAAGAGCTGCCAGGAAGAGCTGGGATAGTTGCAGAGACGGCAGAGGCACCCGGTTCACTCGTCAAATACTTGTCCTCAAACCTGATGTGGTCCGTTATGCCGTGGAGGTGGCTGGAGGAGCCCTGCTCCCAGGGGAGGGGCGAGACTGGGAGACCTGGGTGGGATGCGTGGCCTGAGCATCCGCCGTGGTGATGGGACCAAAGGCACGTGCAGCCTCTGAGGAGAGAAGGGGGTGATTTCACATGTCTTGTGGCTTCTAGGAGGGGTCAGAGCATCTCCCCGCTCCTCCTTGGGATCTCCCAACCTCACGCTCCTCGCAGCAGCTTTGCTACCACAGGTCTGATTGCCCCTGAGCTCCATCAAGCCCCTCTCACGACCCAGTTCCTGCCCTCTCCAGGGCCTCATCTTTGCTTTCGCTTCCCGACGTGGACGTTAAAGACGTTCCTGGGGAGATAACGCGGAGTGGAGACAATATGAGACCCAGGCTTTGTGAACCGAAGTAGCACGAACCGTAATGCCGGCCCACACGTCCTCCTGCCACACGCTCGTTACACTTAATTTGCACGTGCTGATTTCCAACGCACGTGTCAGGCTCCCCAAAAACCCAGGTCTTCGCCCAGGCTTACGCTGAGTCTCCCCAGGCTGCCGGGGCTGCTCCTCCTGGCTGAGGACCATGGGCCAGGGCTGGGGTGGGCACCGAAACCCAAGGGAAACAACAAAAAAGCCATTGCCGTGGTTAAAAATGTCTTGATTTCTTTCCTGCGAGAGGGAAACTATTGAAACTGGCACAAAATAAATTTAAGGAGCATATTCTTGGAATTACATAGAAAAATATCCCGTACGTTTTGGCAGCAGCTAAACATATCCTTAATAGAATTCATATGGGGCCTGGAGTGATCACAATGTTTGGAGAGGAGCCAGATAGTAAGTAATTTAAACATCACAGGAAATTAAATTTTAGAATTCAATTTTGCATAAAGTTTTCTGTAATGAAAATGTCACACATAAATTATGAAGTCTGATTATATTCTTTTTTGACTTTTTAATAAAATAATAGAGGCACTTGACAGTGAAGAACAAATGCATATTTTATGTGAGGAGCATTACGTTAAACTAACGTCCTCTGGAAATAATGGAACAGATGTTAACACTGCTATATCAGTTATCAGGTGCTCTGTTACACAGCTTCAAACACAAGTATTTATTAAAAATGCTAACAGGATTGTCTCCCAGGGTTATCTAATTGCAGGCTTAAAATGGAGATGTTTAATGTAATTAATTATATGTGTAGAATTATATAGTTAGGCCATAATTTATTGTGTATGTCCACGTATAAATTATATGCTGCTGTTAATATATAATTAATTCAGTACAGGCGAGGAGAATGGCTCTGGTGAAAACACAAACTTGTTCATAATAGAGCGATAAATCAAAACTAACCCCAATTCCCCCTTTGTTTTGGTGGAGGGACTCAATTCCCTTACACGGTTCTGGGTGCCTCTCAAACTTTACCCACCCCTGGGGAGTGCCAAGCCCCCAAACTGGGCTGGGAACTCAGGGGGCACACACGGAGAGAGCCCTGAGACCCTGCTCCATGCTGCTGCTGGTCCCTCTCGTGTGGAGGATACTGTGGAGGACATCGTGGTGGGCATCGTCGTGGGCATTACGGAGGACATCATGGTGGTCATCACAGTAGGCTTCGTGGCAGGCATTGAGGTGGGCATGGTGGTGGGCATTGCAGCAGGCAGCATGTCCCAGCTGTGCAAAACCAGCCCTGCAAGAGCCATCAGGAACATCTCTAGATCAGCAAAACTTTATCGATTATCCACAAAGATGATTTTTGGCCAAGGGCATTACTTAGCAGCCTCGCGATAATAATACCAGCTCTTGGCTTTGCGGTTTTTTAAAATATCCTGACAAAGCCCTTGGGCGTTTCGGCAGGGAGCAGGCAGCTGGGGCAGGATGGGACCTGTCTCCTGCCCGAGGCTCAGGATGCCATTGGCTTGCCCATGGGGCTAGAGGGATGCAAAGCCCTGGCTGAGCAAGTCGGGAGGCATCAGGATGCAATCGTGGTGCTGGCTGCATCCCCAAAACTATCTTTGCATGAGCAGAGGGAGGGATATCTTCACTCCCAGCACAGAGATGTCAAAAAGTTACATCCCTGTGATAGTGGATGTTAAAAAAAGCCCAGAACAGCAGCCGTGGGTGGCTGCCGGAGATGAACCAGCATCGGGGTGTCCGGAGCTGCCGGAAGGCTGTGCTGGGGGAGGTCCCCAGCGTTCCCCTCAGAGCCCTCAAATGCAGCACACCCATTTTGGCACAGTCACCCCACGGTCCTGGCCCTAAAACACTGTAAACCTGCGAAGGGCAGGCTGTAGTAGAGGAGACTACGTCAGCGGTTTTGAAGTTTGTGCTCAGACGCGGCACCCAGTCCCCTGCCCCTCGCTCATCCTGCCGGCAAAACCAGGGTGGAGGAGAAACCAGTGGCTCACGTGGCCTGGCCCTGGTGCACATCCCCTCTGCCATCCCCACGAGGGAACGTAGTTTCCCGTGAGGAGCATCACGGGCTGCGCCGCTTCACATCCCCGGCTCCTGCTGCAGCCTCCTGAAACTGTAATGGTTTAAACGGCTTTGAAAAAGAAAGTTGGATTTCTTTCCTCGGATTTAAATTGGTAAATTATTTGAATTTCTCCGCCCCTAGGTGAATGATTTAGATGGCCTTGACCCCAGCCTGACTGCAGGGATTAATGTGGTATAATGATTGCTGAGGCTATCATTGCAGCAGGCATCATTAATTATCCTTATTGATTGTAGCTTTCAAAGATAAAGCATTATGCTGACTGGAAAATACCCTCTTCCTGCAAGGTCAAGGCTAAAATGGGGCAGCTAAATAATTGCATTAACAAACAAAGAAATAAAAATAACCTCTCGGAGCGCTGTGTAATTAAGATCCAATTACAGCGTTTGGCAGAGCGGCACTGCCTGGTGCAGGGCAGGACGCGGGATGCGGGACAGAGGACGGGGAAGCCCATGGGATGGCTCCTGCCACGCTCACCTGCAGCCCTGCGAGAGCCTGGAGGGACCGCTCTGAAAACACTCATGGTACGTTAAACGCAATAGGTCAGATGGAGGAAGTGATAATTGGCCTCAAATCCAATTCTATTCCTTTTGGAGCCTATAGAGGAGTTTAAAGATGTCCCCGGATGTTGCTGTGGATGCTTCTCCCTCCCCCGTTTCCCTCCTGCAGCGTGTCTGGCCGCACCGAGCAGCTGGGTGCTGCGGGAACGCTCGGTCGCAGTGTGCTCCTGCCTACCAGCAAGCTGGTCATCCCGTGTCACCCGCCATCCCGTGTCACCCGCCATCCCGTGTCACCCGCCATCCCGCATCACCCGCCATCCCGCATCACCCGCCATCCCGCTGCCAACCTTCCCAAGGAGAAAGATGCCTTTGGAAATGTAGAGCGGAAACCCACGGCACATCCACGGTGCCTGCTTACGTTTATTTCCCTTGGTAGAAACGGCAGCCAGGGAAGGCAGCACCAGCTACATGTTCTCAAGCATCCAAATCCCCGCTTTAAAACCAGCTTGGGCAGGCGGTGAGCAAGCCTTAGCCGCCGGTTCCCTGCGCGCTGGGTGGGAGCGACAATTCCCAACTCCTCCAGCGCACGTGGACTCTACATATACGTTACCTCGGTGTCACTAAAGCCCCAGCAGCGGCTTTAACTTGGGTGCGGGTGACAGCCAGCCCCGCTGCGCCCGTGACACAACTCATGGCGCCGGGGAATTACCACTGCATCTTGGAGGAAAATTTGCCTAGAGGTCTCAGTTTATTTTCTGTTTTGGCACGTGGTCCCTCGTCTGATAGGATGTGATGTGAGGCTGTGAAGTGCAGTTCGAACTGAAACATTTTTTTGACATCCATTTAATTATAATTATTTTAATTAAAACATTTGTCATTGCGAAGCAGACGATCTGGCACGCCAATTCAACAGTCCGCTCGCTCTTCACCATTAGAAATTTTTAAACAAACAGTCATTTATTTAAACACGAATATAATTTTCTATTCAAGCAACAAGACAACTTGTTTTTTAGCTGAGAGACCAGTCCGTATCACCAGGAAGGACCACCCGCCCTCATGGGGAGCCTCTCCCATTTACCCCTTACAATGGGTTTCCAGAATGCTGGATCCCGGAGGATACCAGCAGCATCCTGCTGCTGTGGCAGGAGGCCAGGTTGTTTCCCCACTGGTGGAAAGGCACTGGGTGGGAAACCTGAGCACAGGGCATGCGACATAACTGGTGTGCTGATGCTGCCCTTCCCCAGGCAGGGACCTGCCCCTGCCCGGGGGCTCCTGCCTATCCTCTGCCCATGGGATGGGCAGAGCCTGGCAGCCCGTGGCACATAGGCAAGGGATCCTGCCTCTGCCCCTGGCACAATATGAAATTTATTGCAGCCTCCATACATAGTGTCTACCCCAGAGCCCTGAAAAAGCACATAGGGCATCTGTGGGGGCCTGAGGCCATACCCTGGGAGGATCAAGGCTCTTGGGTTGCTCCCGTTGCAGGGGCAACCTCAAGGAATTAATGGGTGAAGCCAAAGGGGTTTGCTTTTCAGCCAGTCTCCTGCCAAGGAGATCCAGAAGAGCTGGAAGACGGACGTGATGTGGTGATGCCAGCAGGTATCAGGGCTGGATCTTGCTCCTGTGCCCCCGTGGGATTGCTGGTTTGGGCCAGGAATGGTAGGAGCTGAGCTGGATGCAGGCCAGCGCCCGCGGTAGAGCAGCATCGGCACAGAGCCTGCCCCTGACAGCTTCATTAGAGATGAATCTTCACAGAGTTAGAGATGTCACATCAGGTAATTAATAACGTCCCCCAGACATGCAGATTTTCCTGGGCTTTTCGGGCAGAATAACCCGGCAAGCGCTGCGGTACGAGCTGCTGGTGGAAAATCTCTTGAAGAATTGTGCAGTTCTTTAGAGTGATGCCTCATAATAGGTTGCAAAAGAGAGGAAAAAAAAGTGAAAAGGCAACTATAGGAGCAAAAATAGTTTGCATTATTGTTCGTCCTGTGAAAAAGCAAGGTGCAGGATGTAAAGCACCGGGGGAAAGCCGGCAACAATGGACCCCATAGCAACAACAACTTCTAAGGGGGAGCGGGCGGCGCGTGGCTGCTGCAGATCCCACTGCCCACCCCTTGATCTCGGCAGCCCCGCGGGGACAAAGGCCCCCTGCCGCCCCGCCGCACAAAAGCAGCCCCTTCTTCCTGGCACAATGCGCCTGGCGCACTGGGGCGGCAGAGGGGGGGTCAAGAAATGACACCTCTGCACCCCCCACACCCCCGCACCCTGACACGGCTGCGCCCCTGCAGGGAGCACACCCAGGATGGCGTGGGCAGGAGGAGGAGGGCTGCACGGTGTCGAGGTGCAAAGGAGCCCATCGAGGTCCTGTCCCACCCTGGCTGATGTGCGCCATGGGCGGCATCCTGGGGACATCTCCTGCAGCATGCCGTGCAAAGACACGCTGGCTTCCCCGCTCCCAGCAGCTCCTCTGCTCACCCTGCGGGAACTATTTTTTGCTTTTGGGGGGTTGCTGCTGGCTTTCCCCGCCTTTGTCACTGAACGCAAAGCCCTGGGTTCGAACCGCATTCCTCTCATTGCATTAGTGAAAGCCAAAGTCATTTTGACTCAATTTTTACATGCAAAGGTCACCATTAAAAAGTCATAATTCAGCGTTGCACTGAGGGCTGGGTCCTGCCGGTGTTGTCATTAGAGCAGATTTTAAGGAGGTTCTGCCCGAAACGAGCCGGTATTTTTAGCTGACAGTATCAGGCAAAGGGAGCGGGGGGTGCCTGGGGAGATAACGGCATGGTTTAGATTTCTGCCTTTACGCTCAGTGTCACATTAAAAAAAATAAATCATAATTTTGATTTTCCCCATCCCTGAGGGAGAGATTGACAAGAGCATCCAGTCCTCGTAATTGGATCATTCCTCTGGGAAAGTTGGCTCCTCCGCTGAAATCCTTACATGCTCTAAGGAAAATCGCTCTCAACGTTATTGAAAATATTTTAGGAGGCTGAAGATTCTGGGACCTTTCCAATTCAAGTGCTCCAACCGGTCATGCCAAAGGAAGACAATAATGGGAACCAAATCTGGAGAGCATCGCGCTTAACTGGAGCCCAATCCTGCAAGCCTGGAAGGGACAAGTCCCTCACGAGGGCTCCAGACCCTCTTTGGGCAGGGCCCTGCAGGAAGGAGCCGTTAGGACGCGTTCCAGAAGAGATGCCTGAAATCAATTACTTAAAATGTTGTTGGTTTTTTTTGATAATGAAAAATCCAAATGTTTTGACACGGGTAAGCGCCACAGAGCAGGGCTGCGAGAGGTCCGTTCGAAGCCTCTCCTGCAAAAGCCTTTTCCCTGCTGCTGCGGGGCCGTGAGCATTTTGGGGACAAACTTTTGGGCTGTGTTTAGGCAGTGGTTTGCAGCCCCTGTTTGCACGCTCAGGGTGCTGAGGTCCCTCGCAGAGCTGCTCTGCCATCCCCACCTCTCTAGCGCTGGAGTCAGAGAGGTCGTACCTGGAGACCGATGTGGGAGCAGAGATGGTAGAGAAGTTGATTTATCGTTACCCCCATACAAATTACTGCACTTTTTTGATTAAAACTTGGCCTCACATGCAATTTGCCAGCGGCGAATATATTAAAGATGGAAATTCTTCATAACGCTGGGCCAAGGCGGAGGAGGGCTTTGAGGAGTTCCCGCTGAATCGGCTTTAGACGGTACGCCGTTTTGAGCAGACGCCGTCTGTCGGCACCCGGCGGGGTGACGGGCGCCTTGGAGGGCGACGTTGGAGTCTTTCCATCATTTCACGTGAAAACGATGACGCCGTGCATTCACGGCACGAACGGCTGGCTTTGCCCAGCTCACTTCTGGAGGATGGGGGTAAAATGGAAGATTAATGGATGAGATACAGTCTTCCCTTCCTTCCACATAAATTAATTGTACAATTTAATAAACTAACAGGTGGTTCCACTTCAGACCGAGCAGATGTTAGCCTGAATGAGCAGAGTCCCCTCTCGCCATCCCGTCGTCCCCCAGCTATTTCTTCCTTTATACCTTCCCTTTTCTCCTCGCCTCTTCTCTATCTGATTTATGAGGAACTACAATATAAGATGTTTTGTCTGGGCTATATGAATATTGATGATGGGGTGGTGTTGATTTGAGCCGTATTCGTAACTTTTCGTGCTTCCTGGAATCATCCCTTCTCGCAGGCACCAGTGATGCTCTTAGGTCCCTGTTCATTTCACAGACCACATTTTCAGGAGGCAGCCTCATTCGTTAAGCCTGCATCTCGCACACACATTTGTCTTCGATTATCTTCTACGGAGAAGACAATAAGTACTTACACAAACCTATGAAGAAATTAAACACACAAAACAAATGAGCCTGGCACGTTCTCATTCATTTCCAGTGATAATGCCCAGGAGGAAACGTTTGCACGACTGCAGATGGAGGATGGGTTGAGACCCCCGGGATGATTTGGGTTACCCTCTTCAGAGCAAAACTCTCTTGTATTTCCCATGCGGAGGGAAAAAAAGGATAGTGCTGCTAATGGCTGGGGCATGGCAGTGCACCAAAGGGAAGGAGGAGGTAGCTGGGGATGGAGCAAAGACTGGAAAATAATAATGGGAAATGTTTTGATAAGAAGCGTTGTGGTCTTATAGAAATATTCAAAACCTTCTGGAGCCCATTTATCACGAGATTGAACCCAGATGATAGCAAGCTGTTTGTATGGGCTGGAATGTGCCTCTGCAGACACCCAGGTCTCCAGGCTGGGGACCCAGAGGGGAGCATAGGGTGGTGGCACCCACAGCCCCAGGGGGCTCACGCACCCCTTGCCTCATCCAGTACCCCAAATGACCCCATTTCAACATGGCTGGGTGGTTCTGCACGCCCGGGACCCGTCTGCAGTCACTCACAGCCCTTCCTAAGGCAAAGGGAGAGTTTTCAGACAGGGGCATGGTCCCGAAACCCATGTGAATTACACACGAAGAGCACCTCAAGCTCTTCAAAGGCTCAGGAGGGCAGGTCAGTGCCCAGCCCACACTAAAATCCAGAAGCAGTTTGTGCCTTTGAGAACACCTAAAACACTTAAAGAAAATGAGCATCTACACCCTCATGTGTCCAGCCTTCCCTTTTGCCTCCTCTTCCTCTAGCAGGCACCCCCATTTTAATTTCCTTTATCTCCTTCCCAAGCTGCTCCTGACGTTGAGGAACACGTGGCAATAAAAAGTGATAAACCCCAATTACTAATTTCCTTCTGGAAGCTCTGTAAGCCCGACCTCCGTGTTTATTATGTTCCCTGGAGCAGACACAGGGCTGGGAGCATCCAGCCCTGCACTCGAACAGTCGCAGCACCATTTGCTGCTGGCATTTGGCTCCTTACCTTTGCGTGGGCAATGTTTGTAACTTGTGCTTTTATTACCAAAAGTCAAGAAGAAAACCTGACATCACCGAGTCAGAGCCTTTCCTTCACCAGCTCTCAGCACCAGTTCTGACATCAGCCTCTACGAAGCAATTTGGAAAGACAAACTCTAAACATTGGAGCGCTCTGGCTGTTTCTTCCCTCCTTCCAGCAGACTCCATGTCTATAAGGTCCCACGTCAACATCCATAGCTACATAGGTGAAGCCCTGAAAATCTGCCAGGAGCCATCCTGATGTCTCTCGTGAAGCCCCATGGAGGGTGTTGGGGCATCAAGGTGCAAAGGTCCCTGTGGGGACCTCACCAGTGCAGCAGGAGCCTCCTGTGGCTCTTGTCCTCCTTAGTCTCCACAAGAAGCTCCTTTCCTAGGGAAGACCTTGGCCAAGGCGGTGGATGCACGTTTCCTGGGCTGCTTTTGGTGCTGGAGGCTTGGGCTTGTTTACCCACAGCGCACATTGGCTAATGCAGAGCAGCTCCTGGAGAGCATCCGATAGTGATCGGCGAGAGCAGAGAAGAACTTGGGATGTGTAATTCCCATCGAGCAGAAATAATCTTCAAAGTCCTGCCGGGGTGCTTTTTGGACGACAAGGCAGTTTTCCGCGCTGTAAATGGGAGGCGAAAGAATTAACTGAAGTTGGAATGTTATTGTTTGTGTCAGACTCTGTAACCACGTTAAAACTATATATAATACTTCAATTTCCTATGTAAAAGCTCTCTAATGGGCAATATTCAGAAATCAAAGTCTTCTGTAGCGGTTAATCTTCCGCACGGACAACGCCAAGTTTAAATCCAGTCCAAATGCCACTTCTCAGTCACAGCTTTAAAGGATTATGAATGATTATAATGGCATTTGTCTACTTGCCTGATACAGAAGTTCATGTCAATGTTATCTCGGAAATTGACATTTGGTTTCATCTTTGAGGTGAGAGAATAAACTGTTGACTACCAGCTTCAGAGGGGAAAATGGATTACCTATAATGTAATTAGAGCTCTATTCACAGACCATTATTTTAGGCCAGCGCACAAAACGCGGCGATAAGGAGCACATTCAGCAGAGGCGAGCGGAGGGAGACTGCCGCTGGCATGTGCTCTCAATTCTGCACAGGGCAACGGGCTCCCTGTGCGCAGCTCCGGTTCGAGAACTACACAGTATTTGTGCAGCGTGGGCAGAAGGCAGCTCGTGCTCAAAAACTTTAATTTCCTTTTTTTCAGGGCGGGGGGTGTGTGTGTTAACAGAGGTCTGCTACCACTCTCCCTCCTCCAATGGCCTGGCTCATGTCAGAGAGGTGCTCTAGTTTGATGCCTCCCTTTTTCCTGGGCCCTGCCCCAGCACACCAACACCAATGCCAACACCAACGCCAACACCAACGCCAACACCATTGCCAACACCAACACCAACTCGAACGCCAGCGCCAATGCCAACTCCAATGCCAGCGCCAACGCCAATGCCAACTCCAATGCCAACGCCAACGCCAATGCCAACAAAATGCCCTCCTCCAGCTCTTCGGTTTTCACTTTTTCCAACACTCAACGACCAAAACCCACTGCAACTTTTTAATGCGTTATTTGTCTATGTGCCTCTTTAGCTCTTAAAAAATACATGAAAGAATAAGGGTTGTCCCTGAGGAGGAGGGAACAATGGGAAGCAGTGATAATTTAACAAAAATAAATAAATTAATCTGTATACACTGGTGCTAATACAAATGCTTTGTGAACGGCATGAAAGATTTTGCATTGTTTTCAAAGAAGCACAAAAATCATTTCTTTTGCATTATAAATTCAATTTAATTTTAAGTAACATGATAAATAATGGCAAATTGAACTTTATTATGTATTCATGAATGCCGTTTAAGACGAGTGTTATTTCTGGAGTTTGTGGTTTAAAGATATTCCCTTCTGACTCGACGTTATTTTTTAATGTGTGAATTCAGAACTAATGACCTGCGGTTTCCCTCGCCCGCGGGTGCCAGCGCTGTGATGCGGGGCTGCGGGGACCGAGGCCTCGGCGCTGGGGTTCGGTGCCGGCAGAGCCGGACTCACTGTACGGCACAGCAGGCTTCCAGAGCTGCAGAAGGACTTGTGCGAGCAGCGCTGCCTTCCCCTCGCCTGGCTCTGCAGTAAAGACCCAAGGCTGAAAAACTACGGGGGAATTATGAAGCGGAGATTATATTCTGGAGACAATGCGAACTCCGAGGCATGAATGTCACTCCAGCGAAACTCCTGCGCAAAGCCTTCGCCTTGGCAGCTCCATAATAGCAAAGCCAGCCCGGAGAGCGCGCAGGGAGCTCCAGGGAGCCAGCCAAGACGTCTTACTTTGGGGCTGGAATTGTTCTGCTGCTGCGCAGGCTGGCTAAGCCCTCCCCGTCCCCTGCCTGCTGCCCCGCTCGGCAAGGAGAGCCTCAAGGACGAGGCTAGGGGGCTCGTCCCTCCCGGCCCCTCGCCACTGCCCTTCCCACCAGGGTAAAGCTGCTCGAGTGTCTCCACCACGGAGCCGCCGAGGGAGGGTACATTTGCACATCCAGTGTTCAAGGATACTAAACCGCCCACTTTTTGGGGTGATTAATTATAACCATCACGCTGGCTCTTTAATGGAAATGGGTTTATAAAAAATATTTAAATCACGATGGGGGTTAAATCTGTATGTGCAAACAACAGCAGTGCAATTTGCAGATGAGAATTCTCTTGGGGTTTTTACGTGGGCAGAGCAGACAAGCGTTGGTGCCTGCAGAAAAAGGCTGCACAGTCCTGAACGCACGGAAGGAGACTTTGGCAGAAAAATAACCACAGTTACTTAGAAAAAGTTTTCCTTTTCTTGCTGGATACCCCCTAAATTTAGAATAATTTCAGATGGACAAATTAAAAAGCACATTTGAGATAAAATACACAGTAAGACGTAGATTTAAACTCTGGATCTAACTCCAAAACCACTTGCAGTTTGACACGGCGCAGTGATTTACTGTGCTGCATGATTATATCCTGTAGGTAGCAGCTCTGCAAGTAGGAAATAATTCAGTCGGGGACGTGGAAAGGAAATAACTTTTCTTCCGAGAGCAGGACTTCAAGAGGAGCGGCACAAAGCCGAAGCCCCATGATGTTCCGAGGGGAAGGCTGCCCCGTGGGGATGGAGATGAGGGCTGTGAGATGGGGATGGGGGTCCCCATCGCATCCCGCCAGCTCCTGGGATGAAGCCTCTGGGTAGTGACTTTAGGGTATGAGACAATTAACCAGCATCTGCGCTGGGATGTTACGATGTGTGAGATCCTGACCTGTGAGTGGGCTCGCTCCTGTTGTGCTCTGTGACAATGATATAACCATACGTCAGATAAACTCTTCTACCCCCTTCCTCTAGGTGCGAGGTAGTGTTCTCTGAAGGCCCTTCATAAATACCCTGTTACACTTTCCCAGGTTTAATTATAAAAATACTTGAAATACAATAGTCCTTCACATCCAGGTCTCATTTTCTAATTGAGTTTTGATACGGATACGCACCCAGGAGACCCCAGGCTGCTGCACGCCAGATGGAGGGACCGAGCCCTCTCTCCCCTCTCCCTGAAGCAAAGCCAGGGTCATCTCTCGCATTCTCCATCCCCTCCTGCCTGGCAGAGACGGAGCTTCCTTGGGTGCAGTGGTTCAACCCCAGGATGTCCCTGCAGTGGCCAAGTGGGGACCTGGGGACAGAGCGGGGGCTCCCAGGCACCTGCAGCACCCACTCCTCCCCGGGAAGGGTGTAGTTAAGCCTTCCCAGAGCTGCCTGACCCTCTGCGAGCGGTCTGTCACCGGCACTTCCCCGGCTAGTTAGATTACCTTTGCAAAATTAATTCTGAAAAAAGGTTTAAACACGAAATTAGAAGTGGTTACGGCCCTGGCACGTGAAGCGAGGACTCCCCGGCTCGCGCGCCAGCGCGGTGCTGGTGGGCAGTACATCAAGGGAGGGATGACACCCCGGTGATGAATTACTCGCTCCTATAACGTCGCCCAGCTGGAGTGGCTGGAGCAAGCCTTAATTTACTATTTATAAACCTCTCCAGCTGTATTTTCCTAGGCAGAGCAGCTGGCTCGTTGTGGGAGTGTGAAGGAGAGGATGTTAACAGGTTGGCTGGCCCCTCTCCGGAGAGCGTTTTCGGCAGCACATGGGAAGGGGTTCACATGCAGGACAGCAGAAAATCTTCCAGCAGCCAGGGCTGGCTGCAAACCCCTGGGGCCAGGCTGGTGAGCAGGGTCTGGCTATTTACTCATTAAATTTTACTCATTTTCGATCACTGCTGAGGGAAGAGCTCAGAAAGGCAGAGCCTGGTACCCACCATGTGTGGTGGTGAACCCCCCCTCACCTACCTGTTCAACTTCACTGCCCTGCTGAGCCCCTAGCCTGGGCAGCCCCCCACTCTCCTGCTCCTGCTCGAGCAGCTCACCCCTGTAGCACCAGTCCCCAGCAGCACAGGATGTGGTCCTAGGGGAGGATGTGCTGGGAGCTGGGGGTCTCCCACACCTCGGCTGCCCCATTGAGGGGAAAACCTGGAGAGAAACAGCAGCAAAGTGTGCAAATCGGGGTATACAGCACTTACAGACCTTCCCCACATCGGACGCCATCCAAGGGATTCTGTAACTCCTGCGCTTTGTGCTGGGTGACACATCCCACCGCTCTGCATAGGCTTCTCCCGGCGCTGCTAATGCAAACATTTAATTTTGATGATTTATAGCACAGCTATAAAAAAAACTCGGGATTACACTTTGGAGTCAAGGTCTCAGCTCGAGAGCACATTTTTATAGAGTCAGCATCTCTGTTTTTAAAAGTTATACTTCAATATTAAATATGACTTTTTTTCAGCAAGTCAATAAAATCCCCTCAGACCAGATAATAAACTCATTTCTTTTGGGCTGGCTATTGTTTCTACGCTGGGTCATATCCTGCAGCCTTTAACACCGCTGTGGTTTGGCCTCTCTGATGAGGATTTTTGCCTTCAAGCCCTCTCAGGCGCGTGCCCAAGCACGGCTGTTGCCCCGCGGTGCCGGCAGTGACCCACAATCCAGCTCCACCAGGTTTTCCCTCATACAGGCGCAATTCTTCAACGCAACATGCTTTTCAGAAGAACGCACCAAAGTCATAGGAAGTTCGTTTAATCTCATCAGAGCAGCTCTCTGCATGGAAGGAGACAAATCTTTGCACTATCTCTGAAATATGTGTACAGGAGAAAGGCTGCGTTTGTTACAAACACTTAAATATTCAAGTTTCTTCAGTGAGAGTGAATAAACCCTGTAATATTTCTACCTGTATGCTATATTCTACAGAAAGCTGCACAACCTTAACAGCAAGTAGCTCTTCTTACAAAGCTTTTTACAGACAGTAATGACTCCAGCTTGATTTCCCAAATTACAGCTGAGGAACAGCTTTACTGTTATGGGTCCCCCTTTGGCAACCAAATAAGCTTTAAATACTTTTTTACAGTTCCCTCTGGCCTTTGCACTGAAACCTCCAAGATGGAAACCTTCCACTGGAAGTCGGTATGGTAGCTGGTGGGGTCTGACCTCACTCAGTTGGAGCAGGGGGAGAAGCCAGAGGGACATGGGGATGGGCAAAACCAGCGCTCCAAGCCCTGACCCATCTCCTGTGGTTGCTCCTGGACCTAAAATCCCATCTAGCCCAAGAGGCAGCTGCAGAGATGCTGTTATGGCTCCTGGGTCTTGCGTGGTCCTGCCTTGGCTGGGCTGAGCCTGTTGCCATGGCTGCTGGTGCTCGTTGTTGTCATGCCTCTGTCCCTATCCCAGTCCCATCCTTGTCCTGCTGCATCTTGTCCCCAGGGCATCCCCATCCCACCACCATCCCCATCCCATCACCATCCCCAAAGTATCCCTGTGAAAATCCTCATCCCATCCCTGTCCCATCCCCTGCCCAGTACATCCCCACTGTGCTCGGCAGCAGAGCTGGGCTGGGGACGAGGTGGGGATGTGGCCCAACACTTGCCATGCTGGGGAGGTGGTGCCGGGACCAGGCCCCATACTCAGGCACCGGAGGGTGGCTGAAAGGAGAAGATGTGGGAGTCAATGGGACCAGTCACAATCCGATGTCATGCCGCAGGTGATGTCGCTGTTGGAATGTTGTACAATAAAACATGATTTCTGTGTTTGAAGGATGTCAAGTGTTTCATGTTCTTAGAGCCCTGAGAATTAGCCCGTAATCTTATTTATTTTCTAATACAAGGTTCTGCGGAAAAGGGTATCACAAGATAAATAGAAATTAACTGATTATAAGGATCGTCATTCTTTAAGTACATATTTATCAGGCCATTTGCTCATTCTCTTCTAATATCTTGACATAAGAGTGTCAAATTAAACACTAGCCAGATTATGATAATACTCAGCACTTTTGTAGCTTCCCTATCTGATCTGAAGAGCTTTCTTCTCCGCAAATGCACTTGAAGTTGGTGCTTTACAGGACTTGATGGAATTCATTCCAGGATTAATAAGCCTTCTCTGAACCGTTTAACAAAACCTCTGCAGCATCCTATTCTTGAGAAGGGAATAGATCCCGAATACCAAAGAGCAGCTTAATTAATTTGTCTAATTAATTGAGGGAAATGGAAGTTATTTCTTTCCTGCAAATTGTTTTGTGTTAACAGCACCAAATGTCAGCTGAATTACACGGTGATGCAGCCCTGGCTCCCGCCGAACACGAGGTTATCTGGGGGGTGTTTTAGCGGTACATGAAATTCGATGTCTGCGACCATCCGGGGCCAGCTGCCCGGGCGAGTCTATAATTACTTTTGCCACTTTGCTTTTGTGGAGTCATTCATTACGAGCCTGTTCTTATCTTGTCATACCTCCGTGTCATTAGCAATGTTTGAATGCATTAGTGACCAAAGGCAGGTTTAGCAGGCAGCGATTAGAGCGGCGGGGCCGCCAGCCCCGTGAGTGATGTTTGAAATATTGGAATTGTTCTGCTCGTTTCTACCCAAACAGGAGAGCGAGACGTCAGCGGCCAGCCCGCCGCTAGCCGAGGGGGGAAACGCTCCGCTCTCCTATCGCGGCGCGATCGCCTGCACAATTGACCTCCTATTAACTGGGCTCCGAAGCCGCGGTGTCCATTGAAACAGGACACGCGGTGTCGTGGCTGGAAAGGTTTGTTCAAACAAGCAACGCACTGGGGGAAGCAGTGTATCACCCCCCCGGCTCCTTAAAAGCTGCTTCTGCCTGTCCCAGAATATTTATACACGCATGTGCATCTCTGGCCACGCAGCCCCGCTATGTGCGCTATACCAGCCAGCACCGCTGGAACGGGCCCTCCAGCCTGCCAGGGGAAGGTTCCGCTGGGCTGAGCCCCCAGAGCCCATTAGGTGAGCCCCAGCCCCCAGGAAAGCCCCTGCAAGGGGGTGCAGGGGGGTCCCGCAGCTTCCCATCCCCACCCATCAGCTCCTCTGAACCCAGCACCAGCCCCTGGTTTCCCGCGCGCTGCTCCCATCTTCATAACACCCAGAATACTGGTCTCCCCAACATGAAGTTAGCATTTCCATTGATGAATTATGAATCCAGTTCTTTATTAAAAAGCCCGGCCGCACCCTCCCGGGGTCAAACATTACAGGACACATTTAAAAGTGACTGTCTGTGTGGCTGAGGCAATTAATCGCTGGCCAAAACAGTATTGTGTGGCCACTCCTGCCTGCAGGTAGACATCCAGGTAGGGACCGATACCGTGGTGTGCTCTGAAGCTCTGAAGGTATCTAAGGCATCATATATTTCTAATAAAGGCAACTTTTATATGGACACGGGTCCCGAGCTCAGACCTCACATCTGTTGTACTTTCTCTCCCTGGAAAATAGCAGCAGATTTTATTCTGCCGTAGAAGCAAACAATTTTTATGGGAGTAAGAGAAAGTTTTACTAGATGTGCTCTTGCAGATCGACTCGTATTTACTAGAAGAGCTGGGCATTTTCAAAGAGGCTTTGGATGATTACGCCATGTGGTGTTGGGATAGAGGAAATTACTGGCGTGGCTTTTGCACTCTGCTGCATTTCAAAAGCTGGAGAAATATGCCCTTTGATTGCTTTGAATTTATTTGCCCTTAATTTCATTGCCTGAACTCCCTTTCTCATCACCTGGCTGGTGCTGGGCAGCACAGATAGGAAGCTGGATTACTTTTTCCTTTGCTTCTCTGCCGTAGGTAAAACTGCTCCACTGTTTGTCCCTTAGAGCAGTCCCCAGCACTTGCACTTGTGGAAGTGCTCCCAGGTCTTTGCTGTCCCTCCCTGGGGCCATGAAAGAGGGGGCAGATCAGCTCCCCCACCCCGCAGTGTGGGGCAAGACCCAGCACAGAGAATTGCAGGCACTTCTAGCAAACCCTCAACGTGATGCAAAATGGTCGTAGCACAGAAAATTCATAAGCTACTGCTAGAAGAGATAGAGAAAAACACCTCCATTGGGAGGAAGACACTCACCAAGAGGACCTGGCTGCCCTGGAGAAGTAGGAAGATCTTCACCAGGAGGATGCGGCTGGGCTGGAGGAGGGGAGTGTGACTCCTGTGTAAACTAGGTGAGAATGTGCATGAAGACAGTGACCAGCAAGGTAACCACGGGCCACCAGCCTGGTACGGCCATGAAGAGAAGCAAAGGGGCTTCCAGGTGGCTCCCCAGAGACACATCCAGCCCTGCTGCAGGACCCCCAGGCAGCTGTGGCAAGCCCTGCTCCGCTAGGCATCGCCTTCAAGAGATGTCATCTCAGCCTGGCCAGCCACCGTGGAGGAGGAGGAGGCACGAAGAGCTGGGCATGGGAGGCCACGCCGGCTGTGCAACCCCAGCAGAAAGAGGAGCTATACAGGCTGGAGGACATCACTGGCCCAAGAACAAAACACCCATGAACTGTCTGAGAGGTAACTGGCTTCAAAATGGGGTTTCTAGTTTTCTGTGATGAGCAGAACGAGGTTCCACGGCAGCTGTACAAACTCTTGTGTGCATGGGGGAGCATGGGAGGAGGAAAGGAGAGCGGCCTTAGTGGGGTTGGACTGGGCTTGTCAAATTTATGGAAGGGATTAGATCCCGCGGTTGCCTGCATACACAGCATTTTCTTCCCCTGAACACAGAGTGAAATCCCTTAAGTGGAAATTGTGTGCCCCTTTCTGGCTCCCACTGCAAATTAAATCAAATACTCGGACAATTAGTACAATCGTCATGTCAAGGGAACAGCCTCAAGATACAGTAAACACACTGTACGCCGAGCGAATGTTTGATGGATCTAAAAAATCTTTATAGGCAAGATATTTTACACTAAGCCACATTGATTTCCCGTCAATTTTTTATATCAGTGTATGTAATACCGGTTCAGCAAAAAATACAATAACTACTAGAAGCGATATATCCAAATGGCACAGAGCAGACGTTCTGCAGTAACTCAGCTCATAGCCTCCTCATAAATAAATCAAAATGAAAACAAAAGCCAGCACATAAATCCCACGCACAACCTCCACCCTCACGGAGACGTAAAATACAGGGGGAAAATACAGCTGGACGGCGCAAGGCGTTGCTGTGGGGGCAGCCGCACATCTGGGAGCCTGGACCGCAGCTCTCCTCGCTTATCTGAGAATTTGCTTTTCTCCTTTCATTAAATTTTGCAAACATATTACAGCGTTTCATCTGTCAGTCCTAATACCGAAGGACCGTATTAGCCTACATATTACCTGCTTCCTGTCTCCTGAAAACTTTGATAAGAGCAGGCAGAAATAGCTCCAAAAAGCCACGCAATCATTCCGCGCTCTGAGCCTGGCCTCCTGGAAACGGGCAGCAGGAGCCGTGAAGGGAGGGCTGGGAATTAAAAATCCATAGTGGAGCACTAAGGATAAGCAGGTTTAATGGAAGGGGTGGGGAAGCACAGGAAACCTGGGAAAGAGCTGGAACGGGGCTGAGCGAAGAGCAGTGGCCGCTTGGTGCCGTTCATTTTCCTTCGGAGGGGTAATTTATTAATTGGGATGGATACTCAGCAAACACCACAGGAGAGATGCTGAGGAGGAGGAGGAGCCCTGTCCCCGTGGCATCGCATCCCTGTCCCGGAGCCGCGGATGCCGGCCGGCAGCACCCGTCCTGCCCTCCGAGCCAACGCAATCCCTCTGTTTGAAAGTAAAGTTTCTTTTGGAGAGCTGCAGAAACACAGGACAAGGATAACATTGTCTGCCAAACGGCTCAGGTACACCCGGGAAGAAACTTCTCCGACATTAATGTCACTTAAATAAGTGGCACCTGAGGCGAGGGCAGAGCTGGGCCCCTGTGGGTCCCCATCGGGGAAGGTCAGGCTGAGGGGACAGGAGAAACAGCTTTTAGTTTTGAGGGGACCCTTGACGGGCGTCAGACAGCGCTCTTTCACATTTCCGCACATACGTACGGATACGTGTGTGAACGAGACCAGTAAGGCACAGGATTCCAGCAGCAGTCGCAGCTGGTCGCTGCCGGCTGTCTACCGGAGCCCCCCAGGAGGGTTCTGGTCTGCAATACCATTAGCACCTCGGTCCCTGCCCCACGGACGTCTCGGGGCTCCTCACCCCCTCCCTGCCTGATCTCACACCCCTGCTCCTGTGTGCACGAGCACATAAAACCTCCGCACCACCAGAAAGGAGAATTTCCATTTATCGGTACTTTTTGGTGTTTTAATTTCGCCATCTGTCCTCAGCCGCTCAATGCCACGGTGCGGTATTTTAGCTGAGTGAGTTTAAAGCCGCCGTATTCAGCATTTCATGGAGTCTCTTGTAATATTTAAGACGGTGCAGACATGCCCTTGTAGCAGATACTGGAGCTCCTGTAGTTTCCTGCAGCCCTGCATGGAAGCTGCTTTTTGCAATTGATTTTTTAGTTAATTTAAAATAGCAAGAGGAACAGCCCGCGCACTAAGTGCCGCGCAAGTGCGCATACGTTAAAACGGGGTTAAAGCAATTTTAACTAGAGAGATTCCTTCAGTCTGCCTGGAGAAAAAAAAAAATAAAATCAATCCTAACTTAATTGGAGACCACAAAGTAACTTCCACGTTCGCTGCTTGTGTCGAGGAGCACCAGAGGCCGTATTCGCAAACAGGGTCTGGAGCAGGGAGCCCGATACGCCTGTTGCATATCAAACCATTTTAATTTCTGCTACTTGTGAAAGCCCAGCTCGTGGTGCTCCCGCGGATTCGGGGGGACCGCCAGAGCCGGGGGCTGTTTCAGGGGCTGTGAACAGCAATACTTATAAACCCCCCGAGACCCCCTAAAAGCCCCATGGAAGAGCAAAAGATTATTAGTATCAGATCGATGCTCGTATATCTCGTCCGTGCCGTCTTCATTGTGCAGCCGCTGCTGCGGCGCCCGTGGGAATCGGGTACCAGATGGATGGGTCAATCCTGCCCGTCTGGCACCACCGCCGCCTCTCAATGAGCAGCTCTACCCAGGCTCGTTGGGGGTTCTGAGCAGGGGTTTGCACCCTGGGCCAGCACCCTGGGCTGGTCATGGGGCCACAACCCCCCTCTGAGGGTCTGCAGTCCCCCCAACTCTGTGGTGAGGGCAGGGGAGGGATGAGGGAGTCGCGTTCTCCCCCTCTTCAGGAAAATTGAATATTTTCTTTCTCAGTTCTCCTGAACGTGGGAGGTTTCTCCCTGTTTTCTCCACGCCTGCAAGGTGGGAAGTTTAATCCTCTCTGCATCCCCCAGGTGTTTCCCAGCCAGGAAGCAGCAACGGGGCTGCTGGGCACCGGGCGCAGACAGACGATGCTGGGTGTATGTCCTCGGCAAAACAAACCCGAGCGGAGATTACAGGTATAGTGCGTGAAAACCCGCAGTCCAAGAGGCAAAACTTTCCACCTCATTACATCCACACTTCCAGACGTTTCAGTCTGTGGAGCAAGAAGTGGGATGAGGCTTCTCCTTTTCTCTGGAGGAGAGCAGGGCCGGCAGCGCCGCAGCCCGGCTTTTCTCCGGTAATGAGGAGCGGCGGCACCGCGCCGCGTCCGTCAAACCGCTTTTTGAAATGAAACTCACAATGTAAGTGCAAAAAACCAACAAGCCAGGAAAAAAAAATAAAAAAGAATAAAAATCATATTAGCGCTGGAAATTCAACTTTCTACTTCTCTTCCTGTAGCAGAATTTAATAAACCCCTGCCCGGTCCCAGCGCCGCTGAAAGCCACGCAAGCCCCAAGCAAGCAATCTCGTGGGTGACCGCACCGCGCAGATGCCACATCAAGCCTTTATTAAACCCAGTCCTCGGAAAAAAGCGTTACTTCTGCAAAACCGAGTAACAACAAAGGAGACGCAGAAGTTACAAACAACCCCCCTCCGGAGATGAGTGGCTGTTTGAGCAAGTCACATCCTCTGCTGTGCAACTTCGAGGGGCAGAGGGAAGAGCTGCTCAGGCTGGAGGTGACAGCAGCAGCGGCTGGAGGTCAGACAAGGTGTCTCTGACCAGCCGTGGTGGTAGTTTCAGGGAGGAACTGGGAAAGGTGACCAAAAACCAGAGAGCACTCCAGCAGGGTGGGTGTCAGTGGTGCCAAAATCCAGCTTTAAAGACAAGCAAAGCCCCTCCTTCATCTCTTGGGGAATTCATCAATTACTTCTTCACTTCGTGACTTAAACTAGAAGAGGGTTTAATGAGGGGTTAATGAGGGAGGAGCCCGAGAGCTGCGTCAGTGTTGTCTGTTTAATTTGTCCCCTCCCTGTTCACCAAGTTGCAGCGTGAAGGAGCAGGAGGATGTTGAGGCTCAGGGGCAGCTTGCACCCGCTCTTTGCTTTTCCCCGCTGCAAAATTCACAGCCGCTGTCGCATCACTGCGGCAGCACGTTTCCAAAGTATTGTCCAAGTGGGGTACCCAGAGTTGCTGTGGGATGGCCTTGGGCTCGGCACGGCCTGGGATCGCCATGCTCGGAGTGCCCCAGGCTGCAGCAGGCTGGGGGTTGAGGCTGGGTTTGGATTTGTGTTGGATTAAGACGCCAATTTGGTTTGGGCTTTGGGTTTGGGGAGGGTTTGAGTTGGGTTGGTGTTGGGTTGGGGTTGTGATTGAGGTTGGGGTGGGATTTTGGTTTGGATTGGGGTCAGGCTTGGGGTTGGGTTGGGTTCAGGTTCAGGTTTGGGGTTGGGTTCAGGTTCAGGTTTGGGATTGGGATGGGTTTTGGGTTCAGATTTGGGCTTGGATTTGAGTTCATGTGCAGGTTTTGGTTTGAGCTCATGTTCAGGCTCTGGTCCAAGTCTGAGTTCAGGTCTGGGTTTGGGATACAGGTCCAGGTCCCTGCCCAGAGCTGTCCCGCAGCTAAGGAGGATCTGAAGCTCAGAGCGATGGCGAGGAGCAGACTGCACTAGCCGTGGGGCTGACAATCCAAAACCTTATTAAGATGAAAGGTGTTCGCTATGGGAGCAGAACTTTCCCAGGGCACTTCTGAAGCGGTGCCTGTAGGAAGATGAGTTTTCTAAATGACTTTTCTAACTTCTTTTTTGGCTCATATTGGTAATTGGTTCATTTCCAGGTACTAGCAAGAATGTAAATATGGAATGAATCAACTTTTTCCACATTTTCTTTAGCAGCCCTTTTATGAAGAACAGATTTTCCACAGAGGAAATTAAAAAGTACATAAAACTGAGAAACCATGGTGTTGTTGAGAACAGCATCAGCTTTCAATGTCACTTTATAACTGGCAGCACATACTGTATTCGAATGGCAGTAATATAAAGTACAAAGTTTGTTTCAATTAGCTTCGTTTTTCTTTCAGAAGAGGAATTATCATAAATCCCTGAAATAACATTTGTCCAAAAGAGATGTGTATCATTACTTTAGAAATCTTTTATGTCTGTTTTTAAATTACACTTCCTTGTAAAAATGACTATACATTGATTTAATAAATATACTGATTTGTGTATATTGCTTAAATTAAAAAAAGACGCTACATAACTCCGATTTCCTGTACAAGACTGTCAAGTCGTTATTTCTGCAGTAAATTCAGCGAGAAGGCTCTTGCCGGGCTGTTCTGCGAACGGGCATGTGAGCACATGTGTGTGTTTATATGTATTTATCCACCTGAACCCAGACCTGTTTTCTCTCACTCCCTTTGCAGTGATACACAGAGGCGAGGCTTCAGTGATCCGGGGAACCGGAGGTCTCCCCCACCCTCTGCACCCCCTCCACCATCCCAAAAGAACCTTCCCTGGTTTTCTGGAGAGCTTTCCTGGCTCAGTCCGCTCGCTGCTGAAGAAGTGCTTCTGCACACAGAGGTGCCTGAGCTGGGTGCCAGCGGCGCCCAGGCACTTCAGCGCTCCTCCTTCGCGCTGCTGCTCTTCAGCTTTCCTAAACGTACCCACTCAATGAATTTTAGGGTGTTTTTCACCACGGCGCACCACATCCCCTAATGCTCCAGGTGCTCCTCACACCTCTTAGCAAGTCCTGGGGAGGAAGAGATGGTCCATACTACCTCGGGGCTGGTGGATATTACTCCCTGTGCCAGGAGAAGTGGGGACAACAGTGACAGACGGCCACGGCTGGGCTCAGGGTGGTGGCAGTGATGCCAGAGGGCAGGGAGCTGATGTGGGGAAAGCTCTCAACCAAATGTGTCCCAAAGTCAGCATCCTCCAGACACGTTTGAAGTTTGGAGGAACTTGGACCCAAACCTCATAAAAATCCCTTATAACTCATAAAACGTTATAAACCTCATCAACTTTATGAGTTGCAGTGAATCCGTCCTGAAGGCAGTGTTCGATTCCAGGGCAGTTTTCAGTGTCTTATGGTCACTTGGTGTGCAGGACCCGGCCTGTCCTCGCCCAGGGAGAGGCACCCAGGGCCACCCCCACCCCAGCACCCACCGAAGGGATGATCAGAAACGGCCCCCAAGCCCTGACTCCAGCAAAGCCCCGGGGGAAGCGGTGGGGCAGGAGGGGTAGGGCATAAACCATGAGGTCAGGGCTCGGCATTGCCTCTGCCCTGTTTTACAGAGTCCCTTAAGAGCGTCACCAAAGCAAACGAGGGATATGAAAATCCACGTACTCTTACGTGCCCGTAAAAGCAGCATGTTCACAAGAGACGCTCCATACATTTTAATTAACATGAGAGTTTGATGTCTCGCGTGACAGCCGGTGCACACCTAGTCCCGTGACCGTTTTTACTGCAATCCAGGCTAATCCTGGCAGTTTATTTACATTCCTATCTCAAAATATTTGCCCTCTCCTTGCCAGCACGACATGTGCCTTGGCTGTCCGTGTCTCAACAACAAAGGTTTGCCGAGCCCGCCAAGCTGCACCATAGTTAGTATGTAGGGCTCATCGCTGCATCACGCAATGCAAATTGCAGGACGCGCTGCTTTATCGGCTAAGCCGTATTTTAATGTCACTGTCACGTTAAATATCTGTGGCTTCGAGTCAGTAAACGACAGAGTCATAAAGCGCGGTGAGAGCCAACATCTTAAGTGTTTTTGATGCCTAATGTGGATCTTGATATTGAAAATAAACCACATGCATTTAGCACTAATTACATGCAAACTACGATAACAGATTTATTTTACAAGTGCTGAACTGTGATCCACAGCTGTAATAACAAGCTGGGGGGGAAAAATTGCCGAGACACTTAAGTATGGAGTTGTGAAGGTGAACTGAACTTCTGCTTGGCACCGGTTTGGGTTGCTTGGGTCTTTTGGGGGCAGTTCCTGGGATTTTAGGCGTTGTGAAGTGGTGAAGGAGCAAGAGGCTCCTAACATGGAAGGTCAAAAATGTGTTGGGGTATGGGCCATGCCCCGCAGTGACGCTGGGCATGATTAAACCGCTGAACCTACAAAGACATTCATGCAACTCGTATTGCAGTGTCGCACAGGGGTTAACGTGGTGTCAGCGGTTCACACGAAGCAAATACAGGGACTAGTTTTTGGTGTGCATGAGGTACATGTCAAATACCCGTGGCGTGGGAAGGAGATTCCATCGTGTGGTTGCTCTGTGGGTGAAGGCACTGGAGGCCCCCAGCTCCTCGCTGCAGCTTTGGTGAAGATGTGCGCTGGGCTGGTGGAGAGCGTGGCTTTAATTAAAATATCACCAAGGCCTATACATGCAGCTGACAGCAGATCTAATTTATCTTGTCAGCTCTCCCCACATCAGAAGTGTATTCTTTGAAGTAATAGTAATAGCAATAACAAAAATCATCCCTGACGACAACGTGAAGCAAGTTCTCGCTGCTGGCTTGCCTTGCCTGCGCCTGTCCTTTGGGTCACTGTCAGCTGCTCCATGGGCTGTGATCATCTCCTGTGTCCACCCTTCCCAGGGAAGGGAAGTCAGGAAGGATCATCCCTGGGAACGCTGGAGGAGCAATGCCTAAGCCAGGCAATTTCAGGGATTGATGAAGCCGGTGCTCGCCAGCTGCTCCAACACGGCAATGGTCCAGGCTGGTCCCACTGCCATGCATGAGTCCGTGGCATCGGGGGTGGAACGTGGGGCCAGCCTTGTGCCCTGCCACGCTGCAGCCCTCTCCCACAGCCCACAATGGGGGAGGCGATGCAGTAAAGGGTGTGTTTTTGCACTGACGAAGCAGTTTTGCCTTTGTCAGCAGAAGGTGGGTATGGAGAGCGGGGAGGGTTCCAGCCAGTGACAGTGGCCAAATCAGCCGACCCAATAGCAATGCAGCACAGCAGTGGTGGCCAGGCTGGACCAGCTCCAAAGCCAGCTCAGGTTCCCTCTGCTGATGAGACAGAGCGTTCGTTTGCGCATTTCCCCATCATACGACCATGCATCTGTAAGGGGGATCCAGCATCGCTGTGCCCCAAGGGAAGGACAGAACTGCCCTTCCCAGAAGACCAGAGCAGGAACACACCTTGTGAAAATCGCCGGCGCTGTGGGTTAGTGAGTGTTACTGTGAAAGGTTAATCTTGCTGCCAGCCAGGACCAGCACTGGCCTCTGCCGAGGCAGGATGAAGCAGCTCCTGCCGGGCATCACCCAGCCACTGCTCCCAGGCAGCCACCAGTATTCCTGCTCCAGGAAAAATTGACTTTCCCAGACATTTTGTGACTTTTTTCAGGACACCATCCCGTATACTCACCATCCTGGATTGTCCTGCCCCGCACCGAGGTGCTGTGCTGCTCCTGGAGAAAAGAGCAATCACTGCACGTTTGCTGGGAATCACAGGACAAAGACAACTGTGGTGTGAAGCAGACCTGGTCCTGCTTCCTCCTGAATTACATTTCCTCTTTCACTTTTGCATACTGGTCAAGGTGCGTCTCATAGGTGAAGTATTGCACACGCCGGGGCAAAGGAACAGCAGTTGGCCCCCCTGTCCCCCCTCCCTCTGGGATTCAGATGAGAATCCCACCAAGGGATCTCTGAAACCAAATCACTTGTTCTTGTTTCCTCTTCCTTTGCAATGGGAGAAGGTAAACACCTCCCTTCGGTAGCACCTCTAGAAAGTTTTAGAGTGAAAATGCTGACGGAACTTCCCAATTTCATTTCCAGGGACGAGAGCAGGACGATGAACCCTGCGGGGCACTCGGGCTGTGGTTCACACGGGCTCTTCCATCAACACCCCAGTGACTTGGGGCTGCGGCAGCTCCAGCCCGTTCCCCCTTCCTCTGCCTCCATCGCCTCCTCCCCACCCCAGCTCCAGCGCTGGTCACAATTATCATGCAAACCAGCACCTCGCAGCCTCGTTAATGCCTTTCAAACCTGAAGTTCCTTGAAGTTCTGAGGATTTTAAAATACTGATGCCCCTTAGCAGCGAGATTTCCTGCGACACAAATGCACGTTGTACAGTTGAATGTGCTGGAAACAACAGCAAACGCCGTGTCAGGAGTGTTTACATGGCTGTTGTGGAAAATGCCGCCGCGCTAATATATGCCTGTTCCTTAAATTCTGTTAGCAGTTGTAAGACAGTCAGATCCCACCCATGGGAGAGTGTGCCCTCATGAAACACAATTACAATGAGAATATCTCATTATCTCATTGGCTTTAGCTTACTCTTCTGTTACCATGGTTTCAAATACACAGAGGAGCCTGAAACTAAGAGCGCTGCTAACAAAGAACATCTCCTTGTACAATGACATCAGATCGTGTTAGACAGAATAGACTTAATTAAATAGCCCTCGTCGCAGGGCAAAATGTAGAAGTTGCAGGTACTTTTAAAAACGGCATCACCTGGGTGTTGTGTGAAACTGGAAAGCTCCACCGAGGACCAGCCCATCAGTTCCTGGCGGTACCGAGGAGCGGCAAACACTGGGACATGGTTGTGGCAATAAAATTGTTTACAAAATTATCTCTTTCTCAACGCTGAGCCTGCTCCCACCTCTCTGCACCCACTCCCCTCCACCCGACTGCAGCGCTGTCCCAATCTCTGTGTGTGATGATGAGCGACTTCGGGCGATGCTCCTTAAAGGATGACAGGATGCCAGTGCCCTCGCCCCGGCTGGGCTCTGCACCACCCCAGCCCCATGCTCAATTGACCTTTTCCCCCCTTGTTTTTGCACCAGCAGCCATTTGGTCCCCGGGGAAGGGCAGAGACGCACAGTGCTCGGACCCCCCGGCCAGCCAGTCCCACCACCCATGCAGCTCGGCTTCGGGTTTCCAGCGGCAGCATTAAAAATTCCACAAATCATTTATTTACCCTGGAGTATATCCGGTGACATAATGTGACAATAATGACATCCCTAGTGGTGTTAATTGATTTTGTCCTGGTAGAGGAGGCAATTTGGCGTCCACAGCAGCTTCTAGATCACGGACTTACTGATTGTCTTCCTAGGTAATATTACTGTTAATGAAGAGAAAACACGCTTTCCTCTTTAAAAGACAGTATGCTAATTACGACAGACAACAGAGAGTCAGGGGTCATTTATTATTTTTAAACAGAGAGTTAATGCTAAATGACTGGCATGGAAGTGCAAAACGACTGTAAATTAATAAGTGCAATTCCTAGCTCATAAAATCCAGTGTTGCTATTAAATAAAAAGAAGAGCATTCATGAAATATTCCACCGTCTGAACTCTTGAAGGTGTGAATAATTAACAGCCAGAAGTTAACATCCACTAGCTTGTAAAAGGTCTGATTAAAAGCAGCGTTCATCATCCACCGAACTATCACAGCTCGTTGGGTCAACATCTCCTAATTAATGATTTCTTATTAGAGAGATAAAACGTATTTTCTCAGGATAATTATTTTTAAAAAGGAAGGACTGTTCTCAGTGTAATGTGTGGAATAATTAAAACTCGTTTAATGGGGATGAGAGTCGCTGGGTTTCTGAGGGAGGCATTGGTGTGGGCACCAGCGGTCACTGTGTGGCACCAGTGGGGGTCAGTAAGGTCCCTGGACAGATGGTTCACCTGGAGTTTCCTACTCAGAGCTGATCTTTGCTAAAATCCAACCCAAAAAGTCCATATTTTCATCTTTCCTGGAAAATATCACACAGCAGCACCCAAGGTAGCAACCAGCTCTAGCTGATGCTGCAGCAACTTCTCATCTGGCCTCCTTCTATGGGTGACCCAAACCCAGACCCCAGGAAGGGAGAGGACACCCACTGCAGGGCAGGAGAAAGGCTTTTGCTTCAGTTCCCGGTTTCTGTCCCAACCTTCTGATGACAGAAGCTGGTGGAGATAACAAGCCACATGTCCTCCACCATGGTGCAAGAAGGAGAGCTGCCCTTTGGCAAGAGATTGTGGATTTGCATGCTGAGAAGCAGCACGGGAAGCTGTCAGTGAGGTCTCATTGCAAGGCAGCGGCTGGGATGAACCAAACAGATGTTCAGGAGATGCAAAGGGGAGGTCATACGACATGTAGACATCCTCCGGTTCCACTTATTTAAGTGGCCATCACAAAAACGTGCCCTTCTAGAGACCATCTCAAAAGCACGATACTGCGTAGTAGGTTAGGGCAGGATGGGAGATGAGGCAACCTCGATTTCAGCAGCCCGCGAACACATGCAGACTTGTCTCGTTTGCTATATGCATGTAATTTCAATTGGTATTAATAAAGGATTAGCTGAATTCACTGGAAGGGAGCTGACCTTTAATGCTCTTTGTTGGAAAACTTTAAAAAATTCATGACAGGCCATCATCAGAGATGTCACTCTAACCTTCATCTTACTCTGCCTCTCCTGTCCCCGGCTCGTCCTGGCTGGTGGTTTACGTGCAGAACCGTGGCTCACCGGCTGCTGCCAGCTCCAGACCTCACAGGATCAGGGGTCCGGCTACCCCACCTTCACAGGACTGGTTTTTGAGCTAAACTAGTATGAGAACCAAAATGTCGTTATTTTTAATTTTGACTTTAGAAGACCTCCTGGGCACTTTTTAAAACAGCTTCTCTTCATAGGAATGAAGGACACATCTTTTTGATCTGTTTTAACCTCAGCAGCCGAATTTGTATATTTACTTGGCTCCAGCGTAAAGAATTGGCATCACTTAAAACTCGGGGTCACCACTGAGGTGCCGTTTTCTTGACTTCTCCTCCTCACGCAGCTACATTTATATGAATAATTCATTTTTTAAAATAGTATTGCTAAATGGCTTCAGGAAGGAGTTTAGTGCTGGGACCTGTGTTTATAACACTGCACAACATACCCTTGGTACAGAAATAGCCTGGTTTGTTTTTTTTTTAGATGAAGAAAATATCCCTGGAAGGGTGAAGACAATACCCTATAAATGAGGAGCATCGGTCACTGGGTTACCGTGAACTGTGTCAATCTGCATGTTGAAGAGTGGGAGAAAATACTATTTTAGTGCATTAAAATTCCTCACAGTTGGAGTAAATAGGACCCTCACGGGAAAGGATGACTATGCCCTGTTTAACTCCCTCCCTGGGTTATAGAGCGACGGTAATCCTGTAAATACCTAACTTGGAGAGCTGGATTGAGACCGGTGCCGGTGATTCTGCTCCTTCCGTGAAAGGGGAGACATCGCTGGGGCTGTAAAGGTGCTGCGGGGGGCAACCAAAAAGAGTCTCTGGTTTGGGGCATGAATTATGAAGAAAGCTGGAGACACCCACGTCTGGTTAATCAAACAAAAGGGAGAGTAAAAGGGTAATCTCTGAGAGATACACGGTGTCCTGAAAGGGAGGGAATTAATGCGGATGAGATGTCAAAGACAGTTAATAATTTAAGAGCCGTAGGTAATGGGCTGACGGTCCTTTCTGGGGATGGATCAGCCGATAGGGGGATCGCAGGAGCAGCCTGGCGTTTTGAAGGAGTTGGGCTCGCTTGTTGACGTTGCTTTTCTTTCTCATGTTGTTGGAGATAGAGGTTAGTGCTGGAAGTGAGAAGAGATGCCCAATCCCAGTGCTTCCAGGCATGTACCTCATCCATCCTTCCCAGTGCCTGGCATTTTCCTCAACATTTCCACTGTTGTGCACAGCATGGTGGCTCCACAAAACGCACCGGTCTGCAAAATGCCCCATGAGATCACACCTGTTGGGCTGGGCAAGCCAACGGGAGTGGGGTGAGCTGCTGCCTGCACAGCCATGGGAGCTTGGCCATCGTGACCTGCACCTTGCTAGGCCAGGAGAGGAAAACCAAGAGGACTTCAGCAGAGGAGCACCAGCACCGATGGCTTCCGCTGTACCCTCAAACCAGCCGGTGACACCCATGAATCTCATGGAGCCAGTGATCAGAGGAAAATTAATTGTGGCAGAGCTGGTAACTGTGGTCTGAACCCCCTGGGAGAGGAAGGTGCTGCTTTTGTTGTGGTCGTGGTGCCACGTAAACAACAGCAAAGAACTCTGACGGCAGCATGGTCCCTAGGGTTTGGGGGGGTTGTTTTTCATATACTTTTAAAACACCAATTTCCAAGCGGTGACCTGCATTAAAAGCATCTCCTGGTGCTCATTTGCATTTAAAGAAGAGAAGTTCAAGCTCTTAAAACTCCAAATTCTGCATGGAGCGGGGGCCGATGAACCAATATTTACACTAGACTGATTTTGGTGACTAAATGGCGTTTTAGCTCTTGTTATAATGAGGGAGCGCCACGCACGCCGCCTTGCTGTTTTGGACTTGCTCTAATGATCTGGAGGTGTGGCTACGCTTTAATGATATGCTTTAATAATTTATCAATAGAGTTTGTAAGTGCTAATTTGCACTTTTAGGTGCATATTCTCCTTTTGAAGCCGTCGTACAACCCCCTATTAATGTTAATGGGAATTGTGCTCACATTAAAAGGAGATTATACCCCTTAGGTGTTTAACATCTGACTTATCTCGGTCTTAGATTGCATTGCTGAATGTCACCTCTTTCATTTATTAGGATGGCTTTTTGTTGCGCTGTCACCACCCGAGTGCAAAGGCAAAGACTACTTCAAGAAAGGAAAAAAATTGGGACGTGGTAAGTCGGTGCACTAGCCTTGACTTCATAGTCTTGGGCTTAAATCTAATTTCTGCACAAGGTGAAGCAAGGTTGGTGATAGATCAGCTCCATTGAGATGTTCGCCACCAAAAGAGATGGCGTAATTCACCACGGTCACCACGTGGCCACGGGAGCTGCTGAGATGTATGCAGGAGGTTAATTTATGCCCAGGAAAAAGTAGAAGACCAATAGTCTAGAAGACAGATTTCCTCCAGCGGTTAAGTGTTTAAGGGAGGCTCTAATCGCTTCTGGGGGCAATTTTTGCGATAGCATCAAATGCCAGCGTTTATGAATTGACATCTAATTAACGGGAACTAGGTGAAGGCCCGTATTTATCTCCTGACTTAACAGATCGCTTAAGCCGAAATTTAAATCCTATTTACTTCACTGAAATTAATTAGGTTAAACTAGACATTTAAAGAGCAATGCAGCAAGCTCTCACCTCTTAACCCTTTACTAAGCCCAGAGCTTCACGCCTTGTGAGGGCAGAAAGACGGCAAAAAGCACGATGTTTCTGCTACGGGTGGGGCGGCTTGTTTTGGTGCTGGAGATCCGGGTGCCGCTCATGGGCTACACTAACAGGCTACAAGGCCAAGCTTTTCTTGGGCTAGATTTTGTGTAGCATCCTATTTGGTGGGCAGCATCCCTCACCTGCTGAGCAGCCCCCTCAGGGACACAGCCTTATTTCATGCCCTTTAGGATGCAAACATAAAAATGTTTATGTTTTGGCAGTAGATTTGGTGGGTAAAGACAATACCGGCAGCATCCTTGGTTCTCGACTAGCATCATCCATGAGGCAGGAGGGCACGGCGGGTGCGAGAGGTCCTTTCAGCTGGAAAAAGCAGGTGGGAGGTCTGGTTTTGTTATTTTGGATCTATGACTGCGACAACCCTAAGAAGATCCATCAGATGCTGGAAATCGCTTGACGTACGGGGTGTTTCACAGGTGGGACTGCGGGTGGTGAGGCCTGTGCAGCTGGGAGAGCAGGTGCGGGAGGACGAGGGTCCGTGATGCAGCCTGAAGGCATCAGTGTCTGCTTCTGGATGTTGAGCTCTTGGAAGAAAGAGATGGACAAACGTGTCTTTCACAAGTCATAGATGTAACGGATGAGGAGGAACATCCATTAGCATGGGAAGAGATTTAACTTCACCTGAAAAGCAGGGGAAACAAAGTGGTTTTTTCGCTTCTGCGTCAGGCACTGTTTTGTGGCCCCACGGTGGATGCTGTCAGTGATGTAAGCAGTTTCTTAGGCCACGTGTTTTTCCCCTTCAAGAGCACGTGGATAAGAGGGTGAGATGACAAACCCGAGCTTGCGGACCAAAAGGGCCACTGGCAGGTTGACAGTGGCTATTTTGATGAACTCAACCCCAGAAAGCTCCTGCTGCACTGCAGGGTTGTCACTGGGACGGCTGGCTGCCGAGCAGGTCTTGCAATGGAGCACGATGGTTTTACCTAACGCAGGTGCTTGGTTTTCCTCTGCGTGACTTCCTACACTCACCTACTCACTGGCTGAAGAACACAATGAACGCCTTACACGTGGTCTTGGTTTAACCCCAGTTGGCAACTAGGCACCACACGAGCAAAGCAGAACAAGGGTTCGTTCACCACTTCCCACGGCAGGCAGGAGTTCAGCCATCCCCAGGAAAGCCGGGCTCCATCATGCGCAGTAGTGACTTGGAAAGGCAAATGGCATCACGATGAACATGTCCTCCTCTTCCTTCTTCTTCCCCCAGCTTTATATGTTGAGCATGACGTCATATGGTGCTGAATATCCCTTTGGTCAGGAGGGGTCAGCTGTCCCAGCTGTGTCCCCTCCCAACTTCTTGCGCACCCCCCGTGTACTCGCTGGTGGGGTGGGGTGGGGTGAGGAGCAGAAAAGGCCTTGACTCTGTGTAAGAACCGCTCAGCAGGAACGGAAATGTCCCTGAATTATCAACGCTTTTTTCAGCACAAATCCAAAACACAGCCCCTCATGAACTACTCTGAGGAAAATTAACTCCATCCCAGCCAAAACCAGCACAACATGTTAAGCACGAGAGAGATGGAGTACTCGGAATGTGCTGGCTGATGAATTATGCATTTTGCCCCACCTGGGAGTTAATATTTACCGTATCTTGCTGGAATCCATTAGGAAGAACAAACATTGTATTTATCCGACGAACTGCAAAACCATTCATTCGCATTTCTGCCCAGGAGGAGAAGGTGCGAGGGACGCTGCAGGGGCGAGCCGGGCTCCAAACCATGCTGCGCCTCGGCGCGATCACCTCCGGCGACGGAGGCTGAGCTCCAGCGGCAGGCACGCCCTCACTGGGCAGGCTTGGCCACATGCTGCAATTGGTAATTAAAACCCCAGCCAATTCCCCAGAGCAGCTCGTGGCGGGACAAGCACAGAGGGAGAACCCATCTCACACCCCTCAGCCAGCTCCTCTGCAGATGGGGAGAGCCAAAAGGTCCCAGAGATGCCATGTAAGACACGGAGAAAATCCTGGCTTTTCAATCCTTGTATGTGGAAGCGGTACAGCGAGATGCTCATCTCTGTCTGGACCATTGTATTTTTGGTTAGGATTTGGTACGCAAATCCCCTCATCCCACAGCTCACCAGCAGCTCCCAGCAGGAATCCCTGGGGGCCTGTGAGGTTGGTGTGCAGGTCACTTCACTTTATACTGCTCTTAACTTGGGGGTCCCATCGCCGTCGGTGCCTTCCTTAAGGACTCACCTTCCGGCGAGCTTGAAGTTGTGCTTATTTTCACCTCATCTCACCAATCCCTCTGCTGGGTTTGCTCAGGTTGCTCTGGAATGCAGAAGCAGACATGTGGCGCTGAAGAATCTCACTCCTGAGGGCAGTGACTTCCTAAGGGATGACAACCAAGAGGCATCTTTATAAAAACAACACTCATCAGTATTTGCTACTGAGCCCATGGGCCACCGGAGAAGGAGCTGAGAGGGACAAGCACGGTCTTCCTAGGGTACCCCCAGCATCCCCAGCACCACCAGTACCCCCAACACCCCCAGCACTGCAGCACCCCAGCACCCCAGCACCCAAGGCTGCTGCCTGTGGCCAGGCAGGTGGGAGCCTGGGCTGGGAGCCCCACGCTCCTCACAGAGCCACAAGCAAAGGACCAGTTTGAGAAGCAAGAGAAAGCAGAGAAACCATATTCTTAAAGAAATCGATGATGGGAGGCAAAGGAGAGGACCAGGCTTCTAAGGAGCGGAGCACATTTCATCTCCTCTCCTGGTCCCAGTCCCTGCAGGACCCACACCGGCTGTGGCTTCCGACAATCTGACGGTTTCAATCGCAGCCGTGCCGTCTCTGCTGGCGCCGTGTTTGAAGATGTCATGGGAGAACACGGCTCTCTGTGAAGCCCGAGTTTCAAGAAAATAGACTGTTCCCTGCCCCTCTTCAGAGACGAGCTCTTTAAAGCCTTCAGAAACTCCACCAGAATGGCATCGCTCCCCTTCCCGAGAGCGCTGAGGTCCCGCTGCACCACAGCTGCTCTCGCTTGCCTGGCTTTATGCTTCAGCTGAGGAAGAGAACGGTTGTGGGGAGGCTCAAGAGCCTGCAGGAGCACTTAAATAAACCTTTCCCTGCTCTCCTCCTATTAAATGAAGAAGAAGAAAACAGAATTTCTTTCCTTTTTTTTCTCACAACATATCTGAAGCCACCACAGTATCTTCTGCAAAGCAGGAGCTCCAGCATCCCCCAGGGTCTCCTCCTGCCCACTGAGGCAAACTCTGGGGAGGTCTAGATGGGGGTTTTCCCGTGAGCTGACCAGGCGGGTTGGGCAAGAGGCGAGATCATTTCAGATCATCTAATGAAGCTACCCAAGAGGCGACAGTTAGCCTGAGTCCTCGTGAAGAGGACAGCGGTGCCGGGGTTCCCAGACGCAGTTTTCCCACGAGGGTGAGGGCAGTTGCCACCAACTGATGGGTCAAGGGCAAAGGTGCCACATCCTCCAAGCTCCTTTATTTTCCCCATTCCATGTCAGCCCAGTGCCCAGAGCCCTGAAAATATTTACACGAAGGTCTCAGCGGCTGAAAAAACTGTAGTGAAGGGCTATGGTTAAAGGCTTGACTGAAATAACACCCACCCTCGGCAGCCCGGGGAGGCTCCGTGGTGATGGGTTGAAGAAAGAGAGCAGGAAAACTCCTTCCTGGACGTCCCATGGCTGAGGTGGGGTCTATATTCACTGTATATTCTCCGTGTTCACTGATATTGCACCTCTCTGCACTGAGGCTTGTGGGGATTTGAAACCGAGGAAGAGAACGGTGGCAAAACCACCCACGAGTGTCACTGATGAGCGTTCCTGCACAGAGAAAATCCTCTCAAACCTCACCCAAACCCCAGGCTGCTGCGAGAACGGGTGGGTTTGTTCTATTAGCACAGACGGGTTTGGGGAGTTTGTAATTTTCTGATTATTTTCTTAGTTTTTAATCACAACGTCGTACCTCGCGCTTCTTTCCCTGGTCCGGGGGCACCTGCTGGGGGTTGCCGCATCCCCTGCGTCCCGCAGCCAGTGTCGCACCAAACTGCCAGGTTTAGGACGGCTGCTGCTGGAGCTGGGCTCAGAGCTGGTATTTGGAGCTGCTCAGTATTCCATGGCACGACTTACCTAATGCACGTGGATTTAATTCGCTTCTGATTGATCCCATAATTACAAAATTTGTTTAAAGCTGTTATATTATCTCCTTATTTGACACAATATGGCACAATTTTGTTATAGTATTGAAAACCAAATAAGACAACTGCAGCTGGTAGCATTTCAAAGAAATATTCCCTTTAAGATGAAATCAATCCTGTTTCAAGTTTATTCCCTTGCTTTACGGTTGAGGCTCTAGGGGTGTATTTTGCTGAAAAATGTCTTTTTGATTTTTCAGGAATTCTTTAGATTAATATGCAGCTGTCATTGCAAGGCAAATCCAGACCCGCTTTCATGTGCCTCCTCTCCCCAGGCTGTGGCGAGCGCCTGTCCCTGCCGGGGCAGCGGCCGCCGTGCCGATGGGCAGCACCGGGCACGGCCGCCCTGGCCCCCGCTCTCCTCCGGCCCCCTGTGCCCGGCTCGCCCCTGGTTCACGCTCACCACCCATTTTTAAAGCAGGCTTAAAGCGCGACCCTGTGACAATATAAAGGGAGTTTTGGTCCTTTGTGCTTCCCCCGTGCGCCTTTTGAAAAGTTGTTTGACTTGCAGATCATGTCGAATAAACTTTCTAAGGGGATGCTGGTGAGTAAATAGACTCTGAAGGCCCCAAGTGAAGTTTAAATATTTATATCAATATTTAACCACTTATTCTTTTGGTGGCATCCGTCAGCGCAGCTGGGAGGACGCATCCACCTCCTCGTTTGTTTAAACCAGCTCCCGTGCCCGAGCTGCAGCGACGGCGGGGATGAAAAGCAAGCGCTGCTCCGACGTGGGCTGTGTGCTCGTTCCCAGCTGCTCCATCCAGCCCCAGCGACCCTCCTTCGGCTGCCCAGTAGCGAGATGCTCTCCAGCACCCGTGGGCAGTGCGTGCTGACTCCACGGAGCCTTCTGGCTCCTGCTCTCCCCAGCATCCCCTAGGGAGGGGGAAAGGGTTGGGGCAGCTAAAGCAGGTTTTCGTTGCTGGAAATGGGAAAGCAGAGCCGACGCCGTGGTGTGGCGGTGACGCTCGGTGCTCAGGATGTTATTACTGCATCGGTCCGAACAGTTGAAGGATGGAGTTGTACTCCTTTAGTCAGGAGGATGGAAAGTCACTTTCCATGTAGCTCCGTTAGAGTGAATTATCAGCCAAAACCCAGCAGGGAGGCAGGAGAGGTGCCGCAGGCAGCAGCCCTGCCCGCACGGTGCTCGCAGCAGCCAGGGCCACCCCTGTGCGCCCCACACAACTGTCAGACTCCTGAGAACTTATCTCAGGATTTTTAAAATGCTACCAAATAGTATTTATCAAATCAGCAGACCAGTGTCTAACGCAGTCCCTCGTGCTGGTTTATGGCCAGATCCCGGCTCCCACCCCAACAGTGGCAAAGGTACTATGTATATCACCATATTAGTAGCAGAACTGATAAAAAACCATGAAATGTGGTTCTGGAGCATCATAGGGTCTACTTTAAGAAAAGACATAGCAAACAGTGTCACTGTTCCCATGAAAAGCTCTTTTGACCTCTCCACGGCAGGGTCCTGCCCACCCACCGCTGCCCTGCCTGCTCAGTGAGCAGCCACCCAGAGATGCCACTTGTGGGGCCTGTTGGCTCCTGGCATTTAATTACTTATAAATGAAGTTCTTACGCAAATGAGGCACCAAGTGCCCCTTCCAAGCACAGGGTCGGCACGGGGAGCCCTGCCCTGGACCTGCGGGGAGAGGGGACCTGGGGGCTGCCCGAAGGAGTGGGTCCCGGGCGGCAGGAGCAACGTGCCAGATCACCCCATGCAGGTTTCCACGCGATTTCACCGGAGATTAATAAAAACTATTATTTGGAAGAGCTTTTGCATATTTTAGTTTCTTACCTAAACCAGAGCATTCCAAATCAGGCTTTTCTGCTCTTTCAAAGCACGAGAAAAGCTGCAAGGGAATAATACATGAATAGCTGAAGTGCTGCACACTTGCTTTACTAGGGCTGTTGCTGCGCTAGCTGAATAATTCTGTTGATTCCTTCACTTTGACATCAAATTTGTATTTGAACTGCTTTCTCACAAGCCTTTGGCCACAGCTGGAGTTACAGGATGAGTCAAAACAATATCTGAGCACAGAGGGCGCAGGAGTGGGAGCATTGTGTGCAGAAGTGCTCATCTCTCCCTAAAATTTGGCTCTTCAGTTCTTTGTACTCCGTTTGAGTTCCCTTTCTCCGTATTTCCTTCATATTTCCATTTTCCTCCAGGGCAGCTGCAAAGAGCTTGGCTGGGACAGGGTTTATGTCACCTATCAGGAGTGCAAGTTCAGCGTGGCTGGGAAATGCAAAAGCCATTGGCTCTTTCTGAAAGCAGATCTCAGCAGCGTGTGCAACCAAGTGCTGGGAAATATCGCAAAAAACCTTATCAACAACATTTCGTGACAAGTCTGAACCCAGACGCTCAAAAAACATTTATCTCACAGCCAAGCAGCCGCTCCACCAGAGAAGGGGGGATGGACAGATCCTGGTCTTCCCTGCAGCTCCACATTTGGGCACATTTCTGGGTGGATGCTCCACTCTGTGGAGACCCCCCTGCAGAGCTGGGTCCAGCTCGGGGCTCCGCAGCACAGCAGAGACATGGAGCTGCTGTAGTGGGGCCAGAGGAGCCCCAGCAATGACCCGAGGGTGGAACCCCTCTGCTGGGAGGACAGGGGAGAGAGTTGGGGGGGTTCAGCCTGGAGCAGAGAAGGCTCCAGGGAGACCTTAGTGCCGCCTGTCAGTGCTTCAAGGGGGCTGTCAGAAAGCTGGGGAGGGGCTGTTCAGCAGGGGGTGTTGGGGCAGGACAAGGAGTGATGGTTAAACTGGGAGAGGGAGATTCAGAGCAGAGAGAAGGAAGAGATTGTTGACACTGAAGGTGGTGAGACCCTGGCCCAGGTTGCCCCGAGAGGTGGGAGAAGCCCCATCCCTGGCACCATCCCAGGTCAGGTTGGCCCTTGGGGCTCTGAGCACCCTGCTCTGGGTGCAGATGTCCCTGCTCCCTGCAGGGTTTGGACTGGGTGAGCTTCGAAGGTCCCTTCAACCCGAACCAGTCTGTGTTTATATGGTAGTGCCCCTCGAGAGCCCCACAGTGCAGGGGTTATGCACCAGCGTGAATGCTGCAACCCTGCCCACAGGCACTTTATCCTTTTGTCTCCTGTCTTATATCCCAGCCGGGTTTAGAGCTGCAGCCCCCTGAGCCCACAGCACTGCATTCCTGAGCAACGGCAAAAATCAAGGTGAACCCTCTCCTAAAGGCATTTCTAGCCGTGCTCTCCATCCCCAGCAAAGCCCCCGCAGCCCAAGACCAGATATGCCTGATAGGAGCCGGCTGTTTTATACAAGTAAACAGTCAGAAGGAGAGAGGGGGAGAGGAGCTTTGGGGTGCCCACTTGTGGGAATCAAGCACAGACTAACTGAAACTTCATAAAAAGAAATTAAAGTGACTGTTTTCTGTGTGGATATCACACATCGCCCATCCGTCCCTGGGGAGCCCCAGTCCATGCCCCGGGGCTGCACCCTGTGTGGCACCACACCCGGAGGTGCCCGCAGTGCTATAAACATCTTGGAGGAGAATTCTGAGAGGAGCTGGAGCTTTTGCAAAGGCATTTCCAAAGCTCCTCCTCCTCCATGTGTTTTATTGGCTGTGGTCTTATTTTATGAAATGATTGATGACAAATTTTGGCTGGTGCTCCTCTCTCAGCGACACTTTCTAAAGATTTAATAATTACTCCGAAGACAAACCTCGGTTCCAGCAGCGGCCGTCACTTGTGCTGAGAATGGACACGTGCTGTGACTCCTCTGTGTACACTGTGCTGTCTCACCTCACGTCCCCGTTTTCAGTAAAAAACCTGCGGTTGGCAGTAAATGCATATCTGGAGCGCTCCCGGGGCAGGGTGTCGGCGATGTAAATACTTCTGCAATATGCAGAGGATGCTGGTCGGGAGGCAGCGAGGAAGCCTCCGCAAACCAGACTCGGTCTATAGTCGACTGATTTGGGGTGTGGGTATGGATGAAGACCTGACTGCATCAGTATTGAATGCGGGCTGAGAACATGAGCAGCACGTCCACGTGCTGATCGTCTGCGTGTCCGCCGGGGCGGGCGCAGCTTTTGTTCGCTGCCGGGGGTGCGGGGATGCTGGGGATGTACACATTTGGGATGAAGGATGGTCACGTGCGCCGTGGGCTGACAACGTTTTACATTACTCCAGGTTCTACATCTGTCACGTTAGTTATTAAGTCGCTGCGGATTACACTGCATTACCGCTGAACAAGGAGGGAGATGTATGGCAGAGCGGGGGGACGCCGTGCCCGTTCCGGCGAAGGACGTTGTTTTCCCATGTTTCTCTAGGAATATCACACGTTATAATCTCCGCATACAGTGTACCATGCAAAATGATCCCCATTTATTTCACACACTAGATACTGTGTCATTTAATTAATTTAGACTAAAGAGGAATGATCAGCATTCACTAACAACGTTACCTTTGGGACTGTAAATGAAAAGCCCTCACTGCGCAGCAGCCGGGGCAGGAGAGAGCTCCTGGAGAGCGGGTGCACACGAGAGGGAAACTGTCCCCGCACCCTGATTCTCCCCCCAAATGTATAATGAATTTATAAAGTTGATCTATTGCGCCCAGAGGCCGTGAAAGCTGCAGCACCGCGCGGTACCTGCGACTGACCCAGGGGAGGAATGCCCGTGGCTGCAGGAACCCACGCACAAGCACGGCTGTGCGCACAGAGACCGGCAGAACCGGGACCCACAGCACTGCCTCCTTTTCCTGATACCGTACCTTTTCAGGGTTTATTTTGTCTTCCATGAAGTATAATAGGAAAGTCTAAAGGTACACCTCGAAGGACAATGTTCGTGGTGCACGGAGCATCCCACAGCGACTGCCGTGGGGGTGATGCCGCCTTTCAGCATTGCTGTCCCCGCAGAAGCCACCTCTACATTACGGATTTATTACATATATATGATATATTACAGATCTTAGACCATGCGTGTTGACCGGTCCTCACCTCTCACAGCGTCTCATCGACCCAGAGTACATAAGAACATAAAAAGCATCACTGACAACCCCTGTATTACTCCAAGGTAATGTTTGCCCTTGTGCTAGAGGAGACTTTTAAACTCGCCGCTGAGCAGACGTGCGTTTCTCAGGCCAAGCCTCCAGCTGGTGATCACAGCTCCTTGCTCACCGCTTCCACCAGAGACAATCTCTTCATCGTGAGGGGGGTGACACCACCAGCAGACCCCGAGCCGTGACTGCAGACCTTCGGTGTATCTTACACCTCGCTCTTCGTTTTCCCTCTCACATGCACAGCTCCGTGCACGTACTGCGAGCGCTGCTTTCAGCAGACGTGATGTGAACTATTTTAATCACAACTAGCAGAGCTTCTCACTCCAAAACAATTTTTCTTCTTGGAGAGATGATGTGCTGGCGGCCTGGGTGAGCCCCCGCGATGCTCCCCGCTAAATTAGCTGTGGAACGTTCTTTCACTGCAGCCTTTAGCAGTTGGAACGCTGAAATATAACCACACAGCTTTCAGTGGATGTAATAAAAGATGCTCCTCTGTACGACTGGGTTCGATAGACGTGGTTTGCCTCTCAAATGTATTATAGTTCATTTCATATTTAGTGATAGCTTAAACTGCGCATTGAGGTCAAGGACAGACATCGATCCGTTTAAACGAATACTGCTATTAATTAGAGGTGGCTTGCACTGAAATACCTGGCCTTCTCAGGACACTTCGGACGCCCCTGAAGAACTGGCATTGGCAGCTATTTTCCTGATGACTCTGTTGACAAGGAGATGATCGCTGGAAGGTGAACCCGGGTACCCTGGTCATAGGATGAGGAAGGTTTGAGGGGATCCCCCGGGCTCCAGCCAGCTCAGCTCAGCCCACCACAGTCCCCACTTCTCTGCAGCACAGGTTTCCCCCCAAATCAGTTGTTTTTAATTTGTAGCTTTTCATTCTTAATGTGTGAAAGGAAGCCCTCTTGATTCCATAGGCGATGAGCAGGAACGTGCCACCCTGCATGTGCAGGGAGCAGCACAGTAACGAATCACAGCAGCATAAATTACCACATCTGTATCAGAGGGTGCTCAGACCATTTGACCCACAGCTCGTCCATGTCCTCTCCAGCAATGTCCAATCACGCTGTCGTGGGGCTGGGGCTGCCCTGTGCTGCTGGCTCCTGCCCCAGAGCCCACGGCAGGCCAAGGATAACAACCCCAAGGAGAACGTCAAGGACAACCCCAAGGACCACCTCGAGGATAACACCTTCTGTCTCAGCGCCTTCACTCCACTTCCCATCAATCCTCCTCCCGCATCTTTGTCTTCTTTCCTTTTTAGAGCTATTGCCTCGCCAATTCCTTTTAAGCGAAGAAGACTTTACAGAGTCTCCTGGGCCACTTCCCACAACTATAAAGATTTTATTACTTGGGCAATAAGGCCAAAGCACTCACTTGTCTCCTCTCCAAGACCTCAAACACAAGAAAACGTCTCCCCTAAATCCTCACTCCCGAGTGCACACGCATTTCCTTGCTACCACCAGATCACCTTAATGGAATCAGTGAGTTCATACAAGTAACACGGTCAAGAGAAGTCTTTCGGTATTAAAGCAGTGATTTTATTAAAACCTTTCAAGCAAAAACAAAGAACTTAAACAGAATTTAACAGAACCCAAACAGAACTTGAACTGAACTTAAACCTGGTCTAGTGGAAGGTGACCCTGCCCATTGCAGGTGGGTTGGAGCTAGATGATCTTTACGGTCTCTTCTAACCCAAACCAGTCTGTGATTCTGGTGAAAAAAAAGTCAGGGACGAGAGATGGTGGAAAGCCCTGTGGTATCAGACACGGCAGCTGCAAAGACCAGGGGCACACGGGACGTCTTGGCGAGGTCTGCTCTTTACCTAAAGGTGTTTGCCTACGAGCAACAGGCTCCTGAAAGGTTTTGCTACTCCCAGCATCCTTTGCAAACAGTTTGCTCTGACACATACGTGGGGTTGTTGACAAGTAACTCCTGCGCTGGGCGCTCCCAGCCTTCTTTGATATTGCCAAGACCCCCTTTTACAGTATAAGCCATCAGAGCAATTCCGAACAGCGGCAGCTGCAGCTGTTCCTGTATCTTAAGGATATCCTTTTCAGGAGACATCAGAAAGAACAGCGATAAAAATCCCTCTTTTTAAGGGTCTCATCACACTGAAAACTTGCTTGGGTTTGTGACAGCACTTTTACATAAAGATAAAAAGAATTTAGAGTTTCCTCGTAATGTTATACCAAAAATCGCATTAGCAGGTAGTTGAGCAAGAAGATCAACATTTAATATGTGCCCATCATATACCTGTTTTTAAGTATGAAATGAAATACTGAATAAAGAGGGCTTAAAATAAAACCTGTCTCCATCTCTGTGCTTGGGGCATGTTCTCGCAGCGGTGATAGCCGCCAGGATCGCCTTATATTTGCTGTCGGTTACGCCGGGTCCCAAAGCAAAACTAAAATGATTTGTCTGTTGTAGGGAGGGAGATTGAACTGATACGTGTCGGCATGGGGAAGATTAGGAGGAAAGACATGCTCTAAAACTTAACACATCCGGAATACCCGTTATCATCTATTTGAAACCAAACACTCTGCGTGTGCGGCAATTGGAGCTGGCACCATAGATCTTGGTGCAACACAGACGCCCTCCCAAGCCCCTTCAGCTCACACCGCTTCTACACTGGGTGACAACAGGGAGCAGGGGGGCACCCCAGCGATCTGCGGTCAATGCAGCGCGACTGGCAGCCACGAAAATTCTCACTTTCTTTTGGTGAAACACAGATTTCACGGATTTCGGTGAAACATGGCCCAGCTGGGCAGTGGGTACCGGCAGAGAACGGTCTGGGCTCGCTGCAAGAGGCTCTGCTGGATGGGGAGCTGGCAGGCAGATGAAAGTCCTTGTGCTGCAGGTCGTTGTTGCACTTGGTAGCAAGATTTGTACTTCAGCAGCACCGAGATCTGTGTTCTGGGGTCCATGACGCTCCCATGGCAGCAAACGGGTACGGGAGAGTTAAAAGCACAAGAAATGTGTAAGCCTCAAGGCCAACGGCATCCTTTTGTGGAGGGCTTTCACAGCAGCAGCAGCCCGACATTCAAACATTTTATTGCTAATGTTTGGCTGAGACACGTCTCCCAGGACAAGCCATGGCTCCTGTCCCGCTGCCAGCCAGCTCAGCTGCTCCAAGGTCCCACTTTGCAGAAGTTGCTGAGCTTTTATAGGCGCAAATGGGTAAAAGATGTTGGTTTCCTTTGGAGAGACTTTCTCCTGTCCTGTCCCTTCAGTCCCGGGGCAGGAGCTCTGCCTGCTCCACAGCGCTTCCCACCGTCCCCCAGCAGGTCCCACCAGGAAAAGCACAACGGGCATTATCCACAAGGAGGGAGGGTGGAGCGTCCACGTCTGTGCAGGAAGAGAATGTAATACATAGCAAATGAGATTTGTATATATAACATAATATTACTTTCAATGTAAAAATGAATTACGCTCCATGCAACAATAAATCATAACTTTACATTTCACCAGCACAGAGCCCATTCTGAACTGCAACATCTGGGGCTTAGGCTGAGCCTTCCAGCTTTTGGGGATACCTGGACCCCAACCTGCACCCCTGGACCCATCCAGCAGATCCGATGAAAGACTTGAGCCTGATTATCATGGAAGTACCTGTGTGCAGGAGGATGGCATCGCCAGTCCACGGCAATACGCAGCTCTTGTGAGAAGACCACATGGGTTGAGAAGAACTTTTTAAAGCAACAGCAAGCAAAGTCGAGGCACCCTAAGCCTGGTAATCTGCACGGGTTTCCCACTCCCATTGCAGCAGCACAGGAAGGTACCGGTGATGTGTGTGGGGCCAGCCCCATGGGTTGTCCTCCTGGCCAGCCGGGTCACACAGCAGACATGGCCCCACACGGGTACACCTTCCCCAGGCCACGTGGCCGGTGGCACCCGTGGAACCAAAGCACAACCCGGTCTGATGCGGGCGAGCTGCCAGGTCCATGTACCTCGATTGCCATGTGTTTTAGCCAAACCAGGTGAAAAGAGAGAGTTTTCTAAAAAAGCACCAGTGCCCTGTGCCCGGCCTGCGCTGGAAACGGCAAAGTTGAAAGAACACAGACAGAGGCTCGGGCACGCTCGGAAAGCGAGGAGCTGCCAAAGGGCAAAGCAGAGGACCCCGTCCGAGGCAGCGCTTCAGCGCGGCGCTCACGGCTTGTGCCTTGCGATCCGCCGGGGCGCTCTGCGAAGGAAGACGCGCTGCAGGGTCCCCCTTGGGGGCCTTGTCGGGTTTGGGGTTTCGCTGCTCAGCAGCACCAGAACGGCAACTGCTCCATCTGGTGGGAACGGCTCCGGCTGGGACCGTGGGCTGGCGGCTCCATCCTACGGAGCAGGCAGCGGTGCCCCGGCCAGTCCCGGCACACGACGGCGTTGGGCCACCTCATCACCATGGCCTGCTCCAGGCAGCAGGTCCCCTGACCTGACACAGCACGGATGGACGAGGGAAGCGTGCTTCATAAAGAGGAGCCGGGTGCCGAGGGCTGACCGAGGGTGAAGCGTCTGCCCTGCGGTTGTGCTCACCCACTACAGAGCAGAAAGGAGAGCGGACGCGCTGGCCAGCAGTGCTGGGGGCTGAGGGGCTGCACCGAGGGCGTCTGGAGAGCAAGGCCAGCACACGGCCAGCACAACCGCAGCAGCGTGCCGGCCCAGCCCAAGGGAACGGGAGTGCATCTTCAGCGGCACATCCCTGGCGCAGGGCAGAGTCGCTCTGGGCAGGCACCTTCAATCCACCCGGGTTTAAGCAGACGACACGACAAAGGTTTCCACGGTCTCACAGCTCAGCCCCCCATTGCAGCACAGAGCAGGGACAGGAGACACAACTGGGTCGGGCGCTGCCCGTGTTGGCTGATGAGTTGAAGAATCTTTATATTTAGGGACAAAAACAATGAGCAAAGACAGAAGCGGAAGGACCTGTGAGCAGTGGCGTGGTCTGGCCGAGCAGCTGCCAGTAGCTCAACAGCCTGCCTCCACCGCAGCCTGCATCCAACGGTTCTTGCTGCTTTGCTGTAAATATATAAACAAGAGAGGACCGCAGCCCCCTGGGACCTGTAGACAGCTTCCAGCTTTTGTACTTTAAAAACAGACAAAGAAATGAAGAAAAAAATTCATAGAATCACAGAATCACAGACTGGTTTGGGTTGAAGGGACCTTCAAAGCTCACCCAGTCCAACCCCCTGCAGGGAGCAGGGACATCTGCACCCAGAGCAGGGTGCTCAGAGCCCCAAGGGCCAACTGACCTGGGATGGTGCCAGGGATGGGGCTTCTACCACCTCTCGGGGCAACCTGGGCCAGGGTCTCATCACCCTCAGTGTCAACAATCTCTCCCTTCTCTCTGCTCTGAATCTCCCTCTCCCAGTTTAACCATCACTCCTTGTCCTGTCCCAACAGCCCCTGCTGAAGAGCCCCTCCCCAGCTTTCTGACAGCCCCTTGAAGCACTCAAAGGCTGCACTAAGGTCTCCCCGGAGCCTTCTCTGCTCCAGGCTGAACCCCCCCAGCTCTCTCCCCTCTCCTCCCAGCAGAGGGTTCCACCCTCGGGTCATTGCTGTGGCTCCTCTGGACCGTTCCATGGGAGTTTTTGCTTGCTTAGGGAGAGCGCTGTGAGACGTGGCCGTACTGCAGGACTCATCTCCGGATTAATGATCATAGATCTGCTTAGACATCGTGGACTCCGTACATCTGTCCAGGGCCAACCCAAATAAGCTCATGCTACCAAAGGGGCCAAAACGCCCAGCTGTAGGTCCTTAGATGTGTGATGGAGAAGTGCTGGCCCCATGGCTAGGGGCTCGCAGCAGGTTTCTGTGCTAGCCAACACACTGAAGTGCTGTATGGAGGCAGGCAAACAAGCAGAGATGCTGGAGGAAGAGGGGAAGAAATACCCACTTGCTTTCTAAGGTGGCCCTTTAGTACCTCAGCGAATCGGTGTGAGGACAGTCCTTACCCTACAACGTGGGCACTTCTCTGCTGGAAGGGCTGTCCCCCGCACTGGAAGCTGCAAGTGTCGATACATCAGCAGTGACGTCTGCTGCGTGCCTAGAAATCAGGCGCTATCATCTGAAGTAAGTGACCACCAGGCTGCCGTTAGCTCTGCCCGCGCAGGGGGAGAGATGGCTTTTTGCAACCTTGATTTACTGGCTGTTGTTGGAAAAGCAGCAAGCAAGGAATGAAAACCCAATATTTCCATTACAGTTTACTTAATAAAAAATACTGTAGGAAAGTCCGACACCATAAACTGCCCATCTTCTCTGTATTTACAGGATCGCACAATAACTTGAGCCAGACCCATCAATTTTAAAAAGCCCTTTGCAGTTGAGGGCACAGACGAGTGAGTGTCCAACACCCCCCACAGCAAACCAGCAGCCACCAGAGCACCCCGAATACCCCAGACTGCATCACAGCAAAGGGCAGGGGTACAGCGCTGACCTAAGCGCTGCTGACAGAGAGCTCTGGAGGGGAACACTCTATTTCCAGGAAGCTGTTTTGAACCCTCCAACATGCTCAAGAGCTCTTCTGCATCATTCACTCCCCCCACTTGCCATACACCTTCTCTTGTTGATATAGAGGATATTTTTAACATCCAGCTCCCGTGTTATATTCAATCCATCAGGCAGAAAATGCTGCCTATGGCAAAACTAGATCAATTCCGACTGGGTTGTTTCTCCTCCCCTTCACAGACACCTCCCTCTCCTCTCCCCCAGCATTACATCCCCCTTCTTGGCTTCCTCTGGTCCTTCCCATTATCTCCACTTACTTCTGGTCCTGCGAAAGTCTTTGGTTTTGCAGTAGGTGCCATGACCCCACTGCTAGGAGACAGTCCTGGAGGAGATGGGCTGCAGAGGACCACGTCACCCTGCCCAACCGCTCTGCTCCAGTGTTCCCACACACACCATCCACACCGGGTGCTCCGCCCCATGGGCTGTGCTGCTGGGGGAGTCCCCAGCCTTCCCTGAACCTGCACTGGTTCCAGGTCAGTGTCCTATCTCCTGCTGAGCCAATGTCCCCACAGGAGATGGCATTTAGTCTGAGCAAGATGCCCGGCCCATGGGCTGGTGGGTTTAGGGCTCCATCAGTTCCATCTACGTTCCACCTCAGACACTAAGGCTTTGCTCATGCTGCGGTCCCAGTAAACAGCTTGGTCAGCTCCATATGTTCATCTTTGTCAGAAGAACTGAGTCATTTCACATATGAGTCACTTTGGGCCATAGCTGCAAGAACTTTAAAGAGGACAAAGTTCAGGCTGCTGCTGAAAGAAATGCAAAGAGAGATGCTGAGGTTGCGCTGCAAAATAAAGGCTCGTTTCCCAGTGAGGGCCGTTCCCTCTGAGGGAAGATCCTTCAGCCAAATGGTGGCTTGGGCTCCAAGCAGGAGTCCAGGGAACAAGCCCACTAGCAAGTCAGACAAAATGATGCAATAATTCTTTGATCTTCAAGTCTCTAACCTGTCCTCCAAAGACATTTACAGATAAAAACATGCTGTTACAATAGGTGCTGATTTTAAGGCATGTGATGCTCTTGAAGTAACTGGTACCTGTCCGAACCTCCACGTAGCAGCGAGAAGTTTGACGGAGCAGGTGGGGCCCTGCTGTAATGTCAAACCACCACTTCTGCTGGAGTCAACCAGTGCTGCTCATTTCTCAGTCGATAGTTTAATCTAGTTTAACGATTATCAATACTGATGTTGAGTGTAATCACCTTGTCCAATACAATTGTTGAAATCTGAAAGTCAACTCGATTTTAATGCTTTGTCATTAGGTGTATTATTTAGTTGGATTAAACTGGTCTTAATTCCTCCGCAGTCATCATTTAACGGCTGTTTGGAGCACATTACGGTGACCCTCCTCATCATGAGTCAATGTCCTGTCTGAATACCATTTATTTTCAGCAGCATCTAGCAAGCAGCCACAGGGACGGACACCAAAGTACTACAAGCTCCTAACATTCATGAATCGACTCTAACACCATTGAAATTTCCTTCAAATGCACTACAGCAGCAGCTGGATTTTCCTCTCGTGGTGGTGATGGGGCCCATGAAGCCCTGACGGTCTGAAGAACAGCTGGGAAACGCTCACGAACTGGGACTCGGAGGAGCTGGAGCGGCCCTTGCCGCAGCACCGAGGAGCTTTCAGGGGATGGACCGCGCCTGGGCTCGCTTGGGGAAGCATATGGCGTGTGTTTTCTGTGTCTTCTCCTCGTTATCCGTTAAGTCTTTGTTTGTTACCTGAGCACTAATCGATGTCATTTGGAGGGACCCAGGCCTGGATGGGGCGAACAGTTTCCTGGGGCTCCCTGGGTTAAAGCTCTGATGAACTTTACCTGCAGCTTCTCACAGACGGTGCCACGCAGCTGTTTAACTCTTAAATACCGGCTGCCGCTCTTCTCCAGCACAAACGCTGCCCTGTCAGGAAAGTGCTGCTTCACACCCGGGACAGCGGCCACCGCAACAACCAGCGGTTTTGTCTTGCACCTCTGGGGTGGCAGAGGGGTAAGTGAATCGTGATGGGATGGTTAGAATGAGGCGGTGGTTGCCCCGTCTTGGATATAACCCCCAGTCTGGGGTTGTCCTGCCCGCAGACTAAGCAGTGACCTCGCACCGTTTGTCACAGCACCGACGGCAAATAGAGACGGGCGCTGTTTGACAAGCAGCTTGTTCTTCTCGTCGTCCTTTTGGCCCCGCTGTAAACAACCCCCCTCTCAATGGTCGTGTACCAAAACCCGTGTGGGAGCATCTTCTGCTTCTCCCACAAGATGCTGCAGACTTTAAAGCTGGTCAGTGGGAAACAGAGGGAATGGGATCCTGGAGCAGCCAACAGTGGCAGCGTCTGCTCCACGCTTCTTACCAGACGAACCATCTTTCTTTCCTTCAGACTAACAGCACATGTTTTGGCAGTGAGAATACAAGCATGAAATCAGACAAAACTCAAATTCCAGGAGACAGCCAGAAGGGGTGAATTAGGTACATGTTTTTCATACTGAAACAAGGGATCAAAACCGACATGTAATGGCCAGGAGGAACCCCACTCCTGGGAGGATCTCCCGCGGAAGATGGAGAACTACGTCAGCTAAATTACTTGATTCATTTGTTTAGAAACAAAGCCCTGAAGACATTTCAGATGTTTCCTTTAGTTAATGAGATTTCCATGATAGTTTAAAAACTAAAATCAGACAACAATGCCGTTAATCTTGGATTACACGCAGCGTGAGGGAAGAATTAGTAGCTTAAAGTGAGAAGATTAAGACACTTTGCCTCCCAATGAAGTAGCTGTGAGAGAAGCTACGTGTCGCTATTTTTGTGCCCGAGATTGACAAGAGGTGACCAGGATCTGCCCTTCAGTCTCTAACCCAGGGTATCCGGGCACGGTTCTGCCTTCTGACACGGCAGGGTCCAGCTCTGCGTTTTCTCAGGTGTAAGTATTCACTTAACCCATATACTAAACATTACAGATATATGAACTACGAGTAACCAACTACTATTTAAAAAGCTCAATTATTTTCCATTAAAAGCCTCAAGTCACAGTAACTTTATACCCCCGTATCTGGCTGTTGTCATAAACAGCAGTATGAACCGGGGTAAAAAGACATCCCACAACTGGGTTACACACGGCAGTAATAGGGGAAATAATCTGTGAGAAAAGGATGTAAGAACAAATTCTAACTGCATTAAGAACTAACAAGTCACGGTCCCATCACCAGCCAGGCAAGAGTTGGATCATCTCACAGGTACAGCATATAAATCTGAGAGCACGACCAAGTGTGCTTTCATTTCTGTCCTGGAGGGGTTGCCTTCTAACACCATCTGCTGACCCCAAGAGCACATGGAGATGAATGAAGTACCCAACCTCACTGGGCTGGATCCCGCAGGCACCCCCAGCATCTCACCAAGCTGCAAAACGCTTCAGGAGTACCTGGCTTTTTGCCGTGTGGCTTGGTGAATCCCCTTTACTCGGCCGTCGTGGCACTGCCCAAACCACCGGCACTGAGGTGGCGGTGGCCAAGCAGCAGCTTTGGCCATAAGTCACCCAGACCCATGGAGCTGCTGGGGTGGGTTTATCTTCCACGGCACCTTGGGCCACTCACACCTAACCCGGGGTCTCGCAGTCAGTCATGGCTCGACAGGACCCAGCTCATTTCCAGCAAGAATGCACCCAAGTTACTGCGCCACAGCCGCTGAAACGACAGTCTGCAGGCAGCAGCAGGGATGAGGTTCCCCCACCCCAACCCCGTTTCACGGGGTTTTATCAGTGAAGTTCTGTAAAAGTTCAGAGAGAAAAATGCTTCATTTTTAGTGAGTGTTATTGGCAGCAATTTAGGTAGGATCAACTGTGATAATTAGTTTCTTTTATTATTTAAAAATAATTTCATCATTTATTAGGTTTTATTGTTTAAAACCACAATTTAAATCGTGTCCCTTTAGAGTTCCCTGAAATCAAAGAAGCTTCATGACAAGCCCACAAATGTCTAAAACACTCACAGTGACCTTTATAAAAATCCAGCCCTTTTGTTTATTGACGAGTGGATCATTACACATACAGTCAATGAAATACTAACAAGAGTTTATTCGTTGGGATAATTTTATTGACGTTTTCTTCACACACGACACAGTACTGCAGAAAATCCGCAACGGCACAGTACAGGCTCAGCTTCTGATTATTTTTTTTTTTCTCTGTGGTTCTTTTCTAAACCAGAAGCTTGCAAAGGAAATGCATGTTGTACCAAAACATCGTGATGCCATGCAGCGATTCTAATCCTCGGAACACGGAGGTGTTGATGTACAAATGCTTTAACTCTTAGAAATAAAACGCACAGGGACACTCCGCAATGAGCCGCACGTGAGGCTCCCACCTACGTACACCAGGATCCGGCATCAGTAACGGCTCCCCTGCACTGAGTGACTTCACTTCTGATGGATACAAAACTGTGACTAAAAAAGCCCAAATCTGTCACACGAAGTGGCTGGGCGGAGCAGTCGGGAACTCCGGGCTGGCCTCAAGGCACGGGGATAACCTCACCCATCGCTTTTAAACCAGCCACGCTACTGTTAACTGGACGTTCAGCTAAAAAGAACCAGCCATCCCACAGCCTGCACTGCATCATGGTGGCAAATATTCCACAGCACCTACTGCTGTGAGTCCCCACCACACCTGGGGGAGAAACGGCTAAACTCGGGAAAAAAGAAATCAGGGGAAAAACCCAGTATCCATCCCGAAACAACACGGTAAATAGTCAATATTTTATGATTGGCATGTCGTTTGCAATTAAGTAATGACAAATTAAGGACAAAATAAATAATAAAAAATAAGTAATAACTTTGGTCTTGAAGCAACTGCCACCTCAACCGTGTGTCAAGTCATCCAAGAGCCCATCCATGACAACGGGAGCCAAATCCAGCCGGGCACTAGGCAGCCTCCTCGGTCACCAGCAGCGGCTCCACCTCCAGTGCTACTAAACCCGACGGTCCCGCCTTGTGCTGGCGGTACAGGATGAACTGCAGAGTCACCTGTTGCTCTGGGGTAAGGAAGGCGTTAACCAGGGCGCAGAGCGAGCGCTCGCAGAACCCACTCTCCCTTAAAACCACCGACTGTGGAGTTCTCTGCGTTAGCATATAACCTTTTCCAAACCGTGGCAAAAACTTTACTCATATTTTACTAGCAACACTAGAGAAGGGAACGTAGTGAAACATTCTGCCTTCAAACTCCAGATCCTCTCGGCTCAAAGACACATGGAAATGCCCTTTACCAGCCCCGCCTCACGCTTGCAAGGGTCCTAACGGTGAAATCTGCTCGTAGCGCAACAGGAACAAGGTTTATCCAGGAACCACGTGGAGTCAAACACCCTGCCCTGCACTACTCCGCCCTCGGCAGTCTAAATCCTGGGGGCTGGGCTGAGGCTGGGTGCTGGCGAGGAGGGGACCTTACTCCAAGAAATTAGAAACCCAAACTCATCTCCTGCAAAATCCTCGGCAGTTTGATACTCACCGGCACTGACAGGCAGACAACACTGCGCCTCGATATTTAATGCTGTTTTCAACAGAATTGTGCAGTTAGGTTATTTATTTCGGAGGTAAACCAGACCACTGGAGAGACTGCTAAACTAGAAAGAGTTAACTAATATCTATTTGTCCTTCTTCACGATGGGTCCAGCCCTCAAACAAAAACTTGAGCACAGATAGTCTTTCAGTACAAAAAATCAGGGGTGTGCACCTCAATTCTGCAGAATTTGAGGATTTTGATATTCTTTATACAATTTTTTGTTCCTTTTTCTAAAAAAGAGAGTGAGTTCAGCAGCAGGCTGTGCTGAACCCAGCGTGACTTGCTGTCCAACTGTGCTGAAGAAAGTTTTGAGAAGGATGGGCGGAAGCAGGTTCAGTGGATGAGGTCAAGTAGGGAGCCTCCAACCTAAGGGTCGGCCCCGAAGCAGGTCTAAAGGTACGTGGGGTAGAAACAAGCGCCCCCCTGGGTACCTGGTACAAAGTCCAACTGCGCTGAGGGGAGTCCAGGTTTCAGAAAGCCTGGGACACCACTACTGTTAGACGTAAAATCCCATTTTAAAAATGAAATACTTTCTCTGGGTGGAAATCTCACCTAGGGGATTCTACCAGAAACACTTTAAACCAGCTTGGCTGGTAGACAAAGGCTGTGGGAAGTTTGAGGCTAATGTATGTAATTAAAATAAAGAGGAAAAAGGAAAAAAGCTCTCTGGATGGAGAAGAAATTCTCTACATCACAGGCAGAGCCCCAAGAATTATCGCACCTTCCCAGAGCTTTCCAGGTTCCCACCTCTGGGGCCCCCCAGCTGAAGACTAGACAGCATTTCCTCCCGCGAGCAGCTCAGCACCCGTTTCAGTCCTTCTGGGTATTGCGTGGGGTACGCTTTCTTCGAGAGCTTAGCACACTAGTTTTATAGCTGACACAGCTACCGCTGACATTTCCTGCCTCGCTCGCTCTTAGACCCCACTGCACGTGCAGCTGAGCACCCCCCAAGTCTTCATAGAGGCACTGGCAGAAAAAGACACTGAATTGGGAAGCAAATGTGCTGAAATCACACCGTGGGCTGGGGACACTGTCCATCACCGCTGTCAGCACCGAGCTGGCAACAGCAACGGAGCTTTAAAGGAGGAATAAATAATAAACACAAGTATGTGGAGCCTATCAAAGAGCTTTTCCCGAACGTGTTTTTGTAGCACATGCACTCGGCTGCTCCTAGCTTTTAAAATAAATGCTAAACTGCCAAGACTACTTAATGTGGAAACTAACTTGCTGCTCAAGTCTGACTTTCTGGAGAAAACTCTAAGATCTAAGCAATGAAGATGGCCCAAAGCAGAGGAGACACCCCACCTGACTTCCCAGAGTAAAGTTTACACCAGCCACTGAGCTGGTGTATCAAATTTGTTTCATTAAATTAAACAACTTAATGACAATTCTAAAAACGGAACAGTTTTGGGACAAACGCGGGTGTTTTCAGGAGCGCAGAGAAGTCGTACGTTTGGCTGGGAAACGCCCGCGCTGAACTGTCCGGTCAGACCCGAATTCTCTGCGCGGTGTAACGAACAGCGCAGCGCCGTGTTTTGTGGAAGCAGATAATGGATTTAAGAGGTTGCCCTGTGAATCACAAAAGGTGCCGGAGAAGAGGCTGTGTACAACGGCTCGGCTCCCGCTGAATAAACTCTGGCTGCCTAGGCGCTGGCTGGCTCCACTTAATGAAAAGAACACATGGAGGATTGGAACGCGGTTCTCTGACAATAGGGTGATGTCAAATTAAAAACACAGGTAAAAACCCCGGTACAGGGCTTTGTCTGAACGGCAGAGAGCAGAGTGGTTTGGGTTTGGTGGGAGCAGGGGAGGAGGGAAGCGGGTGAAACGAGGGGACGAGAATTACAGAAAAGGACAAAGTTTGCTGGAGAAACTTGCACTAGATCCAGACTTTGGAAACTTAGGGATGGCCTCGAGTCTAAGGGCAGCACTGCTCACAGCTGGTTTAAAACGGGCAGTACTGCACCCCCGCGTGCCAGCGAAACGTGGAGTAGTGGAGCACGTCAAACCCAGCCCTAGTACTGCCCACCACAGAGCCCAGCAGCCGGCACACCCGCACAAAGTGTCTCTGGCTGACGAGGTGCCCTGTCAGGCCCAGCCGAGCCCTGAGCCTCGCGGTTTCATCACAAACTCCAACCACCTTCCCTGCGAAGCAGCAGCTGGAAAAGAAAATGGTGTGCAGTTTCTAATTCAATGGTGCGACACTATGAAACGCCTCTTAAAATGAGAAAGGGGACAATTCATGCTCTACAAACAACTGAGCACTTCCATTATTTATGGAAAATAACTGGCTTTTTGTGCACCCAAATGCCTTCAGCGGTGGACACCGAGGAACGGGAATGACCGCGTTATCCTGTTGAACACCTCCAGCGCGATCCTGCACCGAGATACGCTGGAGCTGCTGGTCCAGCCACGATCAGGAGCCGTTTGTTTCCAAAAACGGCCAGCGCCAGCCGCGCCAGATGGAAGCAAAAGAATACTGCAGCAGACACAGAGTAAGTGAGCCCTTAATCCTTGCCTGGACCTTGAGGAATGAGAGTTTACTTTCCACCTAATGAAACCCTGGGCACTATCAGGAATAAAGTCTACTAGAATTAGGCAATTCTACCCACTCCTCAGAGCAGAGACTTATACCAATGATCTATCACAGAACAATTCCCGCTTCGAAATTCTGACTTTTTGGTTTAATTCTCCTGCTTCCGAAACCCCAGGTGATCCTGGTCTTTGTTTTCTGGTCTCCCATGACAGACCAGTTTGTTGGAGTTTCTATTTTCTTGCTTGGCAAGAGACAGCACCGAAGCTCGCTCTCTAAGAGCACTGACTTCCTTACCTCCGGGGCTTCTCAAAGCAGGAGGGCTGCTTTTGTTTTCTCTTGATTACAAATACTTCGTACATTTTCAGCTAACACTATATACTTGACTAGGTTCCTATGAGCTCCTCAACCTGATTTGGGAGCATCTGTTTTCGATATAATTTGAACTGGAGGACTATTAGCAAGATTGGATTCAGACTCCAATCAAGGCAGAGCCCAGAAATGAATGTCATGTGCACGCTGGCACTGCACTCCTGGGGCAGGGCGCGGGGAGGGGAGCTTTGTGGCCGTCGTAGTTCCTTCTCAGAGCACATCATAAAGGCATCTGCAAATCTGCACATAACGTACCGTAAGGGTCATCAAGATCAAGTTCTAGGGGGTTTTGGGGTAAATAAATACTGGCTGGTTTATGTTTCCAGCTGGGGGAGGAAGAAAAGAGTCACTGCTTTGGTTGTGTAACAAAAGGCCTGAGCACATGGACTACGAGCCCCGAAACCCTCCAGCCTGCTCACGCCAAAGAAACTGCGTCCTTTCACAAAAGACAAAACTACAATTTATTTCACAACGGGCCAGGAACCACCGCTTGGCCTCACCACTGCAGTGCAGCGTTGTGTTCCCACGATGCGGAATGTTTTACTAACCCACCCACTCGAATCGCCACGGCTGGAGACGCCAAGAACCCAGATGGCTGTTCCCAGTGACGGTGTAATTGAAGAGCCCGTCCAAAGGCTGGGGTCGGCCGTCCCATCGCCGGTCTGATTGGAGTGCCTTATGAAACTACTTTAATCAGAAAGACAAGGCTGATGCCTGGGAATCATAACTTCTGGAACCGTTCCAGGTAAATCTGGTAAAGAACTTCCTTTTAATATGGAACGTATTAACACAATATGCTTCAGCACGGGCCTCAAATCACTCCTCATTTTATCCTGCTCTGCAGTTTGAGTTCATGGAGCTAAGCACCAAGATGTTTGCAGACACAGACCTAAACCCCGTACTTCAGGAGAAAGCAGAGACTCTCCACTCTTTGAAGTGAAACTAGGAGCCATAGTAACCAGACAGGTGACTATAACCCTGTAGTGAACAGCAAGACCAAATGCCACCACGATCCTGTTCTCCAGGCTTTCCAGGGAAAGTCCAGGGTTACTCTAAGCATTTTGCTTTTAACTTCTTGGTCACAAAATGCTAATGCTCAATCTAGAAGGAGCTCGACTAACAGTAACTAATACACTGGGGGGCCTCCTGTGTGTGTCCTCTGGAGAGAAGAAGAAGAATTACAGTGTTTTAAGTTTGCTCAGGACTTTCTAGTAACTGTGTAGGGTGGGCAGCCCTTAGCAGGACGCCCTGAGCACAGCTGCGGGATTCCAGAGGCACCCGCTGTCTCAGTGCATCTGGTTTTGCCCCAAATTACACTATTGTCCGAAACTAAGTTTGCCAAAATCTCATTGTCTTTCTCGGACGTTAATACGATCTTGCAATAACACAATTTAATCAAATGCTCAAGCTCAGGCATGTTTGGGGTTGGTTTTGGTTGGTTGGTTAGTTGGTTTGGGGCGGTTTTGGCTTTTTCACTTTTATCAGACAGCAAACCTAAGAAAAGCAGCACGATGTGCAAAGCCTCCCCCTTATACTTATAGTGTATTACTTATTGCCTACAAGATACAAATCAGCCTGTGCAATGTAGCTGTAACGTATTTTCTATAAAGTTGTTACTCTTATCAAGAAATACTATTATTAAAAGCATATGACTTATTGTTGAGAAAGAAGATTTTATGATCAGGTTAGAATCAGCGAAAAAATCTTGATTTTAAAAAAAAAAATATTCCACTTAATTTCTGATCTACTTATTACCAAGCCCACCCTGAGAAACCTCAGCTCTAACAGGAAAAGGATACCAAAACGTCCAGAAACAAAACTCCAAAGCTCCCAATGAGCCACGGAAGATGGTGTAGAAAGTAGACGGCCCGGAAGGACTTGGTAGCTGGCATCTTCAGGACAAGGCTCAGTCCGTACGTACAGTTTCCCAACATGGCTAGCGCGAACAGCAGGTAAGAGGTGCCTTCCGTTGATCTCCTCCGGAACTAAACCAAAAGAAGTTTTTACAAATACAAAGAAATGTTAAAACATGTCTCATGGCAGCTGGTTACAGAAGATTTTGGCGTTTTGTACTATAACATAGCCAAAGACTTTCAGCCATAGAGTCACAGCATCGTTTAGGTTGGAAAAGACCTTTGAGCCTCTCCAGTCCCCCAGTTCCCCAGCCCTGCCAGGTCCCCACTGACCCCTGTCCCTCAGCACCACCTCCACACGGCTGGGAAACCCCTCCAGGGATGGGGACTCCACCACTGCCCTGGGCAGCCTGGGACAGGCCGGGACAACCCCGATGGGGAAGAAATTGTTCCTCAGGGCCAACCTCAACCTCCCCTGGTGCAACCTGAGGCCGTTTCCTCTCATCCTGTCCCTTGTTGCTAGGGAGAATAGACGAACCTCCCCCTCGCTCCAACCTCCTCTCAGGGAGTTGTCGAGAGCCAGAAGGTCTCCCCTGAGCCTCCTTTGCTCCAGGCTAAAAGTCAGTCTTGTCCATCTCTTCCTGGGCTTGGAAATCAACTAATTGTTTCCATAATCAAGTAAAACATCTGTATAGGATTGACATTGTAAAACCTTTTGGTCTTTTGTTGTCTTTGGCTTTGGGACTTTTTAATATATTGATAGAGAAGAAGCTGAGAAAAGCAGTCAATAATGGCATCTTTGTGAAAAGGAACTAAAATTCTAAACCATTTTTCCTCTGATTCTAACTTTTGATCCCATGGTTGGTTACTTAAGGTAGAGCAGTTGAGGAAGCAAAGGGGAGATATCACTTGCTCATGACAACGACGACACAAAGCATGTTTCTGCTCACATCTATAAATACTTCACTTCCTCTTCCCCTGCCAACCCATCCTCTTCCAGCAACCAAAGACCATCACTCTCCTAAAATTCTCACCATCCTTCTCTGAAAGGTGGGGGGAGCAAAAATAACTTTTTTTTTCATTATCTTTTTAGTCACAAAAGTAAAGCAGGCTTTTGGGTTCAAGAGCATCCAACATTTAAAGCAAGAGAGAGTATTCTGTTAAATACAGACGTATACTTAGGCAAAAAACGTACTTACATTTTTATACAGCTGAGGAAATCTACTGCCCAGGTAGAACACACAGGAGATATAGCCACAAATGAAGCCTGACATTTCAATCATATCGAGAGAGCGCTGGAAAAGAAAGGCACACGTGTTTTGGTAAGAATGTTTTCAGGCATTTCAGAGGATTAAACTGAGAGTCCACTGACTGATTTTGTGGACAGAACTCCTTTCAAAGCAGCTCAGTGCTGCTCTTCAAATGGCCGGAGAGGGCTGGAAAGGGTTTAATCTTCATCTCACAACAATGCACACTGCTGTGTCATAGCCACGACCGAGATCAAAACCAGTGCCGGGCTTCGGGGTACGACACTCATGTCAATCCAGTCCTGCTAAAAAAGCCTGGGCTCAGTAACACAAACCAAACCACAGAACTGTAGCTACTGCTAGAAAATGAATGCTCCTGTCTGGAGAAAGCCAGATCCTCACTTCTCACCATTCAGCCGTTTTCTCGCTGTAGCTGTGTTTTGAAAACAAGCTGCTCCCCTGCTGGGCAATGCTGCTGGATTACAATTATTTACTGGCATTAGGATGAAGGGCATCAAATTGCTGTAGGAGCTGAGAACCCTCCTGCCGACCTGACAGCAGCTGCAGGTATGAGCATCATTTTCCGCTTTTTTTGATTTCCCTGTGACTGTGTAGTCACTACGCGGATGTCTCTGGTATTTAACACAAGCAGAACCACAACACAGCAATAAATACGCGTTATTTCGCAGAGCGGCACATCCTAACGACCCAAGGGACAGAACAAGCCCCAAACGCAGGAAGCTCCTAAAAGAAGCAATTTTATAACTTCTTTATTTTGGGATGGATAGTCCACGGTTAAAACACCCACCTGGGGTCACATTCATGATTTCTAAATCAGTGTCAGAAACCCAAGTTCTCTGAAGCTCAGAGGACACCACCTGTTCGGGACGCTTCTGGGTGGGATTTTTTTGGAGTGGAAGCAGGTATGAACTTACATCATTCCTCTCGATCACCGTACTCCGGTCGCGGTGTCTCAGTAACAGCTGACAGAGTAGAATGACACATAGCGCGACACACACCACGATCCAAGTGACACAGGAGCTCTTCAGGCGTTTGCTCCCTAGAATGACGTACAAACAAATTAGCTGAAAAATACCATCTGCTGTTGATTTGAGGCTACTTTGCGTTTGCAATAAAAATATGTAAATTAAAAGGTACAATTTCATGTATCTTTTTCTTGGCAGAAACGCGAGTCCGCCTCTTTCTTCTGGGCTCTGTGCCCACCCCTGCTCACTGTCACAGTTGTGCTGGGTCTTTGTGCAACAACTGAGGGCAGCAGTGCAGGAACGGGGGGAACTCGGGGCCACCCAGAGAAAATTTTCCTACTCGGCTTCTCTCTTACATTACCTCCTAAAGGTTTAGGATTAAATACGAGCTGAAAAACAGAAAACAGCTAAGCAGAATAGAAACAGTTTCTTCATTAAAAACCGCAAAAGCAAGGATATCCGAAATTTAAATTAATGAATATATCTTTAAGATAAGTATGTCATTGAAGTGCTGCGCTGGAGCAGTCACTCTGTCCATGGTTCGCTAGGTGTCGAGCCTTGCCGAGACTCACATCTCCAAAGACAGCTACAAGACAACCTGAGAATGGCAGACAGGGACTCTGGAGCTCCGCTGTCTTCTGTGAGATGCTGGTGAAGTCCTGCAGGCGCTGTCACCGGTGGAACTAGTGCCTGTGTGGCATTAGCAACCCGCCCTCGAGATCTGGAGTCTAAACCACAACGGCTTAGCCGTGCTCGTCCACAGGCTGCGCTCCAAGATGCAAAATGGACCAACTTGTCTGGGGTACCCGCTGCAGAACTGGGCATGGAAAAGGCCTCTTCTGCGGCTCTGCTCACAGCACCACTCCTCCCTGTCCAGCTATGATCCCATCAGGCTGAAACAGGCACTGGCAGCTCCCACGCACAAAAGCCCGTGTTTGTTTTCAAGGGGAGGCAGCAGGAAGGAAATCTCTTCCGCACTGACCTATCTCCAGGTTTATGATCAGTTCCATATTGAACGAATCTGCTCTATCCCTATTTCGTCTGCTGGGCAGGCATCTGGTTTACTTCAGCTTTTTGTTACCTCTGCTGCACCATGGATTTTCTTTTGATACTTACTTTTCTTTCGTTCTTTTTTTTTTTTTCAGATTGATGAGTTAATGTTTCTGATTTGATACAACATGAACCAAGCTTTCAGTCTTCCATTTCAGTCAAAACAGTAGTCCATTGGTAGGCTGAACACTACAACTACTGCCAGGCCTTTACGGAGCACTACTCAAGTAATTTCATTCCCCTTGAATATGTTTTTTAACTGGATGCATTGAAACAGAACACACGAAGACATCAAGATATTTTATGCTATAAGCAAATAAAGTCCGGTTTCAATCAACATGGAGGAAACTAACTGAGCCCCACAAAAAAGAATGGTTGCTTTCAACGTAGGCATGGGTTTAGATTGCTATAAGCAGATAGTAAAACCATGAAGTAAGTTAAAACGTGGAACCAGATTCCAGAGAACTATTGCGTTTCTTATGTCTATATAAACTGACACTGCTACACAGAAAATATTTATGGATATGTGGATAAGAAAGGAGAGAAGAGAGAGAGAAGAAGAAGAGAGAGAGAAGAAGAAGAGAGAGAGAAGAAGAAGAGAGAGAGAAGAAGAAGAGAGAGAGAAGAAGAAGAGAGAGAGAAGAAGAAGAGAGAGAGAAGAAGAAGAGAGAGAGAAGAAGAAGAGAGAGAGAAGAAGAAGAGAGAGAGAAGAAGAAGAGAGAGAGAAGAAGAAGAGAGAGAGAAGAAGAAGAGAGAGAGAAGAAGAAGAGAGAGAGAAGAAGAAGAGAGAGAGAAGAAGAAGAGAGAGAGAAGAAGAAGAGAGAGAGAAGAAGAAGAGAGGAGGTACGTTTTTCTGGAACTAGAAGCAATAGGCCTAAAAACTTCAACCAGAATTTGTACAATCTACTTTTTGATCCCTCTGAAAAAAAAAAAAATATTTAAATGCTGTAGAAAATATCCAAGTAGAGTGCGTTACATTATGGAGAACATTTTCATTGTGGAGAAACCTTACACTTTGTCATCTTCTGATGCTTGAGCTTATAGTAGACAAATTGTGAGATCATAATTATATCCATGTTAACATAAAAAACAGCAGTGACAATCTGAAAGAGAAGAGACATTTGCTTGTTCAGTATAGAAGTAGCTCAAAACACCTTCACTGAACTGCATGGAAAGTTTCCTTCATAACCATCATGTGAATGACAAACACCAAAGCACTGCCAAGAAAGAAAAAAACCCCCAAAACATAAAACAACCCTCTCCACCCTTGGGTCCTTCTGCAGCTTGGGAAGACTTCTGCTGACACAGACCTCTCTCTCTTTCAACTGAGAGTCAAAAATAAACCCCACAGATAAAAAAGTTTCAGCCACAATTAATGTACAGCTGAAAACGACTGTTCCCTCCCCTTAATGAAGAAAATCGATTTTCAAATTAGTCAGATCTGAACAGCTTTGAACTAGTACTTCTCTGTTAGCAATTTTCCTGAAAAAAACCCACTCGATCCATTACAAGTCAAACACCACAACTTCCTTCCAGCCCCTTCCAGCCCCCTTTGCTCTGAAGCTGAAGCTCAAATGAAAATTGCCCACTTCATTCATCATGGAGTAACCCCCAGTCAGCCTTCTGAGATCAGTTACAGGTGTGAAACGGTTCCTGGAACACTTAACTGTATCAGTGCAAATGTCTGGGAAATTATGACTGACTTCCTAGGTGGTAAATCAGCGAGCACAACACAAAACTCTTCGTTCCCAGCGTGTACCTCGCTGAGCAATATTAAGTTATCCTAGAGCTAAAGAGGCAGTTTGAAAACTGAAAAATAAATCAAGCAGTAGAGATAGTGGCAGATTACCTGAATCGGCAGCTGATGTGTTAAATAGCAGCCTACGAAATTGGTGAGGTCTCCAGCTATCCAGCAGAGCAGGAAGCCCAAAGACAGCGCCTGATCCACTCTCCCGTTCTGACAGGCGACGTAAATTTGACTGGCACAAATCCCAGAAGCAGTTGTAAAACAGCGTAAGCAAAAAATCTGTAATAAGCTCGGAAGCACATGTTTGAAAATCTGAATAATGGAAGATGAAAATTCGAACCACACGGGAGCTATCCCAGCCACACTCCCGTCCCTTCCAGGGAGAACTCGCTATCCCTAGAGCTCACCATGGCTTACTCTGCCGTTACAAAAGGCTCAAATCACCACCTCGTTACCGTGCCGTGCGCTCCTTTGCTGCGGCCGGCACTGAAATACCATCTTCTGGACACCAGAACTACGCCATCAGCAGTTCCTATCCATCTGCGGTAAATACCTGTGGAACCCTGCCAGCAGAAAACCCCTGCTACTTAACACGGAAGGGCTGAAACCGAACCGAGCTCACGGTGACACTTACGCCTCTCCATTCGAGAGCCGTTCCTCGGCTTCGCAGCGGGGCCTGGGAAGCCATCCCAAACGCCGAGTCCATCAGATCTACCTTGAATTCCACCCTCACGAACATGACAGTTTTAACGTAAAGCCCCTTTTCACTAATATTTCAACTAATATTTCTGAAGCTCAACGGCTTACTAGGAGTGGTTTTGTTCTGCCTCGTGCCCACAGCCCTTTCACTAGTCCAGTAAATTACATCCTCCTTATGGGGACAGACTTTGGAGTCAGCCCTGTTTTGTTTGGGCCAGGTTCACTGTCTGGGAGCACTTCTACTCGTCCTTTGTCATCTCCTACCTACACATTCAAACCCTGACCCTAGTGCCAGGGACCAAACAGCCACGGATTTAGCGCTACCAAAGCGCTACCTCATGTGGCCACTCCTAACCCTCTCCTAGCCCGAATTTCACTGGCAGGAGCCAGCACGACAGTCCTGGTGACACGGCACGTGGTTTAAATAAACTCCGAGCCAGATTCCGTGGCGAGTGTGCCTGGGTGCGCACCCCCATCTCGGGGAGGAGGAGCTAAGGGAGAAGCGGTGATTTATTCTCATTTGCGCTAAGTGGCAGAGATCAGTGTCGAGGCAGTACAGCGCAGTACATCAAGCTCATTTGTCAACCACCAAGTATTTTTGCAAACATGAACAACATGCTTCTGCGGCAGATTGGATCTGTATTATGCAGAGAGAGAAACATATCCAAGACAAAATATTAAAAAAAAAAAAAAAAAGAGGCAGCTTTTGAAAACAGCTTCGGGCAAGATTACTCATGTCGGAATCTGAGGCCAGCTGAAGAGTTTAAACTTACGGTAGTGCAGCAAACAGAAAACAGACAATGGAAATCAGCCCCATGACGACGCTCCAGTACTCCCACGCGTTCTCCACACATTCTTCCAGGAGATGCCAAATCCACGGCGTTCCGTTTACGCACAATCTCCTGCTCTCTGCTGGGGAGATATTGAACGCGGGTGGATACGGCCGGGAAGCCATCGTTCCTGCACCGAGATTCGGCTTCAGAAGTTTATTTCTGCCTCCGTTTTTACCCCATGCAAATCCGCTAATCCATTTACTGGTGCTGAATATCTTCTGTGAAAAGAGCTCTGCATCCAGACGGATGCTCAATATCACAGGTCTTTCCAGTCTCATAAACGAACCTGCCAAATCCAGAGAGACAAACACAGCCGGTGTGAATAGGACGTGAACCGTGGTTGTGCTCACAGAAGAGAAGTCCGACTTCCCAGAAAGAAAAATACTCTGTGCTCCATCACATTCATTAGCCCTTGACAAGTACGCAACACTCCAGAGTTATACCACGATATCGTGTTATGTAGTAGCCCAGAGCAAGCAAGGAAAGCGCAAGGAACTAGCAGATAGCAAATGTAGGGTACCAATGCCCCCCAAATCAAACACAACAGTATGATAACTTCCAACCCCAACCACCCAATGCTTCTGGGAATACGGCTTAAATTTTGAAGCAAGGGAAGGGTGGGTTTGACATCTGAAAATACTTTATTGTAGCCAATTATGAAAATTCTGGATATTTTTTGTTCTTGCTGAAATATCCACCCGATTTGAAATGTCAGCATTCGCTTCGAAGGCTACAAAATTCAAGAAAATGTTAACAAAAAAGAGAATTATCTATTACTAGTTCTTGAAACTTCCTGCTGACAAAAACCAGCCAATACCCTACTTGTTCTGATGATCATTTAATTCCTCTGAAGGTTAGTAACTCCTCCTGCAGAGGAGTCTAAAATCAACATGCTATTAAGGAAAAAAGCCAGAGCAGCTGCAGTGTTTAAAAAAACAAAGCAACAAGTCAGAACAACACAAGCAGGTTCAGCTGGTTAGTACTTAACGGCAGACGCAGAACCAGTAACTGGAAAGATGGTCAAAGCTTCTAAGACCACTTGGAACACCTCAGGTGCGCAGTGAATTCAGGGAACAGGGAGAAGTAACACTGAGCATCCCTCTGGCAGTGAACAAAGTCACACAGCATCTCACAGTCCCCAAAGGGCTGATGTCTGCGGCTGGGATTTTTGATGTTCTTCATGCACAGGAGGACAGGGCTTGGAAGGGCTGCCAACACGCCCTGTAACGGGTTGGGGCCACCCTCGTTATGCATCAAACTACTTTCAAACCTTGATGAAGTTTCAGAAAGTTTGTTTTTATAGAGTTCACCGTAAAGTAAGGACTCACTCTGCTAGTCGTTGAGGAACCTGCTTTTTCTTTTCACAAGACTCCAGGTGTCTGCGGCACTAAACGCTGGAACAGGTTTCCTGCAGAAACTTGCTGGCTCTCAAGAGAGCTGTCATCACTGGACCTAAACCAATTAAACGACAGAAAAAGAACACGTATTCACGACTGAGAATTCACCTTTGCTGTTCGATACAGCCAGCTTATGCTGGTGAAATTATTCCACTCCGTAGCCATCTCTGAAAATCATTTTTAAGTCAGAAAAAGAAGCTGTCAGTATGTCCCAAGCAGCAGCTTTGCCATGCTGGAACTGCAGCGGAGCAGGGTTTTACCACCCACCAACAGGGGGGAAACACCACAGCACACATCATACCTAGGAGGCAGGTTTTAGGCATGACTTTCAACCATTCGTAACCACTGTCACAAACCCCAACAAACCCCCTCACTCATTTCATGAGGCTTCATCCCAAGATGTCCATTTCAACATCAGCAAAACTCCTCGGACGCAAAATAAATACAGAAGAAATAGATCACGGTATTCTAAAACCATTGATGAAAAATTAGGTTTAACACAGTATTTAAACCCATGTCAAATATCGTAACTGCCGTCGCACTCACGTTCTCTTATGAGACCGAGGACTCCATGGCAGTGAATCTATATACAAGGCCACTCCGACTTGCCCATCCGATCCGCCGCTCTAAACGCCCGTGGCTGGCATGGAAAACCGAACCGATTTGGAAGCGACGGGAATCAGAGAGGCCGCTTACACCTCCCAGACGGCTGAAGACTTGAGCTTTGGCCTCCTGCCGCACAACACACTCGACACATTTCAAGCACATGGATGTTCTTGGGTTGTTATTACTCAATGTTTACGCAGCAGTGGTGATGCTGGTCCTTGTGACCGTATTCTTAATCTTACAATAATTGCGGTTTTCTTATATCCCCAGCGAAGCACTGTCCCGGTCAGAGCCCCATCCCCAAACCCAGCAATCCCAGCAGCACCTAGAACAACTGGATGCCGTCAACTAACCGTACTGGCCACAAAACCCGAGCTCCTCCTGCCTTTGCTGGGAAGGCAAAAGGCAACAGTGTCAGTGCTTGATCTCCAGCTGTTTTCACCCCTGGGTGTGCCGTATGAGAATACGCCCTTCACCAACAAGCTGGTTTTTGACTCGTTCAGCTCAAAACCAAACTGGTGTTTGAGCTAGACCAATAGAGAGGGATCCCTCCCTTGCACGGAGATTTGCATTTTCCCTTAACCTTCCCTTTTCCTTTGCTGCACCTGAAAAGATAAGGAAACTGCTGTTTAAGTTCCCAGTGATGAGAAAAACAACTAATATTTAAACGTGATTTGTGTTCCTGTAACAAATCCCTGCCCATAGCTTCATATTCTTTTATACTACTGCCCCAACAGTAGTTAAGACATTTGGAAAAGTTAGAGCAAAGTTCTTATTTTCACACAACAGTTAACTTGGAACCATGAGATCACACCTTTCTGGAAAGGTTGAGTCTAAAAACCTTTCTAGCATAAAATACTTAGCAATAAGGGGTCAGTAGCTTGAGACTCCTGTTTGGACACTTTTTTCTCATTGTCACACCTTATTCTGAAGTAAAAATGTGCTAACAAATAGTCAGCGGTTTAGAAGTGAAATCCACTTCACCGGGAACAGCTTCACAGCACAGCCGAGCAAAAGCAAGATTTTCCTGGAACGCAGGAGACTTGGCACCGATCCTCCGCCTCGCCTGCTGCCCGGCTGCCACGAGGGTCCGCGTGTCCCGGCTGCCGCGTGCTCCTGGACGTCAGGCCCTGCCCGTAACGGGCGAAGGTGTCGGACAGGGGTGTTTGCCGGATTTGCAGGTTCTGTAAAGAGCGGCTACTACAGCTCGACATCCAAAAGGATTCGAGATTTAATTACTCTTGGGGGAAAGGAAACAGTGGAGCAAAACTCAGGAGTAATTCCGGGCTTTTTCAAACACTTCCCAGGATTAACCTGGTCATGGTCTTTGGTCTCCATCATCTCCGAGCACGTTTTTACCCGCTCCTGACTGCCAGCCCCGCGCCTTCAGCGCTGGCGATGAAGCAGGGCCGGCTCTGCCCTCCGCAGGAAGCCCAGCTCTCACAGCCCGCTTCCGACTCAGCGCATACGAACAACGGAGCGGCGGGCGGCGCCTGTCCTCCGCGCAGCCCCGCGGCCGCGCAGCCCCGCCGCCCGGAAGCCCCCGGCGAGCACCCTCCCTCGGGGACGGGGGTCCGGCAGGCAGCGGCCGCTGCCGCCGCGCCTGGGCGCCCCCCGGGCCATCCCCCGCCCCCCGGCCGGTGACTGCACTCGGTCATCGCGGGAGACAGGGGAACGGGGGCGGCGGCGCTGAAGGAGCAGGAACTGGGCAGGGCTGTAGGGGCGGGCAGCGGCGCTGCGGCCCCGCGCACATGGCAGCGCGGCCCCGGCGGACCGGACCGGGCCGGGCCCGGCTGCGGAGGCGAAGACACGCACCCGAGCGGGGCAGGCACCGACCTGGCGAGGGCTGCTGCTGCTGCTCCGGGGATCCGGCCGGACCCGGGGATCCGCGCACCTCTCGCCGCCGCCTCCGCCGGACGGCGGTTTCGCCGCACGGAAGACCCTGCGGGCAGGGAGGGGGTTACGCACCCGCGCCCTCGGCCACCAGCCCCCCGGCGCCCACCCCGACGGCTGCCCGGCAGGGCGGGAGGGAGCACTGAGCGGCCCGCCTGCCCGCGCTGCCGCCGTCCCTCCCCTTCCCCCGCGCCGCGCCCGGCGCCGCCATGAGCCCCCGCAGCGGCGGGGCCCGGGCGCCCTCTGCGGGCGGGCCGTGGGGCCGGCTCGGCCCGGCGAGCCGGGGCCGCGGGACCCCCGGCCGAGCTCGCCCCGGGGAAGGGCGGCAGGTGTTTTGAACTAAAGAGGGTGGGTTTAGGCTAGACATAAGGAGGTCGTTCCCGCGGAGCGGGGAGAGGCCCTGGGCCAGGCTGGCCGGCGAGGCGGGTTCCGCTGGCCACGACGCTTGGCCGCTCTGCACCGCCTCCGGAGCGGGGCGGTGGCGGCCCGCGGTGCGCAGCGGGCTGAGGAGCAGTGCTGGGCTCTCTGTGTGCTTTTGGACAGGCGGATTTTGAAATACTTCGATAGGAGAGAGCGTTGTGTAACGTAGTGAATTTTTACCATAACTTTGCTCTCTGTCCTGGTAGGGGCTCATCGCTTCTGTGGTCACTGCAGCCCAGCTCGTTGCCGCGGGCTGGAGAGCCCTTCCCGGCCAGCGCCGGGTCCCGGCCCGGGGCAATTCCCTGCTCACGGCCAGGGGACTCGCCTGTTGCTGACGGGCGAAGCGTGCAGGTTTGTGACCGTTCCAGTAGCAGACGGACTCGGGATGTGTTGGCTGAGGAGCTCGGGTGGGTCCTGCTGGATGGGGTCCGCTGGCTGCCCGCACAGAGCGGGAGGCGAGGGGACATGCTGGAAGGAGCCGTCTGCTCGGCAGGACTGGCTGCAGGGGACTTGTCTCCCCCGCCTCCCCGCTGCCTGCAGAAAAGCCATCCCCCTGTCAGTAACCCGTGTGGGGCCTCGCCCAGAGCCGGCTGTGAACCCGAACCGCACAAAGGGTCACGGGAGGGGATGAAGTGACCTGCAGATGCACCTCGTAACAGCTGATGAAGGCAATCAAAATCTGAGAGACGGGGTAATGGAACCTGAACGCCTTTGTGCTCTGAGGGCACCGGTGAGCCTGATGGCCCTCACCAGCCTCACCTGGGGCTTCCACCCACACCCGCCCAGCTCAGCTCAGGTGGCGGCCCTGGGGCCAGCAGAGCTCAGACCGCTGCTGTGGGCAGCACGGCTCCTGGATGGACCCTTCGTGCAGGCACGTTACCGCTTGTACCCGGCCCCGTGATGGGCTTTGGACCTACGCTGCAGCCTCGTCACTGGCCTTGTCTCCTCTTGCTCCTGGCTGGACTTGCCTGGGCCTACCTGGGACCTGGCGCATCGCTTGACTCCCCCGGGCCGCGCGTGGCCGGTGTTGCCTGCGCCCGGCTCTGCGAGGTGGAGCCCTGATGGTGAGGAGCGCCTGTGCTGGGACTCCTCGCTGCGCGCGACTTGCCTCGCTTTAGGGTACCGAGTTTTGAGGATTTCTCTTTCACTGGGTTCGAGTACTTCCATTATTTATGTCAAAACCCATGTACCATTAAATACACGAAGGTAAGCGTGCTAATCAGATACAATTTGTTGACCTCAAAATAAATTAAAATTTAAAATTTAATTTAAAATTAAAATTTAAAATAATGTTAATCGTAAGGGAAAAGGAGTAAAGTAGCAATTTTTAGGTGGAAGAACACTAAAAATACCTCCAAAATCCTTCCAGAGACTAGAAAACCTTTTCAGAATCGGAGGTTGGCACTTGTAGGTTTATCCAGGCCAGCTGCTGTCGCTGCTCCTGGAACAAACGTGTCTCCTATGTCACCAGCTGTGTTTTATGACATCTGCTTAGAGAAGAAATGACTAAAGAGAGGGCTCTGTGCTGAAAGACAGGCAATTATCCCATAAATGTAGACGATGTTAAAAAGTGCTGTACAACATTATATATTTATAGATACAGTTTTGTTCTACTGTCACATAACAAAATGAATAATACATTAGCCCAAGAACTTGTCGTGAAGTGAATTTCTTTGTGCCTTGCCATTAAAATAAAAAAGTCCTTGGTCTGTGTATATGCGTGACGTTAACCCTTTCCTGGGAGCGTTGTGGAGGGTGGGTGAAGGTACTCTTAGATGGTAAATTTGAAGCAGACTTAATAAAGGTGGAATAATGAAATTTGTCAGAGATTTGAAGATGTTCGGGAAGATTTTTACAGGCTTTTTTTCTGTTGCTGAGATGTGATAAATGGAACTGATATAGGATGTTATTTGGACAAGAAAATGCTGTTCTTTTTTACTCTATTGTCAGAATATTAAAAATAATATTTTTAACCAGCAGGAAAGAGTTTCTTTGCAAGAATTAGAACGTGAAATTGAAGAAGATTTATTTAAGCATCAGAAAATTTCCAGGTAAGGCTGGCAGCTGTGTTTGACCAGTTCTAACTCTAGAACATGATTTCTCTCTTCTAAGTCACTGTATTGTTACAATACCAATGTCACACTTGGGTCTTGACTCATTGTGATGAGGTTGAGTCCAGTCACAACAGCCGTGCCTGCTCTGCAGTGCCTGCTGATGTCATTTTAAAGGCTGATTCTCAAAAGCAGAGAGTGAAAACATCTGAAAACCATGTGTGGAAAGCTGGGCCAGTGTCTGCAGGAGTTTATGGAGACGGAGGACTTTGAGTGATTCTTCTGGGGGAGGCTGAGAGAGCTGAGGTTGCTTCACCTGCAGAAGAGAAGGCTCAGGGAGATCTTACCGATGTCTAGAAATACCTGGTGGGAGGAGTGAAGCAGGACTCCTCAGCAGTGTCCAGTGATGGGATGGAGGGCAGTGGGCACAAGAAGAAATGTAGGCACTTCCAGCTCAGTGTAAGGAAAAACTTCTTTACTGCGGGGCAGGTCAAACACTGAAACAGGTTGGCTAGAGGGGCTGTGCGCTCGCTGTTGGTGGAGATGTTTAATTTCCAATGGGAGGTGGCCCTGACCAACTTGCTCTTGCTCACCCTGCTTTGAGCAGGGGGTTGGACGAGATGATCTCTGGAGATGCCTTTCAATCTCAACCGTGCCCTGATTCTCTGACTCTGAAATGGGGCAATGAATAACTAGAAAGAACAAGGCTGTTACTCCTATGGCTAAAGTTAAGTTCAAGGATCTGTTGACTGAAGATCTGGTACCTCCTAATAAGATCTCCTGAGTTCATGGTGTCTACCTCTGGTTTGTGTGGGTTTCAGTCTTTTTCCTACGTCTTTTCTTTCTTTAATTCTTGGCCTTCTGAGGAGGGAGAGGAACATCTATTTACAGTCTGATGAGGAAGACGAAAGGGACAATCTAACCTGACGAGTAGGAGAAAATTACCTTTGTGGTTCAAGTCAGTTAGACTGGATGTGGGAATTTCAGGCCCCAGCCTATATTCTTGTCTTGTCCCATGAGTCCTGCTGAGGTAAAAAAAGGAAACGCTAATATGGTTAGATGATGATGAAGCTGTTTTGGTGTTGAGCCTTGCAGGTGTTCTGCAGAGTTCTCCATGTAGATGCATGTGATGAGTTCGCACCTTTCAAAAGTAAGATTAAACTTATCTGAAATACCATTTATCTTGGAATGTGTTAATCTGATTTTTTTTTCTATTTTCTCCTTTTTTTCCCTAATGTAATTGACAGCGAAATTGCATTGGTTTACTGCTGAGATGGACTTGAAAGGTGAACACTGCATTTTCTATTACTTGATTTTAATGCAATGTGTACACCTCAGTATTTGATAAATTCAGACCTGCTGGGGAAAAACTGAGAACCACGTTATGGACACAAAGGATCAGATCTTGACTTATGCTGCAGAGACTATTGGTTTAAATTTTTAGTTTATAAGAGAAAAATGTTTCCTCTGTGCTTGTGTTTGGAAAAGTCAGGGGGCTGGTTTCATACTGGAGCTGTGCTGTGGGCTGTGTGCCACGGCTGGGGAGCAGGAGCTTCTCAGGTTAGGGACAGTGCTCAAGGAAAAAGACCACAGGTATAGTGGTTCCACCCAAAACCCCCCAAAATCCACAAACAAACCCAAACTATCAAAAAAACCACAAAGAAACTGAGGTCAGGAAAACCCTGTGAGGCAAACTTTGCTCAGGCTCTGGCCTGAGATGAAGCCAAGTGAACGCGATGGGGGAAGGCACTGGGGGTGATGGGGGAACTTGCCGGATGTGATAGGTTAGGGTGTGAGAGCCAACAAACTTACAGGTACGGGGGAGGTGGACTGCACAAAGGGTTAAGAGGGGTTGTTAGGAAATGATCAGACCTCCCAGATGATTTAGGGGGCAGTACTGAGGACCTTCTGGGGATGGGATGCTCGCAAGGCCAGCTCTAGGGTGTCTGGTCCAGGCTGCAGGCACCGGTGGCTACCTGCTGCGCCTTGATGGCACCAGCACCCTGTGGAATGGGCTGAGAACTGCCAGAAAAGAGAGTCCAGAGAAGAGTCAGCAAGAATGGGGGAGAAAAAAAATGGGGCAAGAAAACTTGAGAAGAGTGAGAAGCTCAAAGAGGTGTTTGCTCCCACAGGAGACGTTTGTGTCAAACACTGCACCAGAACAGGTCTGTTGTCCTCTCACGGAGCAGGAAGAAGTCTTTGGCTCCTGGGTAAATGCCTAATGATGAAGTGTTGAAAAGCTTTGCTTAGGGAAGCAAGATCAGAACGAGCGTGGGGTGTGCCTAGACCTGACAGCTCTGGCCTCAACATGAGGAGGTAGCTCAGATCATCTCAAGAATTTTCCAGTCCTACGTTCTTTACGGTTTCCTGCTCACTTATTTATACCGAGGCTTTCTTCCACAAACCGAGCAAACAACGCTTTCTCCTGGAAAGGCTCTCACAGCCAGATTAGTGCTGATATTAATTCATTTAAATAACTTGCCCCAGAGGTGCTGCCTCTCTTTTTTTCCTGCTGACCGGTTTCCTTAAGCCCCCAGATACTTGCCACTGCTTAGCTGTGATGCTGTTACTGAATAATTAAGAGTTTCTGGTGGAAGTCCTCTTCCTCTTGTCTTTCTAATCATTGTGCTCATCAGTGAGGTACAGTGTTAATGATGGGTAGCTTATTAAGCATCTGAACAGATGTTTTAGTGTTTTGTTTTTTTTAACACTGGCTCTTACTGCAGCGTCTCTCCGTGGCCAAGAGGAGAACCTGTGCACCAGAAAGGCGTGAGCACGCGGTATCACGTGTGCTGCTTCTCTTCCTCGTAAGTTAACATAGCTGCCCCTGTTAGTTTTCAGTGTGCCTCTGTGGTCTGGATTATCTGGTTTCATTAGCAGCTTGGCGGGCAGGTGTTTAAAATTAATAATCCCTGTTAGCCCACAGACGTGCCGGGGCTGAGGGGCAGCTGGACGCTGTGCAGAACCAGCCCTGGCTCCAGCCGCGGGTCTCTGCGGCAGATGTGCCCTCGCTGCTGCCCTCTTCACTCGCGGTGGCTGAGAATAGCACGTCCTCAGGGTTCCTTATCAATACTGCTTGACCGTCCTGCTTCCAGGACCCTTTTAGCCGCTGCTGGCTCTGGACCAGCAGCCAGGAGTGTGAACACCTCTTGGATCAGTCCCTGTGGTCAGGCGGTTTTTCTTCCGCGTGGGAGCAGCTGCCTTTGCTCTCTCCGAGGGCGAGTTTTCTCGACTTCTGCTTTTGGGGACAGAAGACAAGGGTTACTTGGGCTGTCATCAACAGTCTAATTCATTTGTCCTGGCTATCCTTAAAAAAACCTTTCGCTGAAGCCAAATGCAGATTCCAACCCATTTGGGTATTTCAAAGTAGGAAAAACATACAGAGTTCCAAGAAGTGAAAAACACAGCAGGAGCTGCTAAAGTGCTCCTCAGCTTGCAGAGCCCGTAACTCTGGTGGCACAAATCCAGCACTTGCTATTCTGTGTGGCGCAGGGTATAAAACCTCAGCGGTGGAGTTGTGCAGCTCGATCAGCACGGTTCACAAACCACGCGGCTCAGCTAAGAAAGCCCTGTAAGGTGGGAAACAACGGGCATGGAAAGGGGCGCCTGCAGTAGCGAAGTGCGGAGCTCAGCTGGAAAACGGCGCAGGTGGTTAAGGAACGTGTTACCTGATCTGCGAAATGTGAGTGCGGGAGTGTGCGCGACAGAGGTGGGTGCGTTTGTGCCGTTTGTCTGTTGTGGCCAGGGAGGCTGTGGAGCGTCTGACCATGGTCAGACGGAGCCATGGGGACACTCGGGTGTGTTTCAAACTGTCTCCAAACCAGCAGTGGCCGTGAAGAAATGAGCGCGCAGACTTCTTCTGTTTCCTCTATGCTTTATCAGCGGGATGGCACCTCGGTGCACAGCAGATGCTGTCTCTTGTGATGCAGATGAGGCTTTTGCAGCAGTGGAGCTGCTGGGAACCAGCCCTGAACCTGGCTACCCAACAGCTACCGGGGCTCTGGGCTCCTCTGAGACAGTGGGTCAAATCCAGTAGTTTTTAGACTTCATTTGGGGAAAACCTCTTTTAATTTTGACAGGAGCTTTGACTTTGTCTGGTACACAGGATTTGACCTTTAGAAATAAACAGCTGTTCTGAAAGTGCCAAACGAGATTGCTGTGCTTTGCCAGCGAGTGGAGTATAACCAATATTTAGTATGGAAAAAATAGAATAGTTAGAAAATAGCTTTAGTAATTAATGTTTCTATCAAATTCCATATTGTGTTGACATCTATAATTTTTTATTTGGCAGGACAGTTTACAATCCTGAATAACCCACTTAACGTGTGAAACTGCAAGAACACTAACGACTGGGCTGCTGCTGGTCAAGTGCCTGGCCCAGAAATGCGCTGTGTTCCCAAACCAAAGACTACGTCATAACTGTTTGCGTGGTTCTCCTCTTCTTTGTCTGGGACAGCACATGGGCACAAGGTAACTTCAGGAAATACCTACTGGGAGGACAAAAGGCTGTAGATCCTTGTAATCGCAGAATCGTTTGGGTTGGAAAAGACTATTAAGATCAAGTCCAGCCGTTAACGCAGGATACCCTAATGACAATAAGAGTCTCTCGTTAACTTCCGTGAGCTTTTGAGAGGCTCTATTGTTTCTGGAGTGAAATTATTTCATCCTCACAGGAATGGAAACACCAGGATGTGTTATGGTAGAGGAAACATTGCATCCAGTTCTGCAATTCGTGGGTGAAACTCCTAATATGTAGGTGAGAGGTGTAGCTGTGAGTTAATGAACTAACTTACTTACAAGGGAAATGTTTTCACGGTCCTCGAGGTATTTGTATCCTTGCTGATTCCATCAGAATCAAAGGAATGTCACCAGGGTTTAAAAGTACGAGTGGATTGGAGGAACATTCATGCGTGTCTTGCTCGGCAAGGGTTGGAGAGGCATGAGGCACGAGTTAAAGGACAGTGAGAGGCGGGACCTCATCCTGTGCTGGATCTGTCCTCTGACAGTGCCACCACCGGGGACTGACCACCAGCTCCTGCAACGCGGAGCAGGATTTTGCTGCATGAACTTGTTATTTATCACAGCACAGACTTTAACTTCAAAATCAGGTAAGTATTAGTCAAACCTGTGAACCATCTGGAGGTGTGAGCTGTGATTAGTGTTCTCCTCAGTTTTCCGTGGCTGGCTCTTGGTGTACAAGATTTTTGGCATCCAGACGGGCTGCAGGGACGTAGACCTGTTTTTTCCATTAGCCTTTTATGTTTGTAAGTTAGGAGGGGGTTGGATTTTTACAAATCCCCTAAATTAAAGAGTCTCCAGCCTGACTGTGAAATTAATAGAGCTATCAAAACCCACTGCCGTTATACAACAATTGTTAATAATTTACAAGCAAACTTCTGCAAGAACAGTATTGTAGCTGTGAGCATTGTCGTTATTAGCATTAAAATGCTTTGTCTGGGCAGGAGATAACATGACTCATTTAGGCGAAATGCAATGAATATGGAATATGCTGTTTCCCTTCACCAGTTAGGGGACAGAGAACAACAGCCTGTCTCTTTCCTAACAAGATGTTTATTTTTAAAAGTCTCTAACAAATATTTTCAGGGCTTCTGTTTACAAAGGATGTAAATTCATCATAGCTGTTATAATAAAAGTTTAAACCCAAGGTTTTTTTTCTAGGATGAGAAAACTATTTTCATAAAGTGAATTCTCCTTTCTCAGGTAGTGAAAAGTGTCTGAAAATCTTTTTGTTCTCTTATCACAGTGTCTTGTTTTGCCTTATTCCAACATTCTTACCAGGTGCATTATATGCCTTGGAGTTGAGAGCTGCTCAAGTGCATTTTGCTGTCTCTGCATTGGTCTTTCCAAGCGTATCCTGGTCCAGTGGCAGTTTCTTGGTTCTCTGTGTAGTTGATGACAATTTTTATAAATATTTATATTCTTGTAAGTCAGAGAACATTTCGGATGACTGTGCTGGGTGGTCTGAGTCAGTTTTCTCGCTATATTCTTTCACATGCCATCTTGCATTAGCCAAGATGTCATTGTCTTAGTGACGTTAATGATTTATAGCAATGAATCCATCAACAAAAAAGCAGAAGAGCTAAGGTATGACTATGTCAGGGTGGTGAAGGGTGATGCTCCATGGCAAACCTCTGCAGAGAGCATACAGGTCGGAAGGGATCTAGCTGGGAAGCGGCCAGGTCACCGCCTTGCTCCGTGGTAATGCCATCAGCCTTCTTCTCAAAGCTTGTTTGGGTCTTTCTCCTTGGTCCATCCTTTGCTGCCCCAGACTGCTGCCTGTCTTGGTTCTCTTGTTGACTGTATGGGTAATTTTGGGAGCAGAGCGCATTCACCTCGGAGGAGGAGGAACCCCTTTCTGCTGTCAGCCTTGTGACAGGAGGAGAACAGCTTGTCTGAGAAGACAGAGAACACCAGACTTACCCTTTCGGCATGGTTATCAGAAAAGCGATTCCAGGTACGTCCTCTGAGGGCTGTCATTAGCTACAAGCGTAGCTGTGTCTTTCCTTCCATGTGAAGAATTAACAGACTGTCAGACACAGGGCGGGGAGAATGTTCCCTTGGTTGCTCTCAGAAGTCAAACGTAGGCTCACCATGAGTGGAGGAATCAGCCTCTCAATTCCTACTGTGCAATGACTTAAGCAGTTTTTGGATGCAGAAGTAAAATCCAGGACCCCTGTTTGTGCTCTCTAGTTAGACCATGCTGCCTTTTGAAACTGTTTTTTAAAATTCTCCTGTTCAGAGAATGCTTTTTTGAGGGAGAATATTCATGTTCTGCTGTCATCTCGGAGGTTCTTTACAGCCTCGTAGAGGTAGGAGAGGAGCAAGCTGTGTTCTTCACTCACAGGTTAAATTAAAAGGAGGATGTAGAGAACACATAACTGCATTTTATTTGAAAAACAACAACAGTGCCTTTAACATCCTTAGAAGTATGTGGTCACCCACCATTAACTTTGTATTTGGTTGTAGAGGCCATGGTGGAATGAACAGGAGCAAAAAAGCTGTTTGGAGGATTTGTCATCAAAATTGAGGTCTTGTACGACTGAATGTGTGTTCAATGGAGCAGGTTATTTTAAACTGTGTCATTTATAAAGCCATTCTGTTTTGCCCTGACAGGAACGGTACAAACGTGCCTCCTCATTATCCTTGGGCAAACAGTCTGTCTTTCCTCCCAGCAGCTGGCTAAGGGTGCCTGACCTTCCCCTGTGCTGTTTGAGAGCTGGTTCTTTTGATACTGCTTCGGCTGTTCCTAGAAAAGCGTCAGTGCTGGGACACTCCCAGAGCGGGTTTGCTCCTGTGCTCTCCCAGGAGAGGAGGATGCAGCCAGTGCTGGTTCCAGTAGGATCCTTCGGGCCTGTGTGTAGGGTAGGCTTTAGTTACGGGTGATTGGTTGGGAAGCTGGAATTAAATTATCAAAGGAAAGTGAAGGGGGAAAGTATCCAGATGTGCTTAATGGGGAAGGAAAGCATGTTCAGCTTGCGTGCAGAATGCCGCCGGAATTATTCAGAAATCATTTCTCTGCCGCTGTTGCCGAGTTTTGGAGGTGCTCAGGTAGGTCCTGGGTGCTGGTTCCACCTGGGCAGTTACACTCCCTAGGGGCTGGCTGAAGCTCTATGACTTGGTGAGGTGCCACGGCTGTCAACGGACAGGATGCATTTCCTCCAGTGTCCGGCTCTGCCCCGGTTTTCACTTTTGGCTAATGCTCCTCCAGAGACACTGAAAGGGTCCGGCCTTCTAGCCCGCTTCTGAGAAGAGGCCCCATAAGTAATATTAACTTCTGCAATTTCCTCGTTACTCCTAAGCAAGTTATTAATTAACTGAATGTAACCACTGGCTGTTGATAAATCCTTCTAACTAATTCAAATTCCATATCAAGCTCGGCATGCTTTCGCTCAAGCTGCTGCCGAAGTTAAGCTTTGTGCAGAATTAGTTCTGATCTGTTTTTGAGTGCCGGAGTCGGGGAAAACAGAGAGAAGATATTTGTTTGCTTGATTCCACATGACAACTCCAGGGTAACTGAATAGACTGTACGGTTGGTTTGACAAGGCTGTGCACCCAGCCAGCAGCCTCGCATACCAGAGACAGGGGGATGGAAGGGGGACTGACAACTGTAATGGATTTTATCAGGATTTCTCTAAAGAGCGACAATTTGCCTTCAATTATTAATGTTTTTCAGAGGTTTCTCTTCTGAGAGGTACGAATAACTCACTTAAATATGCATTCATGTAACATTTTCAATAATGGATAAATTACTGCGTGGAAAGAAGTGGAGTAGCAGCTCTGAACAGTAAATAATGGAAGAGGGGTTTGAGAGTGCAGGAAATGTAGTCCTTGATGGCGTGTTACCGGTTTTTCTGTGTGTGCAGGAGCTGGAGTTATTGTATGTGTAAATGTGTTACAGTGGCATTTGTGAAAAACATTGTGAATTAGCCTGAAGTGTCACAGAGACAGAACGGTGCCTGTGTACCGTGGTGTGGCAGCATGCGTGTCAATCCTGCCGTGCTCTTGACTCGTCCCGGGGCTCAAACGTGGTTATCCCCCCCATCCCGCCAAGCGCAGGAGGCACTTTGTGCCCTGTGCCGTTATTGCCTTACATTAGGGCAACTCTGAAATGCAGGGGAGCTGCTGGCCCTGTTAAAGCCTGTGCTGAAGGGGGACTGGAGTGGAGTGCCAGGTACCTGGGAGGAACCTCGGGACCTTTAAGGACTTCAGGGCTCTCTGAGGGACGGTGACTTTGCGTTTATTTATTGCTCTAGTGCAATTTTCACTTTGAGTGGCACTCTTGGAGACCCTACCCCGGAGTTCCTCGTGCTCAGTTCCATTTAGTCTTTCACTCTCCTTAGCCAGAAATACACATTTATACATTTTGTGAAATTTTACAGCGAGTTCTTTTTCTGTAACTTCACTTCTCTTGAAAATCTGTCACAGCTCCGAAAGCTTGTTTAGCAACACTGGAAAATGACTGGCTTTGACAGCATCTCCATGGCAATGCATGCGTTGGTATTTGTTATACAAAGCAATTTATTCCATATTAGCAGTGTGTTGTTTATTTTAGCATAATATTTTAATATTGTGAAGACATTTAGAAATTGAGTTCTTACAGATCTGTCTCACTGATGTTAAAAAATGCAAAGTTATGAAGTGCTATAGATCACATCGGGGTGTTCTGCAACAGCAGCCAAAGAGAAACCTTTGTGATTTCTCTTATACTGAGAATTGTAGGAAACTGTCTCGACAGCACAGAGGTTGAGTAAATATATATTAAAAAATGTGGTCACAGTATAAACTGTTGGCAAAAGCGGCACTTTGCAAGTTGATAAGTACATTCTTAGCGCTCAGCACAGGTTGTGCAGCCAAAACTCCCTCCGTGAAATCTGCTTCACTTAAAGCAGCCCCTGGCATCTAAAACCTACTGATCAACCCAGTTTATCACAGGGGAGAATACTGACACGCGGTTCACACGTCTAGGAAGAACGGAGAACTGACTTCACGCTAAGGATGGTCACAGAGCCCTGCAGTTCTGGTAGAAGAGCTGGATTTTAGAGGCTGCGTAATTCCGCCAGGTATTTTGCAGTTGCCGCCAGTGCTTCCTCGTGTGTCAGAACTGGGTGCTGAGAGCAAGTCAGTTCCCAGCTCCCAGGACTGCTGCAAGGTGTTTCATTAGCAAACCCCCTTTTTAACCCTGGCCTAATTAGCAGACTTCATAATTTATTGTGTCATCATCTGGTCCAGCATCCCTGGGATTTGCAGACGACATGAAGTGTGGAAACCTGTCATGACAGAAAAAAACCAGAGAGGCTGGTAGGAAACAATGGTTGTCTTGTGGGAAGAGTTTAAATCTGTGCAGCTGGTCCCACGGGAACTGCTGTAGTCTATTTACCCCGGGTGAAAATGATGCTCTTTCAATATAATCTTTAATCCTTTTCTTTCACTGAAAAATGTGAGGACTTTATTTAACAGTTTTGAAAGCATGCTCTAGTTGAGCGAGTAAATGCTTTTCAAACATAAAAATAAATTATTAGTGTAACGCAGAGTGGAAAAGTTCTCTGAAATATCTTGCAATATTCTGTCCATAAATAGCACGTGTGACTGTTCTTGGGAGAGTTTCAGGCTGACGATAACCAGGAAATGTATCCGGGCTTCCTTTTTTTCCTGGATGGGTGCATGTGGGGAGGGAAGAATCCAGCAGTCCCGGGGATATTGCAAACTTCTGTAACTGTTTGAGACGTATTTCCTAATTCCACAAAACGGGTTTTTCCTGGGAGATGGGGGAGAAGGATTTCCAGAGAAGGGAATCCTCTCCTATGCACAGAATAAAAATTTTCTTTGAAGGATATTCTAAGCTTCCTCCTATTCATGGAAAAGTGAAATAAAACTAAATATGCAGTTGTTGAAAACACTTGTCGCCGCCCCCAAACCTCGCTTTGTTCCATCTCTGTGCGTACAACTAACACCCCAAACTCCCCCGGGGCTCAGCGGAGCTGCTGTCCTGTTTGGTTTTCATGGGACCATCTCCTAAATATGAGACCCTGAAAAGGCAGAGAGCTCCTAATACAGTTTTCTTTTGCTTTCCCCTAGCGTCTTCCATCCAAGGCATCCCAACTCTTCATCCAGTCCAGTCTGTTAAGCATGGCAACACGTCTGCGAGGTAAGGAAACAGTTGGTTTGGGTTTTTTTCTTTTTATAGATAGGGCAGTCAAAGCCTTAGGCTGTGATTTGCCCAACATCACCCTGGTAAAGCAAGACCTCTGGCCCTCCAATCTGTTCACACAAGTCTCTCCATTTAAGGGCAATTCTGGGGTCACCTTCCTCTTTCTGACAATTAAATCTAAGTTACTGTTTTGAACTGGGTGCTCAGTAACTTTTAGATTTCTTCAGTGTTTCAGAAAATGAACGTTACCGTTTGTTTATCCAAGAGCTTTGGCACCTGTGATAGCTTGGTCCTTCAGACCAAGAAGCAGCAGCTGGACGTGCTGCAGTTGGGAGCTGTGCTGCAGCGTTTGAGGAGCCCCATGCATGGTGCCCATGGCAAACTGAGTGTTACGGAGGAGAATGGGTTTTGGGAGGTGCTGGGTGAACCTGCATCCACTGAGAGCCCTGGCTGCGTGCTGGGTTTGGAGTATCGCCTGTCCTCAGTGCAGCTCCAGCAAGGGGGTGGTTCGTCCTCTCAGCCTGTCGTCTCTGGAGGGCCTCAACTGCAGCTGGCCAGTGGCTCTGAGAGCCTGTGGGGACTGTCCCCGGTGGTGGTGGGTTGTGGATTTTGCTGCAGGATTTGTCCTGATTTTTAGCTCAGGACTTGGAGCATGTTTAACGTGCTCCTGAAATGCGGGATTACGTAAGTTCACGTACGGGATCAGCTCAGCTCTATAGTAAGGTTTCAATTGCCTCTTGCTTTGCAGCGAGCAAAGGAGAAGGTACGATAAGGTTCACTTCCCAGGAGCTCTAGGCAGCCTGCGTTCCCTAAAATTCCCCAAACAGAGTGAGGGTTTTCCTGATGGAACAAGACTGACAACATTATTGCGCAGTTCTTTGGAGATTGCACTTTGTTTTCAGTGGGATGGCACCATCTGGTAGAATCAAGCAGCCATACTTACATTTCCAGTCCTTTGGAAGTTAAGGGAATTATTCTAATTTCTTGTAGAGTTTCCTTCACTCTAAAATTTTTTGTCCTCTCTCCTTTCTCTGATTTAAAAGATTTTTTTTTTTTGTCCTTCTAATGTCATTCTGCAGAATCCAAGTTCCTGATAAAACTGTAAGACTCAGTCTTTTAGCTCTAAGTTCAATTGGCTTTTCGATGCCCTTAGGTCCAACTGCCCTTTTACATGGAATTTTTATTGTTAATCCTCTATTATTGGGGGAATTATTTTGCAAACAGACCAATTCAATTGCTTGGAGCTCTGAAACCTGTCAGGCTAGCTTTTATTCCGATTGCTTCTGATAAGGAGCTTTGGTAAGAATGCTGTGCCTCCAGCAAGCTGACAGACTCACCTTGGAGGGGAACAGCTTCAAGGTCCCAGGGACTGTGTGGCTCTTTCAGCTTGTCATGAAAAGGGAGATTAGGTGTTGAAAATCAGAATCAAAACTTTGAATTAATGTGGGACTGCACCATGGACCAGTGGAGATGGCCTGTGTGATAAGCGGAGTCTTTTTCTCCCAGCTTAATGATGATTTGCAGTTTGCTGTAAGAGCTGGAGCAGGAGCTTTGTGACCCACGATTTGACCGTAGGGAGGTGAGGGTCCCTGCTGCGAACCCCTGTGGACACGGTGCTGAGGGGAAGTCACGCGGGATGTCCAGACGTCAGCCTCTTTTCCGTTGCTTGTGTACGTGGGGCACAAATAAAGTCTGCTCTGACAGATAGAGTAATCTCTGTCCTGCCTGAACGAGAAGGTGCTGATGGGTGGTGCGGAGTCGAGGTGATGAACATCTCAGGACCCAGACTCTGAACCAATTCTATCGTCCAACCCTTTTTAAAAGAGAGATTGAACACCCCAACATTTTAGAAGACACGTCTAGTCTGTTTTTCCTTTTCCTCGGAGCCAGCTACTGCTTAGCAGGACACAGCGTGATCTTGCAGTGAGCAGGGAGATGCTCAGAGGCCGATTTTCTCCTTGTAAGAGCTCTGCAAGAGAAGTGTTTTCAGCAGTGTTACATAACGTAAGTTTTAAGAAGATTTGCTGTAATTCCATTTCAAAGAGCTTAGGGTAAGGAAACGTTTCTCCATCTTGTCCTCAGCGTTGTCTATCAAACCTCCATGAAAGTGTCTGCTCCTCAGGGAGAGAACGGGCCCCTCTGAGAATCTCTCCTGCAGAAGCCGTCGACTCTGGTTTGCAGAGGGCGAGCAGGGGCTGCTGCATGCAGTGCAGCTGATCACAGGCACGGTTCACGTGCACCGTCGTTCCTAGAGTATTTTTCTACATTATGTGTATGGGCTTTGTTGTGCCGCACGTGAGGGTAACGTGAAAAGCCAAAGCAAACTTCAGACTCGCTTTTGTATTCATGGAAAGTGTTCTGGACCGAGGGCGTTTACTCCTGCGGGCGGAACAGCTCTTCTGTAGCACGTTTGTTCCCTTGTTCTTTTTCTTTCAGTGGGAGCTCACCGAGGTGTGTTTTACCTCCTTCCCCAGGAAGGATAGCTTTCCACTGACACAGGGAGTTCTGTTTTCTCTATTAAAAACAACTGCCCTGAGTGGAGTCGGCTTTGTGTTTTGTCCTGGAAACAGAGCGTTTCATTCAGAGATAAGGCCTCCCTGCCTTTGGGTTCCCTAGTCACCTGACGGAGCCCTGGGTAACTTTTAGGCTGCTTTAGTCTGCATTCCTGGCATGCTTTCCTGCTGGCACTGCCCCCAACAGCCTCCTGAGCCCTGCTTGCCACCCCAGTCCCTCGCTCTCCGCACCCTCCGATGCTTCTCCGCGGTAGCAGGAGGGCAAAGCCAACAGCCAGCAGCACGTGTAACCATCGCTGAGGATGTGGCTGTGGAATCGACACCAGGTAAAGTTCAGCTTGTGCCTGCGGCTTTGTGAACCTTCATTTCGGAGTCTGAGAACTGCTGAGCGCGATGGGCCCCATCTCTGCGCTCACACCATCCCCTTCAGCTGGGTGGTGTATGCCACAGCGATCGACAGGAGGGTCCAGCCCGTGGTGCTCCGTGGTCTGCAATCTTATCAGCTCTTTGCTGCCGCTCTCTTGTTGCAAATAATCAAAGTGACAGTCCTGTGTAATGATACTGATGGATTTGTAAGGGTTTTTTAATTTTCTCAGTTGGGCTTATGGCATATCAAGTGCAAGGTGCTGTCTAGGCTATTGAAATGGAGATCCTTTCATTGAGCTATTTCCAGAAGATTCTCCGTGGTTTGTGTTGGTTTTTCTCCCGAAGGAGAAGATATTGATATGGAAGCTGTTGATGTTGAAGGAGTGAGAGTGATGGCTTGTGTACTCAGTGATGGCCAGCACAGGTGCAGTTAAATCTAAAGGGAGCTTGAGGAGACCATCGAGCAGAGCATGTTTGGGGAGAGGATGTAGGGCTGCACGGCAGCTTCCCGGGGCACAGAGGCATTCCCATTTGTCGCCTCTCTTTTCATGTGAATCTGAGCTTATTCAGAGCCATGGCTCTGTGCCTTTGCGTCCCCTGGGTGTGCTTCTGGCCAGCGTGGCTGCTGTGTGTGCTTCCCCCCCTTTCTCAGATGGGTCTCGAGCAGCAGGCTCTTCCACCACCCCACGTCCCTCACAGCTCTGCCCAAAGTGCTGGCAGCCCATGGCGGACCCTTCACTTAGAGGTGCTCTTTGGGGCTGAAGAGTGTTGTGGCTTGCTGGGTTTCTTTGTCGTTGTGAATAGTCTTGGTGGGAAAGGATGGAAGCAGTGCAGTGCAATGGGGAGCTGAGGGAGGAGAGACTGCCATTGACCTGTTCCTCCTGGTAGAGCCCTCATGGAGATCCTTAGAAGACTCAAGGACAGGCATTTTCTGCCTGCCTGGATTTGTAACTGCCTTAATGAAGTTCAAGGAGGGTGTCCAAGCTCCATGGGATGTTCTGGGCCTGTTCTGTGTTGTTGGTCCTTTTCTTGTTTGCACTGAGGCTGGCCCTGAAGACCTTCACTTCAAAGGTGTGTGAGCAGAGGGGACCCATCAGCACGAGGCAAGTCCTGGCAGTCTTGGGATAACAAATAGAACTCTTGAAATATGGAAAAACGAAACTTTTCTTATAATTACAGAAAATGTCTCCTCTCTGGATGCTTTAGACACCAGAGTTTTGGGACACAAGTGCCGAGTCTGGTCCCACTTGCCTTGGCCCCTGTTAAATGTCCCCAGCCACGGAGAGGTGCATCGTTTCAGCTCAGCCAGGTGTTTGTTTTACAGGAGTTGAAAAGAGGCAGGGATCAGTATGGCAACAAAAACTGTTTTCCTAAACAAAAATCATCTCAATCTTGCTAATCGCCTGTTTCTGGAGTCAAGACACAACAACCCAGAACACAAACACGGCGGCTTCACCTGCCTCTTCTGGCTCTGCTCTGCTGCTGACCCCAGCACGGTGGTTTGTAGTCCTTCCCAGTGACTCCAGTCACTGCCCTGGCCAGGTGATAGGCATTGGAATGAAAAAATCCTTGGGTTTATTTATTAAAAGTTATGTGTTGTTGAGCTAATTTTAAGCTCTTTAGTGTTTGAGGGCAAAAGGTCCTTCAACATGCAGTTCACGGTGTGTGTTAAAGGTCGTCTGTGGATGAGGGGATCCTGCACGCTGCTAACGTACGCCGTTTAAAACAACTTGCTGAACTGGAATGTGACAGTCAATGCGTTTGCTGATACTTTTCCCCCACTTTTTTTTTTTTTGTTTTCTTTTAGGTTGGTGCAAAGGAAGCTGTGAAATATGCCCCAGATCTGTTCTTTGTGTTACGTTGATCCCTAGTCCCCAAGATCGCTTCCGTGCTGTCCTCCTCTGAGCCGCTCTCGCTTGGTGCGCACAGAGGTCCGGCCGAGCGGTGGCGAAGGCAGCCATGCACCATCTCTTCGGGCTGGTTCTGGCACAAAAGGACCTTTCACGTGCGGGGGATCTTTTCTCCTTAGAGGATGCTGAAATTGAAGGAAGCCTCTCGGAAGCTCTTGAACAAATAAGAATAATCAGCTCATCTGCGGTGAGTGAAACACTGTCCCTAATCATTTTTCATAATGTTAAATGTATTGTATAAATAAAATGTTAAAGGTAGGGACGTACAATTGAAGTTTTTAAAAACCTCAAGAATGCTGAGCAAAGTGTAAGGTTTAAAAATGCGGTAACCAAATCCAGTTCCCGCTGACTGGATTTCCTCTAATTATTTCAAGCTCATCTTTGTCATAATTTTTATTAAATAGCTATTTAAGGCATATTAAAGATTAGCAGCAGGTTACAGGTACACCATACATATAGTGTGTATTCCATCTGCATAGAAAATGCTCTGAGAGGCTCACGGAGTTTGGTAAACTCTTTAAAAGTGCTGTCTGGGAAAAAAAAAGCTCTTTATCCTTCCTGCTTCTAGTCTGCTGGAGGGGAGGGAAAATCTTTTTTGAGCCTTAGGATATACAATTAGCCACACGCTCCCACAACTGCAATTTCCTGGCACTTTGTATGGTGTGTGACTTTAGAAACCAGTTTGGCAAACCTCTGACTCTTGGAGCATTGATCACGGCGTTGCCAGCTGCACCAAGAGCAGCCTCGTCCTGCGGGACGGCCGCGCTCTTCTCCCCGGTCAGTGCTTCGACAGCAGTTCCATCTGCACCGTCTTCTCAGAGCATTAATCAAGACGTTTTGGTCATTACCTCTGCTGTTTGAGATAACCTGCAGTTAGGCGAGTTGAAGGACATCAGGAGTTTTACACACATTCCCCATAATACACCTGAATTTGCTGCAGAACGTTTACCAGCGCAGGAGCCTGTGTTAAGCAGCTGAAGCCATCCCCACCGCCGAGCTGCTCAGCGGCGGTTCCCACCAGAGGGCTCTGGAGATCGGGGACCTGCTCCAGCGCTGCCTGGTGCCGCTGGCAGGGCGGGCCAGGTTTGACCTGCGGTGTTCCCCAAACCCGAGGAGTTTCGCAGCAGTGTGAACGGGACTGCTCTGCTCTCGTGTCCACGCGCAGCCCGCGACCGCGGTTCTGCCCATTTGCTCTTGTGCCGCCCCAGCCAGCGGCTGTTGGCTGGTTCACCTCCTCATTGATAGGTAACCTAACAGAAAAGAAAAAGTGCATTTTCTTTCTTTAATAAGTGCGTGGGTTTTCTGTCAGGCCAAGCAAAACTCCGAGAGGGCCAGCTGTGGATAAAGGCAGAGAATTGCTTTGAGACGGGTTCACAGGCAGCAGAGCCGCTGGGGCTGACGCTGGAGGCAAGCAGGTGCTGATGCTGGCTCCAGCCCTTTGCCACTGACCACGCAAAAGCAAAGAGTTCTGGTTAATACTTCGGTCTGTCTGTTATCTTCGTTACTTTCCAGGGTGGAATAGTGTGGGTTAGACCGAGGGGTGGTGATGGTGTGTTCTGAGTCTTCTAGTGCTGCCCTTTCGTATCCGTGTGGATCTGTCGGGGGTTACAGGGGGTTGTGATAGAGCCCATTTAATTAACTTTAATTTGTTACATTGATACTAATTGAAACTAACCATGTTTGTGTCAGGGACTCGGTGTGAAATATGGAGGGGGGGGGCCTGCCTTTGGCTATATATACTGTGGATATAACCATTCCGCTCCAGTTTTAGGAGGGCTATGGGAGAAGAGGCTTGTGCGGGTGGTCCTGTGGTGCGTGGCTGCGATCTCTGGTCAAGAAGGCCAAGCTTCATGACCGATCACTAAAAATCGTTTGATAACATAATCCATAGCTTTACGATAACGAGAATGAAGCCCTAAACCAATGAATTGTCTGCAGGATGACTCATTTCTGTGTTTCATTGTGCTAAGATGATTAATCATGCTAAGATGCTAAGAAAATGGACATGGGGCAGTTGCAAAAACTTCATGTCTTCAGGTAAATTTTGTGGGTCCTTGAAAAGGATGGGCATTCATTGGCAAATGTCTTTTGGTTTGAACCAGGACTACCAGAGCAATGACAACGACCAGGCGGTGGTGGAAATCTGCATCACCCGCATCACCACCGCCATCAGGGAGACGGCCTCCATCGACAGGCATGGGAAAGCCCTCGTGGCTCTCTGGGAGTCATGTCTGGAGCACAACCTGAAGCCGTCTGGAAAAGACGAGGACACGCCTCATGCAAAAATCGCATCTGATATCACGAGCTGCATCTTGCAGGTGAGACTGAGCTTTGGTGGCAGGGTAACGTGCTCACCGGCTCTTCAGCTGCAGCTGTGGAACTGTGGTGGGGTTGGGTGCTTTCTGAGGGTGTGTGGGAGAGGTTGCAGCCGTTTAACACCACGCATGTGGCGCCAAGTGATAATGTATGTTATTAGATGTATATGGCCCCCATTGCAGTGAATCAAAACTTTTGGCAGCCTCCTTATCTCTAGAAGTGTTTTGACTGTTTTGTGCCAGATGTCATTAATTCCCCATTAATTGTAAGTGTTTACATTGATGTAAGTACTAAAGTGGGAGACGCAGGACTGTCATTTCTGCAGTTACAGAAAGATTCATTTGAAAGCACTTAATACCAGGGAAGAGATTATTCCTTCAAATTGCTCTGGAAGGCAGCAAAACGCCAAAGGGATTTGAACAACATGAGGTGGAGGTCATTAGATCTGCTGTCGGGAAGGAGGATCTGCCTTAACATTCTGATTGTAAAAGCTGAGTGTCAGATGCTGGAGAGACCCATAAAGAAACCTGTGTGCACACTTGTCTAACTGGAAGCAGAAATCGGGGCTTTTTCAGGAGTTTCAGCTGTGGGTACAATTCATGGGCACCAGCTCCATGTGAGATGGAGACACAGTTCCTGTGAGATGCCTTTTGATACAGACGACTTTGGGGTGATGTTTGCGCTTCTGCTGTTTCAGAGCTGCTTTCTTTACCTCTACCTCTTAATGCAGATTAAAATCAGGGATTTTTTTATTGTTCTTTCCCTATAAAAGTTCAAATGATAGAGGCACAGGTTCGTCACTGTCCCATGCAAGGTACTCCTTAGCCCCTTGCGGGATATATTGTTCCATAAACTTATTGAGATGCCTCATCTCATTCGGTTGAAAGCGTTTGAAGTCCCAAAGAGTTTCAGAAAAAACTAACATCCGTGCTGAATTTGCTTCAGTGAAATTGTACTTTAGTGGGGTCAGTCTTCTTTACCCCCAGCCTGTCACTCTGACGACACACAGAAAAGTGTATTATAGCAAAATACAGGTGACTGTACACTGTAAACTCATTTCAGAGGAATGCTAATAGCCAAACGGTCTGGGGATGGCGCTGTGTTGCACATTACGTCAAGCAAGGAGTTCATTGAAATGAGAAAGTTCTGCATGTACATTTACTGCTCCCCGAAACAGAACTATCATCAGCAAGTTCCTTTGCATAAAAAAAGGCATAAAGTGCAATTCCTACAGTACATGAGGGTTGGTTGCAGTAGTAACGAAGATCTGACGGCGGGGTTGGATCCCCCAGTGTGTTCCTGTTGGTGCTAGCAGCAGGGAGGTCCCCTGGGTCTGCAGGCAGCACTGTCTCCGATTAATGAAATCTGGTTTTCATCGTCACCTTCATGTTTTCCTGAGCGTGTGTTCATGCTCTGATATTTAAAACAGAACAAATGAAACATTTCTCCTTCCATCTGAATTCAACCCTTTTCTTAACTATTTTATTGTAGGGGAAAAAAATTGTGCTTTGGAATTTTCTTAGATCTTTTAAATGTAGTCAGAGGGCCAAGCCTTATCTTCCCATTCTTTCTGCGTGGAGTCCTAGAGTATAACTTGGAGGCAGAATTTGGCTCCCACTCAGTAGAGCCTCTCAGCCAAATATAAGGAGGCATTATGTTGATTTAAACATGCTGCTGCATAAAGCTCGATTCACTTTAAGGGCTTTTCTCATTAAAGATGCAGTCTTTGGTCAGATGGCAGTTGCCACGATGAGCTATCTCGACACCTAGGATTTGCTGCAGCCTCTTCTTCCTCAGGGGCTGGCAGAAAGGGACTGTCCTGGAGCAGCTGCAGCACTCCACTGCTTGGCAGGTCTCTGCTGCAAGGGAAAATCCTCACAGCTCCGTAAACTTGTCACTTGTGTTTGAGTAGCACGATGCAGCCTTGAACAGGGCCAGTCCTGCTCTCCGTGAGGCTGGTGGCAAAGGCAGTTGCTGCTGGTGGAGGCAGCGCTGGCTGAAGAGGTGGCGTGGCAGGGTATAGGAATGACAGATTTTTGGGTTTTCTCAAGTCTAAATTGATTGTTTTTCAGCGCTGCTCCAGGATGAGCATGTGTTCAGTCTGGACTGCATCTCTTTGCGCTATTTCATTGCTTTCTGAAACATCTGGCTTCCAGTGGTTGCCTGTGATTTCGGATGCTAATTAAATATAATCATATTGCAGGATTATTTTCCAAAACAATGATGTGCTCCAGTTTCAAAGAGATGTTTGAAACTGAGTGGAGCAGAGAAGAGAGCGCTGATTAAGGAGGCTCCAGAGAGAGCGTGGGTCCTCAGTTACACATAAACATATCCTACTAGTTCTGAGGGCAGTTCCGTATGGGAATGTAATGGGCAGTAGACATGTATAGTGCATGCACACAATTTCACGTACACAAGTAGTTGCAGAAAACCTTTTCTGACCTTAATGTCAAATCCTAAGTGTCTGTGCCTGGGATTGCCAAAGGTAGTGCCATTCTGAGAGCAGAAGTGAGTGGTCATCCTGAAAAATTCCAGTTGTCCATGGTGTTGAGAGAAATAGGCTGGAGTTTAAAAAAGGAAATCTTAATTATTACAGGAAAGCTTGTGATCAATACTGAAGCCGTCACCTGTGAGCCAGCCTCCCAGTACCCTTGCTCATGTGTACTGTTTTCCCTCATTTGACCAGTTTGCCTTTGATTTAGTCCCGGTGGCTTAGTTCTGGGAGCAGAGTATTTCCTTTCTTCACGGGGTCTCTGCCACTCAGAGACAGCCCAAAACTCGGAGTAGTAACACGCTTCAGTTTAGATGGAGAAAGAGATGATCTGGGGGTGATCTACCCATGCGTGGAATTGCTTCCCTGGGCCTGGCTGTCAGTGTGGGGCTGGTCACTGTGGTGCAGGAACGAAAGGCAGCGATGCTCTCTTGCTGCAGGGAGCACTATTTACCAGGCAGCAGCGTGACTGCCTGCTCCGAGGCATTTCCTGCGCTTTGGGATGAAATCTACCTCCTCTGTGTGGATGATGGGTGCAGCTTCTGCTGTCCTCTCTGAGCACCAAGCACCAATGTCTTGCTAGAGATGTTAGAGCCGTTAACATTTAACTGGTGCACTTTGTATCGTGTTTCTCCTCTTGCAGAAGACAAAAATAGGTGTGTTTTTTTGATTTCCTGGGGCAGTAGTGTTAAATTTCTTTGCTTGCTCTTCCTTTGAAGTCTGCCTGCAGTGGTGTCACCAAAACATAACCTTCCTTGATATGTTTTTGCTTTTCTTCCCCCTGTTGTTTTGATTTTTGTTTTCCTGCTCTGATCAGCATGAGACTTTATTTTAATCACTTTTTTCAGCTGCTTATTTTTTCAGTGCTTTTTCCTGTGTTTACAGAACTACAACCGACCTCCGGTGATGGCCTTAGCTGTGCCCGTGGCAGTGAAGTTCCTGCAGCGGGGCAATAAGGAGCTGTGCAGGAACATGTCCAGTTACCTGTCCTTGGCTGCCATCGCTGAGGCAGATCTGCTGGCGGATCACACAGACACCATTGTCAAAAGCGTCCTGCAAGGTATGAACGCGCTGAGCTCGGGTTCAGCCCTGCAGCATGCCCACCTTTCGGTGTGTTAGGCTGTACTAGGACATATACAAACACGTTACACCTAAAACCAGGTGTGTATGAGGTGTGTGTGTATGAAGCAGCCACGGCCATCTCTATAAACGTGTGATAAAAGGTGTTAGGCACTGTCTGACAGCAGACAGTATCAAGGAACTTGCTGGACCTTGTTGACTGGGGAAGTTTCGTTATGGATTGGATGACCCGTAGGGCAGGAAATGCATCTGTGCTTGTTAGTGCACCGTGCTAATGGACTTCAGATCGTGAGACACGAGTCCCTGGGCTCTTACCCTTCCTATTAGTGTCCCTGGCAGTACTCAGGGTATCAACGGGGGTGGAATGAGTCCCTTTCTGAGGCAAAATGCTCAGGTGTAAGATGCAAAAGCTTTATAGCGGTTCTTTAGTTTTGCCTGCATTATTAGCCTTACACGGAATATTGTTGCTAAACCCTGTACCTTTTACTTGTGTGGTTTCAAAAGCCCAAAATATTGATACCTCTACAAAAGGAAGTCCAGTGTAGGTGAAGTAGTAAAGTTCAGTTATTGTTGTTAAAGTTCAGTATTGTTGCAATACGGTGCTACTGCAGGAGTAAAATCCCAGGTTGTTTTTCTACAAGTAGAGGTAATAACAATAAGTAGAAATAACTGTCTAATTGGTCCAAGAACACTGTTACGTAGATGTTAAGCCCTCAAATTAAGGGTGTGCGTTCTGTATTTATTAATAAATCTAAATGGAGTGTATCATGGAGAGATAGCTCGGATGGATGGAGGAACGTCCCTAAGACATTATGGTAAGAGTTTGCATATTTCTGTCTGCTTTAAGGACAAATGTGTGATAAAGATGATAAATATGTATGAGCTGCGTGATAATACTGAGTGGGGTCCAAGAGGAGACTATTGCTAACAACATACAAGGGCACCTGGATAGCTCTTCCAAGGCTCGTGCCACTCGAGTTTGAGCTCCCGTTGTGCTTTACTGCTTGTAACGCAGGCTGTTAATAGAAAGAAACCCAGTGAAAGGAGCTTTACGGGCTAGCCCTGGGTGTGGGGATGGTGATACATGCCCACAACTGAAGGGTTCCTCATGCCTTGGTCTTCTCGGGTTTGTGTGTTTCCGTTATTCTACCAGCAGATGATGCTGTGGACATCAGATCTGGAAACCCCAGCCTGGAACAGGCAAAGCGCTTCGCTTTGCCTAGTGGCTTAATCGTCCCGTGGTAACTGGTATCTCGGGCAGACGGTTGGTTTGCAGCAGGCTGGGAACCGCGCTGGGAGACTGAGTGTTTGAGAGGGGAAGCAAGAGGATGAGCTGCTCAGGATGAGCTTGCAAAGCAGTGTGGAGCCAAAGGGCCCCGTTCTGGAGCTGCTCCGGCAGGGCTCAGCCTGACGGCACCACCGAGACTGACAGCGGCTTTGGCCCGTCACCTCCAGTGTTCGGAGCTAACTGGTTTTCTTCATTACTGGGGGCTGCTTTTGGCTGCGCAGTTGGTTTCTTATCTGATTAGCTAAAAAAGGGCCGTTTAGAAAGAGCATTTAACGACTCGGTTCCAGCTGGTGTGAACTCAGCTTCTAAACACATGAGTGTCCGTACTGTGCCCGCGGTGCTGCCAACGCCCTCCATCAGCAGGAGGGGTCAGGCAGGTTTATTCCCATTTCCAGGGGACAGCAGCAAAACTACCCTGCAGCTATTGCCAAAGTCCGAGAGTCTCACGGCTGCTCCACCTTCCAGAGGAGCTGGGGCAGGGGATGTGGATGTGGCATTCAGCGGAGGCTTGTCAGAGTCAGAACTGGGCTCAGCAACATGCTCCAGGCAAGCGTTTTGTTGCGCTTGCTCCTTCATTTCTACGTTTGCAGTGCAAGAGCAGGGTTGCAGTGGCTTCTTCCATATTTGGAGCCCAAACTCCCCCAAAATACTATTTACTTGGTGTTTTCTGAGCAGGCAGATAACTTGACAAAGAAAAATACAGTTAAGCTGTGAAGGAAAGAGAGAGTCATCCTGATGGAAGTGACCCGTGCTAGGCAGGAGAGGACTGGGCTTTGCTGGGAAAGCTTTGCTAGTCCTCAGAGGTGATAAAGGAAGAGCAAAGCAGCTGGGGAAAGAAGGGTTTTCCAGCTGAGACAGTGAGAATGAAAGTGCTGGCTTTGTGTTTGGTCACCTGCCAAACCAGGACAGAGGTGGGAAGAGGCTACTTCCGAGACAAAGCATTTCAGGTATGAGGTACGGAAAGAAGAGCAGCCAGGAGGGACTTAGCATAATCTTTGAGGGTTTAGCTTTTTCTGCTGTGTTTCACAGATATTTATTTTCATTTAACGGAGGGCACTGCATGGAAAAAGGAGTTGAGGGTGATTTTGCACAATGTTGGGACTCAAGTGTTTTTTGTAACTCTGCGGATGTGTTTTCTGGCTGACAGCAGATGAGTGGAGGCAATATTTCATTGTTCGGGAGTTCAGCTGCTTTGCAGATATTTAGTAAGGGATTTTTGTCTAAGCATTTATCATTTAGATCACTTTTATTGCAGGGTAACAGGAGAAACTCCAGCAATCAGAACAGTTATTTTTACCTTAAATAAACAGAACTTTGGAGCATGTCCTATAGCTTTAGGTGTAAAGCACAGCCCCCTTGAATGCCATAACCACGTGGAAATGACCTTGTCATTGCTTTTTCTTGCTACTTTTGCACCATGGGATGAAGGATCTGGGAGCTGTGTCATTCAGGGCTAAGCATAGCAGCAGCATGTCACAAAACTATCCAAAGTGGGTTCCTAGGATGTTTGTAGAGAAAGATGTGACTGGAACAGCAGGGTGGGCTGCTTCCAGGGGAAACAGGAATTGCTTTGAGTAAGACATTCTCCTTGATAACTTGTTCAGAGGCTTCAGCAGGTGGTGATTAATTGTTCTTGTCACAAAGTGACATGCCTAGCGAGTAACCGCTCATCACTGCCTACATCTGTGCCGTTTTCTACACGCAAACCAGCACCAATGTCTTGGCTCTGCACCCTCTCCCTGTGCGCTGGATCCAGCCCTACGCTTTCACTGGGGTTTGGATACGTGTGTGAAGGTGAGGGAAGAAAGCCGCTGCCACCAAATAGTCATCAGTTCTGCCTTGTATAAACCTCCTGTTAGCATCAAATGAGCTGGTTCCTTTGGATTATCTAAACCCCGAATGGCCTGCTCAGATGGCCAGCATCGCGCGTGGGGGACTGATGGATTTTTATTTGGCGATATCTCCGAACTGACCCTTCCTCCCGCCTCAAAGCACCGTGCTAGCACAGCTCGAGGGGTCGCTGCACGTGTCAGTACGCCAAAGCATCTCCTCGGTGGTCTCTGGGGGGGAATTCCTTGGGTGGCAGGTGCTTGCACATGGCATTGTTCCCAAGCAGGATTGTGGTCAGGATGGCCCTTTAATGCTCTCTCTGGCTAACGCTTTGATTTCAGCCCTCTGAGGGTCTCTCTGTATGAGATGTTGATATTTGTGTTGTTTTCCTATGGGCAGCTAAAACCACATGTTCAGAATGTGGGGAAAAAAAAAACCAAGTGGTGTTTAGTTTCAGAGTTTCAGTTCATGAAGCGTGGGAAGTTTTAGCGTAGTAAAGTATCTTTATTTACAGAACAACTTTACAAAAATAATTTCAATAAAATTATTACCAAGTCAATTTACAATATAATACAGCTGCTTTTTCTCCAAGTGTAACATCTGATTATGATGGGGAACAGCCCTGTTATACGTTAGGTCAATCCCTGGCATAAATAATGCTTTAAGCAAGGAGCTAGTTCTGTTATAGTCTACAAATTGCTAACAACGATTACTAAACAACACATTTCTTGGCTTATGTGGTTCCTCTGTACAATTCACATTAGCACTATAAAACCCAATGCCCGGAGGAGCCTGGAAGAGGCGCAGCCTCATGCCTGTTCTGCGGAGACCGGTCAGCTGCACGCCTGCTGCGTTTGCTTCAGCAGGGATGGCAGGAGCACCGCGTGGCTCCCAAATGTCCACAGCGGCAGCAGAAAAGGCTGCGCTGGAGGGACGGCCATCGCCTGACCTCAGGAGCAGCTCTTCCAACGTTGTGCCTTGGTGTGTTGGGGTTTTTCTTCAGTGTTTTGTGTAACAGCAGGCAGAGATCGAATCCCGTCCCCACAGGGCCCCAGTTTGTAAACTCTCCATGCTGATCTTCCGTGGGAATTCGAGAGACGCAGGCTCCTATGGCTCTGTTTACTTGTACGTGTCGGCATTCAGCTCTTCACCGAACACGTTCTCTGCTTCAGAAACTGCCTTGCCAGAATCTAAGAAACATACTGGGCTCCTCCGTAGGGCAGAACTTCTGTGACTCCCCACCCAACGACGTTGCCCCTGATGCTGCATGCGTCTTCTCCGCTCTGCACTGCGATCTCTTCAGCGCTGAGCACTCTGTCCCACATGTTAAAGCCAGTTAATTTTCCAGAGAAGGCCAAAGCTTCGTCAAATCCACCTCCAACGCAGCAGCCGTTCTTTTCCTGACCAATCTGCAAAATCCCCCCGTCCGGAACAGTGTGAGCATCGGCAATGTCTGAGGTGGTGGCTGCAAGCTCTCCCTTCACCCACAGGGATGCAGATCCGTTCTCTGAGCTCCAGGTGCCGCAGAGGTGGACCCACTTCCCAGGAACAACTGTGTTTTTAGCAGCTAGCTTGTGCTGGTCCCCACCAACCCCAAGCACTGCAGTCTCCCGGCTGAGATAAAGCTGGATTTCATATGGATTTAACTTGGTTCCGTAGGAGAAGACGATGGTTTTGTCCAAAGCCTCAGTCACCTTGATCCAGATGCAAGCAGTAAAGGAGCGAAGGGCCATTCCAGCTGTTGGGTGAACGCTCCCAAATATCTTTTTTGAACGCATGGGAAATAGAATTGCTGTTTCGCACCCTGAAAAAGTTAGGAAGATGGTTAGGTAAATACACACCAGTCTGTTTGTCCATGCACAGTATGTATTTGTACAAGCACGTTAGATTATGCTCACTCCTGGGCTTCTCAAACGTAGCTGAGAGCTCGGCGGGATGTAGGACACTTTGTGGAAGCCGTTGGATCTGATGGATGACTTTGCCGAGCACTATGGCAGTGGGTCTGGGGCTAGTCAGGCTGCAGGAACAAGGCTTGGCTCTTCCCTCAATGCAATTTTACTGTATAGCCCTGTGCTGTGCAAAGTGATGTTTGGGTTTAATGCTGCCTGTCTGCCCTGGTGCTTGCCTTGGGAAGCTGGGCTTTCCCGAGGGCCTGTGTGGGGCAGGTGCCTTCTCTGGTGTGTCTCCTGGGAGAGCTTCTCTTTCCTGGGTCACCTAGAGAATTAGTGCTTTACACCGGCTAATTATGTCGGGTAAAATCACAGACTGGTTTGGGTTGAAGGGGCCTTTAAAGGCCACCCAGTCCAACCCCCTGCAGGGAGCAGGGACATCTGCACCCAGAGCAGGGTGCTCAGAGCCCCAAGGGCCGACTGACCTGGGATGGGGCCAGGGATGGGGTAGTCCTCTTTCTTTCATTTAAGTCTTGTTTTAGCCTCTGTGTAATTTTCAGTGTGTTGTGATGAAAAGAGCCAGGGGGTGGTTTCAGTGATGGATCGAACGGCAGGTTTCAATACCGTGCCACTCCCGGGATAGCAGCATGAGGTGGCCGCTGCGGCTGGGGCAGCAGAGCTGCTGGGTGGCCGTGTCACGAGAGGGGTCCCACGGTTGTCCCATGGATAACCGGGCAGCAGAGGAGAAGGGGACAGGGGCTACTGCAAAGCAGGTGCAGGGAGCATTGGCAGAAGCACGCTGAGATGTGCTTGTTATGGATTCTGATCGTTCCCTCTTCTGACCCTGCCTGTAGGGCTAGTGGTCTCTAACTGCCGTGTGCACTGGTTAAGCCTGGGAAATGCGTAAGCCGACTGATTCTTTTTAAAACAGTCCATCTCTCATCTCCAATTAATCAATATGTTGATAGTAGAAAGTAGATTAGTTAAAACCACTACCAGAAATTCGTGAGAAGTAACGGATGAGCACTAAGCCCAAGGCATTTTTGCTGTTCCATGTCCTGTTCCCTAGCTGTCTCTAACGCTCTGGGTGACGCAGGGGGACAAGCAGCCCCTCTCTACAATTAAGCTGGTTCATTTCCTGTTTAAACAAGCTCAAGGATCTAAAATGCCTGAAATGTGTGTGGAAACTTCTGCTTCAGCGAATGAAGGACTCTTTGTGTCCTCCTGTGTTATTTCATCGCCCGCTTCCTTCCAGCTCTGAGCAGATTTTGTTTCTTCATCGGCCCCTTTCGAGGAGGGGCAGGGTCAGCGAGCTGGGATACTCCTTAAAATGCTACTGAGGGACACTGTTGTGAAAGAGCTTTTAATTAGCAAGCTCTCAGGCTTTATTAACAAGGCCTAAACAAAATTAAAACCAGCCTCACTGGAGAATGTGAAGTGTGACTAGGGAGCCCCTCAAGAGTACAGCTGGCAGTAATTCAAGATGTGAGAAATTAAAGTCAGTTGCTAAAAACTCCCTTTGAAAAAAATTTCCAGAGAGACACTCTGGAAGTACTTAAAATGTATATTTTTAAATTAAGAAATAAGCACATTTTATACAAAACAATGCAGGAACCAGTGGAAATAATGTGGATTTCCACTGGTGGGGCTGAGCTCCTTAATGCTGATCAAGTTTTTTACTCTCGAGGCTGGCTGTGTTATGGGGCAGAGATAAAGCACGAGGTCATGCTTTCTGCAGGGCAGGATTCATGTGTTTGGCGGGGGGAAAGGGATAGGCTGTAAGATCTACTCCCAGAACAGACCGATTACTACAGTGTTACGATAAATACAGGAGTAAGAGACTTTCTTACAAAGCTGACTCTGTGCACCCTCCTACTCTCGCACACCCGCAGTGGAGGTGTCTGTGGGGTTTTTAAGCTGCAGGCACTCAGGTTTGTGGAAAATAGGGGTGATAAAGACGCATCAGCATTCAGAAGAGACGCGCTGACAGCGATCTGGTTGGCAGGGCTATGTTCAGTGTAGTCATATTGTGCACCCACGCTTTAAATAGAGAGGGGTCTGCCCTGCCATGCCCACGCTGCTGTAGCTGCTTTGTGGGTGCTCTATGACAGCGCACAGAAAATCTGCTGTGAAATCCGAGCTATGAGCTCACCTTTCTATGCCGCCTCGCTTGCTGACCAATGCGAACATTTTGGAAGGGGAAAAAAACCCAACCTCACAACAACACTATGACAGCGTTAGTGATTTTTCTGTGCTTGAGGAAATGTCCTGTCCTGACAGTTGCACGCAGTGAAGGTGCCCTCCCCGCTGTGGGACACGTGCTCAGCTGGTTGACAGCAGCAGCATGTCCTTTCATCTCGCTCTGCTCTTGGGCAGTTGGGGTTGGTGAGGAGACAACGCTGGTTTAGGAAGAGGATGGAGCAGGGACATGCATGAAGAGAACAGGAGAGCTCAGTGACTAGTGTGTATGCGTAGGAGTTACCAGCTGGGGAGCTAGAAGGTGACAGAACGTAATTTGTGTGTTTAAAATGCATTTGGTGCTCTCTGGCAGCTGTTCTGGTCCAAGAGAGCCTGCAGGAGGTGGGATCCTGTCTGGCTTCGCCCTGTGCAAGGACTTCAATTAAACCCTTCTTTGATCCCACGTTTGAGAAGCTCAGCACCTCTCTTTCGAGAACAGTTTGGGTACAGACTGCTCCGAGCTGCTGTGCTGTGTGTGAGATTGCTTTGGAGTCACGCGCAGAGGCCTTCCTCAGGAGAGGTGTTACAGGATGCCTCTTGGGACAGGGCCACCGAAGAGAGCTCTCTGGTGAAGCACAGTGTGTGTGGACTTACCTGCTGGCAGTACGTTCTGAGCCGCCCATTTCTGCGATGCCTTCAGTTCCGCTCGGGTTTGCTGTAGCTCCTTCCATAGAGCATTCAAAATGAGATTGTTCCCTCTGGTGGGACTGAGTTTATCCTGCTGAAGAGCTGTCTCCTGAGCCTCCGCCTCGGACCTCTTCAGGCAAGCGCTCTCCAGCCGGCTCAGCCGGCCGGACGTGTTGAGGCTCAGCAGCAGAATGTCCTCAAGAACCTTTCCTTGCTCAGACTCGTGAAGCCTCTTGGCTTCTTCAGCTCGGTCGCTGATCCTCACAAGCGCCTGCTCTACCTGTGACACAATGTGCGAGGTGACTTTCTCGACGGCCGCAGCAAAGGTGCCTGCGAGGTTGGTGGTGAGCTGGCTCAGCTCTGCTTTCAGGGTCTGCAGGTCCACCTTCAGCACCTCGTCCATCGCCTGCAGCATCATGTTCTCTTTCATCTGCGAGTTCTCAAGCATGATGAAGAGCTTGTCCCACTCGGTGTGTTCTCGCTGGCAGTCGCACGGAGCAGCTGGAATAGAACATACAGATGTTGCTATTCCTTTGTACTTAACATTTTTAAACAGAAGGAGGAGTTGACAAAACGCGGCTGTGTGCAGGGTTTACGTGCTCCAGACTGTCGGAGTGTTTCCCTCTATATCAAACCAGGAAACCAAAGTACTGTGTGTTATAGCAATTCTAAAACTAAGCGTCAGCAGCAGGTTTTTTGCAGAAAACCTGAAAAATAGAGGCTACAAAGCAAATCCAAGGCACACCATCCAAGTGCTTTAGGATTTGCTGTCCATAATAATCTACTGGTACAAGCACATGCTTCTTCCTCTGGGAAAAAAAAAAATGTATTTATGTTTGTAATAATGACTGTTACACAAGCTAGGCAACAAAGGCAACAAAGAACACAGTTCTGCACCTCACTCACATTGAGTTTAAATGTACTTACTTTCCTCAGTACCGAGAACCGGACCCTCAATTTCATTATCCAGATTCACATACATGAGATCGTAGTCATCACCTTCATCCAGAGCCGAAAGAGAAGCCCTGAAAACACAGAACAGCGTCAGCAGAGACAGGATTTCTTGGGGCAGCATTCTCTAGCTGCTTTCTGAAAATCGCTGGAGCTCGGCTCTGACTTCGGCAGAGACCTGACTGCGAGCGAGGCGCAGCGAGCCCCTAATAAAGGCTGCGAGCGCCTCGGCTTGAATGAATGAGCAACGCTGGTGCCAGGGGTGTAATAAGAGCACTTCTGGCTGTTGGTTTTGGCGAGGGGAGCAGGGGGCGTGCAGCTCGCTCAGCTCCAGCCTTCCAGCTTTGCGCTGGGGGGGATGTCCCGACTCGTGGAGGGGAAGAAGCGGGGAAAGCTGCTCTTGCGAGCTGCCGCTTCCCCTCCGGGAGCAGATTGCTGGAACGTGCAGCAATGCGGGAGCGGGGGATGAGTTCGCGTGGAGCATGCTGCCTGCGAGCCCTCGCTGCGTCCCTTCTGTTGGTTTGGGCTGTGTGTGGCAAGGGAAGGTTCTCTGCAAACTCCTGTTGTAGTTGTGTGTGCCAGGGGATCGGTGGAGAAGTAAACAAGCCTGCAGTTGGTTTGGACACACTTGTGTGGTTTTAACTAAATAGTATAGCTTTTTTTTTTTTTTAGTTATGTCTAAAACCTTCTATGATATACCAACAGTTCAGTGCTCTAAGCTATAAAGGAGAAGTCATAATGACAGCTTTGCTTTTCTTGCCCTAATTACCTCTAACACCACCATCACAATGAGGATAATCTGTCACTGCCAGTGTCTTGGGTCGGAGTGTGCAGATGGGCCACTGCGTGGTTAGAGATGGTTCTGTTCACTTTGTGAAAACAAGACAAGGCACCCTTGGGTTAGGTGTTAATCTAGTGCTAAGCGGTACTGGTGTTGGTCTGGTTTAAATCCTGGAAAGCTCTTCCGTTCAGTGGGCCATTAATTATTTCAGAGGTGCATTGCTTAGGTGAGATTGGGACTAACGTGGTACAGATTATATATCGGCTATGAAATATTCAGAGAATAGCAAAAAAACCCAACCTCCAAACCCATAATTGCATCTGACTTGTGGTCTGTGTTCCCTTTCCATTTGAGTCTCCTGTTTAGCCCCTTATCGCTCTCCACAGCAGTGTATAAAGAGGACCCTGTGCTTCTGTTCTTGCTTGTTCTGCCTCCAGCACCTGGGCCGTGAGCGGGAGGTATGTGCCTCCCAGCGCCAGACCTGGGCTACCTGGGCATTGGGCTGCTGGCCACAGCACTGTGCTAGCCCTACGTACCAAACCACCTCGTTGTTTCCCCTGGCGTGTATATGGCGTTCCTGCTGCCTTGGAGCCTCCAGCTGCTCTCCTGCAAACGCAAATCATCAACAGTATCATCACAGCAATAGATTAGAAACCTCAAAAGTCTGGTAAGGTAGAGGTGGACCTTTTGGGAAGGTACGTGCCCAACTTGAGCCATCCTGGGGAAAAAAATAGTCTCGGTGCATGAGCTTTTCCCTTTGAATGCTTGATTTGGAGTGAACGTCATGACACTGCTGCGTAGCTTCGAGAGCTCCTTCTGTCCTTGTTACCATTGCAGTGTTTGCATTTTGCTTTTCACAAGCTCTCAGTGCTGCTGGGTTGGGCAGAGCAGAGACAGCACCAGGAGACCTTTGCAGCTCGTCCTGTGTGCCGGGAGTGCGCCCAAAGCACGCCTGGGGCTGGGCTGGCACCATGGCAGCACGCGGCCGTGGCTGCTCCGGTGGAACGTGCTGCTCCTCCCTGCCTGACGTGAAGCCCTTGAGTGTCCCCAACCGCACGTGAGTTTCTGCTGAGCTGCAGCGTGTGGTCTGCGTGGAAAGGTGGAGGAAATTGCGTCTGTAAAGTATGGGGTGGTAGGGGAAGGAAGAGGGGAAGAAGGTAATTAAGGAGTGGAGTATGATGTTTTTCCATTCTCAGACAACAAAGATACTTTTCAGGCTCTTAGTTTAGACTGAGACGGACGAAGCAAGCTGGAAAAAAGGGGATTACTTGGGAATGGGCACAGTATTGCCTCTGACTGGCGGAGCTCTGAGAATCGCAAGGTCGGTGAGCTGCACGTGTGTAAATCCCTCAAACTGAAAGGGTGTGACACACAGCAAGAGGTACTGGGAGCGAGCCTGAAACATGGAAATAGTGAATTGGGTTGTGCTTCGTGACCTTTCTGAAGTTATACAAAGAACAGACACAAGCTGTGATGTCTGCTTGGGTTGTTTACCAGTTTGTACACACAGGTTATTCCATTCAAAGCAATTCCTTGTCCGTGAGGTCACGTAAACATCGCTCCAAAGCGATGGGATTGCTTCTCAATTGCCTTTGCTTTTCGTTTCTCTTGGTTAAGGTTTACAGTCATCGGTTGTGGTAGGAAACCGCCCAAATTTGCGTTTGGACCAAGTATTTTTGTTCAGAGGAGTCTGACGGCTGCAGTCCATCGCGGTGCGTCGTGTCAAATTGCATCACTCCTCTCAAACAGCCGACACCTAAAGTGGGATGGGACGATGGGTCTCACTTGGTAGACACCTTCCTGCCTGGGACATCCCAGCTGAAGCAACAGCGTGGCTCAGGTCCTCTCTTGTTTAAAACCGCTAGTTTTTGTTAGTCTCTGCTGAATTCTTTTGCTTTTACGGATGAGATGAACTTTGCCCATCCAGGAACAAGGGAGTTTCACCTTTTGGGGCTGGTGCCATTGCTGCCATTCAGCTGGACCTTAAGGGCTCTGTCCTACGTGGGCAGGAACCTTCCAGTGGAGACTGAACACGTGCAAGTGCAGAGACAGGACTTGCTCCTGTCAGCACTAACTTACCTGGAGAAAAAAACAAATTTTGGTGTGTTCAGACGCAAAATTGTTCAGTTTCAAACTCAGACATGAGTTTGAAATGTGAGAAAGCTTGACGTAAACGCATCCACTCACCGTTTTAGTTCTAACTTGGGGTGAACTGGTGCTTGGCGCGAATCCCGCAGTGTATTCGTGACACTCATTAAAAAGTGACGCTTTGTTACGGGCTCACTTGTAACGTCAGGCGGAGATTTGCACAAAGAATCTGGCTAGAAAATGGCCAGAACTGAACAGCTGATCTGTTCAGGGTCATTCGCCAGCAAATCTCTTTCCTTTGCAAATGGCCTTTGTGCTTTATAGAGAACAGAACGCGACAGAAATCCACCCTGTCCGGGGGGCTCTGCACCCTGCCTGCAGCACTGCAGGGGTTGTATGGAGGGCTTGGAGCTGCCTTCAGCGAGAGGGTGACAATTCTTCTGGCCAAATAAACACTCCAGGACAGGCTGCAGGAGCGTGGCTGGCTGAGCGAGGAGGCAACTCCTCCAAAGAGAAGGACCCCTTAGGGGTCATTACAAGCTGTTGGACTAAAAGCTGTCTGAACCTGCAGTGAATTGTGTAGTCTCTCGACCCAGAGGTGATGCTGTATTGACCTAACAGTGTCTTGGGGTGCCTTTGCTGTGCTTGGCAAGAGCTCGATGTAGTCCAGCCTGAACCCACGTATCCTTTTCCTACCCTCCATGAAGCGACCTGCTTATCTTCCAAAACTGTAAGGCTCAGATTGAAATGGGAGAAAAAGCAGCAGACCAGAGAGCTAGTTCCTACTGGAAACCAAATCCAGAGAGACCTTCAGGACTTCCAAGGGTTTACAGAAAGGAGCCATCGCAACCGGCAGATGTTTTCCATATGTTGTTCAAGTGAAGCCTCAATATATCGAGGCAGGCATGTACAGCAGTGTGAGGTTAGATATTTTGGTATGAGCCTGGACTTCCAAGGGAATTACGCCGAGACATCTTAAGAAAATGTGTGAGAGAGGGTTTTGCATATCTCTGTCTGTCTGCAGTTGACTCTGGCTGCTTTCTAGTCCTGGAAATGGCATCCCTAACTATTTGTGTTCAAACTGCCTGTCGTGTATTTAGTTCTCTAATAACCAGCTATCCTTGCCATATGCTGCTTATTTAATTTGAAAGTCTGAATCTCAACAAAGGAGAAATAAAATACAGCTTTTATGTGCTCTCTAGCCTTCTTTCTTCTTTCTTTTCTTTTTTTTGGTTGATTTTAATCACCCTTAGTGTGCTCTAGGATTCGACAGTACCACCCAAATCTGAAAGCTCGTTAAGCAGCCTGCTCCCGATATCGCATTTGAGAACAAAAATCACAATTAATAGGATTTTCTCTTCTTTCACACCTACATTGTTATACCTGCAATGATTCATCTTATTTAGTTTATTTGTTTGGCTTCTTGGGGCAGTCTGTATCTTTCTACAGTGGGTTTTATGCCTCCCTGGTTTTGTACTGATGACTCGTAAAAACTGGTGTCTCCAGGTGTGTGCTGACCTTCCAGGGCTCTCTCCAGCTCCGGGGTAAGTCACCAGCCTCTCCTCTGCTCTGCTCTCAGGGAACTCGATGCTGCTGCGTGTCCTGCCTGCTCTGTACGAGAAGCAACCGCAGCCGATCAACCTCCATCTGCAGGAGCTGGCGGCACTGATGGCTCAGCTGGACCAAGCCGAACACTACCACCACCTCCTCAGGCTCCTCCAGATCGTGGCGAGGAAAAAAGAACTGGGGGTAAATCCGCGTTTGGGATTTCTCACTGCCAAACGCTGCGCCTCCTTTTGGGGGAGTTTGTCTCGGATGCGTTGGCAGGGTCTGTCTGTGCGCTGCTCTCCGAGCAGTGAGGAGCCCTGTAGCAGGCGTAACGGTGCTTTCCTGTGCTAATTCCCTGTGCATTCCTTAATTCCATTCCAAACTCTCCTTCTAATCATAAAGAGAACACAACAATGACTCTGCTGGACCAAAAAGTTTGTGTTTAAACCAGAGCTGTTTTCAACGTGTTTGGCTCCTCCTCTGTCAGCGGAGTTTGAATTCCCGTAACTGTGTTTCTGTTAGAATATATGAACTGTATTAAATTACATATCAAGGAGAATTAAAGTGACTTAGGAATTGATGAGAAGTGAGCTGGGTAAGGCAGGATATGTCATGCTTGGGAAATTGCAGGTCCCTGACAGCACCCAGCGCACGAGCACAAGGCACAAAACTACCTGCTTTGTGAATTTATGCAATTTGTAAGATCTCTGGACAAGAATGCCCAGCAGTTAGTCCTTCCCCAAGCAGCCGAGGGAACTCAGTAGTAATGCACAGTCCCGGCTGAGAGAGTGGGAGGGGGCTGGTGTGCACCGCTGGCTATCATGGGGCTCCGCGCTGGAGCCAACCTGTCTGAGGTGTTTTGTATTCCTTTCATGACTATTGTTATCATTCGTTACTGCTAAGAATTTATTCAGCCACCCCCCTGCACTGTTTGGTCAGAGCAATAGGCACTGACTGGCTAAAACTGAAAATCCTCCAAGGTGTAACAGAAGAACGGGTTGCTTTATGGCCCAGTTCGTGTTGAGATGTCTCCTATGCAGACGCAGCCGTTTCACTGTACGTGAGCGTTTATATGAAGAACACTCGTAGATAGTTGGATATGTGTGTTTATATGAAGAACACTCGTAGGTAGTTGGATACTCTGCATCCTGCTTGGGAGCTGACTTTGCGGACTATACCTCAGCCTCCCCAAAATGGTGGGCTTACAAGAAATGACAACTTCCCTACAGCATTTTCATGTGCAGTGAGGATCCTGCCTCTTGGTTTTTACTCTGTTCCAGCTTTTAACCTTGTCACGTTATTTAGTTTCTGGGGGAAACCAAGAATTTCTGCTAGTACTTTAATGTACCGTCTCACTGGGGAAGGCTCAGTCTTACCTTGTTTTAATCAATAAAGCAAAGGACTGGCCCAGAGCAAGGGAAATATTTTTTTTTGGTCTCTCTTAACAACTGTGCATTTCCTTCCTTACATATGCATAACTGCAATATTTCAAGGCTACAGCTTACCCTTATTCCATATGTTGAGCTGAACTTCGACTGACCTCAGCAATAGCTCCGTGCAAAGGTCAGCAAGGGTGGAGAACTATTTTACTAAATCACAGTCTGGTGGTTTATTTCCATCTTTCTGACTTACAGCACCTCTTTTGGTTCTGTGTGTTCACAACTGAAAAACAGATTCACCAGTTGTTTCTGTCTGGTTTTCGATAGGTGCTGAAGGAGTGTATTCCATCCCTCTTCGCACACTTGCGAGACCCCAACCATAGTGACATTATTCTAAACATCCTTGTAGAAATATCCAGCTATGAACCAGCAGCCTTAGCCACTTTCCTTCCCATGCTGAAAGAAATCGGTGAGAGTTTCCCAAGTTTGATTGGGCAAACAGCAAAGATCTTTGGAGCTGTTGGACATATCGATGAGGTAAGTTTAAAAACAGCAGCAGCTGGTTGAGTTGTTTGGATTGGTTTTTAGTTTTTTCTCTTCTAAATCTTGTATGAAGTAACACATCTAAGTATTCCTTTCTTCACAAGTAACCAGACTGCCCGACCAGAACATGTTCCTGGTCGTAAGATGGTCACGATAAAATCGTGATAGGTCTAGACTAATACCACCAGTATGGCCAGGAGAGCAAGTCCCAGAAAAATCAGATGGGGTATGTTAGTGACCGAGTCTGGGCTTTGATCTTCTACCCAAGGAACAGCCACGTAGTAATGGGTCTCTGCGGAAATGGGCTTCAGCTTAGTGGGAAAGAAAAACTTTTTAGAAGAGATTAATGAGCGTGAAGAGAAACATTTAAATTTTCATAGCTGTAATAAATATAAAAATTATTACTTACTGTGTATCTGGTCTGTGCACATATAAAGTTGTATGAATTGTCTTTTTATGGAACGTCTAAAACTCCTATTTGATAACAGCCCACAGTGTCGCTATTCCAGGGGCTTGGCTGAGCGAGGTTGTGCTGTACCTACGCGGGAAATGAAAGGCAGAGAACCAGAAAAGCCTATTTTGCCCACCCTTAGTACGATACCATATTTGAGATGCAGATAGCCTTCAGGAACGCCGTAGTCATGCGGAGAAGCACGAGCTTCCTCGGGCGGTGTAATCCCGATCCTTTGGCTTTGTAGCCGTAGTTAATTGGATACTTCAGACAAACGTCTTTATAATGCAAACGCTCAGTGGTGATGCTGGGCTCAGGCCTCATCGCAGGAACGTCTTGGTTTGGGATCTGACCCAAAGGGAACATTCTGCCTAAAAAGGATTTGCGCTGACAAACTCCTAAAAAATGGTGGGAGTTTCATGGCAGCAGAATGAATGTGCTCTGAAGTTTTTGCTGTACTCATAACTGCGTGGTCTGGATGGGGGAGCGATGTTCACCTAATCCAGGTGCTGAGAGCACCCACATGCAGAGTGTACAGAAGCCATCAGGCAGGTCTCGGGTCCCAGAGCCCTCCGCCCTCCCCAGAACACCAGCTCTGATGCTCGGAGCTCCCTGCGTCCCCAGCAGCGAGGGATGCTGCTCATGAAGAGCTGATGTTAGAGCCCTGTCCCACTGGGACTGGGAAATGCCTTAGACCCTGATGAGACCCCTTTTACATACCCAGCTCCAGGGGGAAAAAAAAAATCCAGTCTGGAGGAGATTACCAGCACAAGCTTGTAAAATCGCTCAAGGCAGGTGTCCTGAGCACACCAAACTGGTTAAACCTGCGTGTGACGCATCATGATTTTAAATGAGATGTTATTTTCATTCCCAGGTATCAGCTTATGTCTCTCACCACTTTTAATAGACATTTTCCTTCCACCTCAAATCACGGTTCTGTAAAGGCAAAAATAATGTTCTGCTGAACTCAGAGTTTCTGGTAAATAATTCACATTTTGATGGCTGTGACACAGCTCGGTCATAGAGCAGAGCGTGAACGGTGTGTAGTGAATCTCGCTGTTTGCCGAAGCGTGGCACCAACGCAGGCCACGCAGTAACCTGCAGCATTTATTTCCACAAAATGCTGAGTCCCCACAGTTCCCGTGTCCCGTCAGCGATCCTTGAGGAGAGCCTTGCACGGAGGCTGCTGGAGTTTTTCTGTACAAAGGGTGGAGATTGCCTTTCTGGCTCAGACTTTTTGGTTGTCCTTCCTTTGACTCCGCTGGAGGCTGGTTTGGAGGGAGGAATGGAGAAAAGTAACATCGCTTTGCTGTGCAGGGGAAAATCCTCCATAGATCCATCTTCCGCCTTTAAGATGACAGTTCTTCTATTTCCTTATTTAGGTACCGATAACGATGTGCTCTCATCAGTGGTCAGTGGAGAATCTCCAGAGAGGCTTTGTCTCTGGAAAAAATAGTTTCTTTTGGCCTCTAACCAAAGATAGTGCCTTAAATCTCCGAGTGGGTGTTGCTGGGGTTAGGCTCTGCACCCCGTACCGCAGCTCGCCAGTGGCTGGGCCAAGGGCTCTGCTCGGTGACGAGGGAGCGGGGATGCACCTTGAAGCACATCGCTGACCCTGGCATAGGCAGAGCCATGGCAGGGCATCGGGATGTGTTACACCCTGATACGTGTGGCTGGAGGTAAAACAAGAGACGTGAGACTTGCAGGGAAGTTTAAGCGGAAATTTTCCTTTGCAGAACCCTGTAATAATTCAGATAATTTGGACTCTTCGATGAGCCAGTTGCAGTGATTTAAATGGATATTATGGAGGGGGGAGTTCGGTGGGAGGCTCCAGGGAGAAGCTGCGTGGGGCAGGAGCGGGGGATCGGGGCAGCCCCTCTGGGCTCCCGTTCAGCGGCACGGAGGGCTGTGGTGTGAGTTCACCTCAGGGGCTGCAATAAGGCCAGTCCTTTCTCCTGTGGCACTTAGTTTTGGGTGTGTATCGGCTGGGCAACGGCTTCCTGATCGCTGCGGGTACAGCACAGGAAGACACTACACTTGCTGGTTCTGCTGATCTTGAGCTTTATGGTAATGTAAAATGCAATTTATCATGTAAGAATCAAAACCAGACTGGTTTGCCTTTGTAAATCTTATTTCTGGGTGGGGAGAAGCCAAAATCGCTTCACTAGGCTGTGAGCCAAATGCTGTTTACTGTTCTCTCTGTGTTTACTTACATCCCCCCAGCAAAATCCCCCTCTGTTCACCTGCAGCTGACCACGTTAGGGTCTGTGTTTGGTACCTAAGAGCCAACAGCTCCCCGAGGCTTTCCAGCTTATTACCAGCTGCTCCTCCGAGGAGCACGGCTGGGCTCAGAACTCAAGGCGTTATTTCAGATGCTGTATTTTAGCGTGTTGAACCAGCCAGTGTCCCAGAGGCCCCTCTTCGGCTGCGTTCTGCTACTTAGAAGGGACTGAATTTATTTTGCTGCTTATGGTTGTGTTTTATACCAATTCCAAGAATAAGGAGGAACCACTGGACCTGTTGGAGTTCATATGTTATTGGAAATCATAGACTACAGCAAAGTTTACAAAGAAAGGATTTGCAGAACACTTCCTCATATTTTTTTAATCTGTTGGTTTGTGCGGATACCTGTGGCTACAGGTGTTACCCGCGGTGGCCCAGAGAGGTGGTGGCTGCCCCATCCTTCGTGCAAAACTTACACTAGAGTTGCTGGGGGGGTGCTTAGGCAGATCTGGGGGAAACTTTCCATTTTTCCCCTGTTGAACACTTTTGTTTCATGCGTCTTTTGCCTCTTGTGTGATGTGGGATGTGACCTGCTGCCCCCCATCACCTGGGTGTTTTCCCAGGGCCGGTTCCCTCTTCCTTCACAGACGTTGTAACTGATGGTCTTTCTCTCACCTTCTACTTGTGAGGTTTGTCTCTTCACCCTAGGGATTTTTGACATTATTTCAGGGAACTTGAGTGCTTCGTGGCCCACAGCTTTGGGGATTTGAGGGGCTGCTTTGGCAGGGCGTTCACTGGTCCACAGTTGCCAGGGCTTGCTTCAGACCCCTGTGGCTCTTGTGCATTGAGTAAGACAGTGGATCTACCATGGTTCTCCTTTTCCCTTATAAAGGTTTTGTTCGCTTTACTCCAGAGGTTCCCTGTGCAGATTTTACCCCCACCCTGTTGTGAGCCAGGAGATGGGTCGTGTCTGTGGATGTTCCCATGCAGATCAGCCCTCTTGAAAGGAAAAGAATGCCACGGATGTCTCTGGTCACTCACGGCAAGGCAGACGATCAGCCTGTGATAAAATAAGGAGAAACACATCTGGCATCATAAAAGCTGGACAGATCTGAAAGGCTTGCGTAACAGATCTTAAAGTGTGTATCAACGAGCGCGCCCACAGGAAAGGATTAAAATAATAACCGATCTAAAAGCGTCCCTGCGCAGGTACGAGCGTTACTGCAGCCAGTTACTTTATTTAGGTCAGGAAAGGTGCGAGCAGCAGGGTGGTCCCTGCAGGCACAGGCACTGCTGATGGGCTCATCTCGCAGCCCACCGTGGCAATGCCCCCCTGAAAGCCTCGCTTGTCGCTTCTCCCCCTCTTCCTTTTCCCGTACCGGAGCCATGTTACGGATCCGCTGCTAGCTCTTACTGAGACGTGAGTCAGCGTCAGCATCCCCTTCCTGGCCAAGCAAAACAAGTGGGAAAGGAAACAACGGAGGTAGTGTTGGAATTTTATTTATTGCTGTTTTATTTCACTGGGACGTTTACTTGGGGAAGAGAGGTGGCAAGGATGGAGGCTTGGCCCTTCAGGGCATAGAGAGCAGAAAATCCTTTCTGCTGGTGTCTGGAAGCAGCCTCTTGTGCTTTCCCTGAGCTGCCCTCTCTACCGTGGCAGTTCAGAGAGACCCATGGAGAGATGAGAGCTTTGGCTGAAAAGAGATCCCTTTATTTTAAAGGCTGCCCCCTCGTTTATACACGCCGCTTCTGCTGATGTCAGCGACCCTCTCGTGGGTGAGGTTGAAATCAGAACTTGTGCCTTTACCATAAATTTGGTGAAGGAAAACACCACCTTGGGGCATAGGTCAATCGAACATTTTCATCATGTTTTTCCCCAATACCTGTGTGTTTTGAACCAACTGGAGATGAGAGTAACTTCTGCCAGCCTTGTGATCTCCCTTTGTAGTCTCCTGAGTCTGATTTCAGGATAAAGCAAATTCCTTTGCCGCACCTCAGTGCTGGTATTTCAGATCTTCACCCCCTGGCAGATGTAATGCCATAAAGTGCGAGGGATGCTTATGAAAAAATACGTGAATATGTAAAATAAGCATTGCTAAAATAACAACAGGTTACGTACATCCCAAGAGGCTTTCTGAAAATTTTTGGATAAAAATTGTGGCAGGGCTAATGACTGCTTTCATGTCGAGCTCTGTTGCTGTAATTTTGTTTTGTATAACAGTTACGTATTTTATTCCTCTGTAGAGTTTATTGTTCTTTTACCTCACTCCAGGCGAGTAGCAGCATTTCAGCATGGCTGGAGATGCTCCAGCTGGATCAAAGCGACATGAGAATGGTCAAAATTTCTCTTCCAGTTACATCTGCTGCACAGTTTGTTTAGGAAACAAAAATGTGTTTTAAATGTTAATTGAGCCTGTGTTTATCTCTTGGAGGGAGGATGGTCTTCCAAATAAACTAGTAAATATGTACCAAAAAGTCACCCTCTTTCAAGCCATTGAGAAAAAAGCCCCTTCCGTCACTCCAGCCCAGCCCGTGCGAGGGTGCAGCGGCGGTTTTTCCCCATACGGCTGAAGGGAAGCAATTTCTCTGAGACGCTTCTCTCATTTGTCTCTGTCACGGCACGGTGTAGTAGATCCTCTTTTGTTTGAAATAAGTTGACTTTTTCTTCAAAAATGTCTGACTTGTGATGCTCGAGCCGTGTTCTGCCAAAGTCCCCCGTGTATTTCTATGGCCCAGCCGTATTTGGAATCAAACTTGCAGCAATTTTTTCTCTCCCGTTACGAGGTCCCAGAAGAGAGGAGGCAATAATGCCGTTACCTCACGGTGTTTGGAGGATGTGTACAGCTCACGACTTTTCTGCTAACCCTTGGGGAGAAGAGAACTTTTTACTTTTGCCTTATTTTTGTGTTTCAGCGCAGCAAAATACCTCCCAGTTTCTGTGACAATCTGCCTGGTACCACGTGGATTTTGCTGAGCGGAGCCGTACCCAGTTACCCCAGTTAATTGCTGCTTTCTATGCTGCTTTTCCCACTTAGGTACTGTTAGGAGTGTGGAACCTGATCCCCTTAGAACAATTATCACAGAACAGAAGAACCCTAATGCGTTTCTTCACCTTTGGGGTGTCTCTTCTAGTGTGTGCATTTGTACACGAGCCTACAGAAAGGGTTGGAACTGGAATTGTGTGCCTTTGGCAAGCAGGGATGATAAAATATCTTTGCTAGAAAATGTTTGCATGGTTAATACCATAACCTGAAGCAGCCCCTTTAATCCCAAGTTGTGGGGGATGTGATCTCGCTGATAAATTGGCGAGATCGCATCCCCCTGAAAAACTGGCCAGCGAAACTGTGGCTACAGAGGGCTCTGCCAGACCTCAGCGCATTGGCAGGGGTGGATACAGCTGCCAGACAACGCCTTCCCGCGGGCAATGAGATCCTAGAGCACAATCTCACGTTGAACTTCTCTTTGTCACAGTGTTAGTCACAGGTCTGATCTGAGCGCTGCTCCTGCAGGAACTGCTGCGAAAGGGGAGAACCCCTGTCGTTGACGAGGTACTTCAACACCTCGCCATTAGCGAGAAGAGATGCTGATAGTCCCCTCACTCCGCTGCCGGAGGAGTCCAGCTCCATCTGGGAGCACCGGTGACGACAGGCTTTTAGGTGACGCTGCTAAATACAGCAAATCAGCGACACCCAACAGGTCCAGAAAGGAAGTTGTGATTGGGAAATGTTTTAGGGTCTGAAAAATAGAGCTTCACTCCTGGCAAAGTGTTTGTAACAGCTAACGGCATACGCAGCATTCCCTGCAATTGCCTGGTGGCCCTGGATTATTTGCAGTGATGGCGAGCTACGTGGACAGAGCAATAATCTGGACATCAGCCTGTTAATGCAGCAAGGATGTAACGAAGACACAAACCTGCAGTCAGTCATGGGCAGACCGGGGCACGGGGTCTCTTGGGCTGAGGTCTGCCGGCAAATTATAAGATGCTGGTGTCCACGCTAATGCCTCCGTGAGCACAATGTGCAACAGGCCACGTACAGACATGAGGAAAAAGACCCTGGGGGAGAAGACCCTGTAAACTGGAGCAGCGTGGATGCTTGGCCCTGTACAAGAGAGTATGTCTGCCACAAACAGCACAGAATAAAGGAAAAAAAAAAAGGCATGGAAACTGGGTACAGGGAGATGAAGTACCTTGGCTATAGGCTCATAGGGCTTGTCGAAGATGGAAGGGGAGCCAGGTCTGCTGCTAAGGCTCATCTATGACCCTAGAGCAGAGCAGGGCTCTTCAAAGAGCCTTTAGGGACTCTGACTCTAGGTTTGAGGAGGAGACAAGGTCTACTGCGGCTGGGCTGGTGAGGTAACACCAAGAGGAGGAAATGTAATGTCAATAGTACACAGAAATAAACCCCGTGCTTGATGCGGTTGCCTTTTTGTTAGTTATCATGGGGTAGCCACTGCTCCCCAGTGACCGTGTTCTGATGAGCAGCATCCACACAATCCTCCCTTGCACAAGAAAAACAATTAGTTAATTTGTTTAAATTTTTTTTATCTCCTTGTGTTGTCTAGGAGCGAGCCAGAATATGCCTGATGTACTTGGTGAACCAACTGGCCAACATGGAGCACTCATTTCACCACATTCTTCTGCTGGAAATTAAAAGTCTAACTGACACCTTCTCAAGCATCTTGGGCAGCCAGAGCAGAGATATCTACCGCATGAGCAACAGTTTCACTGCCATAGCCAAGCTCCTCGTCCGGCAGCTGGAGAATGACAACACGTCCGGAGCCAGGTAAAGGTGGTGTTTGTACGGTAAAGCCACGACTGTCTCCGTGGTGTGCGAGGCTGTACAAATTTCTGTTAAACACATCCAAGTTGCGATACAGGGAAGCGTACAAAATAGTTGACGCACCTGATGGCTAACACCCCTACTTGTAGAAGCGCCTTGAGGAATGCAGTTCCGATGCAGGTATAAGGATCAGTGACAATGAAGCAGAAATCTGTAGTTAAAGGGTGGTTGTAGGAGCCGTAGGCGCTCTGCGGTCACCGGCTTCGTGCTACCAGGCACCACGACCTCTCACGATCACGCACCAGAAACTGCGTCATTTGGCACTGAAGAAAAAAAGCAGCTGTTCAAGTTTTAGCACTTGAAGAACAGGAATAAAGCCACGTCTCGGATAAGCAGACTGAGGCAATCAAAAAAGCTTTGGTTAAAAATACCTCGGTGAAGTCAGGCTGCACAGTTATCGTTGAGTTTACTCTGGAAGATAACCACTGAAGCTGATGGGAGCGACTGGTGTAGCTCCCTGCTAAAGGACTGCTAACAGAAGTCTGAGGAAAAACCTCTCAAGCTTGTACAGAAAGATGTTGTGCTCCCTCAGCTTCTTTCAAACGCGTATGCTGAGGTTAGAGCATGGGGAGGGCTGCTGCAGTCGTCACCGTCAGAATCTGGGTGTTATTGACGTAGACGGTGGTAGTCGCTTTTGATTAGGGAGAGGCTTATAATTAGCATGGTGTGTACTGGAATGGGTCAAGAGGGCACAAAGGAGTAGTAATTCGTTGAAAAAAAAGTAACACAGATGTCGGAAAACTCATAACCATGAAGGATAGCGTTGGAGACAGACCGGTGGAGCTGGAGCCAAAACACTGAGGTCATTCGAGAGATGATTAGTTGGTATCCTGGAGAGAGTTAAACATGAAAAAGGAGAGGAGCCCTGCCACAGCCCCGCGTTTTACAATAAAGCCGTGAGAAATGGCCAAGCTTCACCTGGTGGCCCAAACCTCAGCTGAAATGGAGCCCTCGGCACTCGTTTTAGGAAAAGGTTCACTGAAGATCGTGAAGAAGCCGAGGTGGAGATAACAAAGCGAGCACAAAATGACATCTGCGTTTTCCAAGCTAGTCAAGCTCAACTGTGAGGAGGAGTGTGCTGGACGTCCCTTAGTGAAGGGGGCCCGAGGAGGTCGTGTGTTCTGGGACCTGCAGTGAAGCAGGAGGGAATGGAGGCTGCAGCACGGCAGAAGAATTATTCACACAGCCCTCGTGGTCCCACAATTTATGGCAGACAGATTACTTTATTGGCTAAAACACTGTGATATTCCTATTCCTTATTACCTTCTGTGCTTAACGTTTCTCTCTAGAGCTGATAAAAAGCAGTGAAAAGCCAGAAATGGTTTTTATTAGTGTTGTTGCTGGGTTTCCCCACTTCTCTCTAGAATTCCCCTTTGTGAAGAACTTTCTTTGCTGAGGAGTAGAAGCCACTTCCTCTGCCTGAGTGTGGTTACAGCTGCAAAATACTGTCTGGGTGCAGAGTCTGGGGGGGGAGAAGGGAGGAAATATTTTTCAGTGGATTTTTCAGCAAACATCCCTATTTTCCTTCAGGAAAAAAAGCTGTATTGATTATACCGAGCATGGAAGGAAAGGACTTTGGCTGGCTGCGTGCTCGGTTGTGTTTGAACATGGCCAGGCATCGAAGCGGGTGGAAATGTACCTGTGATCTGCGGAGTCTGGGGGCTGCGGTGGGCTCAGGGGCCAGGCTCTGGAGCGGGGAGCGCATGAAAAAGCGCCCACCTTATCCCAGGGCTGCAGCGGAGCTGCTCAGGGTTTGCTCTGGTGTAGGGAAGGGCAGGGTTTGGCCATATGTCTGCAGTGGAGAGCGCTTAAACCAAACAGTCCTCTACATGATTTGTTTTGCTCTTACCAGTTTTTAATGTTTCTGGGGATGCATTGCTTTTCTGAGCTGGGACAGTCCCAGGGACCCAGCCCTGCTCCCCATGAGGCGGGTGTGAGCGTAGCCAGAAGTGAGGAAGGAAAACCTGCTCCTGGTGCTGCTCTGGGTAAGGATGGGTGTCGCGGGACGTGGCTGCTGCAGCGGGGTCTGGACCCTTTCAAACAAACCTTCCTGAAACCATTTCTTATTCTTCATCTGCTGCTTCGAGGGGATTATTTTATTTTATTTTATTCCCCCTCACCCAGTCCTCTGTGACCCAGCCGGCACCTTCTCGCGATCTCGACGTGGCTGTGAGAGATCCCAGCGAAACACTGATTTTTCACCAGTTCCTTGGCTTTACATTTCAGGCCTGTATCGAGCAAAGTATCAGCCCAGTCAGACAAGAGCAAGTGTGGTGCAGTCATTAAGGCTAAAGGGAGAGTTCCCTGCTGATTTCAGCAGAGTTTGTTCTGATTTGTACTAGTGTAAGTGGGACCGGTCCAGCCGTCGACTGGGAATACCCTCCCAGCTCCGGGGCGGCTGCAGTCACTGACCCGCCGTGGTTTGTAAAGAGCAGCAAGCCAGAGTCTCTAGGCTGTGAAAGAGAAACAGCGTTTTAAAATGTGTGGCTGGATTACAGCCATTCCTTCCAGAATCGTGTGTTTACATAAGAGGAAACTGATTTCTGCAGAGCGATGGCTGGCTTGGAGCTGTTTGAGACCGGGAATTTGACATGCCATCAGTGGGGTGTGTAATTAAAACCATGCGATGCTCTGTTGCCTCTTACTGTCACAAAATTGCAAGTTATTCTGTCCCAGAGGGGCTTTTTAAGAACACATACAGAGTTTTAATGGAGTGATCCTGCCTAGAAGTACAGCAGGGTTACTGAAAAGAAGGCCAGAAAGAAAGAAAAAATTTGATGTTTCTAAGCCCTCATTCTGGGTAAGGACTGAGCATAACGGGCTGTGCCAGTGCTGCTCGTTTTAGTGTAGTCACCAGGTGAAATTATCTTTTCTCCGTAAAGGAGAGGATAAGTCTGGCACATGGCATCATGGAGCATTCCTTTGCCTTTCTTTTTCTGCAGTATTTGTCCTTCTTTAAACCCACGTTTGCAGCGGTGAAGAGAGCTGTAACCACATCTGAGACTCTCCTGTGTTGGAAAGGGACTGGTGTGATTTAATTCAGTTCAGCCTGGGGCAAAGGAGGCTCAGGGGAGACCTCCTCACTCTTAACCACTCCCTGACAGGAGGTTGGAACGAGGCGGGGTGAGTCTTTTCTCCCAAGAAACAAGTGACAAGACAAGAGGAAATGGCCTCAAGTTGCACCAGGGGAGGTTTAGGTTGGACACAAGGAACAATTCCTCCCCCATTGGGGTTGTGCAGGGCTGGCCCAGGCTGCCCAGGGCAGTGGTGGAGTCCCCATCCCTGGAGGGGTTTCCCAGCCATGTGGAGGTGGTGCTGAGGGACAGGGGTCTGTGGTGGTTTAGCCTCCAGCTTTCTGTGGCACCTCAGCCAGGAATGTTATCTGGCTGATGATGTTTCCATGATTGTTCCTAGCAATATTTGGAAGCTCTTGATGGGCTTCCCAGCTGTGAGCCAGAGGGTTTGAGATCACCATCACTATCCACCACTTACCTTCTTCAAACCTGCACATTTGTTGTATTTGTACATTGATGAACCACGAGGACCCGCACTTGATCTGTTTGTGTTGCCTCCATCCACACAGAGTTGTGGCCCTGGAAGCAGCCCCATCTCGAGGGTATTTTTAGCAGTTTCTATTCGTGTATGTGCTTTTTCCCATTTTAAGCACCCAACTGGTGATGTCAATAATGGTCCTGGTGGTCTGGAGAAATGCTCTTCAGATCAGTGCATCACTCTTGTCTTGCTGACCCCTATATTTATGTCTCTTCCTACAGAGAATTTAAAAGCAGTGAAATGAGTAACATAGTTCTATCTTTACAAGCCTTACGATTTCTTAATAGGTTTGTGCATCCTTTTCCTCTCAAAAACAGCCTGAGCTTTGGTGTAAGCTGATCCTGCTCCAGCAACCTCAGCAATGTACCGAGCAGCTCTCGCCAAGATTTCAAACAATAGTTTATTTTACTGTTGCTGGAAGGGGAGGCCAGCAGGAAGGGCCTGCCAGGCATCCCATTGGGTGGAGGCTTCACTGAACGCTTCGCTTGGGGTATGCGCTTTTGGCTGCCCAGGAGGTGATGGGAGCGCAAAGCGGGTACACGTGAGAGCGAGTGGTCCCCTGGGGCTGAGCACTCTGCCTCCCTCCAGCCCTTGGAGCTGCTGTGGAGTCCCGGGCTCTGCACCGAGGAGGTGGCTTGAGGAGCACTGGCCAGCGATAAGCCCCGTATGTGCCATCTCGCTACTGCTTTACGTGTGGCAAATAGGATGTGTTCACGTGGTTCCTCAGCAGAACCGTTTTCTTTGCTTCACAAAGCCATCGGAGCTCAACGGGAGAACGCTGGACAAAACGGTGCTGTCATAAAGGGCCGTTTTCACTTCCAAACATCATCCAGCTTTGCTGGTTTGGGTCTGTCCGTCACAGCCCCCCTCGCTCCATCAGTCCCCTCTCTGTAGCCAGAGGGCTTCGTTTGTGTTTATGTATGTAACGGGCGTTTTTCTTAGCGCTCCGTTCCCACAACGGGAGCAGTGTTGGGAGCGATGTTGGAGTGGCAATTCTAATAAATTAAATCTTGTCCCACGTCTCCAGAAAGATTTGTTAAAGGTCATACCAAGGCTCTTTATTACAGAAGGAGATTTTTTCAAAGTGTTCTGCAGTGTTAATCTATGAGGAGATCTTGCCTAAATGAAAAACAAGACAAGACAAAACTTGCCAACTCCCCTGAGAAATACCCTGAGCTGCCTTTATCAAAACAAATGAAAAAGGGTGTTTTGTGATGCAGTTATTCGTGGTGGTTGTTTTTGAAATGTGCTTTTTTGTTTCCACAGTTGGTATTTTGCAGGATTTGGGAGTTTTTAATAGGCTTCCCCACTGCGAGCAGGGCTTGCTGAGACGCTGCTGCTTTGAAAGTCTGTGTTAAAGCTCTCGTTTGTCTCTTTCCATGTCCATGTTTTACAGATTTAGCTATTCAGGTGTTGGCTCATCAGGTCAGAAGCAAAACGAGCTCGTATGGAGCTGCGGGTAGAGTTTAACAAGTAAATAGTCACCTGCCCCTGAATCCTCGGAGAGCTTTGATGGTCTTTGGGTACTGCCTTCCTGGGTCTTTAGTCCAGCTGGAGTAAGATGGAACACACGAAGCCCCTGCTGAAGGCACCTCCCTGAAGAAGAGAGGAAGGAGCAGCGGTGCTTCTGCCAGGGTGTGCTGGGGTCCTGCTGCGGAAAGGCCACGCAGCACCTTCTCGGCAGAGCACAGATAGCCGGGGTTTAAGTTTCTGGCAACTGGAGGAGCTGAGTCTCGCTGCAGGAACCCAGCAGACCCTGTTCTGGGGGAATCCAGCACTGGGGCTGAAAACCTTAATCTAGGAAACCTGGTTTTGGGCACGGAAACGGCTTCACTTGGGGTGGGGTGTGAGCTCGGCGTGCCCTGGGCTGGGGCCATGGCTCTGTCCTCTGGGGACCCCTCTGCAGAGGGGCTCTGCTCTGCCTTAGGGCTTTGGTTGCTGCTGGGCCTCCAGCAAAGGCGTTTTTCACTGGTTGGAGGATATTTTAATCACTAGAAAGCACGTTTTTACCAGCAGTGTATGTGACAGCAGATTTCTTTTCGTCCTTTAAGATTAACAGATTCCCTTCAATTTATTTTTTAAGTTTGAATTTTGCACTAGAAGGTTACGTATTCTATGACTAACATAACAACCCCATTTAAAATAAAACAGCTTCCCCAGCAGCCCTACAAGTTCATTTTAACTCTTCTTTTCCTCTTCCTCCTTTGCTGAACTTCAGTCACGCTGTTCAGAGCTTTTCCCGAGCCTGTTTCTGTCCGTGCACCGAGTTTTAAAAGGTATTTTCTTACCCAGAGTACAATAATTCAGCAGGAACTGCATGTACTTTTGTCAAACCTCTAAAACCACAGACTTCTATAAACTCTGCAATTAGCTCAGCTTTTGGTTTCTGAAAATAATGTAATAAGTCACAGTTTGGCGAGCTTGAGGGAACAGTTTAAGTTCAGCTGAAGAACTTCTTGCTCTGGGTCTATCAGGGAAGAGTCAGGCTTTGTTTGGGCCGATAGAGCACGTGTGGTTTCTAACCCAGAGTTGTCAGAGATGTTCAGTGCTTCTGGTCCGTCTGACAGACGTTGATCTACAAAATGCTTTTAAAAATGATTGATGAACCTCTAAGAGAATCTCTGCTAGAAGATAATTCTTTTACCAGGTACATAATACAGGTGTCAAACACAGCATCACTGTCACTGTGATCAGCGTGCCGGGGTCAAACCTCTGCTCTCTGCTTCCTCAGGGTGGAAAATGACACTGAAATGGAATCCCCAGTGCCACTGGATGACTTAAAATGTGTTCTGAATGGAAACGAAGACGACGAAAAGCTTCAAGTTAAAATACAGGCTTTTGAAGAGAAAATAAATGTCGACACCAGTACTCCTGGCTCGGTGCGGAGGTACAGCTTAGGCCAGGTTTCTAAAGAGGAGCGGAAGGATATGAGGTTTAGCAGGTATGGCTCTGTCAAACGTGCGAGTGCTGCTTCTGCAGATCCATTTGTAATCCAACTTTATCCCAGCCCTGAGAACTCACTCTTCTTCCATGGTACCTGCGGGCCTCGTAAGGCTGGTTTTAATCAAGTCTCGTGTCCACGAATGCAGAGGCTGGATCAAATCTTACTAAATGATTTATTTAATCTCTTCTGTGCCCTAAAACAGCACAGGGGATAGGAAAATCTTTGCATACAGATTATTACTGGAGAGGAGGATATAGAGACCCTTCTCGGGTGTTATTGCTAACAACACGTATCAAAGGTGTGAATCAAATTTTGCCCAAGCGCTGTGGGAGATGAGTGAGACTCTGCCAGGACCCCTGCTGAGATAAGGGCTCAGACAGCAGCGTGCCCCCATGGTGTCCTTAGGCTGCCTCGCAGCAGAGGTTTTCTCTTCCTGCTCCGCTATTTGCCCTTTCAGCCACTTCACTTCTACCCTTCTTTCTCTTATGGGGGCTTAGCTTCATCCTCAGCCTATTGGCACGGGGCGACAAGGAGCTGGAGGCTGGATCTCGGTTCAGTTAAACGGCTGCTAGATGGCATTTTTATGACGTGAACAATAAAGCATGTACTCCAGTCCAGGGGTTTTAAGTTGCTTGCAGAGAGGTTGACTAGCTCCCTCCATGGCATGCAGATGTTGTGATACGTGGATATTGTTGCGTTTCATTTGCTTATTAAAGCTGTGGCTTGAGTTTTGCTTTTGAAATGCGCGTTTACCACAAGAGATTTGCCTGTGGCGAAGCGAGCCCCACACTCAGCTCTGATCCAGCTGCGCAGAGGTGTCTCTCGGAGTACACGTTTGTGTGGTTTTTGTGTCTTACCTCTATTCCAAACCGGTTTTCCTTTCCTTACTCGCCTTGCAGGTCCAAAAGCCTCGCTTTGCACGCAGTGCGCGTGAAGGGGGTAAACTCAGAGAGTGGACAGGACGAGGACAACGGGGAGATAACTGCTGGTGTCTCCTTCACCGAGATCTACCTTAGCCAAGACAATGACAAATTGCCCTTTAGCGTTGGTGCTGAAGCGATGCAACTGGGAAATCCTTTGGTTTCACACCTAAGTATCGATCACCCAGAACCAGCAAGTTTGCCAGAATCTCCTAAAGAAATGGCTATTGAAGGAAGCACAGAGGCAGCCACGAGCCCCGTGGAGTACCAGGACAAGCTCTACTTGCACTTGAAGGAAAACCTGAGCAAAGTGAAAGCCTACGTCACAGAGATGGGGAGGAGAATTCCCATCCCCGACCGGTGTGTTATTGAAGGTAAGAGGTTGAGATCACGAGAACTTAACACTGCTCTGGCAGTCCTCTCAGGCTTCAAGAAACTGGTAGCAAAGATCCTCTAGCACAGAACTCCTGAATAGGGAGGAACATCAGTTTTATGAAACAAATGGCAGTGGTTTGAAATCTTCCAATAGGTTGGACTCAACCGCGCATGCGTATGGGTAAGCAGGTGCTTAATGCTTGAGCCTCCTTCTTGGCCCGTGTGGTCTAGAGCAGAACTGTGTCTCCTTCCTCGTTATGGTGATACTATTAAATCAGTTGACTTACAAAGACACACCAGAAATGAAGCAGGGCAAAACACCCAGGTCAGCACATTCCAGTCCAAACACAAAAGCTCCTTGAAGGTGCAACAGAAGGAGATCCCCAGTGCTTCGGGTTGGGTTGGATCCTGTCTCGCCACTGCCCTGGGGTTGTTTCATGTTCTCTGCTTTCATCAAGGATGGGTGTTTGTTTTCAAGTGTTGTGAGACTGCGGAGGAGGTGGGCGATACACTGCAAGATGGGTCTTTGATGCTCTTCTTTGAAGTAAATCCTTTAGGTTGGGTTGTGAGCCTCTTGCTTATACCGAGCAGCAGTAGCTCCCTTTAACGTGAATTTGTGTGCTGGTGGCTGTGAACTATTGACAGCCCAACCCTTCAGGGGGCCACGGTGATTCCAAAGAGTAGCTGACCCAAATTAAATTAACTTGTGGTCACTTAAAACATCATCTTCTAGCACCACATAACTTCAGGTCCATCAAATGTCAGCTTTGGTTGATAAAATATTTCTTTGCTTACTTTTTCAAGAAGTTGAAAACTTCCACTCATAAAAGGGATATAACTGGATATATTGTAAAAGCTTATGTTTCTGAGGAATCTCCTAAATATCTCTAATTCCAGGTTTACTGTTTGAAATAGTTATTCAGTAGAATGAACCATAAAACTTTTGTTTCATGAATTACAACAGAAAAATGAGAGTGAACAATCTGGCTTTTGAAGTGCAGAATACCACGACCTTGCGTTAATCACACACAAGATGTTGAATATTTTTAAACATATTGCTCAGTTTCCTTTCTGAAGTACCTCTTACGATATGTTCTAGGCATGTGCCTATTTCTAAATTCACTCAAACTATTGTAATTTCCTGAAAATCCTGAGCTAGCATTCTTGGGGAAATTCTCTGAGTAGGGGCACATGTGCAGAACAGGCGATTTGTGTGACTCATTCTAAATACGTTGAAGAAAGGGTCTGGCTCGTTAGGCAGGGGACAGCTTTGTTAATAGTTCAGCTATTACATAAACCTCTCCAGTTAAACCCGTGCAGTTATGGGACGTCCGTGATTCCCACACACTGTAAAGGCCTGTTCAAATGGATCTGTTTTAGTTTTTAAATAAGATGTTTAGAAAATAGTAAAAAATGTAGGAAAATATTAATATACTTAGTTGGCCAACTTCATGCTGGTGATATAGGAGTTTGAAGTGGAAATCTGGTATGTAAAATATGGAAATGCACCTTGGCATCTTGCATTGCTAATGATGATGGTGTCTAAGCTTTGGGCAGCCGTCTGTGAACGTGATGAATTCCTTATTGCTTCAAACAGAGGCTGGGTGGCATCCCGAGGGGATGCCACGATGACACGCTGGTGAGGACAGGAGAAGCTTTGGGTACACCCAACCCAAATCATAGTGCATGGCCCCTGCCAGATCTGCGGGCACTAATACCGAGAGCAGCAGGAATGAAAGCAAGAGGCTGCTGGCGGTTCTCCAAACCTGGAGCCATGGAGGGTTATCGAAATGATTTCACCCCTGACTCTGGAATGCTGGAACCACTGATGGAGGTACCAGGGGAGCAGGAGGGAAATTACCACTATGTGCTTGTTCTACACTCCTCGTTTACAGCTCTTTCACCTGCCCTTTGTGAGCTGATACCAGGGTGAGGCACTGATGGGACTTTCTGACCCACATGAGAATTGCTGTTCCAACATCCCTTGAAAGGACAAAAACTGAGAAAATTTGGTTTCCTAACCAAAGTAGGAGAAAACTGAAGGAGAACTTGGTAACAATTTTCAGCTATGAGCAAGACAGTTGAGGGAACAGCCCATACTGGGCAAGGCAAGAAATAGTGAGCCTACATACCAATAAAAAAGGTGTGGTAGAAAAGCTCTCTGGCTTACGCTGGCAGAGGAGGTTGTGGAGGTTCAAAGCACATTAAAGCTGGCCCAGGCAAGACAAGGCTGCGAGGTTTGGCGGATCTGAAGAAGGACTGGTGCTCCCCAAAACACTTCTGGTTTTTCCACGTACATCAGTTGGGTTAATAGATTTTTTTTTTTTTTTTTTTTTTTTTTTTTTTTTTTTTCTCTCGAAGCTTGCCTTGCACCACCAGCCAGCCGTGCTGCTAGGACAGCTCCCCGTGTCCTGGGCACTCCTGGCTGCGGGCATGGGTAAGAGCTGATGCCCAGGTCCCCTGCTTGCCTCTGATCACATCCTCTGCTCTCTGACATTGCAGGATTTATTTCTGCTATGGAGTCGTTTGCTGTCTGTTTGTTTTTGTAGGTCTTTGCCCTCACAAAATATTTGTGCTTTTCAAAAGATACATAATATTAACTTCAGTGTTAGGTTTTAGAGCCGTGGAGGGATACAGGTGAAGAACTGTAAGGGTGGATCCACGCTGTGTCTGGGACGGTGTGAAGATGCCTCCTGTCCACGCTGGAAGATGGCCATGTCCTCAGCTCTGTAATCTCGTGTCGTATTTGCTAGTTTCGGCTGCGTGTGCTCCGGGCAGAGCGGGGTTGTGAACTGGGTGATGATCCTACCACAGAAGCAGGGTTACGACTGGGCTCTTGGCCAGAATGTCTTCTACTAAGAAAACGGTCAAGTTGAGTGTGTTTTGAAGGACAAGCTACAACGGCCTACCAGATGTGTGTGTCTGTGTGAATGAGCGAATCTTTTGGAACTAACGCTGCAGTCAGAGAGGGGATTTAAACTGGGGCAGAAAGAAGGCATCCGAAACCACAAAAATCCACTTATTTTAGCTTCTTTCAGTTTGGGGCTGATGGTTTGGGTCTGTTCCTACTTAGTGTGAAGTGCTTTGCCCAGATTCACATCTCTGCCATACCTTAAGCAATTAGAGGCGTTCTTCTATGTCATCTTTGTCATTTTATAATCTCCTTAATCCTGGGCATCCTTTTCTCAAAAAAACCCCCCAAAAGCCACCATATTTGTCAGGCGCTGTAGCTGTCATGGAGCTAAGCAAACTAGTTCTCATCAGCCCACATCTTTCCAGATGGTTTCTGATCTTCTGTCTTATGGGTACCTCCAGGATCTGGCAGATGGCAGCGGCCCAGACTGGGACATCTGTAACTTCCTGAATGCTCCTGAGTTTGGTTATCACTTTTCAGCATGCGCTGGGCAGGATTTCCACTGCCTCGGTGTGGCTGGGGTCCCAGGGATTAAGAACAAAAGCCCTTGTTCAAGATCCCCGCGTTGCATTTGCCGTTTCTCTGCAGGCTGCAGTAGGTGCTGTCTGAAAGGTCCTTCAGCCTTTCTGCTTTTGCAGGTCTCATAGACCCTTCTGGGGAGACAGGGCTGGCAATGGTTTGAGTAGGTTGGGTGAAAAACAAATTCCTGTATTATGCATTATTGGTGTTAGGACCTGCCTGCAATGGCCACAACATCCAGCTGAGACCCGAGTCCTCTCTACCTGGCGTAGAGAGGATTACCCCTGCATGCAGCTCAGGGCTCTTGAGCAGCTGGTGGGCTCCACCTGCTCTAGCTTTGCTGGGTCTCACCTTGAACTCTGCATGTTGGATGATTTTGTACATATTCCTTTTGTTTCCCAGCCGCAGAGAGATGGTGGATCAAACGCACAGCCATGTGTGTCCCACCTCTGGGAGTGGCTGGTGTTAGATAGTTCCCAGACACAAGCCTGTATGGCTGCTGGATTTGGTTATAACTCAAGGGCGGGTCCTTGTTTTCCACTGTAGTTCTCCTTGCTCTTCAGATAGTTGGGATAAAAATGCTGCTATTAATGCCTACAGCTCAGAGCACGGAGTGTCAGGTGAGCTGTTGGAAAGAAAGCGTTTGATACTATCTGTGTCGAGAGGATGCTGAAGGATTTGCACAGCTCCAGCCTGCCCTGCCTCCTTTTTAAGAGGATGGAGCCCAGGGAGAGCTAGTGCCTCGTTCAGTCCTGGGTCCCTGAAGCAGTGCCACCCAATGAGAAATATTATCACTGCTTTAGAGCAGTAAGTCACTCCTGGCTCCTCGGTGCCCTGAAATCCAAGCAGCAAACATTTAGTGGCATTAATGACAGAAGGCTGCAAGAGGCAGCGGCGGCGGCAAGGAAGCAGGTTGCAGTGCGCTGGCCCTAAATCTGGTTGTTATTAGGTTTTATGCTGTACTGCGAGGTAATCGGTACCATATGACGGCGTAGCTGGAAAAGCTCATTGCTCCCCTGTAGTGCTCACCCCTACACTGGTCTGATAAATTCCAGCATTCCATAAGCCGAACGCTGATTTGGAACAGATGGACCTCAGGTCCTTCGGTGGGATCACCAAGTTGCATAGGCTCAGGCTAGCGTTTCCAGAGGGTCAATGCTGCTGCTGCTACGCCAAAAAAAACATCAGTTGACATTTTGGTCAACAGGACTGGTCTTTCAAATGCATCCAAAACGCAAGGGCAGGCAGCGAGAATGGAAGTGCTAACCCATGGGACAGCCATCGCGCTTGCGGTGATCAGCGTTGACAAGAACATGGAGAAACTCACAGCGCAGTGGGGAGCGTAATAGGAACATCAACATGCTCATAACTTGCTGCCCTCACCTACATGGTAACAGCAAACCGTGTGCTTTACACCTAATCTGGAAGCACCAGTTTAAACAGGCTGGTCTCCAGAAGCGCTCTACCTGCTGGCTGGGACGTTCCATGGGGTGGTGGTGTTACCCTCCTGGGGGAAGAGCCAAACCTGAGAGCTTCTGGGTTGGACCAGGATAGACCTAACGGTTCCTGCAGGAGCTGTGCGTGCAGGCAGGGTGAGCCCGCAGCCCTCTACCGTGCTGGGCAGCGCCGGCTCAGGGGTGCGGCTGGGACGCCGAGCAGCCAGGCAGTGGCAGGAGCGGGACGTTTTCCCAGGACCCACTTTCCTGCACGCACCTTATGGGCTGTGCGCTTCGGTCCTCGATAGAGGCAGCCACAAGGTAGATGCGCTTTTGCTTCTGAAGATGGGGCAGTGTGGCAGAGAAGTTTTCCTGTTGTTCCTTCCCAAATGGCACTGGCTTTTCACCACCCCGAGGGTAAAGGGTTTCACAAAGTTAAGCTAATCTGGATGTTCTCCAGTGTGGCTTTTGCCACTCAGATTTGGACTGGCTGTATGGAGTGCATTGCAGACCCCATTTCACGCCTTCTCCATTAATTTTTGTGTGACTTACTGGAGGTGAAATCTGTGGGACTGAGTTATGGCATGCATGCAAAGCTCGTGGTGTTAAAACAAATAAAAATCCGCATTTCTTGAAGCTAAGTTGCTTTAAAAATGACCCTTTTCTCCTACAAACATATTTCTCTTTTGCATAGATTTGTGATCCGAACTGAAGAGAATCAGGCAAAGGAAAGAGAGGCGGCTTAAAAAGGCTTAAAACTGAAATTTGGACAGTTGTATCCATGTCTTATTCCCTGGTTTCATGTTTATGGGTGGGTTTGAGTCTATTTGGGAAATTTATGAGCATACTTTTACTCCTATTAACAGATTTTATTTAATAGTAAAGGATTACCAATGTAAATGAAATTACATGTTAATTGTTCCCAGAACTGGTGACTCTGTGCCCACTTCCCTACGTCCCTCCTGGTTTAACCCAGCATGTTAAGCTGGAATAAACAACAATTAACAACTCTACCAACATTCTTCTGTTTATATTTTGTTCTTTTTCCCCAGGCACAACCACTTAGCAGTGAACTTTAAAATTGCAACATATATTCTCTTGTTTCCTGTAGGAAAAACAAGCTGTTGCTTCTTTTCTTGCTAGAAGTTTGAGGCTTGCCAGCAGATGCGATGAGAAGTGTTTCTTGACTGGAGGAGTGTTTCTTTGGGATCGTGATTAGCCGCTGCCATCTGGGGCATTTGGTGACCATGTGGGGTTGTTTCGTGCCTTGCGTTGCCTTTCACATGTTCTTCATGCTTTGAAATCCTTTCCTTGTGCTACTCGGGCTCTCCCTCTAAGCCAAGCCGAGGAGGACAACTCATCCCTGGTGTCTCTTTATGGAGAAGATGTGCCCAAGTGTCACCAGCTGCTGCTGCCACCGAGGCAGGAGAGCAGGACGAGGGTGCAGCTGGGTACGATGCCCGGGGGATGCTGAGGTGAGGAGCTGCTCCAGTGGAGGGATGCACGGAGCTCTAAAATGTCTTGGCTTAGGTTTGCTCTTAGGTGCTCGTTGATAGGGATGCCTCGACTCGTAGGGGTTGGATAAACCAAGCACTAGCTGGGTCCGTTCAGTGCATTACCCCAGATGTCAGCATTTGCTGCTAATGAGGTGAAGCCGAGCTGTGAACTTTTCTCCTTTGCCGAGTTAACTGCGCTGGTGCTTACCCTAAACAAACGCCCCATGACCATTCAGGGACTTCTCACCTACCAAACCTGCTTTGCACCAGAGCTCAGGGGGCTGGTGGATCCAGGCTGGCCTCCTTTCCTCCTGGGTGTGGGGTCGCAGGCGGAGATGCCCAGTGCTGAGAGACCAGTCTCTCTGCCGTTCCCAAAGGGAACAAGATGTACAACATGTGCCATAATTTGCTCTGAGCAGCTCGTTTTCCATGCCAGTAGTGCAGCAGCAGCATGGCTCTGAGGTGACGGGCGTTCAGACCAGGGCAGCGTGTGCGTTAACCCTTGATCGCCCACGCTAAGTCCGTGTCCCAGTGAAGGTGTACCTGGTGTCGTAGCACCTGGTCCCTGAACTGTCCCTCTCCTCCTTGTGCAGTGTCTTTGAGGTGTTGACACGTACAAGGGATTTTCCTGGCCCAAGCGGCGCGGTCGTATCTGTGGTCCAGCTCCAAGGCCAGCACCCTCACGCAGTCATAAGCCAAGGGTGTCTCTGGGTCTTGTCTTTTTTCTTTTCTTTTCTTTTTCCACAGCCAAGGCGTTTTCAGTGACAATCTGATCCGTTGATACTTTTGCTCTAGGGACCCATCCCTCTGTAGCTCTGGTGAACTCATTTCTCATGCATTGTGGGTTTGTGTGAAATCCTGAATTTGTTACATTTCTCTCCTAAGCTTTCACATCTCGATTAAATGAAAAATGTTATAACCAACAAGTATTTCAAGATGGGCAGTTGTTGAACGCAAGGGCTGCCTTCTGACATCAGTCTTCCTTGTTGCTGGCTCATTGTCAGTAGATCCAGATCTGCTGTTTAAACTGTCTCTTATCAGGCAGATTTTCTAAAGTTACAACTCATTTTCCCAGTCAGGCTATTTGCTTACAGCATTTTCTCCCTACACCTTTGTAGCACAGTGATGCACCAGGATAGCGCGAGGCTCTGAGTAATGCTCTCTGCGCGGCCGGCCCATGCCGGCCTCCTCAGCAGCATGGTTCATCTTGTGGACACTGCACGGTGGGACCTGGCTGACCCACTCTGCAGGAGCCTACACTGCTCTCTTCTCCTTCAGAATGCTTTGGCTCTGACCCTCAGGTGCTGGCAGGGCAGGGCATGGGCCAGCAGCTTGTCTGTCTGTCTGTCCTTTAGCTAGGAAACAAGCGTGGAAGCAGCAGCTGGTGGGACCAGTTGTTCTCTCCCCTTCCAAGTTCAACTCTCTAGCTGGGTGAAGAGCGTGCAGCTCTCTCTTCTGTTTCCATCAAGGTCATCGTCTAAGAATCTCTGTCTGTTTTTGTTTTTTTTTTTCCCCCAAGCCTTTTTATCTTGGACAGCCCCACAGTCCTCTTCAAAGGGGCTATAAAAAGGTACCACTGTTTTAATTTAATTAAGCAGTCTGGTTAGGTTATGCCTAAGATGCTGTTATCATTGAGTAGTCATTCAAAGACAGAAAATGAGGGTTCAAGGTCCGTATTGTGCAAAAGCAGAATCATATGTCTCAAGGGCTTCACTTCCAGTAAAAACCAGGACAGGAAGTTCAGAGTCAGGTAACGTTACATAGCATATGGCTTTTGCACTGAGCAGAGGACCCCAAAGGACACCTTCAGATCACATGAAACCCCTGCGGGGTTCTTACCAACAGATGACGTGATCCAGACACATCCCCCCCTTCCCAGTGGGTACCTAAAGGTCTGCAGTCCCTTGTCCTTGCTGGACCTGGAGCTCCACACCTTTTCCATGTGGTTTTTTTTGCTGCAGTCTGTGGCCAGCCTGGCAGACATGGGCTTTGCTGCTGGCTGCCCCTGCACTGGTGTGCTGGTTCAAGCAAGTCGCCGTGTCAGTTGAGCCTTGCAGTATGGCCACAGCCATGATTCCTGTCCCTTGTGTGTGGTGCCTCTTGGCTGCAAAAGCTGCAGGTCTCTGGCTTAGCGTGAAAACTGGCTATGACCAGCAGCACGTAAGCCTGGTAAGAAGTGGAGTTTGCAGGACCTGGAGCCCCTAGGATCCAGGCTGCAGCCAGAGCATCTCTGCACGGGCAGGTTCAGGTGGACCTGAGCCCTAGAGCTGGGGCTCCTGGGTGGATGGGGAGAGGGCCTGTGGCTGCGAGGGCTTGTGGTGCAGGGCAGGAGCTGGCACATCTGCTCCTCGCCATGATGCAGGGCTCACTGAAAACTCACTAATGCTTCTCCTTGAAATAGTGCTGTTTGTGGTGATGAATTTATAAGCTGGCCTGCACAGCCAACGTGCTCGTGCACAGCAGTGTTGCAAATGGATTTATGCATCTTCTGGCTCCTGGAAAATCCGTCGCAAAGGGCAAGTACCGCAGCTTTTACCAGTGGCTGAAGGAGCCCATTTCTGCCTGGGAGCTGGGTGCTGCCCTCCTCCATCTCTCCCGAGACCAGCGTTCAGCTGCGCTCTCTCAGCAAGGACCCCACAGATGCCAGCCCCCCCATATGGCCGTTTCCTAATATGGGATGGTTTTTCCAACAGACTCTTTAAATAAGAGCAAGCGATGCCCGGTTTTGACAGATCTGTCTGGTTCGGTAAGTTCACGATGGTACCGAAGGCACGAGAAAGCAGGCAGCAGAGTGAGCGCCTGGCTGTGCACCATCCTGTACCTTGCGCGTTTGGGAGTAGGTGGTGACCAGGTCAGGTTGAACTCACTGCAGACTACGTCTCTGGTGCTGTCAGCGGGCGCAGACACGGCAGTGCCCTTCCGAACGCCCGCAGGAGTTGACCCCGACTGAGATCCCCCCCGTAGTGGAACCGTCCGCCCAGGCACTGCTCGATTGCACAGATGCTGCTAATGGTGTCTGTCTCTTATGTAGGCGATTTTAATAGCGTGTATCTTTATTTCTAGATGCTGTCAGCAGCTGTGTGGCAAAGCTGTTCTTCAGCTGTCCCCTGAAGGGCCATTACTGCCTCTACAGTAAATCCAGTTTCACCCTCGTCAGCCGGCAGCCCCCGCTGTGGATCCACATCATGTTCCTCTTCCAGCAGGTGGGTGCCGTGCAAAGTAGGTTGAGTTTGTACTTGGAAAAAATGTTTTACTGGTTAATAATACGCTTCTAATCCACAGTGCTTTGTGACACCAGTGATTTCTCCGGTAGTCGTTAGGGTGAAGCGATTTGGCGGTTCATAAGTTTTTATATTTCTGTTAAATACAATAAATTCAGTCCGGAGAGATGACAAAGTCTGGGGATAAAAAAGTGGGACCAAGCCTTATTGTCCTTATTCAGGCAAAACTTCCAGTAAGTCCCGGTTGTGTTACAAACGCTCAGGAGCATTGCCATGGATTTGTGGGGGAACAGAATCGACCCTGAGGCTGCAAGTGGGGGTTGGAGGTGCAGAACCCACCGGGATTTTCTACAGCAGCAGTTCTGACTGAGCGGGACTTGCCAAGGTGTTCTCCTGCCAACCCTACAGCTGTTTTCTCGCCTTTAATACCCTTCCCAAACACAGCCCAGTATTTGGACATTGGTGGGGTTTCCTAATAGGTTACAAATAGCATGAAATTGTGAGAGAAAACCCTGCAGTCATGCTTCAAGATGAAACAGATGGGTTTGTCTTAAAATAGCCCGGTTCCGTTTCTTGACCTGTGCAGAGCCGTTCGCTGATGTTCATCCCACCCCATGGCAAGCTCGGGAACACGAAGGGTTTAGCTGAAATTCAAAACACGCGTGGCGAGTTACGCCGTGAATTTAACAGCTCAAATCGCTCTTCCCTGTGTTTGCTCCTAGAAAGAAACGTAAAAAATGTTTTTCAGAAATGCAGGTGAGTGGGAGGTGGTCAGGGTTGGAGAGGACAGTGACAGCAAAGCAGAGCAGAGGCAGAAACAGGAACGAGAAGAGAAGATGAAAGGGGAAAATAAAGGAGGCGAATTACTCTCTGAACAAAAACCTGAAGAAAGAGGTTGGATTTTTAATAGGACATAGAGAGAATAAATAAATAGTGTTACAGATGTATTGCTTTATTCCTGCTGAGAGGAAAACAGATGTTGAAAAACATGGACAAAAGTACTAAAACACTCAAGAATGAGAGAGGAGGAGGTGAGACGAAGCATAGTTCCCAGCTCACAGGGGCAGTATCACTTCCCTTCCCCGTTCCTCCTTGCTCAGGTGCCCGTTGCCCCCTTCCCCATCCCATGTGCCCCTGCGGGGTCCTGCTTCCTTCGGACGCTGCCCCCAGACCCCAGTCCCTCCATTTCCCAGGGCTCTCCCTGCCCCGGGCTGGGCAATTGCATTTGTCCCACTGCAGCTCTGCTTTTATTCCCTATTGCCTTTACTCCCAGTTTGCTCCGGCCGTGCCGGTGCTACCCCTGGCCCCGTGCCCCCGTGCCAAGGAGCCCCCAGCAGAATCCCCCCGCGCTGCCAGGGCCAGGCTCAAGGCAATGGAGTTCACTTAGTGTCATTGCAAACATGCCGTAAGCCAGCACTTAACATCCTTTTTCATGAAAAAAATGATTCCTCTTGTGTTGCACCAAGCGTTCGAGCCTGCTGTGCGTCAGGAGGGTGTTTAACATGGGGAATTTATGTTTTTCTTTTGTCTGAAATCCTAAAGCTTTTAAGTACTGGATGTATAACTATTATTAAATTGAAAACAGGCACTAAATTCAGCCCTGGGATAACGTTATCGAAGCCTGTGAATTTGTACAAGAGGTAAATTTGACATAAAATGTATTTATAGTGTGTTAATAATCAGTTAAATGAAAGGCTGGTGATAAAGATGTAGTTTTCAGCAGATAACTCACAGATTCACAGACAGACTAATAGATGGTTTGTGAAGATTCCAGCACTAGTTGCTGTATTTTTATTCCTTTTTTGCCAGTCGCTCCAGATTCTGTTTGACATCATGGTCAGCAAAAGTAAAAGCAAGAGACTTTTTCTTTCAGGTTGCCAGAACAGATCCTTAACTTCAGGGTTTCGAAGCTCTGGGTGGAAGGTGTGAAATGACAGATTATTAGTGCAGGGCAGGAGGAGGAGTGCGTATCAGCGGGGACCTGAGAAACCTACTGGGAAACCACGGTTAACGAAAGGGAAAAATGAGAGGAAGGGGGGCTGTTAGCGAGGTCACTCGGCAGACAGGACACTTAGCATCGCGCATTCATTAAAATCCTCCTCTACATGACTTCTGGTTTGGTTCCCTTCTTGGCAGGGACAGCGTCTCGCCCCAGTGGTAGCACCAGCGACTAAGGGGCTGCCCAGCATGTCCCTTTCTAGCACCTTCCCTGGAGTTGCTCATAATTTGCCAAACACGGGCTACCTGGGCCACCGCTTCCTGTGCTAGGCGGCTGCCTGGAGCTGACCGCTCCTCCCCTGCGCTTCGGGCAGAATGATCCAGCTGTTTCTGACAGCTTAGCTGGAAAAAACGCATTGCCTCAGCCACGATAAAATTCCTGGTGTGAGTCTCACTGGAGCATGTCTGGTCAGTCGGGTGCCAGACAGTGGATTAGGATTGTTGGGCTTCTGCTTAGAAAGAGGAGACAGAACGTCCATCCAGGAAACCTACATGAAAAGGGCGTTTGTTCATATTGCAAAATCAAATCCTTGAAATAGGGAAAATCAGATTTGTTGTGCGCTCTTGGCTCTGGCACACAAATGCATTTTTTAATTACCAGATCACCAGCAGACTCAGCAGAGTCCAAAATGCTGAGCACTAGTGTTCTGTAACACGGACTTTGTGCGCGGTTTGTACAACGAAGGGCGTAATGATGTGGGAATATTGGGTTTGGGCTGGACGGGGCTCTGAGCAACCTGGTCTAGTGGAAGGTGTCCCTGGCCATGGCAGGGGGTTGGAACTGGATGGTCTTCAAGGTCCCTTCAACTGAAACCAGTCTGATTAGAATATTTTGATTAGAATAATTCCTGGCAGGATAAGGTTGCTGTCCTTTGAAACTGGAGGTGACAGCACCCAACCCAACATGTTTCATTTTGTCTTGTGAATGTTCAGGGCATGAAAATTCCTGTCCTCTGCCAGCCAAATCTGTGTCAAACGTGTTCTGTGGAGTTTTTTCCTCTTGCATTTCATCCTGGTGGCTGTTCAGTGTAGTTGCAAACATCGCACTGTTACTCTTCCACTTTGCACAAGGACCAAGAGATGGTTCAAATAAACATACCCAAACCTGCAGCGGTGCCAAGCAGCTCTTTGTGCTGACTGGTGACTGACGTGGCGTGTCCAAGAAGATGCACGTCCCTGAGACCTACACCCAGTTCCACTGCTAGTGGTTTGGTGGGCCAGCACTTCCATACAAACGTGACGTGCAAGTTGTGGTGCATAGTGATGGTTGATAGATAATCTCTGGTGAGCCACAGACCTTAAAGACATGTGATGTTTGATTGAAAAAAGCCCCAACGGAAAATGAAATATTTGAGGGTTTATTTAATTGGGTGCTTATTGACCCATCGTAACTCCTCACAGAGAAGTGAACTCATCCCTGGTTATTCACATGGCTGTACAAACAAGATGCTCTTTGCTAATGGCCAAGTAAAAAATGCTTTAAACTCTGTTTTCAACATTTTCTTCAGAGCTTGTTTGCAGAACCTTTGTCCATACAGAGCAATTCTGTGCAAGTCCTGAAGGCCCTGTGGGAGAAGACACAGCTCAAGGGGACGCACAGTTTTGAAACTGCCATGATCCAGTCCACGTTTCCCCACCAGAAGGTAAGCTGGTTTTTCTCAGGAAAAAAAAGAGAGAAGAACTTTGCCCTGACTCTTAGAACAAAGACCTTTACAATAGCTACAGCAAGTCTTTGCTGTGCTCATCTCGGGGAAAAACAAACCCCCTTTCCCTGCCCCTTCCCCTTCTTTGCTTTAGCTCCGGAGCCTTCCGAGCATTCACACTTTCTGCCGTGCCAAGCCCTCTCCTCCTGGTCGGCCGTACGTGATCCACAGTGCCTGCCTCTCACCTGCCTTTAGTAGGAAGCGCTCAGCTGGTGGGTGGTTCCAAAGCATTCCCCAGCCGCCGTATTTCTGCCCTCTGCCAAGGGTCCACAGTGTGGTTTTGCTCTGTGCTTTGCAAGGTCTCCAGGCATGTTCTCCACCTGTTTCTACCCCCTTCACGTGGATCATTCCGGATGTGACGACAACTAGCGATGCTACGTGTGGATTTTTTTTTTTCCTGCTCGCAGTTCAAATGCAGATGAGTTGCACTGTGGGCTGTTTGGCAGCCCTTGGAAATTCACCTAGTTAAACCCAGACAGGGGTTATAGAAATGATCTTGTGCACAGGCACCATTAGTTACCCCCTCCAGTTTAGAAGATTACTCTTTCTGAGCTGTTTAGTGCCTCCAGGATTTCAGCGAATGCTATTTCAAAGCTATTAATCAGGCTTCTTGGAAAAGGATGCTGCAGGATTGTAAAACAAATACCTATTTATTCCTGAACATCTCCATCCAGCTCAATGGGATGAAATTAATTGTCAAACATGATTTTAAAATACTCTCTCTCGGAATATTGTACGCATGGAGATATCTGACGGAATAAGATTAACTTACTAGGGTCACGGCTGATTTAAGACCAGGAGTTTTGTTAGAAACACCTTCTGAAGCCCCAAGATAATGTCGTGTTGAAGGGTGAACTCCTGCTGCGGCTTGTAAGAGGAGCGGGGGATCCCCCCATCTGAGGCCCGGCTCAGGGCTGGTTTCACTTAGCCACAGTGGAGCTTGCGCTAAGTATTTTAGCTGCTGTGGAAATCCTGGCCTGACTCATCCGAAGGCATTAGAATCGCTTTTCTCTTCCATACTGGCTTAACTTGAGTCCGTGGCAGGATCTGCGAGTCGGAAGTCGGAGTCGGTGGAGCGTGAAGCAGTGTGGGGTGAATAAAGAGCTTAGGGAAGAGCCTGCCTTCACGGCTGGGATTAGATGCGGAGCATCACGCGCACAGTCTACGAGACATCTCCAGCACCCTGGAAATGTGATTAGTCTCCAGCGCATCGGCTGCATGATCCTACTGCTGCCCAGATAGAGCACGTGGCCTGCGTGGGGGAACCTTCATCTATCTCTGAGTTCCCAGGACAGCAGAGCTGGAAAAGGAGATTCCCACCTGCACTGATTTAATGAACAGAGCAGCCAGTTGAAGTTTGGGAACTCGGGAGCTGCAGCTTGCCTGAGAGCCTGCAGCAGCCAGGCGGACGTAACCCATCTGAAATGGGAAAAGACTCTAACGTTCAGTCTCGGGCTCTACAATATGCCACTGGATTTACTGTCTTATTTTTGGTTTTGCTTATTAATACAGAGCCTGAGTTTGTTTCAATTGCCGTTTCCACTCAGGTTGCTGAAAAAAGCCCCCTGAGTTTTCTGGGAGCGAGACCTGGGTCTGTGTAAGGAAGGTCTCCTTTAGCTGTTACGTTCCCAGAGCATCCCCGGCGGGACGTGGTCCTCGCTGTGCTCGACAGACCGAGCTGCTGCAGGAATCTCTGTTTTTCATTTCAGCAGCCCTTCCCGTTGCTAACGGAACTTCAAGCATTGTGACTGACTTGACAAAACGACAGTTGTTAATAGTGTTCCTCTGCCGGTAGCGCAGGAGGCAAGATTCCAGGGGTGGTTGTTTCCATAAGTGTAGTGCTTTTAATGTAAAATATTTTGAAGTCTGTTGATATAAATGCAGCGTCAGCAACCTGCATTGTATTTCATATGACGTTTCACGCGTTATGTGACAGCGGTGGCTGAATGCTCTACCGCAACTGAGGAGCTTCTCTGCTGTGGGGCACGCTCTGACCCCCAGCAGCCCCCCACGGCGGGGTCAGCGCTGCGACGCTGCTCGGCAGTCGCTCCACTTTGGCCCCGTGACCCTGCTGCTAATCCAGAATAAATGAATTTAGCCTTTTTTTCACTGTGTATTTTGCAAACCTGGAGAAAAATCTATTGCATCAGTGATTCATTCCAGAGCAAATTCTGAGAAACGGTTTCAGATTTACATCGCCGAAAGCGATTTCTGAGCTTGGCCCAGGATGCGTGCGCAAGGAACTGCAGCGGATACCTGGCTTAGCGAGAGCATGTCGTGTTTCACTGGGCATGCCACAGAAAATATTTATACAACGCGGCCTAAGGCGTGCCAGAAGTAAAGCGTTTCCAGATGTGCATCCTCAGAGATTTCCGCTCAGTTGCTTCAGAGCTCGTTATCAACGTGCACGCGGGCCACGCTACGAGAACCATGCCATTTCGGAGCTTGTTGCTGAATTCTTTGTGTTGCCTCATGCTGTGTCAGAAGAGTGAGCTGGTGACTACTTTACGAGCCCCGTGTGATGCTGTAAGAGAGTCTTTTGTGGAGCAGCAATGCCAGAGAATAATTAACGTTTCGAAGCCGATGTTAGTCCTGTTCTCCTCCGGCCTTTGTTCGCTGTCCCCGTTCAGGCAGCAGGAAGAAGCGCCACATTGTCACAGTGGAGCCACTGAAGTTTTCAAGACGATGGAGTGTGGGGATGAGATAAATCTCTCCTCTCCAATTAGGCTTTTCCCCGTGTTTCCCCCCTCTGAAATAGGTGGCTTATTGCAGGTCACTTCCACCGTGCTGGAGTACAGAGTGGAACAGAAAGGTGGCTGCAGTGATATTCCAGTGACATTTGTCCTCTCTCAGTCTGGAGCTGGCTCGCTGCAGCCACTAAAAGAGTTTTTTCTCAGGATGGAGAAGCTCCCAGGCTTTCTGTTCAGCACTCGGGAGCCCCCAGTAAGTTAAAACTTGACGTTTGGCTCAGCTGAGCTTGTCATGCAGGGCGGCGGCTGGAAGTCTGGAGTGGTCTCGGGCATTTCGGTTCGGGTGTAAAACAGCCGTTTCCTGGCTTGGAAGAGCCTGGGGACAGAGACGCCGTGCTGCCGGGTCTCTCGGCACCAGCCGCCCTCCTGCGCCCTCTCCTTTGCTAAAGCTTGTCCAAAAAGGCCCGAATTGGGCAACTCCGCCCTTTGCCCGGCCTCGTTCAGTGCGATGAACTCGTGTCCCTGGCAAGGGACGGTATTTTCCCCACCGCCTGCGTGAACCCGTGTTTTCTTTGGGCTGCAGTGCGCGGTGTTGCAGATCCGTGAAGACCCCACGCAAATAAACGGGAGGGGGTTCTGAGCGGTCCTGGCCATCCCCTCTGTGTTTGCAGAGAGTAACTTGCTTGCTGTTCTTTAAGACCACCGTTTGTTTGAGATCACAAATCCGTTTTAAAATTAAATATTGAGGTTTAAAACCTACTGCATTATACAGTGGTATTAATTGCCTCCAAAGAGCATCCGCCAGCTCTTCCCTTTCTGTAGGCGTCTTTGATCCTGTCAGACATTCAGATCACTTTGCAGAGGCTTAACCCTCACGTGTCACGGGCAGACTAATGTCACGTTTACCGGGGTGTGTTTTGTCCTGTTGTTGCTGAGGTTCTGGAAATGTTCATATTAACGTTTATATTGGCCATTTGTATTAGTGCTTCTCACTAGAGGTTCGGAGCCTCTGTTCTTTCTTAGAAAAAAGAAAAACTATAAACAAAGTGGTCCCTAGCGAACTAACTCCTGCTCTGAAGGGGGATCCGGTTGGACTGGCGGAAGTTCCCAGCACCGAGGTGTGTTTAGCAGAGACCACAACCTTCTGGATCACTGAGAAAATCCTGAGAGGGGGCTGGACGTCGTCAAGGTGGTTCAGCTGGTGGGAAGTGTGCTGGGCAGGACTGCTGAGCATGCTGCTGGCAGTGGCGTTGAGGAGGCAAAGAAAATCCCAGACCAGTCCTCTGCCTACAGACTAATATATAATTTATATAAGGAAAAGATTTATGTGTCATATAAGGAAAAACTTCTTTGCTGTAAGGATGGCAGAGCCCTGGCCCAGGCTGCCCAGAGAGCTTGTGGAGTCTCCTCTGGAGAGATTCCAAACCCGCCTGGTCGCCATCCTGGGCACCCTGCCCTGGTGACCCTGCTCTAGCAGGGGCTTGGACTGGATGGTCTCCAGAGGTCCCTTCCAACCCCACCAGTCTGAGATTCTGTGCTACTGAGGATAGAGAGATATGTCCTGCTTAGCACATTTGCCCTGGCAGGTTGTTTGCCCCCAGGAGTCACATGGAGAAGGACATTCATAGGCGCCCGTTGCATCCCTCTGTGATTTTGGGTTAGCAGTGCAGCAGCTCACCTCATGAGTTTGTTTTTTCTCACTGTTGGCCTAGGACCTGGACCATGTGCAGATGCACCTGGAAGAAGTGAGGTTCTTTGATTTGTTCGGCTACAGCGAGGAAGCGGGAGCTTGGCAGTGCTTCATGTGCAATAACCCAGAGAAGGCGACAGGTAAGGGGTCAGCCTTCGTCATGGGTGCTGGAGTCGTGGTGGGTGGAGGATGGAGCAGCAAAGCTCACAGATAATGCTGCGATGGTGGCAGAGGTTGGGGAAAAGGAATGCAAACTTTCCAGCACAGCACAGGCAGCATCTATCTTAATTGGAATTCTCCATTAAACTCCTCTCGTCTCAGCATCTCTGATGAGTTGGAGAGTTAAGCATGAACCATATTTGGTCTGTGTTTAGACGGATACAGTAAAAAATTAACATAGACCCATAAATCTGCGCAACTACTAATCACTGGGGAGCAGGGGGGATCTGCAGCACCTTGCAGTGTCCAGATAAGAGAGCTGCATCTGCTGGGCCACATCCCAGGTCCTCTGGAGACTGCAGAGGTGCCACATGGCAGGGGACACTGGTATAGATATGACGCCCGATTCACGTCATCTTCCTCCTCCGAATTATTTGCTTTAATATAACGGAATCCCCAGTACACATCGTCCTAGAAGCAAGGCAGCCCTTAAGAACAGCCATAACACCACAGCGGTATTAGAAAACAGGGCGAGGGGACACACGCCTTTCCCAGGTAAGAGATCCTGGTGACCACGTGTTTTAGATCAGCGCACTGAACTTCAGAGAAACGGCCTTTTTCTTAGTCCTTTTTTGCCACTCTGTAGAAGTCTGCATAATTCTGGCCAAGAATTTTGGATATTTTGGCCAAGCCTTTGAATAATTGGCTGTTCCAGCTGGGTATTTTAACAGCTAGCATCTCTTTATATTTCATCAACCCCCAGTTTAGTACGTCTTGCAAGAGCAGCACAGCCTCTGCTGCAGGGCAGGCTGCCCGTGCTTGTGTCATGGGTGTTTGAGCATCTTCCTCTTCCCACAACTCTCGTGGGACCTGACGACCATAAAAGAAATTGTGCTTTGAGCTGCAATTTCATCTCAGTACCATGGTCTTGCTGTGGTTTGTCCATCACATCAGTGATAGATGTATGTCATGCTACAAGGAGGAGTCTGTCTTGTTTGAAATTTTGAAGTTTAATGAAATAGCTTTGTTTTGAATTTTCAACGACATTTAGCTGGTCTAAAAAGGGGAGAGTTTGGAGCAAGCTATTGGTTATACTGGTAGGGCAGCTGTATTGGAGCCACTTGACCAGATGAAGGTAGCAAAGGCAAACCTCGGGGGTGACGTGAGGCCCCCTTTCCTTGGTGGCACCGTGGGTTTTGCTGATGACACCAGTCTGGAGACATCAAAGGAGGCTGACACCTCTCTTCCCTGCTGCTCTCCCGCCAAAGCACCATGTCCTCCAAGGAGAGGCCGAAGAAGGGCTGGAAGCAGGACGTGGTGCAGGGAGGTCCATGTGGCTCTGCTGTCAAGAGCGTGCTGTTGGGACTGGGATCCAGTATGACCAGTACAGAGCTGTTAGTTCCAAATGGGTCTGAACTCAACAGCAATAAGAGCAGCAGGCAGGCATTCCCGGGGAGCTCTTCAGTGCTCCGTGGTCAGCACAAGAGCTTATGAAAGTGGAGACCGTCTCTGTGCCACGACAAGAGGCTCTTGAGTGTGTTTGCAGAGCACTTCATGCTACTCAAGATGTCAGTCAGTTCAGCTGTAGAATGGTGCTCGAGATTTTTGCTTTATTTTTCTCGAGTACTGCAAGAACTCAGGAGCATGGAGGATGCCGGGACATGTGGAAGTGATTTTTTTCCCCCCTCAAGTGCTGAAGGCACCGGGGGTGGTGCCTGGACTCTGCAGGATTATTGCAGGACTGTGGAAGATAGTACTCAGTGGAATAAAAATCCACAGGTGAATGACAAATTCACCTTCGTGTTGGTGATGTCGGGCTGTGGCAGCTAGGGAAAGTCGTACCAGAGCAGAGACACGCCAGGGTCATCCTGGCTTTCCAAGGTCTGACACAAGAAAGAGGATTCAGAGGGCTCCTTGACTTGGTGACAAATGTAAAGGCTGTAAAACATCTTTTCGTTCCGCAGTGGGACAGACTCTTTGAAATCCCAAATACTTTCGAAAGACAAGAATCATTTCTTCCTCTCAGCAATGCTGTTTGGCAACCAAATTCTTCTTACGGAAGGAATTCAGAGGGAAATTCTTTTTCCATTATTACCCTTTGGGTTTTGTTAATGTTGGGTTTTGTTGCATTTTTGGGATGCCGTGTTGCAAGACGCCGTTTATCCTCCAGCCTTAGGAAAGCAATTATGCCTTAAAGCCTCAGTCGTGCCTTAGGATGCCAGACCCACGATGGGTTTTTTGGGCGAAGCTGGGAGGATTTCTGGAGCCAGACTAGGCTTAGAGGCTGATTTGGTGAGGAAAGAGGCAGTTATGCGTAATCAATGTGGTGGATGGACCCGAAGTGGCAATTAACCCAGGGAGAGTTGGAGTATTTCTCACGCATTCCTGGGATTGCAAAGCGTTTCTTATACAACCACACTTTTCCAGAAGTGCTCTTAAATCATCCCAACTTGTTTCTTCCTGCCACCCAGGATGAGCATTCCCACAAATCCCACTCACCCACTCAAGTACACCCACGTGCCCTGACTCTGCAGCTGGTCTCAGAGGTGGGAAAACCAGGTCACACTATTCTTTTATTTAGTTTTTTTTAACCATGACTATTACAAGGCATTTGCAATTCTGGTACATGCAGCGTGTGCCTCTTGCTAGGACAAGGTGGCCTTTGAGAGCCTCATTTCGACATAACCTCCTGCGTTGCCAGTTGGCCTCACGAGCTCTTGCACAAAGGAAAACCTCAGTAAAACCACTTGCTAGCCGGAGTGGGAATTGCAGAATGTTCCTGATCCTGGAAGCTCACAAAGAAACTGCAGCAATCCCTGCGGGCTGCAGACGAGACGCCGCGCCCATGGGCAATGACGCGGGTGAAAATGAAGGGTTTTTATGAATTCCTCTTTGAAAAAGCGATTCGCTCAGGATAGCCTACGCCATTAACTGCTGAACACGTTCATCTTCTGCTCGCGGCGGTGATGATCGGGTGAACTCAAATATCCCCGCTAGAACGCTGGCTTCAACGCAACAAAAAGTGGCATTGGGTAACGTCTCCTCTCCAGGTTTCCGACACGCCCAGACTGATGGGTAGTGAAAGGGAGCGAATCCCCATCCCCGCAGGTTAACTGCGTTCCTCTTGCCACCCGCACGTTCCAGGCGTTCAGGATAAGAGGAGGTTTATTATCACGGAGATCGTTCATGATTGGGCTGAATTTTTCTGGGTGATTTTGTGTTTCATCACATGCCTTGGTTTTTATCTGCCTTGAGTTCATCTCAAAAGAGTTTTTTACTATTTATTCAGCACCCAAACTACTTAAAGCATTGTAGCAAGATACAATTAATAGAAAATAATTGCAATAGACACTTTCATCGACGGGCACGACTCAGGGTTAAATTCGTTTTGGAGTTATTGGCTCTATATTGAGGTGGTCAAAGAAGCAATAGATATTATAGCAAATAATTTTTCATTTTGAGTCTGGGTAATATTTTTAGCTTTATTGTGTGATTTGCAGGAAAATGACGTTATGACAAATACATAGTAAATTTAACCTTTCGAATCCTTTGACTTGTTTTGTGAAGCAGAAGATCTCATCATACGTGCCAGCACACCACCATGCAGGGTGCCTGCAGAGCCAGAGGTGATGTGATCACCTAGTCTGACCTGCTGTAGAACAACAGTCATGGAATCTAGTCCAACAGTGCTCATCTCAGAGGTGTTTTCGATCTGTGTTACTTTTGTTTATTTTCCTAAAGATGACTTTTACACAGCAGGTTTAGACAAGTGAAGCAGAACCCATGACGTGCCCAAGCTGTTGCTCTGGTAATTTAACCGCGCTGTTAAAACGTAGGTTTATTTCTAGTCTATCTCTAAACGCTGCATCACGTTATGCCCTTCCCTGCTCTGCAGAAAATCTCTACTTGTGGACTTTGTCGTGTCACGTCTTGATCTTTGCTTGGGCGAATTGAGGAGAACACACTTCACATGTGAATAAAAGACCAGTCTTAAGTCATTCTTGTATCGCTTCTCCGAGGTCTTTTAGTTTGCCCTTATTCGTGAAAGGGAGAGAAAGCAAAACTAGATGTAATGTTCCAATAATCAGTGTGCGTACAAGGAATGTGCACACTCCAATGAGCAGTTGATCGCGTTTTTACTAAATCTTCTCTTAGCAGTGCAGGTGCGTCTTTCAACCAACCCTGCTCTCCCGGGGAACGCAGTGGGGTCACCAGCTACTCAGTTTGGATTTGGGCAGAGTTCAGACAGAAGAGTAAAGCTCTGTGCTTCTGAGGCAGCACCCATTTACTCATGATGCCCCTTGCTAACAGAGCTCCATGCTCTTACTCCTGCTCTGCACACAGCAGGTACCGAACAGCGACACTCGTGAGTCAAGTCCAGTAAGGACTGGGACAGGCTCCACCAGGGTGTTTGGGGGCTGGAGCTCTTGCCCTATGAGGAGGGGCTGAGGAACAAGGGCTGGTGCAGGCAATGCTCAAGGACGACTTCATCGTTCATACCTGCAAGGAGATCACCAAGAAGAAGGACCTAGGCTTTTTTCGGTGGTGTGTGGTGGGAGGGCAAGACACAACAAACATGGAACTGGAGAGGTCCAGACTGCCTACGAGGGAGAACTTTCCCACCATGAGGATGATCAAGCATTGGAGCAACTTGGCTAGAGATGTTGAGATTTTCAAGTACCCGATGGATAAATCCGTAAGCAACCTAGTCTGACCCCGTAGGTGACCTTGCTTTGAGCAGGAGGTTGGATGAGAAACCTCTTGAGCTCTCTTCCAGCTGAATTATTCTGTGGTTCTGTGAAGTTAACCGCAATGAAAATAAGCAAAAGGACTTAGAAAAATATTGGAAAAGAGCCTCATTCTTATCTTTCATGAATCTTGCTCTTCTAATCAGCCCCTCAGACATACTGGCATCAGATTCATTACAACGACTTTGGAAGCTGACAACAGAATTCCCCATGGGCTGCTTTGTGGATGTACTTGAGAAGTGCTCTGTTAGCATCACTTCCAGCCACTGGGCGCTTGAAGAGATCAGTGTTTCTTTAGTAAATCCCAGGTTTGAAAGATTTTGGCCATAAAAATCCACTTCAGGCCAAAATTGCACATTCGCTGCCTTTCTCACGTGGCATTTCTGACCACCAGCCATCTCAGTATCTTCTGGTCCCTGAATTTTTTGTGCTTTATGCCTTCTTAGTTTGGGATAAAGCATGTTCCTGCTGCACTGCAATCGGTTTCTGAAGCCATTCCCGTGGGATGAGGAGCCAGGGAGATGCACAAGACCCAAACCCTGAGCAGTTGTCTTTTCATACCAAGTCCTTCCTTTGCTGTATCTAGATGTTTATACAGCTGCCATCACGCTCTGACAGTCACTGTGCACATCATGAATTCTTTATTGTTATCATGTAGGAGGAAAAATTCTTTTCCTGTCTCTGTCATTTTTTATTAAAATGAATCACGGGATCGTTTTGGCTGGAAAAGCCCTTTAAGCTCCTCAAGTCCCCCCGTTCCCCCAGCACCGCCAGGTCCCCACTGACCCCTGTCCCTCAGCACCACCTCCACAAGGCTGGGAAACCCCTCCAGGGATGGGGACTCCACCACTGCCCTGGGCAGCCTGGGACACGGCTGGACAACCCCAGGGGGGAAGAAATTGTTCCTCAGGGCCAACCTCAACCTCCCCTGGCACAACTTGAGGCTGTTTCTTCTTGTCCTGTCACTTGTTTCTTGGAAGAAGAGACTGACACCGCCCCCCCTTGCTCTAGCCTCCTGTCAGGAGTTGTTGAGAGCCAGAAGGTCTCCCTGAAGCCTCCTTTTCTCCAGCCTAAACCCCTCCATGTCCCTCAGCCGCTCCTCAGCGCACTTGTGCTCCAGACCCAGATCCAGGACATCTCATGGCTGAGGAAGACTTTAAAATCCCACAGCTTCACATTTTCTTGGTCCCACCTCCAGGATTTTTTTTGGTCCTGTGCCAGGCTGGGTGGTGTATCGCATTGATATGGGCATGAAGATACACAGAAACGAGCTGCTCGAGCCAGGGATGCAGCGGGCTGCGAGAAGCAGAGCGACCAGCTTTTTATCGTAGAAATCACTGCTGCAGATCCCCATCGGAGGTGAAACTTGGCCACCCCCCTCTCCATTCAGCCCGTCTCCTTCCAAAAGCTCTCCATCTACAGAGGCAGAAGTATTTACAGTCTTTCGTGAGGAAATTGCAGTATTACGCACGCAGACCTCCGAAGCCCGCCTCTCTGCCAACATAAACAAAACGGCCGGTAAAATACATTCTTTATCTACATCTGATGCATTCTATGTGCATTGTTTGGTTTTCTTCCACCAGCCAGGAGGTGGGGAAGAGAGGTACCTGCCCCAAAGCCATAAAGCTTTTGAAGCCCCAGGTGCTGCCTTTGGTGGCTGCACTTGGCCACCCCGCTCAGCTCATGTCCTCAGCGTCGCACCAGCCTATGGCACCTTGGGCTCTGCAAGGCTTATGCACAGATGACAGCAAAATTTTTCAAGAAAAAAGTGTTACCGGATGAATTTTCATGCTAAGGGATGCAAGTACGGCCAGCCAGAGGATAACTGACCGTCTGACAAGGGCTGGGAAGGGCTCAAAGACAAACAGCACATCAATCCCCTCCGTTCTCAGACTGCTTACGCCTTGGACTGCTCTTCAGTCTATCTGATCCATCGCGTCCTGTCTATCGGGGTAAAAATAGAAGAGAAAGGAGGAAGAAACCCAGCCGTAGTGTTAGGGAATTCATGTGAAGGGCAGTGGCTCGAGGTTGCTCTGTAGTCATGGTTTAAAGCCCACAGCGATCCCTTCTGTTGGTGGGCTTTTCTTGTGCTGGAAAATTCCTTTTGCATGTAAGGTTTGGTAACGTTCTTCCAGCTCCCCAAACCTCGCAGGCTTCCAGGCGAGGTAAGTGCCAGTGAATATTGATCACGGGGGACGACCATGGTGGGAGAGGCGGCCACATCCTTATAAACACGCTGTAAATGACAGCGTGAGGCTTCCCAATGTTCACGCAACGCTTTGGATTCTGCAGTTAATTTTAAATATAGCAATAAGGGAAAAAAGGGTTTTCCTTCCCTAGAGACTTTACTCGGGTTTTATTTTTAAGGGAATCGATTGAAGGAAAATCTATAGTGACAAACATAAGTTATTTTTCTAAGGCAAATTAAAGTGATTTTTCAGACCGCTCTAGAATATGGACAGACTGGAAAGAGGCTGAGCGGAAGGTAAGGCAGCTGAGCGCGCCAGGATTTCTGCTGCCATGCCCAGTACCGTCATTGCCATTACTTATGCTGTACACTATGTATTTTTAATTCCAGTTTAGATTATTCTTGGTAAAAATCAATGTCTTCAATGGGCAACATGGTGAAAAGACCTTGACCGTTCCTGCGGGAGCAGGACAGCCAGCGGGTCCCTGGGGCTGAGCTGTGAGTGGCTCTGGCCCTTGCAGTCCGGATGTCAGAATAGATTGTGTTACTTTAGAAATGCTGAAGTGATAGAAAACAATCACGTTCCCGACTGGGCAGTGCTGCGAGACTTACAGGACGTAACCAGCTCTGGGTTTGTTGCCATTTTTACAAAATGGATTGCTAATGTTAAATGACCTTTGAATATCGCTGAAGAGACCGAGAAAAGACAATGAGGGTGCGACAGGGAGTGACCCCTGCAAAATTCAGGACTAGGTTATCGCTCAGACACTGGATCAGGGAGGGCTGGTAATCATCACACCCCTTTCCCGAGGGAACAGGGAGTTGTGGTTTGGGAGGGTGAGGGAGGGAAGGGGTCATGCCTGAGAGACAAAGCCCTGGGACCCACCAACCCCTTTCTCAGCAAAAAGTCACGTTTCTGGCCTGGAATTACCTATGAGAGGCTGGTGCTCCTTCCAGTGGGATGGTGCCAAGTCTCTCAGCCCCTCGTGGACATCCCACGTCTGGCTTTTAATTCCTTCTCTCAAGGGCTGCTGCGTAATGAAGCAAGTTATTGTGGTTAATGGAGAGTGATATCCTCAAAATATTCCTATCCGAAATACTCTACAGCACAGCCTAACCATACTGAGCTCTGCCAAGTGGATCACAGCCTCAGAGACACCATAAATTCCTACTTTTAATTGCATGAAATCATAAATTATTATTGCAGGGCTGAGGAACTGGGAGGAGTATTGGTGGGGAGAAGGACATGATGGCTGAGGGGGCAGAAGTGATGGCCAGAGGAGTCGGAGCGGGCAGCTCCATCTGCTAGACCTCCTAAGCAAAACATGACTAAGGGCTGAAACGTCTCGCTGGGTGCTTGAGGTCGGGAGGAATGCGGTCTTAGAGCTGACACAGCTCCGCTGCAGAAAAACCACCCCTCTGTGCATCGCAGCAAGAGCCTGGCTTCGGGCTGGGGCGAAGGGAGGACAGAAATAACCCCCTGGTTGTGTGTTCACCTCCCCAGTGGTAAATCAGGATGGCCAACCTCTGATTGAAGGCAAGCTGAAAGAGAAGCAAGTCCGGTGGAAGTTTATCAAGAGGTGGAAAACTCGCTACTTCACTCTGGCTGGCAACCAGCTGCTGTTTCGGAAAGGAAAGTCCGTAAGTCAGAAGAGCGCCGGTTTGATTTCTGTCTTTGCTCCTCCCCAACACCATTTCCCAGAGGTTTTTACAGCCCGTGGTCTCTGTACACCCCACGGTGAACTCCAGCCAAGGGGCTGCTCACCAGCTTTGGTTCTGTTTTTCTCTCTGGATCGAGAGCGTGAGCTTTTTCGAGATATTTTTGATCTTTTCTTGTTCAGGCAACAAATACCCAGGGCTCAGCACTGCGACTCGGTCATTTGCACCCTGCTAGTGGTGACCTGTGCCTGAGCATCGTCCCCTCTGCCTCGAGGCATCCCAGGGTCACCTCTCGGATATGGCAAAAGTTTCTGGTGCTAGTTGTGCAGGAAATACAAGTGTGTTAAAGCAAGGCGATGCTAAAATGCTTTTCTCCCAAAGGAATGGAGGGGTTTTTGCTTTCACTTCTACCCTCATCTAAATTCAGAGAAATTCTGCTGAAATTTCTGTGAAATTATTTGAAATTTGTACCGGTAGGACTCAGACATAAGTGTGTCCCAGGGCACAGAAGAGCAGGTAATAGAATCCAGCCCTCATTAGTTATTACTTCTCAGTTACTAGAAACTAATTTTCTTCAGCTTTTCACAATAAGAATTATCAAACCTTGTACAAAATAGTCTAATTTTACTACAAGAGCTCTCTTAGATAATCCAAAAATAGCAGCAGCTTCCAACTATAGCCAAACTTTAGTATTTCTGGTAAATAATTTTTATTTCTATAGAAACCTCGTAAAGCTCTTTAATGGCTTCCTGAGCCCCTTCCTGTAAGAAACACAGCAGGGTGTCCTGCCTAGGAGGAGCACGTGCCTTTCGCGGCACGATACCATCCTTCCGAAAGCAAGTAGTTAAGGGAACAGCCTTTTCCTTACTTTCTAGTGGCTTTTTCTGGTGTTTTGGTTGAGATGAAGTCAGTTGTCTCCATACACGTACCATAGCTACAGCTCAGCGCTGGCTGCTGCTCCCTTTAGAAAAGAGCGTCAGAGTAACTGTCATTCTTTAGCAAGAGAGAGTCAAGCCCTGCTGGTAACCACTGCTGGGGTTGCAGCCTGGAGCGACCCAAGGTTTAGGTTGCAGCCGTGCCCTGGGCTGGCTGTTGCAGGCACCGAACGCAAAAACTTAAGCCCTGTAAGCAGGGCTGGAGGTCTGAAGCTCCATGGAAGTGGTTTGGACCACAAAAGTGCCATTTTCAGATCCCACGGGAGGGTCCACTCCTCCAGCACCCAGCGGGAGGACCAGCCCCGCACCTCGCCGGCTGGGTGTGGGTGCCAAAAGCATTGCGAGACGCAGGGCTAGAGGCTGTGGCTGGCCAAAGCGGTGGTAGAGGCTCCTGCCCAGCTGTATCGGGTGCTTGTTTCAGCCTTCAAGGCTGGACGGTGCTTGTATGGCTGAGTGTGACAGCTCTGCCCCATCATCTCTGGCGTCGCGGAGCAGGGCTGAGTGCCGCGTGGGTGTGTGGACTTGACACACTGCTCGCTTAAAAACACAGACCTAACACAGAGGAGGTATTGTGAGATGGCCAGCTGGCTGTGCCTCCAAGCTGCTGGAGCCCCACCACGAGCCTTCCCTCTGTCAGCGTAACCTTGTGGACAATATTTGCTCTGTGTAAGCAACTGTATGGCCAGTGGGTAAAGGGGAGGCAGGAGAAAACCGAGCTGTAAGAGGTCCAAAAAAAAAAGCCACATCCTAAACTCCTGGAAAATTGCGGTAAACTCCTTCCACAGAAATGTGCCTGGGGTACAATCAACCTTCTTTAGCAACTGGAGGTCAAACGCTGTGTGGTAATATTGGAGGGTGTTTTTGCTAGACAGGCTTCGAAGTGTAAAGGTCTGGCTCACGGGGTGCAAAGAGTTCGTTCTTGAGTCTATCGTTGCTTGGCATTTTCTGTGCTAAAGTTTTCACGATGTTTATCCCCGGTCAGATTCCAGTGCAGAGCCAGCTTCATACTGGGGTTTCTTTTGGGTGGTCTTTTCAGATGAGCTTTTCCTGAGGACAGTAAAATGTTCCTGGATGTTTCCCAGAAGGACTGAGGTGTTAGTGGAGGAGAAGTCTCCCCGCCCAGTTCTGGTCCCACGTTTCGGAGCTGGTGCCGGCAGAGCAGCTCTGGAGACGGCAGCTCCCACACTGCAGCCTCTGCCGAGCCACGCTCAGCTCCTGTGAGAGAATTAACCATGACTTCTCCCTCCGATCAGTGCAGGCCTTCCCTGTACGACAGGAGCAGAAAGCTTTCGGAAAATCTGCCTCACTCCTCTTGGTAAAAAGTATAAGCTCAACAGGAGAAACATAAATGTTCTGGAGGAATCAGGGCTTTGGGCTTCAACTCCTCACCTGGAGACCTGATTCACATGTTTTTTTAATAAGCTCACAAATCTCTTCTCCCTCAGGAAACTTCTATGACTGCGCCACTCTCTCTTACGTTCCCTGCCTCGTGTTTCTTACAAGGACAGTAAGATTTCCTAGACGTACCTACTTTGTATGTTGGGTGCACCATGACAGCCCATGTAACCGGATGGTGTTCACAGGGGAGCGTGGCACTGCGTGGGACGGAGGGTCGATCTCCCCTAAGGCTCTTCTGGGAAGTCCCCACCAGCGCGTTTGCCCGCATGAACCATTTTTACAAACCCAGCTCTAGAGACATCTACTGTTCATTAAGACAGTAGAAGCTCTACCAGATGATGTCTCTGCTCACTGCAGGGGGTTGGACTAGATGACCTCTAGAGGTCCCTTCCAACCCAAACCACTCTGTGATTCCATGAACTTGGTTCTGTCTGTGTTTCAGAAAGACGACCCTGACGACTGCCCCATTGAGCTCAGCAAGGTGCAGAGCGTTAAAGTGGTGGCAAAGAAGCGCAGGGACCGCAGCCTGCCTCGGGCCTTTGAGATCTTCACCGACAGCAAGACCTATGTTTTCAAGGCCAAAGATGAGAAGAACGCTGAGGAGTGGCTTCAGTGCATCAACGTCGCAGTCGCGCAGGCCAGAGAGCGGGAGAGCCAAGAGGCCACCACCTGTCTGTAGAGCTGCTGGCACCTCTGTGGCCATCCCAGCAAACCAAACGTGGGTGCAGAGCAGCCCACGGCCATGCCGTGGACCTCTTTTACCTCCAAAAGCTCCGCCAGCTCCTGGACCATGGGAAATGGTGGGGAAGAGCATGTGTTAGCATGGGCCAGGGAGAGCTGTGTGCAGTGCGAGAGGTCTACGGCATCGATAACGTACCAGGTGATGGGGTGCCACCACGCAGCAGTGATCCCTAGCACTGGGACAGCTGCTGGTGTAGCAGCAGCTTCCACGCCCACGTGTGAAATGCAGGTTTCTTCTTCAGCCTAATGACCTGCGAGCCAGGAATCGTGGTTAGAAGCAAAGGTGGACCCCAGCTGCTCAGCCTTTGCTCCCGAGAGGCACAAGGTCTCAGTGGCTGTAGACACTGCCGAGAGCATTCGAGTCCCTAAGGACTCTGTTCTCCTCAAGCACTTTGTCTGTAAAAAGAAAATTTTTCTTCTTATTTAATCTCAATGTCCTTTATTCTTTTTCTGTTCACATGTGTCTGTGGAAAAAAAATCAAATTTGCTGCTTCCTTCAGGTTTGAAATTGAGCATTTTTAAAAGATTTAATACCGCTGAAAAATAATTTAAAATATTTAATTCTTTTGATTTTCCCTCTTTTTTCCTACTTTTTCTCCCCTTCATAACCGAATGTAATTTTTAAAATTTATTTTCCTTTCCAAACAAAGATTGTTTTCTTTGTTCTGTAACTTTCAAAATTTCTCCAAAACCGGAAAATTCTCAGTTTGTTTGATCTTTCTTTATCACTCTCAAATGATTCCAAAGTAAAGCACATACTGTAGGAAAGACTGAAAGCAAAAAAGGAAAAGGAGCAGGGGAAAAAAGGAATGGGAGAAGTCTGCAAGTGAAGAAACAAGCTCAGAGATCATTCAAGGCTGAGGAGAAATAAAATTGGATATTTTCCAGCCTAGAAAAAGGTATCTTTTGCACGACTTTCTGCTGTGTTTCCTGGGTGAGTTTCGGCCAGGCCACCTCCTCGCCTTGCCCTGTCCTTGCTGTGGTGGAGGAGAAGACGGGCGTGAAGCGGAGCAAGGGCTGGAAGAGCTGCGGAGGGAGCGGGATCGCAGCGATTTACCGCGACGGTTTGGTGCCTGATGCCGAGATGCGGTTGTTCAGGGAGGTTTATGGAGTCTTGTGACGCGCCACATAAATACTTATCTTTGGAGGTTGATAATTTGCAAGCACAGGGTGTTGCTGGTGTTTGTCATTCCTTACACTGACAGGTAAATGCTAACGTTGGCTAACGAGCATTTACTTCAATGAGAATGAGAAAAAAATTAGTTTACGGTACCGGAGCAGCTCTGCTGCCAGGACAGAGTGTAGGGCTGCCTGGTCCCTCGCAGCAGCCAAAGCTGGCGGCTCCAGAGAGGTGTCTCTCAACCCAATCTATCAAAGTTTTTGGGGAGAAAATTGCTCCGTGGCCCTCGGACCAATTTCATGTCAGGGCCGTGAATTTCCATTCACAGTGAGATAAAAACCAGGCTGAACTTTGCCATTCCTGTCCCCCCATCTCAGTTCCTGTGCCCGAGGGGAGGGCTGTGTTTCTTCGCTGGGGTTTTTCCCCACTATTTCTAATCATTTCCCAGAGCCGGTGATGGCGTTTGTGGGGGATGGTGGTGCACCAGGAAACGGGTGGAGAGATGCTGAGACCTGGTGAGCAGCGGCTCTGCTGTAGCCACGCGTGGGCAGGGTCAGTGCAGGGTGGGAAATGAAAGCAAACAAGCTCAAGATTGGTTTGGGACAAGATTAATCCGAGGAGACCAGGCTCTGTGGTGACCTTCTGGTGGCAGCGGTGACGTACCTGCCTGGTGTCACCACGCTGCCTGCCCGTAGCCCTCATACTACCTTTCCAAGCCATCCCTGCAGCCCAGAGAGGTTCCTGTCCACTGGCCTGTGCCACCCAGCTCTGCTCCTCCTCGGCCACCAAGCACCAGCTGGACCAATCCCAAATCATGCCTTTTCCAGCTCTCCACATTTTCCCCAAATCCTCTTTGGGACAACGAAATGAAACTGGTAATTCCTTCCTTATGCTCTCGCGTTCCTTCCCCGACTCCTGCAGGAGTTCACGAATGTTTGTTTTGCTTTGCTCGACGGTCTCCAGTATTTCCTCAGACCCGGTTCCTCCCTGTGCTGATGGGCTGGAGCTCTCCTCCTGCCCTGGGGACCTCTACAGCGTGTCCAGCCCGGGCTCCAAAAGCGTTTCAAACAACTGACCTGGCGCCTGTGCCCTGGAAGGTCAGCAAGCCCAGCTCTGAAAAGACAATATTTTATCTCCAACGTTCCCATGCTGACTGGAGAAGGAAGTGCCGGTAGGTCACACCACGCAGCCAGCGGCTGAGAAGCGTTTGAAGAAGCAGTGGTTGCTGACAGGCGGTTGCTGAAGCATTCCTGGATGATGGAAGATCAGGGAGGGCTTTAAAGCTGGCCATAGGTTTGTAGATCTCAAAGATAAATTTAGGTTGACACTAAGGATGTCAGCGGGGAGAGAGGAGACCTCTGTCAATGGCCCATGCAATGCCTTAACCACCTCCAGACTTCCTGATGCTCTCAGCGCTCCGGAGAGATGCCAAAATGTTCAAATTCCTGAAAATTTTTCTAACAGCTAAATTGTGGAGGTGAGCGTTAGATCATAGAACGCAGCAAAGTGATCAGAACAACTTTGTTAAAGCTAAATTTAGCTACAGAAAATATCAAAAGCCCATCTGAGACCCATCTCTCCAAGGAGGTCTGTGGATATCTGTGTTGGTCACCTGAGTGGGCAGAGTCCAGCTCCCCGGTACAGAGCTCCATCCTGCTCCCCACCCTTTACCTGGCGTCAGGCAACGGCTGCCTTGTGCCGGTGTTACAGTATTATAATAGTTATCGTGCACTTCCTGCCTCTAGAACACCTGAAGTCAAACCCAAGCCTGATGCTGAAGACCAAAAGCAGGGTTTGGGGGGGTGAAGGTGCACCCTGTTCGTTATTTGCTGTTATCTCAGCCGTGTGGGACGGTTCTCTGGGGGTTGCTCGTGCCCAGAGTAGGAAGCAGGCTCGAAGCAGGCAGCTTGTGCTCCAGGACGTCCCACGGTGGGTCGGGAGTGGGGAAGGGGTCTGCAGTAACTGGTGTATTCTGTCCCTACCAGTAACCTGGGTCTGGGGGCTGGATGGCCACCACCTCTGCTGCCTCTGGATGTCAGTCAAGCTGTGGAGCCAAACCTCGATTTAAAGGGTAAGAGAAGATGTACAACAGGGGATTTCCATGGCAGACGAGGAAAGGAGATCGCTGTCACTTAATTCTCCAATACCTGGACCCATAAATCCTTCCTTTGCCCACAGGACACACCACTGAGTCCAGTGGGAAGGAAGTTAACTCCTAGGTGTGAACTTGCAGATTTATGGCCTTAAGGTCCAGAATTACGTCCTATACTAAACCCTGAATTCACCCGCTCAGGCGTGTCACTGGGGTATCGTTACACGGTAAGTTGGCCATTAAAAACACATTTTACAGACAAAATAGTCTGTATTTCTTAATCTTGATGCCAAGTTTCAGTCTGCCACCGACGCGTGACATCACCAGTTTAGCACAGCTGCTCGCCCGTGTGCACGTACGAACGAACGCGCGTTGTCACCCCTCTGACAGAGCATGGGGACCTGCAAATGGGGGCTGAGCATCCGCTTCACCAGGGGGCCATTTCCAGGTCTGAGCGTGCCGCTCGTATTCGGGCAGGCGCGGCCCTGCTTCACCTGCTGCCTCGGCGCTGCGTCACCAGCGCTTGGCTGTCACCGGCCGCTTACATTCTTCCTTTCCGCCTCAACGTGATGGAAACAGTATGGGATGCATAGCTATGTGGTTAGAGAAACCCCGGGTGCTGGGCCAAAAAGTAATTGCATAAAATAAGAAGCTTAGCCACACTTCTCCTGCCTTAAATTAAAACTTGGAATAAAATAAAAGGGAAATTCAGCTGGCAGCTTATTCTAAAAGGAGCAGCACAGAAATCATCAATATGGTTATGGTGAGAGCAGGGAGATTTAAAAATCAAAAATAAACCAACCCACCACTGCAAATTTTCTTCTCGAGCAAATATATAAATAGTTTTTATTGGTTCTTTTTAAAATAACACGTATCGAAACGCTCCAGATCTAAACAGCTGCTGCCCTCTGAGGAGGGAACGCGGTGGGAGTTCCTGCTGCGCCGCGTTTTCTCAGTTGGTTTGCTCGTCCCTTGCAGGAACCACCCCAGCCCTCCGCGGAGACGATGCGAGAGCTGCCTGCGGCCTCGCTGGAGGGTCCCCGGGCAGCAGCGCTCTCGGAAACGGGATGCAAACGGCTGCTGGGCTGCAGCACCAGGACTCTGCTGAGCGCCCACTCCTCTCTGCCGGGAAACAGTCTGCCTTCGGTCTTGCACAACTGTTGGTACAAATGATGTCACTGTCCTTCTTGGAGGAGGGTGAGTTCACCTTTGCTGAAGAAGAAGCGTGTTACTCAGCCGGTGTCTGGTGGAGGAACAGAGCCTTGCCCCTACAGAGAGAGGGACAAATCCCAACTCTGGCCGTACGGGACACTAAACCCACCTGGGCTATCAGGGACCGCAGTCCCTCCTGATCCCTGGCAAGCTTTGGGGGGGTCCTGGCTGTGACGCTGGGGCTCAACCACCCTGTCCCCCTGTTACCACGTGGCATCACCCCCCAGAGCCATGGCACAAGGTGTCCCGGAGCCCAGGCTGCCAACGGGGATTGCTCCCAGCCCAAACCACACCCTCCAGCCTTCTCTGCGTACTGCGGGGACAGACTGAGGTGTAGGATCTAAACATGAGCCCACAGCTGGAAAACCAAACCAAAACCGGGACCCGAGCACTCCTGACCACGAGCAATTTCTAAACCTAAGCCGAGTTCTACAGACCAGCATAACATCTTTAGGAAACAAAGTTCTTCATAAAATTGGTTCCAGCTTATGTGAACATTTTTATGTAAGGACAATCATCCACCTTTTCCTGGAAGCGCTGAAGTCCACCAGGATTTCTGTGCCACATCACATGCCTCTTCCAGGACTCCAAGTCTGAGCGAGTGTGTGGCCTCACATGACACTCAGGAACAACTGGTACTTCAGCATCACTTCTTCGCCCGTCGGCGATACAATGACGAAGGGCAACAATCCGATGGTTTTGGCACCGGAGGGCTGGCTCGCACCTCGCAGGCTATAGACCGGCCTCGTCATGTAGCACTTCTGCAGAGAGAACAGGAGCGTGGGCCCCGTCCGCGGGCCAATGCAATGCGGGGAGCGACTCCTGCTTGTGGGGTGGGAGTTGGTGAAGCCAGAGCAGAGCGGGCTGTCCAGTGGTGGGATGAGCTGGCTTCCAGCTGTCTGCAAGGGTAATGGCCTGCAGATTTGAAAGCACTGCCCAGTGCAAGCCACAGGGGATCCACTGGACCAAAGTCCCGCTGTGAACGGGAGTGGGACTGGGTGACCTCCCGAGGTCCCTCCCAGCATTAATTATTCTGTGATCTGTAGCAGGGCAAGAGGACTGTATCAGCAGCCACCATTGCTGCTTCTAAAACAAACTGCAAAGCACTGCTGTGGCAGTGGCCAGCAGGTCGAGGGAGGGGATCCTGCCCCTCTGCTGTGCTCTGCTCTGCTCTGGGGAGACCCCCTTGCAGAGCCGGGTCCAGCTCGGGGCTCCGCAGCACAGCAGAGACATGGAGCTGCTGGAGCGGGGCCAGAGGAGCCCCAGCAATGACCCGAGGGTGGAACCCTCTGCTGGGAGGAGAGGGGAGAGAGCTGGGGGGTTTCAGCCTGGAGCAGAGAAGGCTCCAGGGAGACCTTAGTGCAGCCTTTGAGTGCTTCAAGGGGCTGTCAGAAAGCTGGGGAGGGGCTGTTCAGCAGGGGGTGTTGGGACAGGACAAGGGCTGATGGGTTCAACTGGGAGAGGGAGATTGAGACCAGAGAGAAGGGAGAGATTGTTGACACTGAGGGTGGTGAGGCCCTGGCCCAGGTTGCCCCGAGAGGTGGGAGAAGCCCCATTGCTGGCCCCATCCCAGGTCAGGTTGGCCCTTGGGGCTCTGAGCACCCTGCTCTGGGTGCAGATGTCCCTGCTCCCTGCAGGGGGTTGGACTGGGTGAGCTTTGAAGGTCCCTTCAACCCAAACCAGTCTGTGATCTGTGATTCTAACAGCCTCTCTGGAAGCAGTGTGGCTAGCGATGAGCTGCTGTGGAAAACATCCTTGTGGGTCTGACTGCTGGTGGTTGGAGGGAGAGGAGGTTTCTCCGGGCTCATCTCTGCTGCATCCAGCCCTGGTCCAGGAGCGCAGGTGGGTAACACAGGAGCAGCTCACACTGGCGCTTGTGGCTGCTGCCCGGGCTGAGTTCCCACACGAGTAACACCGTCGGTTTCAACAGCTCTGGGGAACACGAAGAACGAGGCAGTTCCACGGTAAAAGGTTGGTAAGATAAAGATGAAGAAAAGCCATGCAAATGATACATAGTCATTGATTTCCCTAACAAATTTAACTACTTTGTCGATTTTTCTGTTGCTCACAAGGAAATCATTCTTTGTTTCAAATATAGTTGTTCTATTATTCCCTGAAAAATGGTTGCATTCCTTCTGGTGATGTTTTTGCAAATGGCTGTTTCTGATCGCTTGACACCTACGCTGCGCTGGTCGTTTTTTACTGCCCAAGCGGACACTTCTGTGCCTGGATGGCAGGATCATACCTTCTGGAGCCAGATGACAAACCACAGCGGCCTCCCGCAAACCTCCTTATTAAATTGTTTCCTCCCCAGTACAAAAGTGCCTGTGCTTGGAAATTCAGATGAAAGTTTTGGACATTTTTGCTGTGTTTACTAAGTCTCCTGTGAATCACATTCTCAAAACCGACCAAACGACCATTTCCAAGGAAGGGCTGCGGGATCGTGCCGGCAGGGCTGGCCGAGCCGTGAGCTCTCCGAGCCCAGTGCACTTCCACAGGGCCCTTAGTAGCTCCTCTTGACGGAATTTCCTAGAAATGTGAACCATAGGCTGTACATCGAAACTGCCTTCCCAGGGCTTGTTTATGAGAACCGAGCCCAGCTCTGGGAAGGCTTCCAAGGAAATTTTACCCTACCATTCCCTCCCGCCTCCCCAAACAAAGCGTTCCCCAGCGTGTTTGACAGGAACAGCATAAAGCAGGCGATAAATGCTGAGGTATTGCGCACAGGCACCGCGGGTATAAACGGAATAAGCCGGACGTTATTTGTCCAGCTTTCCCAATCCCGAGCTCAGCAGCCCATGGGAGTATCGTTGCCTGCTTCTTGTTGACAAATCGTCTAATTCATCTTGATACTGATGACTAACACTCCTCGGGTAAGATCCCTGGCCCCACCGAGGTCAAACGTAAAGCTCCTATTAACTCTAATAGGGCCGGAATTATACTCCGATCGTTGCCTGTCGCAGTGGTACCTTTACGGCTCCCTACGATCACTGGGCTCGTCCAGCTGCAGAAGCACAACCGCTGCCCTGCCCATGGACACGCCTCAGGCAGGCGGTTTGCAGTGAGGAGTATTTTGGTGAGAAAAGCCGCTTCCCTCACTCCTACCAGCAGTTGAACATCCGCCGTGGCCCGAGCAATGTGGTGGCGTGGCAGCCTGAGAGACAATCGCTCGCTGGGGTGGGTGGCATTGCAGCCCACAGTCACCCCTCGGGCCGCTGCCTCTTGCCCGATTTCACTGTGGTTAAAGATCACGATCGCAGGAGGGAAGGCAACGCCTCCAGGTTAGGAGCAAAAGAACCTCTTTTCGAGTTACTGGCAGTTCTTCGTGGAAAATATGTGTGTCTGTGAGAGGGTCCTTTGTTTTTACTTCTTTTTTGTAAAAGATAACTTTGCGTTACCACGGAACGCTCTTGTCAAGGGTCACAAACGTGTATTGGCTGGAATGACTCAGTATTTAAGAGTAAACAACAGCTCGAGGCCATGTGTCACAAGGTGCAGAGCAGATCCCCAACCAAAGGGCTCTGCCTGATTGTGGTTTGGGGCTTCCAGCCCAAGGGAAAACATTCACGGCAAGTGCTCTTGTTTTTCCTTTGAAGAACGCAAGCGTGAAGACCCTTTGCTCCAATGCAGGTGGTGGTTAGGCAACAGCAGAGCATGTTTTTCCAGCTGTCCTTGACCATGCCTCGGTTCTGATGTGGAGAAGCCACTGCCGGGTGTTGGATGGCCCAGCACCACGCCAAGGGCAGTGCCAAATCCTGGCCACACACCTGTTCTGCTCTCCCATTTGATGGATCACAAATGTTTTCCCCTCCACGTCATCTCGTTTCTGCTCTCTCTGTTCGACCTTAGTGATGTCTCGTTCCTGTTGCTGAGATGTTCACAGTTCTGGTTTGGGTCTGGCGTTTGGGAATCCACCTGTTTTATTCTCCTCGACTCACTGAGTTTCATTAAGTGCGCTCCGAACGTCGGTGCTACTGATGTTCTATCACCACACCTGTGCCACCAGCAGAGGTGGGCGGCAGAACGGCTTAGTGCAGGTACTGCAACGACCTGGAGCATGTCTGATATTCCAGCCAGAATTCAAACGAAAAGCAGCAAGCTGAACAGACGCCGAGTATTCAAAACTACTTTTTGCAGACTGTTTCAGCTCTGTGGAGTGCTTCACATCTGGCTGCACCCCAGACCACTTAATCACCAAGGGGGATCGCATGCAAAAAGCAGTCGCCCTCTTCAAAAAGCTTGTTTCTGCTTTGGGGCTTCCCTTTCTGCTCCCCATTAGCTCTGTGGATTCACTGCAGCTCTCGCTCTTTGTCTTTGACAAGGGCAGTGCAAGGGGAGTGGGCAAGGACAGCGGAACACACGATGGTTCTATCAGCAGCCCGATATGAAATGAGAAATAAACCCCATGTGTAAAATACCATATTGGTACTGAGCTGTGGAGCCCAGGAGCCCGTTGGCTGCAGGGGAGGCTGCGATGGGGTGGATGGATGGTCTCAGACGAAGGCCAGCTGCCCAGCATCTTGCCTCTGACAGCAACCAGTAGCAGGTGCTTAAGGAGAAGACAAATCGAGTGAGCTATCATCCTCTTCGCTATCACCAGATGTTTCAGGGACCTCTAACACCAGAACACTACACTTAATAACGAGATTTTGCCCAATCATTTTGAAAGCCATCCATGCTCTTGGCCTCCACAACATCCTGAGGTTACAAGTTCCTCTGTTTAAACGTGTTGCTCGATCATTTCAGCGTCCTCACCTGCAATCTCCTCAGGGCAGCATGAAGGCACTGGAGAGCACCTCAGTAATTCAGCTGCCCAGCACTGAGGTTTTCCGCTGCCTTTTCCTTACACATGAGCTTTTTGGGGCCCTCACAGCAAGCACGGCAGGCAAATGGGGGCCGGGGCGTGAGCTGCTTGACTCACCGCAGAAGAGTCAAAGGGAAGATGACTCCAGATCATTAGGCTGACCTGAAATCTGAAGTTGTGCATAAGCACTTAAATGCAACAGGATCTCTAGGACTTCTCTGTTGTTTATTTCTCCTGGCCGTTTCAGTCAGGAGGAGCAGCAGAGTCTCGTATCACCCCGTGTAATGGCAAACTAGACCTCAAGCCCATTGAAGTATCACCAAATAGGTCTTTTTCCACCAAAGCAGCTAATGGGATGTCAAAATTTTCACAGCTCCTGAAGAATTCAACATGTACACCCATCTCAGTGAAAGTATTGTCAGTTGTCAGTCCTGTAAACCTGCCGTACCGAGAGCCTCAGCCGGACGAACGGCTGTGAGCTGTTGAGTACACGATCTATTGCCTCTTCCTCTCGCTCTTCCTTCCTGTAAATCTATGGCTCTGATAATGGTATAGCAAGATTTCTTTCCACTTCTGCATACATCAGTCACCTTCTCCAGTCCACTCCTCGTTTCATTTCTCTTTGGAAATGTTCATCTCTGTACGTGCCATCAAAGAGACTGGATTGTGATTGATGGCGGCAGCAGGAGAGCGAGCACCTCAACACTGTCACCTCTTTGTTTCAGGAGAGACCAGGCTTGCCAGAGCAAACCCACCGGCCGAGTCACCTACTTGTATGCAGATCTTGTCTGTTTATTTGGTAGGGAGGATCTTCAGGTCAGATCTGAAAGAAGCCGCTGCCAGGTAGCTTTTCAGAAGGTACCACCAAGCAGGTAGATGGCTGCAACGGCACCAGCAATAAGCAAAGTTCATGCTTGTCTGCCTGTAACATCTTTGGCAGAAGGTCTCACACGTTGATAGTGCTTTGTGTGATCCAGCAGCCTGAGAGGGGTTCCCACTGTAACAGTGGTTTGAATTTCCCAGCTCTCTTCTACCAACTGTACGGTCTCCATGGGATAAAGTGTCCCCATGGTAGAGGTTCCCTCCTTGTAGGACCCGAGTTATCTCAGGTGTCCCCCGGAACAGCATTGTGACAGGTATGAAGCGGTAGGAGGTAGGTAAGTGAGACAAGCGAGAAAAAGAGAGAAGGAAGAAGTTTCATGGACCTTCATGTAATTCTGAGTAAGAAAGCGATGAGCAAAGTCTCAGCGGGATGTGAGGAGATGGAGCGTGTCTCTGTACGTCGTAAATCACGGAGGAGGGGCGGGCAGCGCTCCGTTATTTACTGCGCACCCGAGGCTGCTGGTCTAACAAGCTGCCTCCTGCAGAGCATGTCAACAAACACAACGGATTCACTGCATTTCCCACCGGCCATGGAAATTTTAGGCAAGGTCTAGATCTGTGCATATTGTTTTGATCATTACATTTTGGGTTAGCAGATACAGCTTGACAACAAGCCCAAAAATGCCAGAAATGCCTTTTGTCCACCAGTGGATTTCAGCAGCTCGTTAAACATTAACAGATTGTTTAGGCATGCTAAAGTCTGATGGGCCCCGAGATGGCCCACTGGAGACGTCCTGCATTTATTTGGCCTGATGCGTGAGCTTATGCAGCACACTGCCCTCAATCATGGCCGCATCCCGCAACATGACTGGGGAATAAATGGCGCTGCAAAGCGGTCAGCTGGACTTTGCCAAAGCCGTCTGGAAACTTCCCATCAGTGATGGAGCAAACCAGGTTTTCTCACCTCCTAAGGAGCAGCTGAGCTCGAGGTGAGCGTTGGGTGAGCGCCTGGGCTTACAGAGCTGATACAGAGAACCAGCTGCCGGGGCTTAGGCACTAACTGCGGGTGGCAGAGAGCTATAAAAGGGGTGGTTGTGGCAGCTAGGGGCATGGAGAGCCTGAGTAGGGTTGATGGGTGGTGGTTGCTGGTGCGAGAATGAGGTGGTGGTGGCGGCGGCGGCGGCGGCAGTAGGTCAGGGCTTCCTTGTCACGTGGTGTGCTGGGTGGTGAAGTTTCATGCAGGCTTACAGATGGGAAGTGTTCAGCAGGAACAGTCCACCCAAAAGTACAAGGCCAGGAAGCTCCTGAATTGGCTGGAAGCTGGGTGATCGTGTGAAGAAAGCCATTGTGGGGCTCTGCTCTTCAGAGAGTCCCTCCACTGCTGGGAGCAGAGTGCTGAGCAGGACAGATGTTTGGTCTGATGTGGTGTGGCTGTCGGGAGCCCCAGAGGTGCTACCACAGCTGGCCCCATCTGGGCACGACTGCATCAGCAGGCGCTCTGACCAGCGGGAAGTGTTGTTCTGGCTGCACAAGGGAAGCAGGAGAGTGTGCAACAGCTTTGAATGCACACTGGGAATCCCATGGTGGGAGCAAAGACCTTTAGGAAAGGGCTAATTCTGCTCCAGAGTCTCTAGAGGGAAGGAGCAAATATTTAGGGGAGCACATGCTGTGCATACATCCCATCTGAAGTCATGGTTTGGTTGTCTTGATGTGGTGTGCGCATGGGACAATCGGAACTGCCCACATGCCTGAGATTCTGATGCTTTCAGCTGCCTGAATCATTTAGGTCTTTTATTAAGCTCCAGTGCAGTAGAAGTGATAATTACAGTGAACTGGGAATGTTATCCTGATAATGAGGTATGCAGATAGGCTTAAAAGGGAACACTTGAGTTGTGCTGATCTCTTTGGTGGGTTAGACTGGAACACCAAAGCAGGCGTCTGGTGATCTTCAGGAGAGTGTAGATTCAGTGCAAGTCTTGTTCTGCTGCAAAACAAAGTCAAAGGGTCTTTCTTCCTGCTCTGCTGGTAATACTTGCAAGTGCAAAAGGGCCACAGAATCAAAGTTAACCCATTTATATCTGACCTAATCCATTATTAGTACAGTCCTATTTGCAGCTAACGCAGGATAAATGTGGGATTCCCCACCTAAAGGTCTCTGAGCTTCCCACCCACGCAATGTAGGGGCTCAGCACCTTCTGCCACCCTCCCCAGCTTAGGTGGAGCATTAGTACTGCAGGATCTGCTTGTACAAACCTCTATCAGGACTACTGGAGACAGGCATAAGGTGATGGGTGGTACTGTGATTTTTTTTTTTTTTTTTTTAGTTCAATTCACTTCAAAATGTAGTTTTACCTAAGATCAAGCACAAATGTTCCTAAGTTTTTGGTGGTTTTGCAGTAAAGTGCTGCCTCCTGCTGGGTAAAAGGCTCTGTAATAAAGCCTTTTTCCAGGCATTTATAGTACTGTAAAGGGTTTCTTTCACCTGAAGCCTGGGAAAGGGCTTTGCAGAGATGGCTCTGTTGGCAGTGAAATACCTGGTTTTGTGACCTGTCCAGCACAGAAGAAACCAAACTGCCTGTGGACACAAGGGCTGCATAAGAAAACACCGGATATTTCCAGGCTGTTCATCCCTCTGAACACGGAGGGACGGTGTCAGGGTCCCCTGCAGTGGGGCGGGGAGCCAGGCTGCGGCTTTCCTGCCTCACCCTGTCACAACAGGGAGCGATGGTTCAGCCAAACCTCTTTGCTCGTGCCCAGTTTGGTGCAAGTGGAAAGGTGAATCCCTGGGAAGGAGCTGGGAGATTTTCCTGCTGCGGCGCATGGTGTCGAGCTGCTCCTGAGGTGGTCACTGGAGAACATACAAGATGAGCTCAGGAGCAAGGGCAGGGTCCCCCCACTCTCCCGCCCTTCTGGTCCCAAATACCTGCTGCTGCATCAGACCATGCCTATATTTAAAACAAACCAAGAGGGGGAGGGATGAAGGGGTTTACTCATTTGATAACCCAGGTAGTATTATTACTCCTTGCCAAACCCTGGCTTTTATTAATTTAGGGAAATGCTAGCAAATATAGAGTCTTTCCAGAAACTATATAAGGCTTAGAGCATCTTCAAGAACCTCCTAGCTCCGACCATGATCTGTTCCAAAAATAAGTGACAGAATTCTTCAGTTATGTGGACTAACAGGAGAATTCTATTAAACCCAAGCGTTACTCTAACACATGGCACTGTGCAGTACAGGGGTCTTTGCTTACAGAGGCAGAAATCCCTGTTCATGTTGACCACTGAACATGACGTGTCCACCTACACTCAGAAATGACCCACTCACATCAACTGTCGGGCTTCCCTTGTTTCTGACTCACCAGTACTAAAACCATCTGGGATACCTGTATCCCAGTCTACGTTCATGTGCACCTGGGCTCTGTTCACAGACCAGTGTTCTCTCGGTGCTATGGGGACAGACCTGTCCTCTGCAGGTCACTCATGGTCTCTCAGTATCGCTGCTGGTCCTGTCAGTAGGGAAAATCTGGCCCGTATGTTACCAGTTGAATTTCCTCTCCCTTTGCTAGTGAGGTTCTTGGTGTCTCAGCACCCCTTCTCCATCGGTCCTGGTTGGGGATGGCACAAAAATAACTGGTCTAAGGCTTTTCTGCAAAATCGCAGCAACCCACTAGATGGCAAAAAAACACTTAGAAAAGCCCACAGACCCAGTTGTCTTAGATAAACAAAGCCCCACCAAGCTCTCCACTGGTAGGTAGCTACAGGAATTAAATTTCTGCACATAGTTCACCTGCAGGAGCACAGGGAAGCTGGTCCAATACCCACTAGCAAGACAGATTATTAAAACCTCACTCACATTCTTGGATTGTGAGCTGCGATACGAGCTTTCGTATAGCTCAGGTCACGAGCTACGGTGGACCAGCAGCACACTCAGCATCACCTCCTTCGGCCAGCAGCGCTGAAGGTGCCTCTCCAACCATTTCCACTTTACCCAGTGAGTTACTATTGGCAGTGTGGTATGTAACCTCTGAGGCTGTGCTGTTTTCCTAAGCTGCCCCACCGTGCCCATAAAGACAGATTTTCACCCTTTACTGCAAATGGTGGGAAATTCGCCACTGACTTGGAGCTCAGCAGAGATTTCACTTGGATGCTGAGGGAGAAATAATGTCCTTGCCAGGAGTGCAGAAGAAAAGTCAAGGACCTGATGGACCTGATTGCTCTGCTTTGGATTGTTCTCTAGGGAGGAAAAAATAGAATAAAAGACTTCTTGAGGTTAACAAGATGCTTGAAAATGCTGTAAAGGCAGAAGCTTGCAAACCCATGAAGAAATGCCTGACCAGCTCACAAGCTGCTACAGCAATGCCAGCAGTGACAAGAGGACGCTGGAGAACATGTCACCTTGTCCCCACACCACTGTACCTCTGCTCTACGACCTCCTCTGGTCACCAGCTGCTATTTTAATAGTAGCAACAATAACTTATGCGATGGTAAAAGCAGCTTTGTATGTGATGTAGCCCAAGGGCTGCTCCTCAGGCTGACAGCAGTGGAAATTCTGACTGTACAGAACCCTCAGGCCCCTTTTGGAGAAGTTTTGAACAGCTCTTCTGGGGGGTGCAGGGAGCACTGCTCTCCCTAGCTTTGCCTTACGCTCATCTTGCGCCGACCCATGGTTCAGCACATACAAACGTGCAAATGGATGACACGGAGAAAAATGGGGTTGGTATTTACGTGAGATGAGGCATTTCTGCCCTGACTATCTGTGTGTAGGGGAAGCACCTGGTGAAGCTGCTGGCTCGATGGTTTCTCGGCTGTGCAGCTGCTCCTGTGGTCTATCAGATAATGTTTCGGGAGGTGGCCACCCACCAGCCCCGTCCCTCGCACCAGGATGTGGTCCTGTGGCCTTGGCGTGCTCATGACTGTAGCACGGAGCCTCTCTGGGGCTCGCAAACGTGCTCCACAGCCTCACCATGATGAGGAGCTGATGGCAACGCTATAGTTGGCTGGGAGAGCCACCTCCTGGTGCAGAGCCAGGCAGAGATGGGGCTGGACCAGGGCTGCTGACACAAGCTGAGCAGGCAGGAAACAAGACAAGGCTCCCAGCGCTGAGCCCACAGAGCTCAGGTAACGCCGTTCCATCCCAAACAGATTTACTTGGAAATGCTCGCTTGAGCTCAGGCTGCTGGGTAGTGCTGCTCGCACTGAGGACAGCCCGTGTGACACTGGGCTTTGCAGGCTGCGAGCATCACGGCCAGTAACAACAAAACCAGACGCTGCCCTCTGTGGTTTGTAGGTACCGACATGGGCTCCTCGGCTGCCCAGAGCTGTAGGCACCGCTCCGCTCCACCCGGGCAGCGCGAGCCCTCGCCATGCGAGCTAGCCTCATCCTTCTGTTTCTGTCCTTTAAAGCTGCAGGCTTATGGTGCAACCCCTAAAAATAATTTCAGGCCTCCCCTCCATGTGAAGCAGAGCTCAGTCTGTCTCTGTGCCTTGCAGGACATGGCCTGTTCTTTTCCAGCCCGGTGGTGGTGGGTTCTGCTCATGTTCTGTGCTCGGCTGGGATTCATTCCAGGTCAGCCCCTCGACCCTGCTCCTTCTCTGCACGCCTGCAGCTGCCCAGCTGCTTGGAGCGGTGGATACGGGAGATCTGCACACAAGGAGGGTCGGTGCCGGAGGGCTGCACACTGAGGACAAATGATACCAGCTCAGGTCCTTCACCACCATGGTGAAGTGCTGGCGGCTTTGCTGACCCTCCACAGACAGGCTGGCCGGAGGAAGAGGAGAGCAGGGCTCGCTGCCGGCCCCTGCGGTGTCAGGTCTGTGAGCTGCAGCATACCGCGGGGACACGAAACAGCTTGGTTTTTCGTGTAACACCCCTCCGTGTTTTTGGGTATCGCCTCATGATGCTGAGTCAAACCTGAGGCACAGCAGAAACCACCTGCTTCTCGGAAGTTCTCGGCAGCAGCATCACCATCTTATCGCTGTCGCACATTCTGGGTAGCTGTCTATGCGAGCGCAAAGCCGCGGTTGTACCCTCCTGGATCTGCCTGCCAGCGTTTTACAGCTGCTCGTGACTACCTGAGGTCTGTGCTGTAGACACTCGTGACCCGTGGAAGGCCAAAGCCTGCCGAGCTTCTTGCATCCAGCTTCAGAAGATGGTGAAGCACAGAGGTCTGGCCTTAAAGGTCATTATCTTCACGTTTTGGCCATCGGGACACGTGGAGACACGGACAGACATGTGTTAAGGCATAAAGCTGCCGTGGTTTAAGGCCTTGCTGTCCAGGCAGCTGCTGTCCCTGCCCTGTGAGGGGTGTGGTGCTCCCAGAGTCAGAGCTGTTGGAGCAAACGTGCATAACCTCGTGTGCAGGTGGAACAGGCTCTCACTGACCTGCACCTGGACGTGGCTGCTGCTGCCCTCCCACTGTCTGACTGCCACAGGGTCTGACAAACCAAACTGCACACGCTTTTTCTTGAATACCCATGTGCCTCTACAAGAAACACAGGTGTGAGTTTTAAATGCGCTGGACAACATTGAACTAATTAAGCGCGACGCTCAATGTGCAGATGCCCCCAACTGCAGTTGGCAAAGAGGTGAGCTGGTCACTGCCAGCCCGCAGGAGAAGCTTCCCCACCCTAACACCCTGGGAGCATTCGTCATTCCCTCGCTTTCCAAATGCCTCACACTGATTTGATGGAGCACAACGCAATTAGTGATCACTTTGATGAGAAACCTGAGTCCATAAACTGAAAAAATAGACAGGAAGGCTTCGATTACTGTGGAACGGAGGAACACTGCTATAAAAGGCTATAAAAGGCTCACACCAAGTGATTCACGGTGACAACTGCAACTCACGCTGCTCAGTTCCTCTTTTCTCTTTCTAAACCCCTAAGAGTTTAAAGCAATCACCCTCTGGGAACGATTTCAGATAACCTTCATTGTTCCCCTGAGCGAACTGAGAGTCCAAGATCAGCATCTCTATAAATGTCTTAGAGAAGTACCTGATATTTCCTCTGCACGTCAGCGTTTGAGAGCATAAAGCACCACTTCTGCAGCCTGAGCCGGTTTCGCTGCCGAGTCCTTTGGTGCCAGACCTGTCTGTACCAATGCAAACCCCGCGCTCGCACACCGAGTCCCTGTTAGAGCTTATGGCGCATAGTTTTATGACTGAGATGGCAGATCGTTCTAGATTCTTGGTTAATTTATCAGAAGAATCAAAGTCTATCTCCTAAATGATTTGATTAAATAAAAAAATCAACTTTCTAAAATTTCCAAAGTAAAAAATTCAGTGGACTGCAATGAGTAAATCGATTTAACAACGGCCTCCGGTCTCCAGCTGATACAGCTCATGTAAAGGTATTTTACTGCCTCACTCCCCATCATACTGTTTCCTTCCCTACTATCACCGTTGAAGAAAATCAGCTTTTCCTGTCATCACAAATTCTCATTTTCCCAAGGAAATCCCTCTATTCTGTTAAGGCAGTGGCAGTTCTTTGCTAAGAACCTGTTCTCTATTATCTTTTGTGACAGGAAGCCAGGAGCGGGGCTCCGAGGGCGCAAGTGACACAAACACACGTGGGTTTGCACCCATTTTAATGCAGCATTTGTGTATTGCAAAATAAAACATCAATATAACACCACGTTCTCCAGTTTGGAGACACTGGTACCAGCTCACCAGCTCCTGCGGGCTGTTTGCTCTCTCTTTTTAAACAGCAAAACTTCCTGGCAGAGCTGAGACTTGCGGTGGTGTAATGGTAACGCATTGCTCAACTTCATGGGATTCAAAAATATACACACAGAAACCACTGAGAATTGGTAAAAACAGTACAGGGAGGTGGGGCCACCTGAGGAGAGCAAATACTGTTTGGATTTTTAAAACATCAGAGTGTAACCTGGGAAATCGGAGCACGTTAAACCCAGGGACACGATGTGGGGGGGTATGGAAAAACAGAACACAAGCGGGCAAACTCTGCTGCGGTCACGCTGTCGCTTACATCGCTCTTGGGTTTCCGTCCTGCCAGCCCCTTCGGAGCCATCAACATGGACAGAGCTGTTTGCCCACTGCAAACACTGAAGAGCCCGGTATTTTCACCTTCCCACTAACCTGAGGGTTACAGAACTGAGCCATCCACAGCCATTTTTTCCCAGCTCTCCTTTTGATTACCATTTCTTTCATCTCCAGCACGTTCCATGGACTGTAAACCGCTTTTACCATTGCAGAGGGGCTTAGTGATAGTGCTGGGGGCTCATTGGATTCTTCTTGGCTGTGTTAATGCAACACAGAGGATGAGTTTCTAAAACTGGGTTGTTGGTGGGATTTTTTTTTAATCTGTGTAAAATTCGTTTTAAAATCTCAGTGTCTGTACAGAACGTGGCTGAATGGAGGCCGAGGAAAACAGGGTGAGCCCACTAACCCTTGCAACTGCCGAGAATCGCTGCTGAGTTATGAACCCGCAAGGGCAGCACCTCCCACTTAAACACTTTATTTCTCTAAAAAGCACCATTTCAGTGATAGTTACAGCTTGACTCTCCGGCCCCAAACTATGAAGGGAAAGGAAGGCTCAAAAGCAAACACTGTGTGCTGTGGACTTGGAAAACCAGGCAAGTTTGTCTGATTGTTGTAACTGCGGCACAAAACAAGGTGCCACGCCAAGGACACGCGCACCTCCACTTCCTTCGGCAAGACCATTCCTGAGAAAGCCAGGCACCAAATTTTCATGTTCCCAATTAAAAATCTTGGATTTGTATCTCTGTACAAATGCTTTTACCTTAGGCTCTCTTAGCTCAACAAACCCTGGCAGCGGGGAACCACTGACCCTTTGCTGAGTTAATTATTCGCCTGCAGCCTGGCCTGGATCCATGAGGGTTCCGCAACTTTGTGCCCTGCCTCTTTCCCATGCCTTCTGCAGCCTCCCCCTGCCCCCCCACCCCCAGCCTGTCCCACAAGGTCAAAACCACCCCGATGAGCCCACTGGACAGGTGTCCCATGGCATGCATGAAATTGTCATGGCTAATTGGTAGCAGATGCTGCGCTTGGCTCTGGGATCCCCCCTGCTGCAACTCGGTGGCAGTCTCTCGTCCTCATCTGCAGTCCCGTAGCTGTTTGGCCACTTGCTGCTGGGTGAGGGGTCAGGCGGCTCTGCCAGTGCATCGCTGCGGATGTGCAGGACGCTGGGTCCTTCTAGGCTGGGCAGGCACGAGTAGAAACCAGCAGCCTGTGCCCAGGCAGAGGAGCAGAGCTCAGAGGGGCCCTTGAGGAGAGCAGCTCCCTGCTCCAGGCGGGCCTGCGCCGGCCAGCCCGGCCTTATCTTCTGCAGACAGGGGGCCCTGGGGAGGTGGCGACAGCAGGAAAACGCGACGGTCTCTACATGAGCTCCCCCAGCCCTGTACTGCCCGCCGGAGCGATGTTGGCCGGCTTCGCTCGCCCCCACAGCCCCTACAGCCGGCCCACCCCGCGGCTGCGAGGACACCCGAGGACACGGGCCCTCGGCTCCCCCACACAACATGGCGGACGGGGGCCGGGGGGGGGGGTCCTGCCACTCAGCCCGAGCGAGCCAATCAGATCCCACAGCTGTCCTCCGGGGCGGGATTTGCCGTTCAGTTTAGTCCCGGCCGCGGAGGGATACAAGCGGTGGGACGTGGTGCGGTCGTTCCCAGAAGTGATGCAATGGCGGGAATTCCCGGTCGCCGCGGCCCGGAGTGGTTGCGACAGCCCAGCGGACCCCGCCGCGGCTGGGGCTGCCGGGAAGCGCTGTAGGGTGTTCGGCGCCGCCTGCGCGGCGATGGTTGCGCGTGCGGTGGTGGGAGGCAGCGGCGGGTGTCGCCTTCGCGGTCCTTGCCCTTTCCCCCGGTTTGCGCTCAGGCGATGGTGGCTGCCCCCCCGGCCGGGCGGCGAGCGGCTCTCCCGAGCGTCCCGGGACTGTGTCCAGGCAGTCCCGCAGGAACGAGGAAGCCGGTGCCTGAGAGAGAGAAGAGCAGCGCGCTGATAGCTTCAGCGTCACCCAGAACCGGGGCGCTGGGGAGAGCGGTGGAGCCCCGGGAGAGCCTGGCCCGTGGTTATGCAGGGGGTAACCAAATGATCCGTGCTTGGGCAGAGTAAAAGATTGCAGTGGAAATGCTCATTACAGTAACAACGTTCTAGAGGACTGCGTCCAGCTCCCAAACACTCTCTCTGGAAATAAACACACTGCAGGCGTCACTGGGACTGTGCTGGGACACCAGCGGAGCCACCCAACAGGGATGGAACCGAGGGAGAGACACGCTGATCTGAGAGGTGTTGAGTTCGGGAGGTAAAGATGCCACAACATACCACACTAGACAAACTTAAGTCTAAAATCACAGTTTATTTTAACTGCGAGTCAACTTTCTAAGGCCTAAAATCTTTAAATCAGCCTCAGTTTGTACAAGGCAGGTTCAAGATATGAACCAAAAAAAAAGAAAAGAGTTGTGTATTTAGGAGCAAATCTTGTTTTCCACAGAGAAGTATCAACGTAGAGCAGAGACCCAACACGGACGAGAATCACTTCAGAACCGAGACAATGACGGATTTACAGCAAGTACAACTCGGAACAGTAAATGCAGGTTGTGGCCCAAGCAGCTGAACGAGGCAAAAGCCTCCAGAACTGGTGTCACCCCTTGGGCGACTCCTGAGGGGCCGAGGACCCAGATGCCGTCAGGTGCTGTGGGGTGATGTGACACTTGATGTCCGACGGCTTGAACGGCAGCAGCTGCCTTTACCGTTGTTTTTACTCCATTAATAAAGGTAGCGTTGACTTTTGGCTGGAGCGTTCTTCCCGCCTGGCAATGCCCAGCCCACAGCGCTGCACCACTGCCCGCCCGTTTGATCACTTCATTTTATGGATTTCTTTTTGCCCGTGTGACGCGACAAGTGCCCGAGGCCCTCCGGCAGCTCTGGGCTGAGGGCACGAACCAGTTAAACACGGCTGGACCAGCGGGTCTCCCTTTCTGCTGTGAACACGTCATTTTTCATCAAAATGCTGCAAAACGGGTAGCTCCAACGCTCCCCCATCCGGAGCCGGGGCAGCTGCGGGGCGGCTGTTTCCACCCTACGGGCGGAAACGGGTACCACGGGTACCACGCGTGCCCTCAGCTCCCTGCTCAGGACACTCCGCCCGAGGCGGCCACCGAGGACTCCCGGTCCCCTCCTGGAGACACTCCCAGATCCCGGGGCTTCCCCCGCCGCACCGTTGCATTTTAACGGCGAACGGCAACCCCGCCTAGTTGCCGGTGCCCGCTCCCGGCTTCCGCAGCGGTCGCTGGGGCCCGGGAGGGGCGGGACGGGGCCGGTGGACTTTTTTTTCCCGGCGTGCAGCGCGCGGGCGCCATTGTGCACTGCGTCAGAGAGCAGGGCCGCGGCAGTTTGTGCGTGGCCGGCTAGGGGTGTGGACGTGCTCCGCCATAATGGCCTCCGCCGCCGCTCCCGCCGCGCACCCGGCCCCCCCCGCTCCCGCCGCCGCTGCCGTGGCCGCCACCGCCGCCCCTCCGGCTCCCGCTCCTCCGGGCATTCTTATCGGTGACCGGCTTTACTCGGAGGTGTCGCTGACCATCGACCACTCGCTGATCCCCGAGGAGCGGCTCTCGCCCACTCCCTCCATGCAGGACGGCCTGGACCTGCAGTGCGAGACCGACCTGCGCATCCTGGGCTGCGAGCTCATCCAGGCGGCCGGTATCCTCCTGCGCCTGCCGCAGGTGGGTGCGCGCCCCGCAGCCTTCCCGGGGCGGCCGGGCTGGGAGGGAGGAAGGGAGGGCGGGGGGGGTGCCGCCATTGTGACGCGGCGGGCAGGGCGTGTGAGGCGGCCGAGCGCGGGGGGGGGGGGGGGCGGCGGCGGCGCCAGCTGGTGCCTGACACAAAATGGCGGCGGCGCCGTTTGGGCCCGGTGAGTGACTCCCGCTCCTTTCTCCTCCCCATTTTGCCTTCATAGGTGGCGATGGCGACGGGGCAGGTGCTGTTTCATCGGTTCTTCTATTCGAAGTCCTTCGTCAAGCACAGCTTCGAGGTGAGGACGGTACGGCCTGTCGGGGAAGCGGGGTGGGGAACGTGCTCGGTGCTGTTGAGACAGCCACGCACCAAACAGGCTGGTCTCCTCGAGCCTTTAGGCCACGGGTTGTTGGTGTTTTTTGGTAGTTGTGTAATTCTAATCTTATGGGGATTAAAAATCATTTTCTTAATGGAACGGTGCTTCCTTTCAGATTGTTGCTATGGCCTGCATCAATCTCGCATCCAAAATCGAAGAGGCGCCTCGTCGTATAAGGGACGTGATCAACGTGTTCCATCATTTACGTCAGTTGAGAGCAAAAAGGTAAGATCAGCTTTGTTGCGAACATAAGCCTCTGTGGTCACTAATGTACGCTGCAGTTCTCAATTCACAGTGTTTTTCCAGACTAAGTTCAACGGCCTAAAGTTGAGGAGGGAGCGCTCGTTGGCTGCTGTGTAGGCAGTGCAGTTCCATGCTGACTTCTGCTGTTACTTTTTTTCACTTGGTAGACCCATTTTCATTATTTAGCTACGAGTCATGAGTATCAGCTCTAGTTTTAGCTCCGTGGTTGTAGTTTAGGTCTATTGCTCACTGATTTTTGATGTTTTGTAGTTCTCGAAGGGTAGTCTTAGGTATGAGTAGCTAATGAGTGGGTTGCTATATATTTTCCAGACTTCTAACCCTGTTCGGTAGTCTTAATGCTTTTTTCTTGTTAGCATGTAGCAGTCGAAATGGAGTTATGGTGCCAATAAAGTACCAGTTCATGGCAGATGAAAGCAGAGCTCTCCCCAGTGATGGTAGTGTTACCTCTTAGACAAAGCAATTTTAGAAAGTGTCTGAAAATGTGTGGTTTGGCCCACAGTGCTTGCAGCTTTAATGCCTCCGCTTCAGAAAGGAACCTGTCAGTGAGTCTTGGAAGGTGAAGGCAAAAAGTGAGGCTTGTGTTTTTGACGGTACTGTGTGCTCATGTCGGTGAGGGTGGATGTAAGCCGCCCTGCTCCTTGTGCAGGTCTGGATCGTTGTCTGCTGAGTTGTAGAGCTCCTCTCAGATGCGAGTGCCTAATGCTGCTTTTTTGTGTGTAAAGTGATGTATACTTTCATATGTAAAGCAAATTAACTGGATGTGTTGGAAGGAATGAGGCAGGGTTGAAGGGAAGCTTTCTAAGCTGCTCTTTAATGCAGAGTTGCTGTAAATCTGTCCTGCAGCAGTGTTAGAGTCTGAGATTGGAGACGTCAGCTATGATGAAGTGGCTTTGCTTTTAGAGGCCGATTGCTTAAAGCATGAGGTAATCCATAGTTGCAAAAGGATTTGTCTTCAGCTGGATTCTTAAATTCACACTTTAATTTCCCTGCTGTGCTTCACCAGGTTACAGCAGGAATTTAACCTTTAGTGATGTGTAACCTCTTCTGAGGAGTAGAGTAGAAAGCCCTTAGGAAAACCAGCTGTTTCTTGGTGTCTCATCCTGGTTCTGCTTCTGCTGAGTCTCAAACTTAGCTTTTACTGCCTTGTGCTCATGTTTTTCTAGTTAGTTTTAGGTAAAAGAAGCGTGATTCACTGTTACACTTTGGAACTTAGCTTCGACCTTTTTTTTTTTTTAAGTTGCTACCCCTGATGGCCCTGAGGTAATTTTGTGAAGTTGTGCCAAAGGAGAATTTGGTGCTGGTGTTTCTTAACAGTTAGGTTAAGGGAGTCTGGTTATTGGCATTTTTGAAGCTAGCTCAGTGATTCGTGATGTGTTGGCCTTGATGCAGGCAGTGAAGGTTAATTAATCATATGCAATGCTTTTCTTTGCAATGAGAATGCAAATTGATTGTTTCTGTGTGCTGTGTGAAGGATCAGAGAAATAAAACTTAACCTGTGAACTTAAATCTTTTCAGCTAGCCTGTTCCAAATCAGAATGTCACTGTGCATGTTACATGGTGTCTAAAGTGCATCATGTCGAGAGAAATCGTGCACTTCTACCCATTATTTTCTGGAGAAATGGGTATTGCTGCTCTGAGATTGAGTGAATCTGCATGACATTAATCTTAAAAATGCTGAAGTCTGACATTCAGACTTGCCTTTTTTTTAACAAGCAGGATGTAAACATTTTTCTGTACTTTTTACAAGATTACTATTACATAATCTGTACATGTTATTAACTTCAACTCTTTTTTCCCTTGCAACCGACTATACAGCGACCAGCTACATTTACCAAAGCCTGGGTGATGTGGAGTGGTACATAAAGATGAAGCTGTCGTCATGGCAACAGTGAGTGAAGTATCGAAAATCCCCACGGAGAAGCCAGTGCTCTGAGAATAGGTCACTGGAATCGGGGGACTAACAGGTTGGCCGCTGGTGAACCATTTGGAAGAACTCCTGTATCTTGTTATAAGCTTTTTTCTTTGCTGTCCAGGATTTTAGAATACTAGCTTGATCTTTATTTTTATCTGAAGCTAACCCTTAGGCTGTAGTTAGTGTCTCACACACAACCCAGAACTGAAACAGTCAGTCAGGCTGCTGTACTTTCTTTTCGTCTGTAGTCTAGTATTTCTGTTAACCGAAGCTCTTAACCTGCACATGAAGTCTGAGCAGCTTGAGTGGGCTCGCTTGCTTTCTCAAACAGTTTTGGGTTCTTAGTTCTACTTTCTGGCTCTGTATAATTGCAGCTTAATTCATGGTAAAACATGCCTTCGCAAGGATACGGAAGCCTTGAACTTGTAAAGCTATTTATATAAACCATTCTGTAAGCAGTCCCTTACATGTGTGTGTTTGCAGAACTGGGAATTGCATTGGAAATGTCTTTCTGTAAGACCTGTAGTCAACTGAGTCACTGCCAGGTGGTATTTAATGCTGAGAAGTAAGCAAAAGCTAAAAAAAAAGTGTTTTGGACAAGCCTATTTTCTTTTGGTTCTTTGACGAGCCTATGTTATGTAGTACTGCATGTAAAAATGTTTGTGTGCATGGAGAACAGCTCGTATTATGGAAATACTGCTTTCTAAAAACTGTGTGCCAAAACCTGTGTTCTGAGCAAAGTGCAACTGCTGTTTAACATGTAGAATGTAGTTCTGAGTTGATTTTATTGATCTTAAATGTGCCTGAAAGCTGCAGAAAGTCCTGAGACCGGAACCCAGCGTGACTCCTGTCATGATGTGATCTCACAGGTGCTGTTTGAGATACTCAGTCTGCTGTTCTGTGCAGTTGTGTTGGAAGTGGCCTGCGTTAATTGCACGCACTGCTCAGAGTCCCTCACCCTGTGCTGTGAACCTGCCCTGTCTGTATTTATGCTGTGGAGACAAATACAGAGCTCGCTTCCTTCTCTCTCCCTGACTGGCATGAGAGAGGTCTGCTCTTTGAAATGAGATGCTGATGTCATGCTGTACTTGTCTGAAGTACCTTTGTTTTTTTACATTATAAACAAAATGACATGCAGGGTACTTTTCCTGCGAAGTATTAGACATTCCAAAGACATCACGTGGTAATATTGCATCGAATGCAGCTGTAGCTATGTTGAACCCCTTGTCAGAGGGGTTTAAAAACAGGAGGTTTGTAATTCATTTATTGTTACAAACACATTACAGTGTGTGTTAATCTTCTGGGTTGTTACGCAATCTCCAAATCCCGATGGAGTTTTGTGACAGTGTTGGATTGACTTACTGGAATGGCCACTCTGTGTTCTCTGCTCTTAAGTCTAAAGTCTCTCCTGGAGCTCTAGTGCTGGTCCCTAAGAACAGATTCAAAGTAAGAATTTGTAATGCTGTGTGGCTGCATAGGGCTTGAAGCGAGTCTTTCATATATATAAGCTTATAAATTATTTTTGTCTGGTCTGTTACTTGGACCTAAAATGATTGGACTGAGAACTAAGCTCAGAAAACACTGTAGCAAAGTTTCTCGTTTTTTCTTCTCTCAGTAGGGGAGCGAAGAAGTTTTCCAAAGGGAAATCTCTGAAGTTTCACCTTCTAAATAATTCTGCATACCAACACTTTGGAGTTTATGGCACAGGTGGTAAATCAGTAAATCTGAAGTGGGGAGCCTGGCTTTAGCTGCTGATAAGGTGCAATGAAGTCTACTGCAGACTTTTATTTTTGCATCAAATGTCTAAAAGGCTGCGTTTGTCGTTATTTCTGGAAGTGCTGTCTGGATAAACTGCTGGTGTTCATGGCTTCCTTAGGCCTGTAGATCTCTAGAACTTGGCTATCTTAAGTGATCAGAGTAACATGGGACCAGGGTAAAGCCCACTCCTGAGTGTCTCCATTTTGAGTTTCCTATAGCTTTGCTGTTGAATGTGTACAACCAAAGTATGACCTCTTTGTGCTGATCTTGTGGCCCTGTAGGACAGAGAAAACTTTAAATGCTGTAAGGCTCACAGTTTTTCTTGTTGCACTTCAAGCCACCTTACTGTGTTTTCATGATACCGACTTGGCTTACGTAGCTTTGCAGAGAATGCAAAGATGTGGAAGATCTTCCATGTGGAAGATAGTAATGCTCCGAGAAGATAGTAACCCTCCGGCAGGATGGTGGGTGATCCCATGAAGTCATGTTGTCCTGCTGCTGATTTTTTTTCTTATTTTAGACTGAAATCGCAGCTGCCCTAAGTTGTGGATGCACAACTTGCCGTCTGTGAAGGGTTCTGTTAACCAGATAAGCTGAGCCTGGGCACCTGAATTTGCTCTCAGTGATGCCTTGCAGATCCTGTTTGTGCCAGTGATCTCTAGATGGAACTGTGTGAAGCAGTGTTGGAGGAAATACTGTTATAAACCCCAGTCTAGTTAGTGGAAATTAATTGGAAGGGAATCAGTCTCACTGATTTGAGAACTTCAGCTTGCTTCTTCCAGTCTCCCACTGCTGAGCGTTGTGTTCCGACAGCCTTTGTAGCGCTGGAGTGCTCAGATAAAATCACAGCCTCTCTACTGAAGCTTAAAGAAGCTTTAAAAGTTTTCCTCTTCCAGCTACCTTATGGGGGGGGGGAAGCGATGAAACCCCAAACAAACAAAAAACGATATTCTGACCGGGTTATATTTAGAGTAGCTGAAATCACGAACTTGGTAAACTTGCCCTGGTGAGCAAGAGTAGCGCTTGACTAGAGCAGTTACTTTTCCTTAAGCAGAAAAACACAGCACTTCTTGAGGAGGCAGAAGTGGTAGTGCTTGTACTTGAACTGTGGGTCCTTCCCAGCACTGAGAAGCTGCTGTAGTTCATTTCAGAGCTTGGGGGAGCTGCTTCTCAGCCCCTCAGGAAGAGCAGGGGGAGCTCATGCTTCAAGCTCATGGTTGTACAACATGATAAAACACTTTCATTAGCAAAGTGGAGGGCTCATTGTGTCCTTCTAGGCAAGTGCAGAGGTCTTGGGAAGCCAGCCCCTCAGCTAGCCTTGACACTAAAGTGACCCTTTCCTCCTGGGGTGGGCTTTGAGTGGTTTTTCTGCTCTGTGACCTATCAGGGACAAGAACCATCATCCACTTGTGGAACTTGGGTGGCATCAAAAAAGACAAGTTAGTAGTGAAGTATGTTTGTCTGATAAAACAGAATTTTGAATCCACTTTGCATTATTTTTTTTTCCTTTTGAAGGTAATGTAAATTTGTCACCAGTGCTTGGGGCATACTAGATTTACCATGCAAACAGACTGGTTTATTGAAGTGTAAGTAGTTGCAAAAACATTCTCCTGTGTTGGAAAGCATGTGAAGTGTGTGAGGTGTATTACAAACAGGGGAAAAGCTGCTCTATCTTGGGGAGGAAGTGGATTAAAATAAACAATGTGGAATGTGGAAGGGTCAAGGCTAAGCACAGACAAAAGAATACGAAATGGAGTGTGATGCTTATGCATAGAACAGACAGCAGGTTACTGTAGTTAAAATCACAGAACTGGTGAGGGGTTTGGAAGGAATCCAGAGTTGATAGTGCTAGACTTGGGGATCTTTCCTGTGAAATGAGCTCTTGGTTTGCAGATGCAAATAGCAGGAGTGACCCGATACCCACTGGTTCGAGGGTGCAGTGTGCACAATCACAGGCAGGTCTGTCACCATTCCAGAGGTGGAGTTGCTTGCTTCACCAGGCTTCTCGTGTGTCACAGCAGCAGGGCTGTCTTGTTCTTTGAAGATCTGAATAATCTTGTCTTCCAGTTCTTAGAAAACTGCAATTTTATAAAGCACAAGTTTGCTACTTCAGTAGCAGTAAACCCCTGTTCTAGCTTGCTTTCGCTGAGAAGTCCTGTCTAGCGAAGTTGGTCATACCACGCTCCTTCCCATCCTCTGTCACGAAGTCTAAAGGTTCTTTGAGATCTTCACTGTAAACTCCAGTTCAGCAGCTGGACCAGCGTAGTTTGCACACACTGTAGCAAAAGGTTCTTTTTTTATCTCCGCCATCTAACATGTAGCTTAGTCAAAAGCAGGAACTAAACTAGTTTATCTAAACTTGGACAGCACAAGATTAATGCTTAAACTTGCTTGCAGGAGTTGAAAAACGGTTTCTGTTGCCATTAGTTGGTTGGAAGGGAAAACAGAGTTGCTGCTATTTTTGGATATGCAAAACAGTTTTGATTTTATTTCTTGCAAACTATAGGACGCCAAGCCCCCTGATCCTTGATCAGAACTACATAAACACCAAAAACCAAGTAATCAAAGCAGAAAGGAGGGTACTGAAGGAGTTGGGATTTTGTGTTCATGTCAAGCATCCGCATAAGGTGAGTTATCAAAAAATAATACACTTAAAAATACTTTTCTACCTTGATGGCATCGCTGTGAGCTGTGGAAGGAGGAGCGGAGGTGTAAAAATGACCCAATTTCTTCTCTCTATCCCTAGTAGTTACAGTGAAAGCTTTTGCCAGAGGGCTGGGCCAAACAGTCATACTGACTTTGGTAGCAGTTGCTTCCGTGGGAAATGTGAAAGGTGACTGGCTTTGAAAATCGCCAAAAAGTAGTAAAATAAAGAACTGTCTGAGCATGATGGGATGACATGTGAGCTTCCAGTGCATGCTTGGAGGAGGAGGAGAGCCTTTTGGTTCAGAAAGCTGTTGGATTATATACAGTGTCTTCCTTACTGTTGCTTTGTATATTAAAACTGAGTCTGTCTTTTTTCCCTTATTCCTCAGATCATTGTTATGTATTTACAAGTCTTAGAATGTGAACGTAACCAAACCCTGGTACAGACAGCCTGGTAAGTTGTTATTTTCCGTTCTTTTCCTAGCCAGGAAAATAGTAGCAGAAATAACAAGCCTGATGATCCATATGCAAAGCAATGAGATGTAAGTTACTGCACAAATAATACAGTTTGAAACTACTCTAGTGCTTGTTTCTGCTTACTATTTTCGTGGCTTGATTCCAGTGCAGTAATGGAGAACTCAATTTAACTTTGTTCTTTTTTCTACTCTTTAATTAAAGGGTAGTCCCTGATGGTAAGTCATAGAGCTCTGCCCTCTGCACCTCAGCCCATGGCCTGTTTGGCTGCCCTTCTCTCCAGCCAACCCAGTGCAAGCTCTCATCCGAGATTCACTGAAGTGGTCCATATCCACCGGGCAGCATCTTCTAGTTCTGTCGGGGTGTCCAAAGGATTTGTATATTTGCTTTTAGAAGTAACTGTTGAAACTGTTTCTTGATGTATTTGTTGCCTAGCTACTGTGTACTGTAGAGTGTGTAAGGACACGTGGGGGAGAATTTCTGCCAACCGTTATATAGTTGGTTTAGCGCTTGGCTAAACTCAAGTTTAAAACCCAACCAAAGCTGATTGCAATGCATGCAGCATGTTCACTCAGATGCCGTACGGGCATGGGTTTCTGTAGCCAATATTACTGACTGCTCTTCATGTTGTTCCTGTAGGCGGTAACGTAGAAACGGTGGGGGTCTCTGTTTGAATGTGTCTCTTGGCAGTGCCACCATGATGGAAGAGCAGTAGCTTAGTGAAGTGGGAGACCCATTACTAACGAGCAGGTCTTTTTCCAACACCCAGTGAGCAAACGGGATGTTCCTCTCTCTGGATGAAGTTAATGTGACTGGAGGCACATGTAGGATGTAAATGGGCGATGTTGGGTGAACTTGATAGGTTGCATCTAGCCTCTGGAAAATGGTAGGTTAAAACTGCACCGCACTTTCCTGCCTGCCATTGAGTTTTAATCATATTGATAATTGTAAATGCAAGAACGTTGGTGTGTAAAGCAAACAGCTGGACGGGTCCAGTTGTTAAGCCAGTGGACACATCACGTTCCCCCCTAGGAAGTAGCCATGACGTACTCTTACTTGCATTGGGGTTTCCCAACAGTGGCAGCGGTGCACACTTTGGTACAGAAGTAACAAATGTAAACACTAAGTACAATAATGGGAAAGATCAAGTGTTTAATATGGTAACAGAAAAAATAATAAAGTCAATTGAGTCTCCAGTATTGTTTTGCTCAAAACAGAAAGGCTGTAAACTTGAGATCCAACCTTCCCTGAATGTGTTGGGTTTTTTTTTTTTTTGGTTTTTTTTTTTTTTAGGAATTACATGAACGACAGCCTTCGAACAAACGTGTTTGTCCGCTTCCAGCCAGAGACCATAGCGTGCGCTTGCATTTACCTTGCTGCCCGGGCTCTGCAGGTGAGCACTCCTCTGTCTTTGGCCTTTTACCGCTTGTAACCGGCTTTCAAGAAGATGCGTGATAATATTGAGAACAAAAGCCTGGTCTGTCATTTCTGTTACTGAGCTTCCTGTTTGATTCCCAGATTCCACTGCCCACCCGTCCTCACTGGTTCCTGCTTTTTGGCACCACGGAAGAGGAGATCCAGGAGATCTGCTTAACGACTCTGAAGCTCTACACCCGAAAGAAGGTAACGGGGAGATGTTTTCCAAAGTCAGTCATGATACTGCACAGATGCTTAAAAGATAATTGAGTATTTTTTCAGAAATGAAATGGAAAATACCGATTGCACTAGTTCAGCTTCTTACCACGTTATTACTTTAACAGCCCAATTACGAATTCCTGGATAAAGAAGTGGAAAAGAGGAAAATGGCACTGCAGGAAGCCAAACTGAAGGCGAAAGGTTTAAATCCGGATGGAACTCCAGCACTCTCGACACTGGGTGGCTTTTCTCCTGCATCCAAACCATGTAAGTTTGTTTTCTGAACAGAAATTTGCATAATGCTCTACAAGGGGTCTAAATCTGTGTCCCGAAGTGTTAAAAAAAGGTAGGTTTGAGCTGTTCTTGAGCTGTGTGACAGTTCAGGGGTTTTCACAGGACTGCAGCCCGTGCCTCTGGGAACTGCTTTCTCTGTGTTAATGCACTTGTCAGCTGTTTAGGCGCAGTGAAGGATGGCTTGTGGTCAGGAAACGGAGCAGGGAAGGTCATGGCGCTGTCTTGATGTTAGACTGAGTAAATTGTTGTACATTGAACCAGCCAATAAACCTGTCTGAACTCAGGATACAAAGGACAGGCGGTTCTGTCATGATGCTTTTACTTCTTAATGCTGCTGTTGGTCTGTAAACTCCCAAGAAAATGTAAAATGTATGAGGGAAGGTGGGACCACTGGTGGGGTTGTGAAGACTTACTGGCTGACAGACTGCGGGAAAGCTGCTGACAGAACCCTGCCTTCCTTCCTTCCTGTATTTTTACATTAAAAATAGTTTATACATTAAAAATAATGAAGTCTGCCAGCAAGCCGGGCCTAGGGGTGTCTTCCTGCACCACAGCCCTGCCATGGCAAGGCAGACCCATCTCCAGGCCGGATCAGCTGTCCATGGAGACAGTGACTCCAGAACGAGACAAGTGTGGTGTTACTCATTGTATTGGTACCACTCATACAGAAATGAAACCTCTGATTCTGCTGTTCGGTCTTAATTCTTTCTGTAGTGCTGGGCATTAACTGTCGTGGTCGCATGTTGCGTATTTGTGGGCCATGAGGGCAGCTCTTTCCTTTGTTCTGCTCGGGTGCTGGTGGTGCAGCTCTGGGAGCAGCCTGGCTGAGGGGTGTGAAGGTCACGGTGTTCTCCTCCTGCTTGCGGCAGCTGGCTCTCAGCTGCTGCGTGTCTCCCCTCGGGCACCTTGCCCCAGCGCGCTCTTCCGGGAGCGAGTGAGCCATAAATGGAGAGAGGGAGTGCAGTAACAGCCGCCAAGCTCGTCTGTGCGTTCTGTGCAGGTGCTGGTGACGGTGTGTAAGGGACACAGTGTGGCTATGACAAAGTCTGTGGATAAAACACCTGATCTTGAATTTAAATTTAATTCTCAGCTTCCCCAAGAGAAGTAAAGGCTGAAGAGAAGTCCCCAGTATCTGTGAACACCAAAGCTGTTAAAAAGGAGCCAGAAGAGAGGCAGCAGGCTGCAAAGAGCCCTTACAACGGGTAGGTAAAAATCTCTTACCAATGAAGAGAAGACTCCTCTAAAAATGGCCCTTTGAACTGCTCTTGAGCCGCTTCATGGCAGTAACTTCAGACCTGTAACCGTGTGGTGGTTTTCTCTCCCCTCAAGCATGAGAAAAGAAAGCAAGAGAAGTAGAAGCAGCAGAAGCGCCAGTCGATCCCGGTCAAGAACGAAGTCCCGGTCTCGGTCTCACACGCCCAGACGGCAGTAAGTGGTGGGGGCTTGTGCGGGGGGTGTCCTCATCGTAATTCGCGCTCTGGGGTATTTCAGCAACGCTTCTCACTGGGGAGGAGCAGCCTGCAGGGGCTTAGCACAAGCTCGAACTAGTGGCCCGCGAAAGGGTGAGACATGGGCCCGGTTCCTGGCATGAGGCAGCTCTGCTGGTAGCTGAGCCCTGAACAGATCAAGCTGTAAAAGCTTGAACACTGTGTGTGTGTGTCTACATGTATTTATTCTATTTTTTGGTTTGGGCTTTTTGTTTTCCAAAGACCTCAACTCCCAGGCATGTTCTGGGACAGTTGCTATCCATCAGTTACCCTTGTGGGAGAAGCAGTTGCTGATTTCTTCCAGTAACTCAGTTCCTCAGCACTGATTTATTACTGATTTCCTCCGTGTGGAAGAGGTGTTTTAACTTCTTACCGCTTTTCTGTAAGCTACAACAACCGGCGGAGCCTGTCTGGGACGTACAGCTCGCGCTCGAGGAGCAGGTCCCGCAGCCACAGCGGCAGCCCCCGCCGCCACCACAACCACGGCTCGCCTCACCTGAAGGCCAAGCACAGCCGGGACGAGCTGAAGGGTGCAAACAGACACGGCCACAAGCGGAAAAAATCACGTTCCCGGTCGCAGAGCAAATCCCGGGATCACGCTGATGCTGCCAAGAAGCACAGGCATGAGCGGGGGCACCACCGGGAGCGGCGCGAGAGGTCGCGCTCCTTTGAGAGGTCGCACAAGGGCAAACACCATGGCAGCGGCCGGTCGGGCCACAGCCGGCACCGGCGCTGAGCGGGCACTGGCCCTGCCTGCGCTTTGGGCTGCGTATGATACAGTGGACCCTGGAAGAGAACAAAGGAACCAATCTGGATTTAATTTAAACCCAATATCTGATTTTTCTGGGACACATAGAAGACTTTTCTTTGGTGACAGAAGCTGTGACCCCCGTTTGCACATGGTACCGTGGCAGGACAGGACGGGTGGCCGACAGCAGTCAGGGTCAGCCGTGCATTAGAGCTGGGTATTGTTTATTGACACGAGAACTGGAGAATGGATCTCTGTAAAAAAAAAAAAAAAACAAAAAACAAACAGCAAAACATACCTTATTTTTATACAAGGCAATTGCAGACACTTATATTTAAGTATAGTTATTTGTTTAAACGATGGTGGATACTTTCTTACACTGGTTTTAGTCTGCATGTGTTGAAAGATTTTTACAAGAAATAAAATATAAAGCTTTTTTTTTTTTTTTTACTGCCTCTTGGATGTCAAGTATGTTGAAACTAAATGTTACTGAACGCATCACTTTGACCATTGCACCTGACTGGGATGTTTGGGATGTGGCTGAGGGCAGGCTGGGGAAGCTGTAGAGGCTGGTGTCCTTCCTAGGGGAGGCAGCAGGGAGGCTGGGACCCAGCAGCCCCTGGGACAGGTGAGTGTGGACCTCTCTGGAGTTCAGCAGCTGGGGAAGCTGTGGAAGAGCCGTGGGTAGGCTCTCGGTCCCAGCTTTCCCAGCGGGGGGGGGACTCCCTCCATCTGGTTCCCTGCCAGCTCGGTGTGTCGCTGTCACCTGCTGTTCTGCAGCCTGGGAGGACAAAGCAGGACAAAGGACATGCCTGGAGGGATCAGGTTTGAGGGTTTGTATTTCCCTCCTTCCTTGGCTGATGGCAGCAGGAGGAAGGATCCTGCTGCAAGTGTAATGTTGGTACCACCCAAAGCTGTGGCTGGGCATGGGGACAGCCGGGCAGGAGTTGGGGGTAGAGGAGAGGTGAAATGGGTGGGGAGGAGTTGGATTGGAGCTGGTTGGTTACTGCTCAGGTAGCAACACAATCTTCGTCCTAGAGGTGCTGCTGTCCTTGGCAAGCTTTAGGTGCTGCCCTGGAGCAGACCCTTTGGGTGTGAAGACCACTGCAGGGTGGAAAGAGCTTTTTTTGCCCATATGGCTTCTTGCAGCGTAACTGCTGGCTGAGGGTGACCTGGCTGGTGCCTTCACTTGCAGCAGGGGCCAGGGCATGGCCTGGGGACACCTGCTGGGAAACAATGGAAAAAAACCTGTGGGTGAGCAAGAGCTTCGCTGGAACTGGTGTGTTCTTGTAAGCAGCTGCCCAGCATCCTGCCAGCCCCGACCTGCATCTCTTCTCTGCAAAGAGCAGCACCACGGGCTCAGCGCTGAATGTCTGCTTGTGCGTATAAGGGTGAAATGTGGTGAAGGCTCAGCCGCGGTGAGCTCACTGTCAGCTAGAGACAAGTTCAGTGCTTGTTCTTTCAGGAGAACCGTCTGGGGGCCCTAAAATAAGGGGGTTTGGTCACTGGAACAAGAGCAGCAGGTCTTTGTCGAAGCCCCATGTGTTCTGTCAGCGGTGTAGAGAAGAGTAGGTGAGCTGGGGGGTGGGAGGTTTCGCGGGCTGGGTCCCTGCGGGCGGGTGGTGGTGTGTGGTCCTTAAAGAGCAGGGTCATGGTCCTGAGTAGACCCTGGAACCCTGTTCATGTCCCTTGACGGGTCAATAAGAAAACTTTGGGGCAAGCAACAGCTTAAATCCGTGACTGCGATCACAGCTGGGGCTGCGTGATACAGCCCGGAGCACCCCTGGCTCTGACCCCATCCCGGCTCTGACCCCATCCCGGCTCTGCCTGAGCAGCGTCTCCCCCCTTTCCCTGATCCTGTGGCCGTGCTGTGGACCCCTCGGTCTCTTGGGCTCCATCAGGCAGAAGAAAGCTGCTCCCCCCTGCTCACTGTGGCAGTGGTTGTGGGGTGGGGACAAAAGCGCTGACACGGTGAGAACGGCACTTTGCTGGTGTTTAACCTTTAAGCATCTCTATGGCCCCCCAGGAGTCGCCTGAGGCTGAAGCTCAGGTGTTTTTCTTCAAAGCCTGTTATTTTAAATTAATTCAGTATCTTTGTGTGTTTGAGTCACCAGTGGGAGCCCTGAAACTTGGCTCTGAAGGCTGTGGTGTCTTTGTTGACCCACCACTGATACCTGCACAGAGAAGCGCCCGAGGCAGCCCTGCCTGGCTGCAGCTCCTGCCCGGAGCCCCCGGCTCTGCCTTCACTGTGGCCCCGGGCAGCCGTGCCCAGCGATGGAAACAGGACGCATGCGTTTGAGAAGGGAGCCGGGGTTTCGAGGGCCCCGCACAGATCTTTTGTCACCGTTTTCCTTCCTCTCCATCTCCCCAGTGCTCTCAGCCGTGGCCCTTTCCAGGGCGCAGTCACGGCAAGCGGGAGCATTGGTTGGGCTGTGCCGTCCAGCCCAGGTGGCCACAGTCTGCTGAACGCTGGCAGAGCAAACGCCGGGTGGCAGATGGAGCTGGGGAGAGGCAGCAGCTACCAGCTGCCCAGTCCTCCTCGGACGCGGCGGTTGGGCTGGGTTGCTCTCCCCTCGGAACTGCTCTTCTCAGAAAAAAGACTTTGTTAACGCGTTTGGACTAATTTTTCAACAAAATGATGGAAATATTTCAAGTGAGTCAGTTCAAACTGTTGTGACTGCCCTTCACCTTCAGCTTGGGAAGGACCTACAAAAGCTTTGTGTGGGTTGGGGAAAAAAACCCCGAACAATCTGAGATGAATCTTGATGGACTTTGGTCCAGCAAGTCCTCAGCAGGGCTTCGGCCACCTCCAAACCCTCAGGTCAATGGTGGCAGGTGGGTGACAGCGAGAAGGGGCCGTTTTCCAGGAAACCTTCCCCTGGTCACTGCTCCTGCCAGGAAACCTTCCTGAAATCCACCATTCCACCGTGTTTGCCAGCAGCCCCGTCCGCCAGCCCCCAGGTCCCCCCTCCGCAGCACGAGCTTGTTGCTTGGGTCAGGACCCGAAGCTGCTCCGGCTGCCCCGTGCCCTGCGCTCCCCGCCGGGCACCTGGTGCTGTCGCAGGGGAGCGCTGGCACTGACCCCGCTTCGGAAAAACTCTTTGGTGAAGGAAGCTGCTTTCCATGGCCAGCGCCTGCCTGGCCACAGCCCAGGACCACCAAAACTAAGTAAAAAAAGTTAAACTAAAAAAGGTTTTAACTAAAAAAGCTAAAATTCTAAAGCTGGCCTAAAAAAAAAGCCTTTATATTCCAGTGGGAGGAAAAAAAAATACAACCATTATGATTTTTGCCGCAGGAGAGCGAATCCCGTGTCACAGCTTTGCTGGGGAGGCCGAGGGGCTCACGGCCACCCCCCGCCACCACCCTCTGGTTGGTGCCGTCGCCCACAGCCGCCCCACACCCCGCCGTGCGCCCCCCGTCTCCCAGGGCCGGCCGACCGCTCCCGCTGCCGTTCTGGGGTTTATTCTGTAGGTGGAAGTATTGCAAAGCGACAGCACAGCGCCCGGCACGCACCGCACCCGCACCCGCACCCGCACCCGCACCCGCACCCGCACCCGCTGGGCCAACCGTGCCAGGACGTGCCGGGGCGGCTTTGGGGGACGGTGTCCTGCCCCAGCCGCCGGGTCAGGCGCTGGGAGCACCCACCTTGGAGCCGCCGATGGGCGGGCGCCAAGCACCAGAGGTTGGCCATACCGGGTGGAACGCAGCGTAAGCGCGTCCACGCGTGGCTCGGCACCGGCGCGGGGCGACCGGCTTGAGGGGCCCCGAAAGGCCCGTGGCGGCCGCGGGGCTCCGTGGCTCACAGGAGGGTTTGTGTGCCGCAGCCCGGGCTCGGTCAGCGCTGCTCCGCCTGAGAAACCGCCGGGCGATGCTGACGACCGCTGGCTTCCTCGCACCGGTGGGCATCTCTTAGAGAGACAGGTATTTTGGTGGGCTGAAGCAGGAGGGGGTGGCTGTCGGTTGCTTCGCGCCTCCTGGGTTTAAAAGGAGATGCGACAGCAGGGCTCTCCGAGGAGTGCCTGTATCTCGCAGCCCTGTTGAGCTGCCGGTCCCAGCACGGTTTGCCGGAGCATTAGAAGGTTTTTTGCCGTTTGATGATGACAATGTGAGTTCACCCAGAGCTGCCTCATTTTCCTCACGTGCCGAGCCCACAGCTCGGGAAGGGGCGCGGAGGCACAGAGGGGCGGAAGCTGCTTTCTGGGGATGCCACCTGCGGGGACCTCGGGGTGACCACAAGCAGGGGACCGTGCGGGGGCTCTGCTCACACCTCCGGTTACACCGTCATCAATTTGTCAGCAGGTTTCACGCTGAAATCGCACCGCACCCATCGCTGCTTCATTCGGGCATCCCCCAGGATCCCACCGAGGGGCGCGGGCCATCCCCGAGGCTGCTGGAGCCGCTGCGGTCCGAGTCCACGACAGCCCTGCAGCCCCTGGGCTCTGACCGGCGTTTCAGAACCAAACACTGGTGGAGAACAGGGACCATCTGAGCCAAGACATTCCCCATCGCTGTGCTCAGGGCAGTACTGTGTCGAAGGACCCGTGTGCCCTCGGAGGGCGGTGGGGGCTCGGGGCAGCAGCGTGCTGGGGACGCTGCCCGGCGCATCCTTCCTCAAAGGGCTGCGGAGCGCCGCGAGCCAGTGACCATCAGAGGAGTCAGATTTACCCACCAACTGCTGCACGGCCGCTGCAGGGACCGACCGAGGCAGCGTTATGGGGCTGATGCCATCGGGCTGACACCACCGGCTCTTCCGAGAGCAGCGACAGCCAAGAGAAAGCAATCCTGTGCGGAGTGACCGAGCGCTCCCGGCTCCAGTGCGATCCTGTGCACTTACGAGTGCTGCTGGGAAGGGGTTTCTCGTCTGCCGCAGCGGGGGATGAGCCGGGTGAGGGGCTGCAGGTGCTGGCAGCCGCATGGGACATGTGCTGGGGAGGGGGTCGAGAGGGGAAGGCGACAGCAAAACAATCCCAAACTGAGTAACTCTACTCAAAGGCTTGCGCAGGGGCCACCCGGTGCCGCGGTGCGGCCGGCTCAAACTCCTACGTGACCTACTCAGGGTTGGAGCAGGGAACCTAAACGCCTTTTACGACCTTGTTAGGTCCCGTCTTAGTGATTTAGAGGCTAAGTGCTGTTCAGAGCCACGAGGCTTTTATATGCCATAATACCCCTGAGAAAACCCACACCTTAACTGGTGATGTCCCAAAATTCCCCCCTGCCTGAGAAGACGCCCGGCCTGACCACATGCGTGGATACCTGGAGGAGAACCAACCGGAGGAGAGGACTAGAGCTGTCACAGGGGCCCTGCCGAGAGAATAAAACCTGGGCACGGAGCACCCTCGGGGGCTGAGCCCGGGCGAGTGGTGCTGAGCCGGTGTCCTCACCCACAGCCGTTCAACCAGCGCTGAAGGATGAGCGCCCAGTAGTTGCCATCAAGGAAACCGCGAGCAGCGAACAGCGATGGTATCGCCCACACATGGTCCCTGTGTGGGGAAACAGGGCTGGGTGCGCTGACACTGGGTGGCGCGGGGATGGGGCTTGGTGGAGATCTACTCCTGGGTCCCCCCAGCAGCAGCGATGCCAACGACGCAGACACTGGAGCTGGAACAAAAAGGCTGGGAACACCCTTCCCCTCCACCCCGCACACGTCCGCAACAGCCCGGGACAAGCGCTGACCCTGACCCGCGTTCTGCGGCTCTCCTCAGGCCCCCGAGTCCCATCAGGGAACGGGGAACCCACCCGCCCTTTCCACTCCCACCCTCCTGGGCGCGGGATGAACTCGGAGCCACCGCTCGGCGACCGCGGTTCTCGTGTGCGCGGGAAGCAAGATGGGCCAGGTCCCATTTTGGAGAGTTGAGGAAGCTGCTGGGTTGTGAAAGTTCAGCAAAAGAAGGGTTGGGTACCGAAAGGCAGCCAGGCACCCGGCAGGACAGGAGGGAGCTCTGGAGCCGCTCCCAGCCGGAGATGAGCGAGTGAAGCCCTCCCTGAATCCAGCGGGACACTTTCAGCAGCACTCTGCAGCTTGAGGTACTTCATGAGCTCTCCAGCACCTGCTGAGTGCTGGAGGAGGCGGCACAGAAACACCTCTCAGGGCTGGGCTGAAGGCGATGAATTCCTTTGCGTTTAAGCCCTGTTGGCTGCTAAGGGGGGAGTTGAGCTCCTACGTGGATGTCCTGCTCCACAGGTGACTTCCCAAGCATCACGGCCAGCTCCCCCAGCATCCCACCTTCCCGGGGCCGACACTGCGGCCATGCCCGGCACTGGGCAGGCAGGGATGTGTCCTGGGATCAGCTGTAGCCGTCAAATGAGCACGATCACATCCCAGAGCAGGGCTTGGAGAGCTAACTTCAGAGACATGCCTGGAGCACGTCAGGGTCTGAAGAGCAAGTGGGAGCCACAATGAACAGGGCAGACCTTTGGGCTCGGCTGGCTGCAGTCGGGGCTTCTTCATCCACATGTAGATGCCGAAGTGGTTTTCAGCACAGCCCAGCAGCTGTAAGTGCAGTGATTTCACCGAGCTCCACCGTGAACATAGCTCCAAAACCCAGGTACTTCCCTGTAGGCACCTAAACAAGGATGGGGGAGCCCGGCTGTGGGCGTGAGACTCACGCCCGTTTGGTTCCTGTGCTGCAGACGAAGTGGGGGTTACGAATAACTTTGATGTTCAGAGAATGATTTCTCACTGAACCCACACCCTGGCTCTGCTCCAAGCGGGGGGGGTGGGGGGATGGGGGTGGGGGGATGGGGTTGGGATGTCCTCCCCAGTAAGGAGACTGGCCCCAAAGAGGACAGGGTGACACAGGACCAGGTGAGGAGGGACAGGGTGCTTGTAAGGAAGATTCTCAGCCCAAACAAACACGCAGCAGAAAGAGCAGCTAATGTGATGCACGCAAAGTCACTGGTGCCAGCGGCTCCAGGGCAGCCCAGTGAAAGCAAAGGAAAACGGGGAGGAAGCACCCCTGGGTGCTATCCCTCGTCAAACCTTCCCACAGGACTCCAGCATTGAACCCGCCCCAGAGCTGGCAGCACGGGGCAGGGGGATGCCAGCCCCACGGCTGGCCCAGCAGCTCCGGGTACCAGTCGCTCCAGCCGTGAGCCACGTCCTCCTGACGGAATGTTGAAATGGCAGCTCACTTCTGCGTGTACGTGCATCACCCAGGAACCGCAGCCCCTGCCCAGCACCGCGTGGGCTCTGCTGGGGCTCTGCGCTGCATCCCCCCCTCCCAAGACCCTCCAGTACAACGACCGTGTGTGCCTGTGAGCGTGGCCACATGGGAGCTGACAAACCAGCCCGGAATGGCAGATCACAGGGGGGCAACGGTGTTGACTCACACCAAGGAGAGGGAAATAACTCAGTGGAGAAGTGACCTGTTCGCATGACCCCCCCACGACCGCGCTGCCTGTCCCACGGTGGAAGACAACGTTAAAACACGAGCTCCCAGTTTCACTAGTCAGCCCCAGGTCACCCGGAGCCCTGCTCCTCACGGATGCCCTCATCTCCCTCCGGGTACACGCGAGACCAACTGACCTGCCGTGGCCATTCACCCACTTGGGACTGGTTCCGCTTGGCCAACGCCAGCGATGCCCACGTACAAAATATTTACCCGTAGCCATAGCTGCAGTGAGCAACACAACTACAGCAGCTTTCCATGCCAGCAGCAGAGAGCTGGAGCTGGTGGAGCCTCCACCCCACCTCACGCGTGGCCAGGACAAGGGAGCTGCGGATCAAACGGGGCCACGGGGGCGCTCAGACCTTCCCACTCCCAGTCGAGCCTGACAGGGGATGGTGAAGGGAACCACCAGTGTCAGTGACCTGTGCTCTAGAGCTTAACTTCTTCCTCACTGAGGGCACGCACGGATGGTGACGTGCGTCCAAAGCCCATCTGTACATGGCACCAACCGAGACGTGGGGCAAACGCTCGGGACGAGGCACCTCTCTTTCTGCGAGCTGAGGACACTGCCGCCGAGGCTGGAGGCCATCGGTGATGCTCACGCTTTCCAAAGCTCTTTTCAGGTCTCTTCAGCGTCGGGCAGATGTTGCTGCGTTCAGCCTTTGGTCCCAATCTGTAGGTTTACTTTTTTAAAGCACTAAGGACAAGAGGGCAGCTGTACCGCTGCGGGGTACAGCCCAGCACGGAACCGGCCTGCGGTCCCCACCAGCGAGGATCCCCCCGGGACGGGCTCCTCACCACGGCTACATTCAAACTCGCCGGGGGTGTCGGCAGGGCACCCTGGCTAAACCACAGCCTGAGCAATAACGGGTACAAAGCCCAGCGCTAACACCCCATTTGTCCCCATTTTTGGTTCGGTTTGGGTTTTATAGTGGGTATGAAAACGGGCTGGAGCCCAAGTTGTCCACACGTTTGTGCCTGGAGCAAAGTGCTTCCACACCAGCCCACGAAGGGGCCTCTGACAAACGCAGCCCGGGCTTTCTGACCCAACTCCTTAATTATGTCCTTTTGTACCATGTCCAGAAGCTGTCTGCATCATTAAAGACCTTTCACACTCGGCTGGCCGCGGCGCCTTTCTCCGTGTGCACAGCAATCAACATCTTATTCGTCCCAAATTGCTCTTTCACTCCTACATCAAGGAACCTCGTGCTTTGAAGCGTTTCCAGCAGCGGCCAGTGCATGCCGCGGTGTCGGCGCAAGGGCACGTGCCTGGAACGGGCTCCGCCAGCTCCTGCCACCCTCGCTGCGATGACCATAGGGGTTTAGCGCCGAGTCACCATGCTCCTGCCCTGCGACAGTTTAAGATTTCCACAAAGAAGAAAAGTGACCCTTTCTGGGGCTGCTGAAGGGAAATCCTGGGTGTTTCGACCTTCGGTTTGAATTCGGTTCGGACCATAATTGGATTTGACCCTAATTAAGTCACTAATTGAATTCCAAACTGAGTAAAATAGACATTTGACATTCCCTAGTGGCAGAACAGCGTGTTCTATCAACTTGAAAAACATTAGATGTCAGTTTGGCAATAGGAGACTCCCCAAAACAACCCATTTCCCGTGAAGATGTGGGTTTGAGGCACCAGCAAACCCAGGTGTGACAGGTTAAACGGGCTCTGGGTCATCACTTGGGTGTTTCTGACTTACAGAAACACCTGATTTTCAGGAGACAGATAGACAGAAAAACCTCCACAGCTCTCAGAGCAGCCAGCATCACTCCACACCGTTACACGAACCAGCATGGCTAACAGGAGAGAAGCAGCAGGCGGTGCCCATGGCGTGGTTCGGGGCTGCTCCTCCATCCTCCAGCACGTCAGGTTAGGACTCACATGGAAAGACAACAGTTAAAGCTGGTTTTTGAAGAGGCTCAGACAGGATGTTCTGGTGCAGCGCTGACCCGAGACAGTGACATTTTCTGCTGCAATTAGACAAGCTTCGAAACCGAAATGGCTTCTGCATTAGCACATCATTTTGTTCCCGGTTTTGTTTAGTGTGCGACAGCGGATCGAGGGTAAATAACCCCCCGGGCAGACTGTTTTCTCATGCCCTGTGCAAAGGGGGATGTGCTGACATTTCACAAGCAGACAAAGGGCTGCGGAGGGATGACAACAACCCACTTTTGTTTCTCCCCGTGTGCCGAGCTCCGGAGCTGCCCTGCACACAGATCCGCACTGCACCTCGAACTGTCCCCTGCCGTGGCCCGCAGGACTTCGCAGGGGGTGGCCACGCACAACCCTGCAGAAAAAGGGTAAAGAATGAAGGTGAAGTGCGCAGTGCACCCTAATGACATCCGCGACGGGTAATGACGTCATTTTGTGCCCCTACCAGGTGCTTCTGCTCCACTCTCAGCTTTAATGTGTTTGTGCGGAGTGACAACTCACGCATGGCCGCGGTGGGAAGGCGAGCAAGGCTCGTCCCACCCCACCAAGATGCTCCCTCCAAGCTCTTCTCTGGTTCTTATGTGCATCTGAGCCTTTAGCCCGGCTCACCCTTGACTCCCTGCCCTAACGCCCTCCTGGCTGCCCAGTTCTGCTTTGACTCTTCAACCCCCCGTTGTGCCAAGCCCCAAGCGGTTTGTTGCCCCAGAGCAAGCCCTCGTGCCCCTGCAGAGCACTGTGGGGTGTCAAAGGCAGCATAGGCTCCCCCGCCACGGAGCCCAGCAGCTGTGAGTCACTTCTCGGACACAGCAATTTACATCGAGAAGCTTTCAAGTGTTCTTCAGAGCCACGAAACCGCCTTTGCATCAAACGGCTCGCTGAAGCCTCCTTCAGTGGAGGACAAGAGCTGTGGAGCACAAAAGAGGGCTTTCAAAAGCTTCGGGGATAAGGTACAATATGCTTTGTAGGTATGTTTTATCTTAATGCTTTTTAAAAGCAGAATTTTTTAAAAGTTCTAAATATTCTGTGCGGAATTTTCCATGGGAAGCGCCCCATGAAGGACTGTCCGTTTAAACCAGTGCAAAGCAAACCGTAACAGGCTGGTGTGACCCACATGACCCAGTTCACTTCAAGGTAACAGGTACTTGCTTTTTCCAGTGGAGCGCTGGTGGAACCGTACTGGTTTTCGCTGGTACAACGCAATGGGATCCAGCAGGGTAGGACAGCGGGTTTGCCTCTGGTCAGCTGCTCAGCGGCTGTCCTCCAGCATACTGGGAAGAAACAGAGTCACATCCTGGCCCTGACCCGCATTCACCACTCGTTCAAGGCTCCAGATGGAAAACTGTGAGGAGGGAGCGCTTGTGGCGGGGTGATTTCAGAGGGCAGAGGTATCTCTGGAGGGACGAGCACAGCTCGTCTGCGGGAACTGGCCACGCTGCCTTGGAAGGGGCTTTTCATTATCTGGGAACAGTTCACAGTGCAATGCCAGATGCTCATATTTTCCATTGCACAAATTACATTTCCGGTGTTAAAATCTCTTCAGCATTAATCTTTCACAGGACCCTTTTTATTATCCTATCAAAATTAATTTTGGACCGTGTTTTGAGGATGAAAACCCCCACATCAGTGCACAGCACATTTGGTTGTATCGTCTCACACCACGACCACTGCACACACAGTTTATCTTTCCTCAGCAGAATATGCTTAACCACCTACAAACATTAAACATCAAAATTTCATGGTGTAAATAAGCCCCCATTTTAAATAACTAAAAATAAGGATGTGAGGGGTTTGTCTGAGAAAGGGAATGTCCCCAGTTTCATTCTTCTGCTCTTTCTTTTGTATTAAAAATGTACAGGGCTTCTGCGGCGTTCCACAGGCTTCGAAGGAAACTGGTTATAGAACACCGGGAGCCAAATCAAGAGTTTAAAGCAAAGCATATCTCGCAGCACGACCGTTTCTTTAAATGAGCAGACAGACAGTCTATCTTTTTTCCCCGATTAATACCTTTTGATTACGTACAGCCTTGGCTCTGGCTCCAGTTCCTATTTTCATGTACCTTCAGCGCTGCTAAGTTACGAAGATACTTTTTTCTGAAGCCTAATTTCTTCCTTCGTGGAAAAACTCCGTGTGCGAGCCACAGGCTGGGATCCCAGATCACACCCCCAGCTCGGTCATTTATCATTTTTAATACGAGGCACATCCCTGCTTTATTCTGTAAGGTCCTGTTAGGAATCAAAGATGGATACACATGGCAAGCACTTAGAGCTCTGATACATATGGCAAGCAATAATTCCATCTCCTGTCAAAGGGGTGGCAAGACAGCTCCACATCACCCGACAGGGATTTGACTCTTTCTGCACCACTGTCTGTGGAGAACACAGAAAATCTGGGCAACCTTCAGTGGAAAAGTGATGCACCATCATGAGGCACAGACTGACCGCTTTAAATTCGATTATTGTTCTACAGGAAACGTGTCTGGGGAAAGCCCAGGATCTCCTGCCTGAGCTTCCCATAGAATCACAGACTGGTTTGGGTTGGAAGGGGCATTTAAAGCTCATCTAGTTCAACTCCCTGCAGGGAGCAGGGACATCTTCAACCAGAGCAGGTTGCTCAGAGCCCAAGGTCCAACCTGACCTGGAATGGTTCCAGGGATGGGGCTTCTACCACCTTTATGGGCAACCTGGGCCAGGGTCTCACCACCCTCAACGTAAAAATATCTTTGTTATATCTAGTCTGAATTCCCCTCTTTTCAGTCTTTCCTGTTAGTTTCTGCTCCTCTTTCAGAGTGAACCAGCAAGTTCTTTCTGAGATGAAGCCAAGGCATAGCTCTGAGCACAGCTTTGCACCAGGGACTGTCCCCAGAAAAGGTCCTGTCCTGTTGTCCCTGTTCTAAGTTTTCTCCCTCAAGGCTACGCTGGCCGTATCCATCTGTTTTTATCTTTTACCTGGTTTATCTGCTGTTCTTTGTATTCCAGAAACGCTGTGATGGCTCCACTTGCCCTTTCCCACCTTGGCTCTGGAGAGAGCCCTGCACCTCCCTCCCCATCACACACACAGAGATATATGCGCTTTCCCCATCAATAACAATGGTTGTGCACTCAAGAGACAGTTGGCCAGACCACAAACCATGTTTGATGCTCACACAAAGCATCAGACCAATAGTACTGACTCTTATTTTCATGCCCAGAGGAGTCAAGCTTGGCACGATGGGCAGGCTGGCGAGGGCAAGTGTGGGGCAGTGCTGGCCAGCACAGCCCACAACGCCCAGCTCAGCCTCACCAGGGCCTGGCCAGGGATTGACCTGGCCATAGTCTCCTCTTCCTGTCCACAAACCCACGAGTGTGACAGCAGTCCCTCACAGCTCACACCCAGGCACTTCCGCTTCCCCCGCTGGACTCAACCATTGCATGTCGACTCTCTCCGGTTAATAGTGAGACACGAAATAGTTGAAGCTTCTCTGGAAGTGAAGACTACTGGATAAAAATAGATGGATAAATCTGGTAATAATGCGGTATGTTAGTGCGCTGGCTGCAAACTGGCAGCCTGGCGGTGGGGTTAATCCTTTATGGAAAGATTTAGGACTGTGCAAGCTACTATTCTCCATCGGGCAACAATATCAGCTCTGTCAAGGAAGAAACAGAGCCCTTTGCATGAGGCAAGAGCAAGCCAGCCCGTTGCCATGGGATGTTCTCTGGTAACCTTGCGAAGCAAAAGGATGGCTCCCTGCCGACAGCCGGCGGGTCAGGAGCCCACAGAGCCAGACTTGTCTCGAGCTTGGAGGTTTTTTTAGTATTCCCTTGTGCCATGAGTGCTGGAGTGCAAGGTCCAGCGTGCGAACACCCCATTCATAAAGGACACCGCTTCCACAAGACGAACTGCCTCCAGGATGCTTTATTTCCTGAAAACGCAGGGATATAATTAGGTGTCCGCATTCTCCGTGCACTTTCTGCTGCTGCTTTTCATCCCATTACGAGAAACACTCTGTAAAGTTCCCTCGACTATGCAAAATTAATTTCAGTGGTTTTAAAAGCCGGTAAGAAAGGCTTCCTGACATTTATGTATTTTGCTTATTGCTTAGCAGCAGGAGTTCGGGGTTTCTGTGAGGGCGGGGAAATAAGGGAAATATTTGATCTTGCCTTGGATGGATCCATGATTTATACACTCCCTCATGCTCAAAATGTTATTTCTGTGGCTGCTCTCATTATTTTATGAGCTATTCTTCCTCTCTTCACAATTTATGACCACACAGCCAGTCTTTACTACTGCTGCTGCCACAGGACACAAACCCCGAAGCCGTGGGCGAGAGCTCAGATGTTACATCTGGCCCGTTTGCAGCCCAAGAGGAGGAACAGCTGCTACAGCCCAGAGCGGGGAACACTGTCCCCACCGGTACGAACTGGAGGGGGCCAGGCCCCTTTCCGCACTGTGCTCTGCCTCTGCTCTACACACAGAGACGTTCCTGCAGAGAACAGGCTGCAGGTGAACGTGCCACCTCTCCTTCGATACAAACGTTCCGGTATATGACTCCAGACCTCAACATCAGCCACCACAGGGTTCAGCCTGTTCCACTGCTGTACAAGGGTGGAAAATCCATGCACAACTAGCGATCGCTATTGCCTATTTGAAAATTCTCGTGAGACTGTAAAATACAGCCAGAGTTCATCTAAGAATTTTATGAAACATCTAGACAGCAGAGCTCTGGAGAGCACCATTTTAAGAACTGCCTCAAGGAAAATCTCTTCCTTGGGCACAGGAAGCCAGTGGGTGGATGGCGGAATATAACAGAGGTCAAGCTAAGAGTCAGGATCTTTTCTAAATGAAAAATCAGCATCACCACCAACCAGAGAAGGGGACCACCCCGCCGTCCTCCACACAGCCTTTGGGGAGTGCTCCCCACCCCTCCTTCTGCATTTGTAGGACTGCTGGAAAATGGCCTGCGTTTGGGTGGAATTGCTCTCCCATCTTGGACATTTCCAATTTTCAACACCCTTAAGAAAAACACGAGTTAACTGAGCAAAGTCAGCAGGTCCCGTAGACAGTTCCCGTCGTTTCCCAGGTATCTTGGTTGTGCTTATGACTCACTGGTGCCATTGGACAATTGATTAGTCAATTGGTATTGAGCATAACCCCATTTTAGTCAACTGGACACGCCTCCACTGAACACAGGGAGGACACAGCCTGCCAGCACATGCTTGGGTTGAAGCTACAGCCAGGCTCCACCACCCCGAGAGGACAAAAGACAACAAAGACAACCGAAACTTGTCTGGGCTTTTCATGCTCCAAACCAAACCACCGTTCCACATATCAGCAGTAAAATAAAAGTGCTGATCCTCCTGGGAAACAATTTTACAGAGAACTCTGGCCTGTCTACTTTGGAGCTAAAAACTACGCTTAACATAAAGACACTTTTCTGACAAAATTCAAGAGACGATCGTCTTTGGGACAAAAGGTATTAAGTCTTCAACTCCTGTTAATTAGTGCAGCTTGAAGACCAGCAGAGAGGAAGCGATGGCCCTGCCCATGGCTAGTGTACTGCGCGCCGTGGATTTGCCACATTTTCATTATATACTCCACGACTAGCGAGTCTTAATAAGCATAATTATTTGCAAATATAACACCACTCCATTAAATAATGGCAAAAATCTGATTCTAACCAAACGAATCACATCTTTACACCAGAAACGAGCAATTAAGTTACACGGGAGAACACTCAAAATAGGAAAATTCCCACAGAGTGGTCAGGGAGAACGGCATTTGAAACTGGCAGTTATTTTAATTGCACCTACTGAAGATGTGCCCCTCTTGGGGAGAAACTGCTGCTTCTTTTCCACTTTTCTCATCTTGAAATGTAGATAGCATGTAATGACATTGATATGCAACGGACAAAGAAACATTATTGCACCAAAAATGTATAAAACTTTAACTTAAGTTGTAGAAGTGCACGGATTGTGTCAGGTAAGATTTGAACCCCGGGGTCCACAAGTAACCAGTGATTTGCCGCACTGGACTGGTCTCCCACCTGTTGTGTGTAAGCATGTAGCTGTCAGAGCTGACTCAGCTGTCGTCTTATAGCGGCAGCGATCCTGCTCCTGGGCTCGTTCAGCGAAGCTGCCCTTCCTCTGGGAGGATGTGGTGGGGCCAGAGTCGCCAAGCCCCCGGGGCCACTGCTGTTACGCTTCCCAGAGGTGGGTGCCTTAGCGGCTCTTGAAATACCAAACTGTCTGGAGAGATTGATTTCCTTCCCAGTGCCGGGGCTCGGGCGACTCTTCTGTCCGTAATCAGCGAGCAGGGCAGCAGAGGAGGTTAGGCTGCCCTGAGCCAGGGAACACGGCGATAACGGGAAGTTTCCAGTGAGCTTTTTTAGTTCCAGTACTTGTTCCCTGGCTTGAGTCAAAGCTGCAGTCAGCTCATAGCGTTCCTCACACTCTCTGCGCACCGTTTCCTGGAGAAGAGTGTTCTGCAAGCAGAAACAAACACTGGCTTCACGAAATGCCTTTCGTCAAAGACTATGCCTACTAAACTCCTCGGGCTTAGGGTAGGGGCGGCTGGGCGGTACTGGTGCGCGCAAACCCTGCAGTACTTCCCCATATTTTGGTTTCTCCGAGAGTCACCAGAAGGACATCAGCATTTATCACCCTTCATTCGTTCCCTCAGGAGACAGTGGAAAATATGAGGTCAGTTAACAGAAGGTCTTTCTGATCCCCTGCCCACCCCCCAGCTAGGGGGAAACTGGGAATGCTGCTCTTGGAAAGGAAAAAGCAACGGACAGAGCTTGAGGATTACTGTGACACTTCGTTATGGTGAAGGGTTCAAGCAGTTCTCCTCCTCTGTAGATTAAATAATCGTGCCTGATTTTTTGTGCTGGCGTTCTTTATTGATTATTATTTCCCAGATAGTTGGGATAAATGTTTTTCAGCCTAGTGGTTTTCACCAACTTTGCACTGTGATTCCTGACACCTACATGGTAAGTGGCTGGTACTGGGCCTTAGGCAGAGAACAGTTTCCCACTACAGAAGTCCCCAGGTTGCTTTATTATGTAGAACATAATATCCCGGCAAAAGCAGAGCACAGAGGGGCGTTCCTGCTGAAGCGGAAGGTGGTAAGCTCTGCTTAGCCAGGAAGAGGTTACTAAACTACTACATTTTGGCATGTGTGTTCCTGTTAAAACTTGAAAAATTATGGAGAAATTAGAAGTCCTTTGCTGACCAATTTATTTAGATTTTAAAATTGTACTTTGGTCAAAGCCTCTGTAGTGGATGTAAAGTGGAACCGCAGAAGTCTTGCTCAGGCTGTCTAACCTCTGCATCAACTGCAAGCGAAGGAGCTGCTGGAGAAGGAACATAACTCCATGCAGAGGCAGAAGCGGGAGAGATGTAAATATCCCGAATAACTTATTCTCTGAATACCTAACTCTGCAGACATTACTTCCCCAGCCACGCAGATGGTCTCTGATGGTCCCTGACATCATTTGGGAAGTGTCACCTGCAAATCTGAGAAGCATCCTGGTGCGAGGTTTATCTTAAAACCAGTTTCAATGTTTCACCCCTCTTATCTCCCCACCTCCTAACAGAACTGTATTAGAGGAGGAACTCTCCAAGTGGGGAAACTAAACATACACAGAGCTGGTGGAAGCCCTCAGTCGAGGATAACAGTGTGCTCCTTATTCTGCCAAGTTCCTGACCCATATTTGAGCAGTGCATGTCTGTCCAAGGGCCTTTTCCATAGGTACAGGACACCACGACTCCCAACATCCCTCTGATTTCACTAACACAGTGTTTCTGAACCTTTTTCAAGGAAGAAATAAATACTAACCCAAGCCCTATTTCATTTTGAAGAGTTTCATTTCCAGTGTTTACCAGGTTTTTTCTGCCACTTAATGACTTTGGACATTCCAGTCTAATCTTATCTGCAGTCCCTGACTCCACTGCTTTCACATTTCTCATAGAGCAGTCCAGCTCGCTCTCCTCCCTTCCCAGTATATTCCAAACATTCAGCAAATGCTTGTGGTAAGAATATCTGTCAGTTCAATTTCTCTTCCCATTTGATTAATCTTTACGCATCCCTCTGTTACAGAAACTGGCTTTACTGCTGTGAGTGGGACACATCCCCATCAGCATGGCAGGATGCACGCACCTACTCCCACGTTAAAGGGTGCAATCTCTGTCCCAGGAGCCATTTGGAAGGGGACTGAGTCCATCCTCACTCCTATCGACAGGATGAAGGCTCTTCTTACAAACGATTTCCAAGACAAGTCAGACTGCCGGCAGGATTGCTGCTGCCCAGCTCACAGGACAAGAAATGTCCATCTCTCCTACTCTAAAAACATGCAAATGCTTTACTGTCTACGCGTGTTTATGGAGCGTGATGTGAGGATAGAGACTAAAACATAAATGTTTTGCAGGACCTCAAAAATATGTATTTTTAAAAAATAAATCACTAGTTTAAGTGCTTGCTGAATAAAAAATTTAACGTATTTTGCGATATATTGTATTTATGAAATTATGATGCACTTGTTCTATAAATCTTTTAAATTCCATGGGTTTTAAACCAGTACATAACCGGGTCTGAAATAGAGATGTGTAGAATGAGTTTAGAAATCACATGTCTCTAAGGAAAAATAGCCATGCATTTCCTAGGTCACGTTCCTACCTCCTCTTGAACTTGACTCAAATTGTGAATCAACTGTGTCCTCTCCTGGGTTAATTTTTCCAGTTCATCTGACTTGTGCTGGATTTCTTTCCTCATATTATCCAGAAACGACTCGTTATTGTTCTTTTCCATCGTCAGCTGAAATTCAAGCTCGGTAATCAGTCTTTTAAGGCTCTGGATTTCTTTCTCCTTATCTTCATCTTTCTCTGCAAGTTTGATATGGGCATCTTGTAACTTCTTTTCAAGAATTTCCGCCTCCATCCTCAGGCTGTTGGTGGCACTGGATATTAATCCTGGTATCTGCATTGGGTGAGACAAGAACTGCATTAGTCTGCGTTCAGCGGATGTTGGTAGATAGGAAGATTAAGCATCAGACAAGTGTTGATTTTAGGAAAAAAAAAAACAAATGCAGACATACATGTCCTCAGAGACCACAGAAACGCTTTGAATTTACATAATACTCTCAAGGGATACGAGAGAGCTGTAAATGAATCAAAGCTCACTCAGAACAGAGAGACTAATTAGTATGCCCAAGTTCAAACAGGGGAATAGAGGTAAAAATGGGAAAACTTAACCGCTTTACTGCAGGCCAGTACTTCCTCGGGGTTTTAAAACCATAGTCAAATATTTGTAAAGTCGACTAAGCCAAACTATTATTTCCAGCTCTTTAAAACACTGTGTAATGTAATGAATTTGAAATAACAACATAATTTCATCAAGTTTCTTTGACTTTTCCAGAATTCTCACTCTTTTGAAAACTAAGATTATAGGTACAATTTTCCATGCCTATATATAACTTCAAAACCCCTAGGTCTGGGTAGGTGGGAACAGCCACCTGTGTGTGATGCAACCACCAATACAGACCAGAAAGCTGTTAACTGGCCATGGGACCTCACCCCATCGGTGCAAAAAAAATTTGAAACATATACTAAGACTGGGAAAAAAAACATTGTCTCATCTAGATACAGGGCTACACACGAAGAAGGTTTTATTCCCTCACATACTATTTCTCAGAAGTTTACATAATCCTCTGTCACAAAACTTTTCCCGTGAGTGTCACACACCTTCTTCTGGAGCTCTTCGTGATCTCGCTGGTATTTTGTGATGAGTTCTTGCTGCTTTTGTCTCTCTATGTCCAGTTCCACTCTCGCTTCTTCCTTGACTTTAAGAATTGCTTCTATGTGCCGTGCTTCACCTTTAGCCAGATCGATCTCCATCTAGGGAACAAGTGGGGTTTAACGATACGGAGCAGCTCTTCTTGAAATATTTTTCACATTCTGCACTGCCGTAAGTGAAGTGATGTGAAACTGGGCAGACTGAGATTTTGGGCGCAGAACAAACCCACGCGAATGATTGCAACCGTTGGAGCCTGGCGAGGGCAAGCTCCCGCCGGCCCGTGGAGGAATGGATGGCTCCTGCTTCACAGAGCATCAGGGCTGAGCCACAGCCGTCAGCCCCAGAAGATGCCTCACAAGCCCCGCAGTGCCTCAAGCGGTGCTGGATACCTAAATTTAGGCAGCTCAGCTTCATGCTAAATCACTATGAAACCACTAAATTACAAAATCCTGAGCTGGTTCTTAAAATAGATGAGCTCCACGGCTCAAGGACAGCAGGGCGCAGCTCCAGCTCGCTTTAGGGTCCAGACAACTCGGCACCGATGGGGTCTACGTGGGACAAGCTCTGGACAAAAGAGTGGAGAAATTAAAGTGAGAGAGGTGCAAATTCTGGGTAAAATAGCCCAGTCCTTAAGGCACTTTCACACCTTTAATATTATAAATTCAAATTTGAAAATGCCTCCACTGTTTCCTGAAAAGGAAAGCCTGGATTTGGGAGGAAACTCCAAAGGCTGTATTTTGAAAAATAGTTTTCCTAACGCAGTATGCTAATATAATTATTTCTGCAGGCTGAATTCAAACAGACTTAATTGTAGCACACTGAAAGAATACGGAAGGCACATTAAACACGCACAACACTAGCCTAATTACTTCAAATTATTAAAAGCAGAGCAGTCCAGAATGAGCTTAATTACAATTATCTAATTTTACACACTAATGATGAGCACAAGTATAACAAATCCCCATAACTCGTTATGGGGAAGTATTTTCATTATTTTTCGAATCCAAATACACCCAATTCTGGGCATGGAAATGGCACAAATCTCCCACTAGGGCTTAGCTTAAAATTGATATGTTTTAAGATTCTCAAAGTAGATGATGATTATGGATATACCTTCTCCATTATTACATATGGGAGTAGGATTCTAAAAAAGAAAACCAAATTTATTAACTCCCTTGAGTTTTATAGAAGCAGATCATATGTTGGAGGCTACTTGATTACAAAGACTAAAGAAACGAAAGGCTGTCTGAAAAACTGCGCTCCTTTTGAAGATCATACAAGCGTTTTTCACATTTAACACTTGAAGCTAATAAAGCTGTTAACCAGAACGGGAAATAAACTGGCAGCTGATCGTCAAAGAAAGCACAATGGCTATTAACTGCTTTAAAAGCACTTCCATGCCCCTCACTAATGAATATGAAAAAAACCTGTAACCCAGATGTTTACATCAATCTTAAAATATTTTCTATTTTGTTTGTTCCATTAAAACAGTTTATCTGTATTTTAAACAGAAAACTGGAACGCTTTATACTGAAGCGGTGGCACCCTGACCCGAGAAAAGACAACTCTGTCACATTCCGGATTCCCGTCTGACGAGAACCTTCCCGGAGCACCTGCCGTTCGGTGCGTTTTAACGGCTGTGCCTCCACGGTGGTAACTGCTCCCGCTCCCTGGTGGCAGTCTTTATCTTGTCTTAATGGCAGCCTGAACACCACCTTGTGATTACGCAGACAGCGTGACCTCATTCTAAAATTACATCCTGCCACAGAGAGGTTAAGAAGCTTCAAGAGAAATGTAACTGATCTTAATTGCTAGTCGTCCAAAAATTTTCCTGAGACTAAATACAACTTGCAGACACTTATCACGTCCTGAAGCAGAGAAGAAAGAGACAGTAATTTTAGTCACCAATTATCTAAGGCTTAAATCAGAGAAGTCAGAGTTATCGTGCAACACTACTTTCAATTTTTCCTTTTTTTTTATTTCTTTATTTAATTTCTTCATTCAGTTTGGGTTGTTTTTTTTTTTGTGCTCATGTGAAAAAGTTCCAGATTAAAGCACAGTTTAGATGCTCACAGTTGTTTATGGTACACAGCTCTGCAAATCCCCAAATCTCACTGGAAGAGACTGGCAGCTGGACTCTCCAACCCCAGTCAGAGGCTCCACCTCAGAACTTCAGAGTGGCTGGAAACTGCAGGGTGGAAAAGGCCCTGGGGGTGTTGGTGACAGCAGCTGAAGAGGAGCCAGCAGTGTGCCCAGGTGGCCAAAAAGGCCGACAGCATCCTGGCTTGTACCAGCACTGGTGTGGCCAGCAGGACCAGGGCAGGGATCGTCCCCTTGGACTGGGGGTACTGGTGAGGCCACACCTCGAATCCTGGGTTCAGTTTTGGTCTCTCACTCCAACAAGGACATTGAGGGGCTGGAGTGTGTCCAGAGAAGAAGAATGAAGCTGGGGCAGGGTCTGGAGCACAAGTGTGCTGAGGAGTGGCTGAGGGACATGGAGGGATTTAGCCTGGAGCAAAGGAGGCTCAGGGGAGCCCTTCTGGCTCTTGACAACTCCCTGACAGGAGGTTGGAGCGAGGTGGGGGTCAGTCTCTTCTCCCCAGGAACAAGGAACAGGGTGTGAGAAAATGGCCTCAAGTTGTGCCAGGGGAGGTTTAGGTTGAACATGAGGAACAATTTCTCACCCGTTGGGGTTGTCACGGCCTGTCCCAGGCTGCCCAGGGCAGTGGTGGAGTCCCCATCCCTGGAGGGGTTTCGCAGCCGTGTGGAGGTAGTGCTGAGGGACAGGGGTCAGTGGGGACCTGGCAGTGCTGGGGAATGGGGGGAGCTGAAAGGGCTTTTCCAAACTAAATCATTCTGTGATTCTGTGACCTAAAACTCCAAGAAAAAGCGATCTGTCCTGCAGAGCAGAGCCAAAGGCCCAGAAGATCAGAGGTTCAGTGGGCTCAGACCCGTTCCTCAGGCCCAGGCATCCAGGGGACTGCACTCCTAACACAGGCACTTCACAAACACCCCAAAACCTGGGAACTCCAGATCAGCCCTGAACATCTGCCAGGTCTGTAAACACCCGTACTGAATACCTTCTGCATTCAGTTCCAACCTATGGAGAGAGATCACCCACTAAACCGTCTTGTTCAAAGATTGCTATTGACATGTTTGCACTTGAGGAGATGGGTACCTGCCTTCTGTCCTCACTTGTGACAGCTGACTACAACCGAAAAAACCATAGACAGAAGAAATGGAGAGGGCGCCAAGTGCAGTATTACCTTCTCCCTCCAGTTATCTTCACTCCGCATCTTCTGCCTTAGTGTTTCCTGCAGCTGCTCTGTTCTGTTCTGATGAGAAATCAGCATTAACTCCCTAGAAACCACAAAAACTCGTATGTCAATACGTGCTCTGCCCAGATTGCTGCTCTGCCATTTTCTTGCGGTGAAGTCCTTGGTGGCAAAGGCTCGTCTTTTCCACGTTGTTTAGCATTCTGTGCACTAAGCCCAAGCACCCTGCCTGGAGCCCGCGGGCATGGCGGTAATCACCGCTCAGCATGTGCATAATGCCCTCCCCTGCTTTATGAGTCTTGTGTTTTAAAGAAAGACAACACTGTGGTTGATCTTTCCTCCACACACACGTATTTAAACCTCGAAAATTTTTAATGTTTCCCAAGTCAAATTTTGAAGAACACTGAAAAACTACTACTATCAGTAATTTAAAAACTGTAATAGGTTTAGAATTTTCTTTCTATTGCTTTTACTGTTTGTTAGGTGAGATTTGCAGAGCAAAAGCCCTGGAGGGTTTAAATTCTTGTAACGTAGATTATTAGCAATGTAGCGACTGGAACAAGTCATGTTTCTGGGGTTTCAGTAGAAGGCAAATATTCTTAAATTAGCATGAAACAGCTTTCCATGCAGGTATAAAGTACAGGAAATATTCAAACCCTTTGAATGTGAAAAGAGCGTGATGCCTTTTGGTGTACGTCACTCACAGTGAAACACTTCCCTTCTCCTAAAGCCACTCGTCCAAATACATTTTCCACCGTGCACAAACCAAACAAATAACGTGCTGCCTGTTTTAAGTGGGGGACAGCGCTCTCTATATTGCCAATTAAAGACAAATTAATTTATCAGCAACTGAAAATTTCTTAACAGGACACCTCAGCACTAAATGCTGTGGTTGTGGGAATCAAACTGGACATGCAGGTCACACTCCAAAGCAGTTTTTAACAGTGTGGATTTAGGTTGATCAGTGCAGAAGTCTGAAACAAAGGCGGTGGAATCACTCCAGGACAGACAATCCTCAGCAGCTCAGAGCTTTATTCTCCACCTCAGAAAGGTGATTGCAGGGAAAATGGCAGCTCCACAGGTATCTGAGAACCTTCAGAATAAGACTGGGCTGGTGGGGAGCCGTCCATCCGCTCCCCCAAGCGCATGACTAACCTGGCATATGGTAACATCGATGGCATCGGTACCATTTACAAGTTGCTAATAACATGAGATACAAAGATTTAAACTCTCCAGAGCTCTTGCTCTACAAGCCGCACCTCACCAACAGCAGCGAGAACCACAGTAACAAGTGGGTGTTTTGATTAAGCTTGAGCCGAAGCCCTGGACTGCAAAGCAACGATTGATTGGTTTAGGAATTTTTCTTTCTCATCCAAGTTTTGTCAACACTGCAATAATTTAACAAATCTGCCCAACGAACTCCAACAGTTCAGGATATGAGCTCAGGGCTGCCAAGGCTTTTTGACTTTTGCCCTAAAAGCAGGAGAGGAGAGCGGGTGGTGGCAGGGCAAGACTGTCCCGAGCACACAGGCAAAGGCACGCAGAGCTGGGACCAGCAGGTCTCTCCCAGTCTGCCCAGTGACACAGCCACACGCCTCGTTCTGCTGAAGGTACAGCCACAGGAGATCACCCGTGGTGACTCCATGCGATTACCTGTCTTGTTTCAACATCACCACCTCTTCCTCGGTCTGTCTTAGAGCAGCCTTCAGTGCCTCCAGCTCACTTTCTGATCGGCCGGTTCTTCTCTTGAGATCTTCTTCCTTCCGTTCTTTCTCAGCCACCTCCTCCTGTAAATGTTTGCAGACTTGCTGGCAAATCAGGAGAGATTCCTCCTTTTCCTTCAGTTCTTTTGTAAGTCTGCAGAGGAAATATAAAAGTATCAGCATCATAGATACTATATTCTTATTTACAGACAGAAACTAAATAGACAGAAATAATTTGTACCTGAAAATAAAATATCAGACAAAACCCCTACGTAGTCTTTCTGCAGTTAAATCTAGTGACTTGAACATAAAAATAGAAAAAAAAATACTGTATACAAACTGCATTAAAACCATAAAACTTTTGCTCTTGCCACTCAGAAATGTTTATCTTATGTTAGGAAATATCATGTCAGCTTTACCTTGACTCAGAAATTCCATTTTCATATTTCATTTTTTTCAGTTCATTTTGACAGACATCAAGTTCCGTTGATTTCACCCTAAGAAAACATTTTAAAAATGTGGCTTGTCAAAAGAAGCGATAGCCTTTACTCACGCAGCAACTTCCACATCCGTTATTGACATAGTATCTAACTTGCATTTTCTATTTCCGTTAAAAAATACCCATGGATAAGCTTTGTGTTTACATTTAACAGATAAAGAATGTGTTATTTTATTAAGTTGTACCCATATTACACGGAGATTTTAATACTGCCTTTGGAGGTCCTTCACTTTATTTAACTGTACATATTTATTTAACTGTGCTCATGAAACCTCTTTGTCATTTGCAACCCTTGTATGAGCATTCCAACACTTTGTTGCTAAGCGTTCCAAATATTTGCCGCTTCATTATGATCAGACCCTCCGAGTGTCGGAACCAAAACCAGAAAGTACACATCATAAAAGACTGTATCCTTGTTTAAATTTCAGGAAAACACACAACAGGACAGATGATGGCTGGTCTTGAGATTGGCAGGACGAGCACATTACTCTTGAGCTTAATATGTGAAACAGAAATTTTCATTTTCAGTAGTGAATTATAAAGTGAATCACAAAGTCCTGCAGTTCCTCAATCATTTTCCATGCTATAGGCAAGCAATGAGGATTTTAAATAGAGGGAAGCATTTGCATCCCAGATCCCTCAGCTTTTAGAGGTGAGGACCAGTCCCATCGAGCATGGGAGGTTGCCCGGCCCGATGCCGGGTGCCCACCACAGCTCCCATGAAAGCAACAGGAGAGCAGGGGTGGGGCACATGGTGACTCCACCGCACAGCCCTTTGCTTGGCCATGAAAACAGCAACCCAGGAGAACTGGGTGCAACAGCACGTTTAAGACGAGGTGCCTCTTTTTTCTTAGTTCCTCAAGTTTTGATGGAGGATTCATTTCTCCCCTTAATCTGTGGGCAGCAGCAGCGGCGTCTGAAAGCGGGACGGAGCAGAGCAGCGTCCGGGTGGGCTGGAAATGGAGCAAGCCGAGCTTTTTGCTCTGCGTGGGTGCTCTCCTCTCAGTCATGGTGCCGTGGTTAGCTCCACCACGTATTTGATGACATTCTATTTTTGCTCTATTAATTTTGGGTTTGCATACTCTTACTGGAAACCATAGGCACAAGACAGTAAAATTACGAAGTGCAACAGCATACTGGTGCGTGGGGAGAAGTCACAGCCAATTTACACTTGTGGGGGCGAATGAGAAAAGAAATCATAGTCACGGATTAAATACTAAAGTTTATGAGAAGTTATATCGCACCCTTCCCTCCGTCCCAAACCTACAATGTCAAACACTGCTTTCCACAGAGATTTTTATCCAGAAGTTTTGTGGATTTCACAAAACCTTTCCTCACTTGGGTGTGAAATGAAGTGTGGACTGAGCTGCCGGCACCCTCCTCTTTGCTGGGCCTCTGAACCCAGCTGGGGGAGGAGAGCCCTGCTCGCACAGACAGACGTGCTCTGTGTTAGACACCCTAAGTTGAATGGGAAGATAAAATACTTTGTCATCACTGCAAGCAGCACACGCTGACCAACGGTGGTCTGCTACGGCTCTAGGGGCAGCGGCAAATCAATTGAGCAAAGGGAGATCTTACATTAACAGCTTTTTGTAGTGGTCCATCTCGGCCGTTACTTTCTGCAGCTTCAGTCCAACTGTCTCTACTTGATTTGTTAAATCTGAAAACAAAAACACGGGTTTCATGTCTGTATTTGTAATAAAATAATTAACTTTTCTACATATTGTGTTTTATTTGCATCTCAGAGGAGGAGCTCCTCACTCCCACCTCGAAGTGGCCAAGCAGCACATCCCAGCTCTGCCTCTGGGCAACATGAAATGGCCATCAGTGAAAAGGACCGGTGTATGATCTGTAATAGTTGCATTGATTTCTCACTGCTTACAAACCATATAAACCAGTTCTTTCTTTCTTCTTAAGAACAACACATTAATCGAGAAGGTTGGAAAGCTGCTGTGTCGCCTTCCAGTTTCTAGTCCTGCACTAGCAGAGATTGGCTTCACAGCAAGAAGCTAGGTTTTGTGTGTTTGGGGTTTTTTATCCTACCAGGAAATATCAAATTAATCTAAATGTAACTATGAAATGCTTTGAGTCATATGGTTTGGACATAACGCTGGGAGCAAAAGCACAGAGGAAGGCAAACCTGAAAATAACCTACTAATGCTACTTCCCGTCAAACATCGACACTGACTTAGCGGCACTGCTTGTTCTGTCTCGGACCCTCTCAGCTCCATGTTACCTTTCGGAACACATCACCTACCAGTTCCCATCAGCCAGGGCCTTTTTTCCCCTGCATATACCCCAGTTCTTTTCATCTGTACAATTTGTTTTGTTACCTTTTTGTTTTCTGCTTGGTAAAAAACTTCCACAGAAAACACTGTGCAAAGATACAAGAACTGTTAAATAACCCTCCTTCTGCACAGCCTCGCACAAACAAAAAAGGGACCGATTTTCTCCCAGCAGACAAGGTGACAGGTGGGATTTACTGGCTCCCGCCCCTGCCAGCAAGCCGGGTCTCTCGGACGGACAGACGGTCTCTCGGCAGGACAGACGGCCGCCTGCACTTCCAGCACAGCACCCATGTGGTTTGTTGCACCCACTGGTGAGAACAGAACAAACTTTCTCCCCCTTTATAACTAATTCTGTCTATTCTTACAGGTGTAAACTAACTTCACAAGCTCCCTTCACATACCCTACTGACACGTGTTAGACCATTTGGTCTCAAAGCAAACTTTGTGACCTTCTTAAACAGTTACATATCACAGAAATCTCAACTAGTTTTGGGTGGATTATCCCTTTTTTTTTTTTAAATCCCAAGCATAGTCATCACTTCAAGATTTGAAGCCCTATAAACTGACATAATGGCACGTGCCTCAAGCTGAGTCTCATCTTCATGAGCACCGTAAATATGCTCGTGAACAAGGGGAGCTAGCTTTCAAGAGAGCACAAGAACGACCTGAAATCAAAGCTGCCTCTACAAAAAAGGCAGTATCCTGAACGACATGGAAAAGAAGTACGACAGAATATGGCAACAAGTCTGGAAGTGGAAGAAAACACAACACTTTTCCTTGAAATGCAACCGCAAACTAAATGAGCCGAGTTCCTCTCTGGGGATGAACAGCTACAAAGAGAGTCCAACCTCTCCAATATATCCTCCAAGAAGCCAAACCTAACTGCAATTCCTAAAAATTCTTAAATTCATCATTTCTGACATCAGAATTCACTGAATTTTTGTAATTTCTCATGCCCATTTCAGTCATTTCCAGCAACTCTCATGCCGACGGGTAATCCCAGAGCGGGGTTTCCTGCCAGCAATTCCCCCCCTTCCCGTCACACCATCTCCTGCCAAATCCTCCTGCACGGCAGACTCCCACATGTGCAGTGAAGGGAATGGAAAGCTGCTCGTGATCTGAGACTACAACCACCACTATCGGGAGAGGATTATACCGGGGAAAGTACACACTACCTGCCAGACACATTCCCAAACTATCAGGGCTTATAAAGAGCTTTTTTTAAGAGAAAGTCAACATCTCTTTGGGCTGGACTAAGCATTTTTGCAACTGCTAATCGACATTGCCACGTTGCACAGCTTTATACACTGCAACAGCTTCTGCTCTGATTCATGTCAGAGTCTACATGATTGAATGAGCACATAGAAGAGTGTAAGTAGGTATTCAAGAGAAAAAGCCTTTTAATAAATGAGGACGGGTGCCCACAGAGTGCTGTTCATTCCCAGCCCTGACCAACAGAAGTGAAGGGATGTTATGGCTCCTCCTGGAGCTAACCTGTGTGTTAGTTTAGCATGCAGGGGATGCTGGCAGCGTGCACACAGTCCCTGTGCACGTCGTACTCCTCACTGGGCCACTCCATCCTCAGCAAAAAGGGACTGCAGACTGCTGCCCTTGGCTCCTAGAGGACAAAAAGAGATGAAGACTAGTACCTTCTCTTTTCCTGCTCCAATTAGGGAGCATTCCCAGCTCCTCGCAGCTGCACCCCTGTTCTGATGTACTGGACACTGATGACACCTGGAATAATATTTACTAAATAACGGGCAGCCTGCATTTACCCCTCTTTGTCCCTGCCATCCTTGGGACAGCAAGTCCTCCAGTGATTTGATTTGACTGTGCTCCTCAGGTTGATGGAAGCTGGTCTGAAGCTCCTTCACAGAGCTGTTGTCAACGGTGCCCAAAGTCTGATGGTAGTGTATGACCACCATAACTGGTGGGGGTAGTTTAAAACGCTTGTCAAAATGACTGGAAACCAGTGGTTTATAACCTTTCAGTACCCATTCACTGATTCAGTGCGTGCCTTGGAAACCACATTCTTCCTCAGTTCCCTGGGAAGGAGCCACTGAGCATCCCTGCTCACTGTTGAACAGAGCCTAGAGAGATAAATCACTGACAACTTAGGACTGTTTAAAACCTGTGTTTGTGTGACAGCCGTCTTGTTGAAACTTCTTCTCAGCGGTTTTAAAGCCTGCTCTGCCAAGCTCCCGCTGTAGCCTAAGCCACGCAGCCCCTATGTTACCTGCGTCCTGTTTGCTGCATCAGAAGTGCACGACAGATACTGGACCAAGCCGAGCTTGGTCAGATCAGCTCAGAGCTGGCACCTCTGCCCTCTCTGCAAATGGGAATTCATGCCAAGCACAGGAGGACACATCAGACCACCTGCAGTTCCTCTCGTTTACTTTAGTTCCTTCAACAGGGCATTCTCCAGTAATGTACTGTTCTGGACACTCTTCCAAAAAGCTAAATAATTCAGATCAACACCACGAAAAGGAGAGCAAGCCCTTTGCCGTTCTTCGCATGGGATGGCTGCTACAGAGTTTTCCACAAACATCCCTTTTTGAAAATTCTTAAAAAAAAATTGTTATTACAGAAGCTCTCCTGCAATTATTAACTGTGGTCTTTCTTCCTCTTCCTAGTCATGGGAGTATGGACACGAGCTCTGGAATAAAGGAAAAGGAGAGGGATAATGCTACTTTTAGTTCTAGTACTTTGGGTGGTCTCTTTCAGCTCTGTTTCTCCTTTTACTCTGTTTTGAGAAGTTTTCATCATGACTGAGCACTGGAGAGGAGTTTTTCATGAGGGAGAAGCTGGATTCAATTATACAGCTGGTTTCTGCAAGTCTTCTCCAGAGAGAGTTCCCACCAAAGTCAACGGGAGCTGGTTAGCAGAAAGGCTCTCAGCCTCAACCAGACCCACACCCAGGGACTAAATAATACACACTTCGATCAAGTTTGGAAAACTGAATAAAAATGAGGAAACTAGGAAAGGGAATGGTAATACAAATGAAAACTTCTGCTGAAAACATAACGAATAAAGATAAATATATTCAAACGCTTTTGTAAAAATGTTCGCCAGTAATGGAAATAGAGCTTATGGCAAAACATGCAAAACCACCAAAACGGTTCACGCTCTGTAATACTGATACTAATTTTCAAGCTTTAACGAGTACCACATTTCAAAGAGTCTTCAGTCCAAATCCATCTCAATACCATTCATGTTTAATTTTACTTATCTTTCTGATTCACAGCAGATCTTATCATAAACAGTCGACGGTTGGTGGCTGTTTCCTCTTCTTTGGGCGAATTCCCACAGACACAGCCCATAGAGTCTGCAAAACACCGAGCAGGGAGTCTGCCCAGAAACGGGTGTCAGGAATTGAGCCACCCAGTTTGCATCCTCTCCAGCTGCCTGGCCAACAGCACGGTGCTCAGGGAAGGGTCCACTTCCTGCTTGGTAAATAGCAACAACTGGTAAAGCTGTCAGTGCAATAACCCCAGGCACAGTGAACTATATTCACACTGGGTAAGCAACGCCTCTGGAAGCCATCAACTTTGCAGCTAATTCATAACAGATCCGTGATGATATCAGTTCAGAAGCACGCGTGATAGAACAGTGTACTTATCTACTTTCCCTGCAAAACCTACCAAAAGTTCCAAGATACTTTCTGAAAACGTTGGTCTCATCTAAATAAAAGCTCGGTGGTTTCTACAGGTGTAAGAATCAAAACCTATCTGCCAGGTGTTAAGACTTTCTGGAGAGGTTGGTATGCACAGCTCAGACAGATACTGCCACTGCAGGCACGCAGCGCCCGCTCGGTACTGGAGACCCTCTGCCTTCGCAGCAGCAGCTCCGCGCGGGCGGACAGAAACTCAACAGTGTGGCTCTAGCCAGGTCTGTGCCAGTCACGGTACGAATCTGTTCTGTATCACTAGGTCTCTGGTCTAAAATGACTGTGCCTACCTAAGAATAAACGCAGATCTACACAGATCATCTGCTTCCAGTTTCAGAAACACAGTCCAGTTCTCGCTACCTGGCTGGGGACTGCAGGCAAGCGGACCGGCCGCTTCCACCCGCATGACTGTGGCACAGCACACAGAGAACAGCACCGGGGGCAAGCGGTTTCATTTTCCCTTCACTTAAGCACAGTTTGGGGAATGACGGGCAGGTAGTTTGGCTTAAACCAGACAAGCTCTGACTCATCACACCCGTCACTGATGAGGTGGCGGCGCTGGGGCAGTCCCGCTCCCGCTCTCGCCGAGAAGCGCCAGGCTGCGTAGGCTGCACGTGCTGCCCTCACTCTCAGCATGTCAGCAGGACAAACTACTTGCAGAAGAATCACAAGTTCAAGTATTTTTCATTTTATCAAGCTTTGTGAAATTCTCCTCGTGATTCAGCCAGGTACACATTCACAGAGAGGGTGGCTGAAGGGACCTCGGAGGTTGTGCGGTTCAGCCCTCTCCCAGCACAGCACTGCTGACAAAACAGTCCAGCTTATCTGGGCTTCTACTCAGCGGTGTCTTGCAGACCCCCAAGGCTGGAGACTCCCCCAGCCCTCTGAGCAGCCTCGGCATGCACTGCTGCTGAAAAACCTTGTCCCAAGCTCCAGCTCGAAGCTCCAGAGCTGTGGCCAGTGTACCCTGCCCCACCACCTGCCACTCTCCAGGAGAGTTTGGATCCACCACCTTCCTCTCTCCGCTCCAGGCACTCCCAGACCACTGCTGGGTCCCCTCTGGGCCAGCCGGGACTAGCCCAGCTCTCACCAAGCACGGTTCCCTTTGTCAAATTAATCTAATTTGAGAAACAACCTTTTCAGAGACTTGGCCCCAGAACCCTGTGGGACACTCCCTGTGTTACCTCAGATCAAGATAGTATCTGTCATGCTGGCGGACTGAAGGAATCGTTCCCGAGGCTGGTGGGTGTGAGAAGTGTCCTTCGTTCGGGAAACAGCGAGCAGCTGTTAGACTGCCTGGAACAGAAACTCAAACGCAGGAGCCACCATATTGCCATAAAGGACCTGAGGGTGAGGGGGAGCAGGGCAAATGCAGCCCAGTAACATTACAGGAATGAGCAGAAAGAAACAGAGAATCCAAGGGGTCAGGAAAATACTGGTCCAGTCTATCTGGAGACAGAAATGGAGGTCCCCAGTGCAGACAGACTGGAACCCCGCTCCTGCTGCTGAATTTCTCTGGTATTCTGAAAAACAGGAGGTTGTAGGTATTCTTTAAAGCCTACTAAGTAACTATTCCTTGTAGGGAGCAACCTACAAGGCCCTGAATATTGGCCAATGGGCTGTGTCAAAAGGGGTAAAAATATTTGATTTTTCTTAGAACATCAATGCTGGACCAAATTTGGATGCACACATAACATAGATACTTTTAACTACATTTATTTTAAAAAGCGTAGCAGGGAAGCTGGAAGAAGTATGAAATACATCCATGAAAAATGGCTGTGTCAGAGCAGGACTCGTTTGCCTCACTGTATGTTTCTAAGGAGACCAAAGGAGTGAACTAAATACTCAAGGTCCTTGTACGCATGGAACAGAACCATTTATTTGTATTTATAATATTTCATGTACTGTGTTCTCTGAGATAAATTATTTTTTGTATACACAAGAGAGTTCTTCTTTTTATTTGTGACTCATGAGCACAAGCCTGTCTGGAAGGAGCCCAGGGGCAGACTCCAGCCGTATAGATTTACATCCTTTCTGGAGACCTGACCAGTGCCACCAGGAAGTCTCTAAATCACTAAAAGCTGCCAGGAACTGGGAGGATGTGCCAGAAAAAGGAGCGCCTGTTTCTTATCTCCCCCAGCATATGTTGCTGACCACCGCCAGGACTGGGCTTGCTGGACCTCTGCTCTGAACTAGTATGTTAGGTCTTTCACGTTTGTCTGTAAAACAAGCAGAGAAAAAGCAAGAGAAGGGACCAGATTCTAAACAGTTTTGAGTGGTACAACTCCAGAGCACCCTCAGTGCCCCCAAAAGAATAAGCCAGCAGCTGCATGCACCATGCAGACACGACAGCAATCTTCCCCAAGGCCCTATTCATAAGAATGCTTCATCAGAGAAACAAGGCTCCCTCCGCCAACCCCACTCCCCTCTCTCCCCCTGCTCCCCCAGTAACCCGTTACAAGCACTCCTGCAGTCACTGCAAGTGCTTACATGGTGTTTGCTCAGCCACAGCCAGGGTTCATGCTCCAGCAGCAAAGGATGTGGTCCTTCGGCCTGAACTGGACCAACATTCCTGTCTTTTTGAAGCCGAACTGATCGGGATACATCAGAATTGTCCTACAGACCTGCTTCTCCTGTGTATTAAAACTGAATTGAAATACTGTCACTTACCTATTGGCTGGCAAAACTGAAGGTGAGAAAATGGAGCTTCTGACCTTAATTTTCCTTGGAGACAGATTTCTTTTTTTCCTCAAGGTTTAAAACAAAATATAGTAAATATATTTCCTGTTACACAGATTCCTGCTTTTTCTCAAGAAGCGAAGTGGGATCCTTCCACAAGCAAACCATACCCAAACACAGCATTATCCCAGCACCTAGCTGAGGAGAACTAGGACGCTGCTCTTTCCATCGCGTTCATCTGTTTCCTCTTCTACTGTAAGAGGCTGCTGAAAAGCGCTAACGAGCCATTGCTTCGCCTAACCCATGTACCACATTCTGTTCAAATACCAGTGCCGCATTCCCCAGCTCTCACCCTTCAAATTCTTAGTACGGCAGCTGGAATTAATAAAAATAAATATTCCAACAGCACTTGTAGTATGAATAGTGGCTATTTGAGCTGCAGCCTACCTAAAAGTACAGGAAACTATTCTCTCTCTGGATTTTCAAAGCTCTTCAAAGTGGTCTTTAAAGTGTCATGAAAGACACTTCATGCAGATGAAAATACTGCTCCTTCCCTCCATGGAGAGCACTGACATGCCCTGCTCCCACTCCCCACTACTCCCACAGCTGCCTGCCTTTTCCAGTCAGCTCTCATTAGTCTCATTATGTCAGCAGACCACTGCGAAGTTTATATTTAGTAACTTAAGTAGCCTACGAAGCAGTAGCTTCAAGAGATTTAAAAGGCAGATTTCATGTGCACAGGCAGCAATTTAAACCCATACAGAGGTAAACCTCAAACTACAAACGGGCTAAAGAAAAACTGCAATGACTTTGTGAAGAAAAATTACTCTCTATCTGTGATTAAGTGGAAGAAAGGATTTGGCTGGTAATAAAAATGAAAGCTCAGATAGCAGCTCCTCTCTTTTCAGCATGTGCTATTGCAGCTCTTCTGCCCCTCCCAACCCTACAAACACAGAGGCACTATCACAAGGCATTATTGATATTTTTTTTTTTTTGAGATTCTATTTGATCAGACAATTATTCACCAGCCCTCACCCTGCACTGAGCGTGTTTCAGGACCTGCCTCCTCTAGCTCACTGGATGATGCATTGTGAGTCTGGGAAGTGGTATGAACCCAGCAGTCAAATCCACCTCCTTGGCACAAGGGAACTCACAAAAATGATTTTCAGAAAGTCACGAGAAGCACAAGAACAAAGGAACGAGAGTAGAAACTAGTGCCGAGTTTCAGCTCTGGCAAATGGCTGCTGCCGTATGAAATAGTCAATAATTTACAATTCTGATAAAGACACCAAACCAGAATCATCACAGTTCTGGTTGTAGAAAGGAAAATCCTTTCAACACACCTAAATCACAAATCCTGGAAGGATTTCTTTCCTGGAGCATTGAACTCATTCAGTACCAAAGAAGGGTATTACTGAAAGTAGTTTGTGGAAAAAACAAAGCAAACTAAACCAAAAAGCCCACCCTCCCAAACCACGGACACTAGATCTGGCTGTTTCCTGCACACGGACTTTACTTGGTGTAAATCCTCTCACTGGAATTGATCAAGTGAGGCACTAAAGAAAAAAAGCGTGGTGTTCGTTCTCACTGATTTATTTTAATACATGACAAACTCATATAATATTTGATGCTTGTTTCATGAAGAAGATCATGTTTTGTATTTCCAAGAGAACATTTTTATCATCAGTGCCTTAGCTGGCTTTATTACCCCAGTCCAGCAACTGGTTCCACACAGACAGACCTCTTCAGATGCACCTGGATTTGTGGGTTACTGATCTCTTCAGGAAGGGTGGAATAAAAATGCCTGAGCAGGCAGTCCTTCTGCCCTCACACCTCCTCCTGCACATCCATACCAAATGTTTCACTGCTTCTTAATAACTCCTTTACTATGAAGTGATGGCTACTTTTTTTTATTCATAAAAATACATTTTAAATTGCCTCACACAAAACACCAACATGCTCAGCTGATATTTCAGCTGTTCATTAAGACTCTGCAGAGACCTGATGCTCTGTATGAATTCCACGTACGACGTTCCGTTTGTGTTTTCTCCACAAAAGGTCTCCAATTTCATGTCTTTATGAGAGGTCATTTAAAAAAGAAACCTGACATGTGCAAAGTAAGTCAATAGTGAGTCAAACAGCCCAGCGTTGGTGAGCAGCGGTCACGGTGACCCTCCTGCTCGAGTATTACACTGCTGAGATGCCTGAGAATCCACGCAGTCACACTAACCACTAAGATAACTTCCAGGGAACCCATTACGGATGCTTTTTTTTTTTTTTAAATCCCTCTTCCCTGGAAAACGCGTTTAAAAAGGGCGAGTGAGCAGGACAGGTAATGTGGCAGTGCACTTCACAGACCTCTTGAGGGAAGAAGAAGCTCTGGAGAGCACTGTAGATTTTCAAATCTCTTCATAAACATAAACAAGCAGCTTCCAAAATATTCCTCTGAAGTGGACATGAAAAAAACACAGAAGACAACAAAAACAGAGATGACAGCTCTTGGCTAGGTCTCCCACCAATGTGATCAGTGAAAAAAAATAATAAGGATGTCAGCATGGAGAGAACTCTTTCAAAATATTCTAATGTTTTACACTTCTTTGGGGAGTCACGCCTTCACTTTCGGTTACGTCCCAGCCAAGTGGAAAAAGCTGATTTAGTTCAATATATCCCAAGTTTTTTCTCTCATCAAACCCAGAAGCCTACTGTTGCTCCTTGTGTACAGCTCATAATGGGCTACCATGTACAGCTTCTTGAACCATAAATATGGAACAGAAAACACACAAATGTAGAAACAAAATCCACTAGCAGTGCTGATACAGATAGAAATCCACAGGATTTATGGGGACAGAGTAAAATTTTAATCAGGAGCAGGTAATGGGGAGCTTTTTGTCACCTTTTCTTTTGGTCAAAACACAATGAGCTCCTGGTGATGGCATGGAGATGGAAGCGAGCTGTGGTGTGGGGAAGACTGGGGAGACCGGACAGCAGGGAGAGGACAGTCTGCAGTCCCACTGCTACTGACACCCTTGATCTGCCCCAGGGACACGCTAGAGACTGTCGAAAGTACACTCTGTACGCTCCACTCCCCGGCTACAGAAGAATGGAAACTAAAACTGCAGTGCCTGGGAAGGGCACGGGAGCTGTTTCGCTGCTGAGGACACCTGACGAAACAAACCATTGTTCATCTGAAGAGTCACCTGGAACCAGGCCAGAGGGGAAGCAGGAAAAGCTCTTTTGTTTTCCCTTCTGTACCTGCTGTGTTTAACCCCACAGCATTCCGTAGTCCTCCTGGCGCAGACCAAAGCCTGCAGGGAGCTGCACTTCCCTGGCTGCAGCAGAGATGGGCACTGACTCCAGCCACCCAGGTGTTAGCTCTTAGAGCACCCTCTTCCCAGCCACCACATCCCACATCATCTTACCCAAATCACGTTATTTCTTTCAGTGCATCGCTCCAGCTTTCCTTTGTGATCACGGCTGCAGAACAGCCTGCAAGGACCGTGGATTTTGGGGATGATTCAGAACGAGAATGGGACAGTAGACTTTGTGTCTCAAACTAAAAAGGCAACAGCTCTAATCATGCTTCCCACTAACGATGAGGGTGTGTAGGGTGGGATGCAGGGTAAGACACACAGTGCCACGACAGACACTGCACGAGTGATTGCTGTTAAGTGCTGCAGCCAAACATATAAAATATCACAGGATCACAGACAAGTTTGGGTTGGAAGGACCTTAAAGATAATGCAGTTCCAACCCCCCTGCCACGGGCAGGGACACCTTCCACCAGACCAGGTTGCTCAGAGCCCTGTCCAGCCTGGCCTTGTTCCAGACACACAGTCATTACTGTCAAAAGGATCTCATTTCGGAACAGAGATAAAAAAATCCAGTAACAACTGGGAAGCAGCAATGATTAACAGGTACGGTATTTAACCGATACTCGGGCCATGCTTCAAGAATGTGAGCAAAAACCCTATCAGCACGTCAAATAAGCAGATTTTTTTCTAAGGCAAAATTCCGAGTAAAACTAATCCCTAAACTACTGAAATGGTGACTTGATAATGTCCGTGTTCCAGAAGATCATCCAGTGGAAGACCTCCTGTCAAGTTACAGTATGTCAGCTGCTTCTTCATGCTTTATGAACGCCGCATTACAAAATACTCATTCAGGATACAATCACGTACTGCTTTCCCCCCAGGATTCCTGTGGCTGTCACCACAAAGGGTGACAGAATTCCAGTGAGTCAGGACTGGCGTTTCACTGCCCAGTGCGTGCTCCCAGCTCACTCACAGCCAGGTTCCCCAGTAGCCCTGTCACAGCGCTCCCGTGCTGCTCTCTGCCCCATCCAGACTGTCCCCTTTCCCAGCAGCTTTTCACCCCTGTGAAAGCTGCGAGCACTTTTACTGGAATTAATATTCAGAAATCAGTGATGAGGTAAGTTTGGTGATATCCACTGAAAACTTGATTTTCTTACTGAGCAGACCTTAAAAACCCCACGAGGATGCACAGATTGGAATAGGGCCTCTAGACCAGGCACGTTTTGGTAAGGTCAGATTTTTCAGCACAAAGAGCAGAGATGCTCTATGTGAGCTGGCCTGAACCCGCTCGTGACGTGCTACTCATATATAAACTAGAGTTATTGCCCTAAGTTATGAACAGCGATCAAGGGCAAGAAATTAGAACTTAAATATAACTAATTGCTTGATGGGATACCGCATAATCTTAAATACATAAATGAATAAGAACTACAGACTGCGAGCACCTTTCCCTGGTGATCCAACGTAAGAACAAGGCAAATCTCCATGGAGTTCAAGGCGGGCAAAATCGGAAAATAAAACGTATTTTAACAACGCACATGAGCAAACTATGAACTCGGTGTTTACGGGAACCTCTGAAGTAAACAGCTTCACAAAACCGAAACGGGAACTCTACCGGTAGTTTTCACAGCAGTACAAAGGCAACAATACAAATCTCTTGTGCAGTGACACCAGGCCACATATTTCAAAGCTTTAAAGACTGTCTTAGCAGGCTCCAAGCCCTCTCACATCAAGACGAGACACGTAAGGAAGACAGATTATCCTGTAATTGCTCCCCTAGAGTTCCTGCTCCTTCTTTTGAACCGCACTAAGTTTGTCAGCGGCCAGGGCAGGATATGGAATTAAACAGACTTTAGACTTTCTCCAACTGCAGCGAGTGCCAACATTCCAGCTCGGCGAGTGCCTGTGAACACCGCTGCAGTCAGTCAGCTTCACACCCCCACGTACAGCCACCCCACCAGAAAACATTAACTCAGTAATGGGCAAAGTCATCTGAGTTCTATGGAACGCGGCACCTTATAAAAGTAAAATCTACGGTTCTGGAACTTGTACGAAGGACTGATCCTGAGGAACAACAACAGGCTGCACACTAGCACCAACAAGTGAACTGGTGTCACTCAAGAGCTTTGTTATTTCATATAAAAAAAAAATTAAAACACTTTTCAGCCCAAATGAAATGTCACAGTGTACTTGAGAAGGAGCTATTTTTGCACAGAAATTATTGTATTTTCATTAATTTTTTCACCTAGAAAATGCAGGTCAAATCTTATTTTCCTCAAGGCAGGCAGGTGGTAGATCTGTTTTGAAAAGTGCAGCAGCTCAGATTTCCAGAGAAAGGCAAACCAGAAAGGATCTGACTGCTTACCACTACTCGTGTCTATGTAGAGAAAGAGAGAAGATATTCCTAAAAGAAGGCAGAAACAAGTTTTCTGGTTATACTTGAATGCAGAAGAAAGCCAAGTATTAGTTACCTGCTCCTTTCTACCACTGGAACACACGGCTGCGGGAGCCTTCCTCAGAGGACTGTTACACAGTCACAAAACTACAGACCGTCCTCAGCACTGCAGGTTGGTAACCCACTGGACGGTGTATCAGTCCTCCACTTTGCAGTCTCATGTTTGATGTTATCGCTGGTGTAAAGCACCACTGAAATCCCCTCATCAGGGCCAGCACCGAGACCTACTGCTGGAAACTGGACATTAGAGTGTGTTCCCAAGGCAGCACGGAAACCGCGGTGCCAAGGAGGTGACTCAGAACTGCCCAGAACAGCCCAACCTCTGCATGTTCCCCAGGCCTTAAACTGCCTCGGAGCCAGCGCTGCGAACGTGATACTGCTTTACAGAGGCTCGAGAGCTGCTAACAGAAACGATCCTCTTGCAATGAGTTATTGCCTCAACAGAGCTCACAAGACATTGTCATTTCAAGGGCTATCACCGCTCTGAAGGTTTTTAAGAGGACTCTCTGGATTCTGCAAGCCCACAATCAAGGGCAAAATTAGACAGCCTCGAGTTTAATGAATCTATGAGAAACGAGACGGGCTTAGCCTGACCTACTTTTCAGTTCTGTTGCTCGTAGCCAAGACTCCTTGCTGGCCTTTCACTCAAGAGGAGAGCATTCTTTCTAATTTTCATCTCAGAGCCTCTCCCTCATGTTTTACAAGACTGACAAGTGTATTGCCACCATCTTCCTTGTTTTCCTCCCTTCCTTCATTCCCCCCCACTCAGCTCACTCGTGTTCCCAGCAGGGTACCAGACTCCTCAGAACAATGCTCTGTCTTTCTGACTGCACAACATCCATGTTTTACTGGGGCCCGAGCTGGGCTGCTGAGAGCTTTCACAGCAACAACCACAACTTCAGTGCTTTTAGAACTACTTTTTTTTTTTTGCATTTACTGGGAAGTTTGCTTGAAATGTCAAAATTCTCTTACCTAAAGTTTCCTTTTGTAGTTCACGGCACCTGCTCTGTAGCTCATTCCCTTGCTGAAGCGAAGTTTGAAGCTGTTGAGTTTTCAGCTCAACCGTGTCGGCCACCAGCGTCAGGTGTTTTACCTTTTCCTGGAGGCATTCATTCTCTCGCTGGGATTTTGCTAATCTTTGATTCAATTTGGGTATTTCTGAGGAGGAAAAGAAAAAAAAGATCATACAGACTGTTGTCAAATTTACCTTCTTCACTACAAGTATTACACCTGACGTGTGACCCCAGTACTTCAGTGTCTGTGACCCCAGTTTGAGTACGGACCAGCGTAAGACATGTACATCAGCAACACTTTTGCTGCGAATGTGGAAGGACAAGTGCTTTGAGCAGTGCCTCTTTAGACAGATAACTTGCACTTAACCAAATACATATTATTGACAAATAATACAAATTTTATCCTCTAAGATCTCAATATCATATTAAAATACATGTCTATACTCCAGAGCGACTAACAACAGGTGACAGAAAGGTGTGACCCCAAGCTTTTTCTCTTGGGACACCAGACAAGCCATTGTGGACATACACAGACTTTCATTATCTACAATCTTTCCCAACTACTCCACCCTAAAATCAATTTATTGTTAGACCAAATGATGTAAATACGGAAACAATTTTAAGTTCTTCTAATTCTTTCTACTTGCCCCTAATGAACCACAGTTCAATCATGTCCACAGATGAGGGCTTTTACACGCTGTTTTCAGTCTAACCAGTCTAGGCATATGCACCTCATGTAACATATTTCTTCTCACAGTCTGAATGGAAAACAAGTTCTGAAAATCTTGTTGTAAAAACAGTAAGGTTAAAAAAGAAAAAAATTACTATACATTAATCTGTTACCATATGTTAATAACGAACAACTCATACAACAGAACATAAAAGATTTTGAAGGGCATTCACAGGCCAGAAAGTAGTAATTTTGTGTGACTATATGGTTTTGATTTAGAAAGCTAGATTTCAGGATGTATATAGTGTTCACAGTGTGGGACTGTTCTCAGTGGGATTTATTGGATGCATCAGAAATAATGCACGTATAATGGTATGTATAACCACTAAAAGAACGTGAAAGGCTGCACTTCTGTTTCCATACAGATATTCTATATTTTTGCAGTATTACAACAAGTAAAACAAGGAGTACTGCAGAAAAGAGGCCTTGAAGCGTTACGAATCTCTGTGAACCTGCGGATGTCTGCAGCAACGCATGGTCACATTCCCTTTATTAGCTGGAAGCAGGCAGCGAATGAGCACAGGAAGAGAGGGGTCCTCGGGGACATACACCACTCAGTGTAATGAGGAATGAAGTCATGAATCAAAATGCGTGGTATTGACACTGACATTTAAATTAATTGTTCTTACAAAAACCGAATACTAAGGAGGGGTTTTTCGGTTACGCTCATCCTCAGCAGGTAGGAGCCCTCCCCACTGGGCTCTGCGCTGCCTGGGCTCAGGACTTCCCGCAGCAACCCGGCCGCTGTCTCAGGGGGCTGCGTGCCTCCTCGCTCCTGCGGCACAGCTGTCCCTCCAACTCCCTCCCAGGCCAAACAAAGCAATCATTGAAAACATTAAAAATTGCCCCTCATTTCCCAAGAAGCACAGGCTACTGGGGAGCCATTATTTAAAATGAAGCTACATATTTTCTGAGATGCACCGCGCACACAGGTTTCACTTAAGCTGTGAGTTTGCACTGGAGCTCACACGGTCCCACCAGCAGTGATCTGAGGGATGCACATCGCCCACCATGCCCTGACATTTCTCCTCACAAGGACAGAAAGCGTGACATCAGCTCAGTTGCTACTTTGCGACCTTACAGCCCTGATAAAACTCACCTCCAGAGCAAATAACAGCTCGTCACCTCACACACACAGAGCACACTGAAAAACTACATGGGAAGGAATGCAGATAGGAAAATGATGTCCAAAGGCCATTGAAGTTGCAAAAGGCAGCACACAGTCTGCTTGGACGCTCTGGATCGTACAGCCTGTCATTACACTACTGCACACTTTTTAACAAAACTAATCTCTTCACTGCGGCAGAGCAAAAATGATAATTCAAGGATAAATCTGAGTTTTCAAGCCTGACCACCAGCCTCAGGGTGGGGCACGACCTTCACAAACGAGCCCTCGGTTGTGACTTGCTCCCAGCTTCCCTTCTGCTGAAGGCTGCCCTTGTTCGAGCAGGAAGCAGGCTGTGGGCCAAGGGAACTGTTCTCAGCCCACGGGCTGCTCCATGCCCCTTCCAGCCCCAAAGACCCCTCGGATAAAGACAGCTGTATTTGCGTACTACTGGTTCTTCTTCAGAACCGGAAAGAGGGACCAGTTGCTACGTAGACAGAGTCTTCTAATACTTCTGATCTGGACAAGTTGAGGTCAGAATCAGAAAATACCTAATTGATTTTACCTTCTAATTTACTGTGTTACACTCCACTACCAAAACATATTTTCTCTTGCCCAAAATTATTGCAAGATAATTTACCTGTCAAAGCTTCTTTGCTAACAGTTTTTATTTGTAGAAAAATTTCTTCTTTCATGGCAGCCCAGTTCTCCAGGTTACTGGAGATGATGTCTTTGATGCCATCTAGTTCACTTCGAATAAAAGGGAACAGGGAGACAGCCTTGTTCAGAGTGGAGCAGTGGTGTTCCAACGTACTTCTGCAAGGCAGAAAACAATATCACAAGTACATTTTTAAAATGACAAAATACCACTAGTGAACTTGGGAACCGAAGTAAGCCTGACAACCACTTCTCTGTTCTTGATAGCTTGTACTATGGTGGCTGTTTTTACTATATTCTGGAAAAGCGAGAAACACCACGATGGTTACAAACATGCTTCTCCCTCAAGTGTTCTCCCAGCGTGCGCCTGCAACTCTGCAGAATTCTCTGTACGCGCTCACAGGAAGCACAACAGCGGTGGTTCTTTGTGGTTCTTACCTGAGTGCTTGTGACTGCTTATAGGCAGCTTCCTTTTCCTCCTGGAAATACCGCAAATCTTCTTTCACGTTTTTCAATTCATCCTGCTTGGTTTTAAGTTCCACTGTTAGGTTTTTTATTCTGCAGATTTAAAATAATCAGAAAGTATTACTGGCACCACTAACCAGCCTCTGACTTCTGTTTCAGCTTTAAACTGAAAACATGCCGAAAGGCTTTTTGAAGATGACAATCACATATTTCAGACTGAGGTATCAGATCTCCAAATGGAAAGAATTTGATCTTCTGGCCACTGGATGAGCCACTTGAGCAATGATTTCACAATAATCCTCATAACACGTTTGTAAAACGGTGTGGAAATGTGCACAGCCAGCACCAGCTCATTCGCTACATGAATATCTTAAGAATCCCCTGTTCATTCACAGATGCAACGCAGAACTCCGTCTCCCTCCAAAACACACAGGCCCTTAGGAAAATCGCAGTTTAAAGATCGACTGGGGTACCCCGCTGAGGGGCTGCAGTGCCTCCGAGGCAGGTACCCTGTCCCAGCAGGGTGATGAGCTGCGCCGGTTCTCCTCACAACCACAATGGGTAATGTGGAGCTCCTCTAAGCTGGAGGGGCGACTCTCGAAAGTCAACCAACTGCAAATCCTAAATAGTCACCATAAGTTTTTTTTCCCTTTCTGATTGTTTATCTATTTCTTAATTTCAGACCTTTGCAAAAGATGAATCCCAGTTAGTCATGCTCGCTTCCTTTGCCCTCGAGTTCACTCTCATGATCGTGGAACTGTACTTCTGCACTGCCAAATTAAGTAACAGTGCTCAGCAACTACTAATAAAAAAACCACACATGTAAAATATATTCCTGTCCATTATTTTTACACCAGCTGGAATTTATGCCTCTGTTGCTTGACAATGGCATTTTAAAGAGCTGAAAAGAAACTTTTCACAAGAAACGTTTCCACCAGATGTTACTCCTATGTACTCAGGCAATGACATCATCATCAAAATGATCAAAAATATCAAGTTAGTAAGACTGGTTTTGTACGTTTTTCTTAAGTAAGACTTAGGGCGAGGGCAGGAAGTCCTGGACCAAAGCTAGGTTTCCATGGTTCCAGTTTGACCCACAACACACCAGAGAAAACACACATTTATTTTCTGTACTTCCCCACTTCCTTTCAGCAAAAAAACAACCACCCAGCAGCTTTTGGTCCCAGAACACTTGACCACAAGATGGGGTGGGAAGGAAGTGATTTGGTGGCTCTACCTGACAGATAATGGCTGGGTGTTGGACTCCCCCAGCTCTCCTCGGGTTGCCCTCCCTCTCCTAACGCCCCTGGGGACAGGATGCCTGAAAGGGATTGTCTCAGGAGACACCATCACAACACCCTCTGTAAGTATTTGACTTGAAGAGATGGAAAAATTTACCATGCATCCTCCTCCTTGGTCTTCCAGGGTGCTTCACCACTCCAGCACACAGAGCCCTCTTAAATCACAGCATGGGTGACAACTTTCAGCATTTTACTTCAGATCTGACACCAAAAAACATCCTAAATCTGGGACCGGTGAAGAAAAGCTCACTGTGACCAGGACTCACAGGCACACTGTGTACCCTTCCTCTTGTTAAAAATGCAAATTAACGTTTGTCACATCTGTGCTTCAACTGCACTTACTGAAGTGAGATCATGACATTGCAGAATTAGAATATCTGTGCTGGGGGAAAAGTGATCAGAAATGGATGGGACGTGCTAAGGGTCACATACAAGATGTATATTAAGTATGAAGCAGGGAAAAGCCCCGCTCTTTCATTGCTGCAGATGAGCAGTGTGTTTCACAGCCAGCAGTGCTGCCCCAGCAGCCCTGCCTTGCACCCTGCAGTCGGGGAGATGGGGCTGAGGACAAGACACAGGAGAAGCGACCAGGATTGCTTTGGTACCACCATCACCTGCTCATAGGGGAGGAGAGGGAGGGTGGCCCCTGGGGTGCAGAGGGAGCTTTCCACCAGAGCACAGCTGGGCACAGCTGCATGCACTGGTCTCCTGCGTGCTCAGGATACGACCCACCTGGATGCTGGACTCAGGGCCTCTGCCAACACAGCCGCCAGCTCAGCGGAGCCAACAGCCGACCTGTGAGTCTTCCTTCGCCTCTGAAATTTACCTTTTGAACTCGAAATTACAGCAGCGGCTCTGGCCTGTTTATTTTCCAGGCACAGTCTCCGCAGTGTAAATAAATATATTTTAAACACTGGTCTTTCGACACCTCGGGACTTATTCCCACAATTGTAATGAAATGGATGGAACCGTATGGGAACAACAGAGAGTTGAATCTGATTCCCTTCCTGCGTTACACGCGCAGAACAAACACCCCGTAGCCCATAGTTACCAGTATAGGATTTGTTTCTTCTGTTAGCTGTAGGTAATACAGTCTTCTATCCCCCAAAGTACAACTACAGCGATATGCAACTTAAACACCAGCCTCTGTGTCAGCTTTGAACATGTACTGTGACCCTGCTGCATGCAGGGGAAATGATTTATCTATCTTTAGCTGGCTCTCTGCACAAGCCAGAGCCACACCCGAGTCATCCTGATGACACCATCAGGGCAAAACACACCGATCAGTGTGCAGCTACGAAAAAGAACATATCAAACCACTCTGGCATCACATAGAATTCTGCCTTTTCCTGGTTAATAAGTTCACCCCAAAATGATCACGTAGCTAATTAAAGAAGAACATACTGTTAGGTTCAATAAAATCGATTAGAGAAGTTTGTACTGCCGTGTCCAATAAAAGGTTGAAGGTTCTATCTCTCAGTAAACTGCACACCTTCTCCTCAGAAAACTCACACCCATGTGGCACTTCCCAGCACAAACCAGTTCCTGTGCTCTTCTAAACACTGAGACTTGAGCTATCTAAAAATAGAGTTAAACGCATAAAGAGCCATAGGAATTCCAGCACTTACGTGCTCTATGTTCTCCTCATGATGAAAACGCACTACGTTATTTCCTTTTTGCTCAAAATGAGCGCAAATCCCAGGGGCGCGCTGAACCCCGTGCCCAGCCGATGCCTCTTGGCAGCCTGGGGCACCTCTCCCAAGCTGCTGCCCAGGAGCACGCTCCCGAGACTCGCACAGAACACCTGCAGTGATGACCCACGCTCATTTACTGCTTTATGATCCGATTTTTTCTTCTGTGGCAGATGACACACCAGTATCACGCTGAAAACACATTACAGGGCTGTGGTGGTTGTGTTCTGTTCATTAGTCACGTGTTCTAAAGCAGCCCAAAGACGTGCGGTCTCCTGAGTTACCCACAGACGATCGTATACAATAAGAATAACAGACTGATGCCCTAAACCACGCTCAGAAAAGGAGGTTAGTTCTTTACTTCTATTTCACCTAGATTTGGCTCTCAATGGTTTTTACATCAACTTCACTTTATCACTAAATGTTCAACCAAAGTACACACATTAAAAAAAAAAAATCAATGAATGTGACATTTTGCCTTGTTCTTTCCCTTCAAAACTTATTTTTAAAACATGACACAGTTCTTAAAGCACGCACCACTCCCCGTTTCCGTCTCCCTGGACAAGGAACCCCACGGCACTTCCACCACGGGGCTGTGCAGGTTGGTAGCTCAGGGTAGAGCAGCACTGCCCAGTCATTTCAGTGTTTGAAGACAAGTTTAGACCTCACCAAGGCGGGTGGCTGCTGCTGCTTTCCTAAGCAATCACATTGCAAAAAGGACGATTCATTTTAGGCAAATTCAACAACAAAGCCCCTTCCGTGGAATGAAGTTTTGCTGTTGCGTAGGAGCTAATGAACTCAAAAAAACACACACAAAAAAGTGCAAATATGGGAAAATAGAGTTTCCCCAAGTTGAAGCGTTAGGTTTACATTAAGATTTTATTATTTATGGATACAATTTTTAACATCTCCATGCATGACTCAGGAGTGCAAGTCGCAGGGTAGTAACCAACAAGTAACTCCTCCTCTAGATTTGTAAGGAAGTTTCCAGGGATCTATTTACACGGGATCTTTAACGTAGGACTCACTAAGTGATATCTATACACCTCCTCGCGTGTCTATCAGCACAAAAATTTTTTGCTCCTTGCCACGCTCATGCTATTCAGCACTGCTGTACCTTTAAAAAGCACCTTTAGCATTTAAATCTGTTTTACAAGTGCCTGTTACTAATATGTTTAAATAGGCAACAGACAAAAAATGGTTTGTCAAATGACAGAGCAGCATTTTAGGATCATGGCTCTTGCAGACAGGAGCCAGTAGCTCGTAGAAGAGCCAGCACAGGACAGCACCAGCTGTAGAACCCACCTCCAGCCGGCAAATGGATCGACTAGCCTGGCAACGCCAAGCTAGCTCCAGCCCTTCGGGAAGGGCCCTCCTGCAAGTACTCTGCAATAAGAGCAATTTTAACACGGAGTAAGACTAGAATGGCTGAATTGAATCAGTGCAGTTCACTACATGATGGTTAGTGCCCCTTCCTCTGACAGAATCCCCACGGGTAGGTAACTAATTTCTGCAACAGCTCAGGTTCCCAGGTGCCTTTCAAGGTTAATCACAGGTACAAACAACAGCAATGCTTCAACCGAAAAGGACTATAGAAATGAAACAGTCTGCAGCTAACAGGAAAGATTGAACCTCTCGGTCTAGCAGAGATAAAAGGAAAAAGGCATATTTGGCTTCTGATAAACATTTGCAGTTTGGGAGGAATGATTTGTCAATGCTGCAAGAAGCAGCACATTGAACAGTTAGTTCATGCCAACAGCACGAGGTAAACAGCAAGGCCCAGGAGAGTCAAGAGGAGATAAGAAGCATTTAGACAAGTGACTTAATAAGGCACGATGGTTGATTTATGGCCTGAATGGAAGCCTCCTGAAAGTATCCCACTTGATTTCAGCAGGTTTTAAATCAAGTCAAGCCTTAGGGGACAAAAAAACGCAGAGATAAAATTTTATTAACTGTTCCAGTTTTACTACGAAAAATCAGCTAAATGAAAATTTTAAGTTTTCCTCTGGCAAATGACTCTCAACAGGAAGAATGTGCTGTCACCGCGTTTGCTAAACACGCTGAATACTGCTACCTGAACTGCCACCCAGAGCCACCAAAGGAGCAAGGAGCAAAAGCACTCATCACAACTACGATCTTAAACCACAAAAAGCATTGAATATTGGGGAGGGGTGGAGGATGTTTACTTCAAATGAAGAAAACAGTGCAAGAAACAGTATGAGTAGAGTGATCTACGAGATCCTTTTGTTCAACTTCGTGTGAACTCGTGTTTTCAAATGAATCTTTTACTAGTCATAATTAATACCAAACAAGATCCTAACTACATCTATTAATAGTAACGTTAAATTCTTAACAGTATTTGAGTGATTCGCAAAAAAATCCCCAAAAAGGTAAATGGATTGGAGTGCTTCACCTCTGGACAAGATGCTGTCATTTCTTCTGTAGTGTTTCCAGAGCGCTCCAGTCCAATCCCTTGATAGCACCTTACCCCTCAAAATGCCCCACGCTACCAGCTCTACCTGTTACCTAGGTGTGAGTCAGCCATGCAAGAAACACCCCGTTTGGGGGTGTCACGATCAAAATGACCGAGCTGGTAATTAAAATTATAAACCCATTCTTACATAAAGTTCTGACAAACAATTTGATTCGGATGAGTAAGAAGTCACCAAGAAGTTGCCAATGCCCTTGTTTGCACCACATTGTTCTATCAGTGGGCAACTTCAGCAACAGCGGTTTTATAAAGCATTTTTCTTCAGCCAGCTATAAATATCCACATTTGTAGTCCTATGGTAAACAATCAGCGGAATACAACAACAGATTCTGAACTATGAGGAGAGAAAATCAGGATACGGAAAACCTGCACATAGTATCCACATTACATCTGACTATGAAGAAGACAAGAGGAGAAAAAGTAAAGGCAGTTCTTCAGAGCTTCATGTCTGGAAGAGGCCAGAACACTTGTGTTCCTTTCACAGAACCGTGTAGAAAATAGACAATCTGTTACTAAGAAATCAGTTATATTGTTATGGTGGTGTAAAGCAGTAGAAAAGCAACAGAAGTGTTGATTAGGAACCAGATGTATCAGTCCAGAAATTGGTCAAAAACCCAAAGAATAGGAGAAATATTAGAAATGTTGAATGAAGGAAAGGCAGGGGGAAAAAAAAAAAGTCTTTGAAACTTTCCTTTTACACTTTGTTTTCTCATGTCTACCCCAAAATGAGCTTTTTATCTGCTGTACCAATCTGAAGGTTAAGGAACCAAAGCTGTGCTTTAGAGCCATCAAAAGGACAAATATTTTCGAAGGGTGACTTCCTGTTTGAAGTTTAAAGTTATCATGATATGATAAAGAAGTAGAACACAACAAAAGCCCCTAAGTATGAGCTGAAAGAGAACACACTGAAAGGCTCTAATCACTGCGCCCTGAAAATAGAAATGTGGCTCTGAGGTTAACTACTGCAGCTCTAAGAGTACAGAACTCCCCTTTAACTGGGACCTCCACGTACCCACCAGTAAGCACTGGCAAACTCCTGCTTCTGAGGAACAACGCCGCAAGCAGTACCCGAGATTGTCGTAACTGCTTTAGTATTGTACCTATTGTATTGCCCCCCTCAGAGAGCGAGCTGTAAGAACGCTGGTAATTCTGCACCATGTGACTATGAGACAACAAGTACAAATTTCAGGCCTGTGAAACTCCCAATACTGTGGAATTTCATTTAAAATGTCACCATTTTATTACAAAACGATGAGAAGAAATACTTCATCCTTTCCCTTTGGGAGTGTGTGCAGGGACGCACCTCTGGAACGCCTTCTGCCCTTTCTTTCACTGTAGGTGTATCGACTGGATCCAAACTGTTAAGGAATTTAAATCTTGCTACCAGAGAATACTACGACAGATTATTTAAATGAAGTACTACAGTATGCATGTTATATCTGATAAGAGACAGACCAACCTTACTTGTATTTTAAACTTCTTTGGAATGAAATTACCTGATACACGTGCACGAGAATAACACCGGACTAGGTGATATGCACTGACCTTTCTGTTTTGGATTCGCTGTCAGCTCGATAGTGTTCCAGGCCTTGGTAAAGGGACTGCAGCTCTGCTTGAAGCACTTTTTCCCGTTCTATACTTCCTTCATAAAATTTGATCTCCTCTTCCATAGCTTTTACTTTTTCTTCCATCACCTTAAATTCATGGAGTATCAGATAGCTGACTCCACAGTATTTACACACTGTCTCATCCCGGGACATCTAGAAAAAGATAAAATTGTGAGATTGCTTATAAGAAACAAGTTAAAAATAAAAACGAACAACCTGATTGACACTAAATCATCATAATAAATCTGAATACTTTAAACTGCTTACTGCTCTGGAGCATTTAGGATCAGATGATGTTATTGCTTAATAAAGACAAAAGTCTACATTAGCAAAGCGAAATCAAGCTACAGCAGCACTCTCGCTCACTGGAAACTTCACAAGATGGGTCCGCTATGCAATCTACCACGTGGGACCTCCGGCTGGAATGCAAGACTGAAGCACCTCTGCAATTATGGTCGATGTGTTAATGTAAAACAAAACGCTGTGTTTTACAAAGTTACCTCCTTAATGAATTTGTGTCTGCCTGAGCCAAAACAATGCTATTTATTGTGGTTTTTTGACAACCCGTGTCCAGTTGAAGCAGGCAAGATGAGAAGCGGGCAGCGAACAGGATGATGCAATGCACCAATCTTTACAAAAACCACTCAAACGAGGCCGGGGCTAATTAGGATGAGGCAGTGTCCATGGCGCTGGAGTGCTGCAGCAAGCATAACCCATTCTCTAGGTATGAGTAATCGCTGATTAAAAAACTATAGAGCACGTAATACCCACCTAATTGAAAGACCATTTGTGAAGTTCAGAAACACAGCATAGCAAGTGAAGCAGTTAGGAAGCTCTGCAGTAAGGAATGTTCACAAATGTGATCAGATGGATGCGCTCAGGCCGTGGCACGTACTTACTACTACTACTACGTACTTAGTATCCGGTATAGCAGTTATTCCTGTGTGTTTGAATAATTTTCACCTCCAGAAATAAAATGGTACAAGTGATGCAGAACTGAACCTGCACACGAAAGGGCTATCGAGTAAATAAAGGAGCCAGAGCAGCCCAAGAAGTTCTGACATGTCGTAGGGGACATGCGAGCATCTGCAGCAGTGATCACAGGTCCCTGAACACAACGGGTTTAACCGGTGCTTCGGACAGAGCATAAACCCATTTGAGAGGAGATGGTTCGAACTAAGACTAGATCAGAGGACACTCCTAACACAGCTAACGAGACAACCTCAAAGCAGCGAATGGGAAAAGGCACTGGCAAGCTTGGACACATGAGAGATGGGAACAGGGAGAGATGGAAATTGAGAGTGTAAAACACGCTTTAACCTTTCTGGCAATTATCAACCGTTAGAAGGATTTTAACAGAAAACCAGAAAGCTGGAAAACTGCAAACAGCTTCACTCAAAGAATAGGCAAATCCCTTGTTTTACAGAAGAAGGCTTTTGAGACATTGGGATAAATTGAAAGAAATCATACTTAGAGGACAGGAAACAGCTTTCAAAAATTCTAAACTGAAAACTCACTACCCCATGGTTGAATAATCTTTACACAGAACCTGTTAAAAATGATACTTCAGGATGCCCTGGAATTACCGGGCCAAGCTTTATTTTCCAATTTCTTAGTTTTGCCCCAGTTTAAAATACCCCTAGTTACAGTTGCTCCGAACGAGCTGAAAATGCAAGTTTATTTTTCCTGGCAGCTGCAAACTGTGCTTGGAAATATGAAACTGTTATTCAGGATAACTACCATAAAGTTCCAAAGCACTAAAATTACTATATTGAAAAAGGACAAAATGAGCTGTTATAAGGAGCGCAGGAGGGGGCCTCTTATCCCCAGAAGAACATTGTGCTCTCTTGCAGCCCCACCACCGCTGTCTTTCAAATAAACAGGGGGCGAAATTTCACTGGGTAAGGATTAAAAACAAAATAAAGCAATGGGGGTCCCGAACCGAAAAGGCTTTATGCAAGTACTAAAACTTTTTAGTTTTCATATTCAATTTTGTTACTGAACTTAAAAATACATGAAGTCATACAACAATAAATATTATCTGTCTGAACTCAGCAGGAAGTGAGTCCTGCTCTTCCTCATGTCCATTCCTCAGGTGAAGTCAAAACTTGAAAGGGCTTCAGAGCGGGTCAGAATTTTAAAGTATTTGCTGCACCGCCAAAAAGTCAGAGGAAAGCCCGAGGGCTTTATGTTCCTGCAGCACAGAAACTTCGCTCTTCCCCTCCGAACCTTGCTCCTGTCCGGGCACAGGTACCCTGCTACACAGCAGCATACTGCACCTGGGCAGGAACCGGGCTGCACACCCTGCCCTGTAGTAGAAGCAGCAGTTTCTAACTATAAAGCATGGCACAGCTTTGAAGATATTCCAAACAAAATCATCTGGGGGTTTGCACAGCTTCTGAGAGAAGTAACTTCGTGTATATCTCTATCGTCACCCTTCAATAAGTTGTGAGTCAGCACATTTAGTCTTTTATAACACATTCTGACACAGAGGGTAAAAATATTTAAATACCTAAAAGTTCTAGGCAACAACAAGGACTTCCTAAATTCCTGCTGAAGGAAACTCTGGAGTGTAAGTGTGGATAATCCATATAGGAGAGAGCCTTCAAACAGCCTGTCCAGGAGAAAAGATTCCAGTAGACCTTGTATCTGAGACACCAAAGTCGATCAGCCATTACCCAAAAGTCCAGAGGAAACCAATTTTCCTTTGTTCTTACGCTTACAAAGCCACCTTTTCTGGAACAATACTATCACTGAGTAACCACTAAGAATTTGTGTCACAGACACGGTGATTCATGTTTTCAGAGTCCATATTTCACCATTTACATTTGATCAAAAGACAGAGCTGAAAAAAGATCAGGGGAAAAGCAGAGTTTGGAAGAACAGAAAGGGAAACTATCAGATCTCTAACTGGAAAGGGGACTGTGTACGTCCTCAGCAGTGAGAATGAGCAGTAAATAGAAGAAAATCAATTAGGAATAAAGATAGCAACCAAGAAGACGTTTGATGGGTCAGATTCTGAGCTACAGTTCTGCCCCCTGCTACAACAGATGCTCTAGAGAGTAAGCCATGTCCCGAGCAATCTGTATGGCAAGGTACCGCTTCCAGCCGTGAAATTCCAGCAGCTGCTCCACTACGGCATCTGTGGGAGTAGTTCCAGCTCAGAGCTGCCTTTGGTTTTGGAAGAACTAGCATTATTCCATGGTTACATACATTTCTTTAGCTACCAAGGGCAAGCGGAGAAGGGAGCCAAGCCGGAGACTCACTCAAATTACATCTGTCTGACTCAGTGCCGTAAGCAGCTGTAGAGCATCAGTTATAAGGAAAACAAGAAAAAAATTACTTTGGTGGTCTGGCCCATTTTTATCCTTTTGAATGACAAGGGAGGAATTTATATCCTTTCTACTTGACCAAATAACTACAGGGTATGGCAGCCTGAGCACTGCTATTCTTCTCTTCTGATATTTCAGATTCCACCCACAAAAATTACCATGATAAGGAGCTGCATTCCCTTTAAAACAGTCTGCCTTCTAACTTCGCAGTGCCTTGGCATTAAACCATCCAGCATATGGAGCGCTTATGCTAGAAATAGCCCGTTACAAACAGCTAATAAATAGCCAGGACTCTTAAAAGCCAGAATTTAAGCCCTCAATTAATGAGATTCTTTTAAAAAGCTTTGAATATGTTTCTGTGCATCGCTGAAATAAAAACATAGAGCCATGAGCACAGATGTATGTCTTGGCCATTAATTTTAGAGTGCAGCGGAGGGAGAGCCTAAGGGAACCACGGCGCCCGCCCCTCTCCCGGCATCACTCGCTGCTCCTCAGGCACCCAACACAGCAGCAACAGCTCCGGCTCCCTCCCCAGCTCTGCCAGGACTGAGGCTGCTTTAGCAAGGACTGGCCAAGGAACAAAAACACAAGTGCATTTGTCCAAACTACACTGGTAGCAGAACGATAGAGAAAACTCAAGAAAACAATAATAAAAAAATCATTGTGCTGCAGCTGGGTGCTCTTAAATCAGTTCTGTACATCGGTTGTTTTATCCTACCTCTACTCGACTCTTCTTTATCCACTTTCTGTTTCTCTCCTCCTCTTTCATTTCTCTCATGCTGTTTGTCCTTCTCCTGACAAACTGACTAATCCCCATTACACAAAGAGAATCATTACTCAAACCACACAATGGATTTTCTATGTGCAAAACTGAAGCGTTATTTGATTTAAATTGGGGTTTTTTTTATTTATTCAGAGAAAGTTTTTTAAGAATTTCAGTAGAAACTTCACGTCTTTAAAAAAACAAAGCTTATTGTGAGTAAAGTTTTCAGTCAGCTTCTACTCGGAAAGCAGCACAGACTGTAATGCTAAGCCACGCTGCACATGTAATTATTTGCTCCACATCCATAAAATAGCAGTTGCAAAATAAAAATCACAGGACTTGCTTTGATTACACATGAACAGTGTAGAAAGAGGCTTGTAGTAAAAACAGAATGTCCTGCTGGCAAAACTTTCATTCAAAACATGCCCTGAAATGATCCGTTTGTCACGACAGGAAACAACACTCAGATTTCAGGTAGCTTTGATTTTTTCCTGCCTGTGAGTAAAGCAGACTAATGAATCATATGAGACTGTGTTGCGCTGCTGGTAACTCCCCCGAGCCCTGCAAACACCTAACACATGTCCCACGGGCCACGTGGACCTGCCTGCTGCTCACGAGCTCTGCCAGGATGCGTTACGGCACCCTCCAGCCCTCCAGTGCAATGTGGAGCAGAGAGTTCCCACAAACTGAACCACAGGACACTGCGACGGAACGCAATGCTTGCACAGGCACTAGAGAATTTAGCCCGTCCTTAACCATATCTTTGCCTGACAACACTGATTTTTTCCATTCGTAGAGGCAACAGTTGGGGAGCCCCTCCCAGCTCCAACCCAACTGCTTGTGGTGCAAGAGACCGCAATCCCTCCAACTCCTAGCAACGTGCTTGGACACTGGTTGTGGGAAGGATGCAGAAAAACTTGAATATAGCGAATACAGCCCTAGATTTATGAGAAAAGCTTAAATACAGTGAATACGGTGAGTATAGCGAGAGATCTAAAGGCTTTACTGTCCTTGGTGACCACCAGTGACTCCAGAACTCTCATATCAGGAATGGAAGATCATTACTCCAGTTCAGAAGATCTGCTTTCTGATTCCACGGTATGTAGTGGTAACAAAGCAGGGTGCCTTTACTGCCTGGGAACTTCTGCAGAGCCAGGCTTGGTGGACAGGACAGACTCTTTGGCTAATTAACACAACTGGAACTATGTAAGAACCTATTAAAAAACCATAGCCCCAGGTTCAAAGACTGCTAGAAAAATTAAAGATAAGGTAATGTGCTCATAAAGATACCATAATGTGCTCAATCTAAAGCACATGTGGCAAATCCAACGAGTAGCCCTTTGCTACTAGCAACGTACGTGATGTTTTGTGGATAGTTGGACACCATGGGAACGTTCTGTGCCGATGGATAACACAGCTTCAAAGTTCCTGCTCTGCTGTTTTCTAAAGCTCCTCAGGTGAGAGAACAACTCATCTGTTAGGGTTCCTTGTGCTCAATTAACTTTATGATTTATGTTAAGCAATGCTTATTTGTTTGCCAAATGAAATGTAAAATTAAATATAACCTTTTGTTTGGTACAGGGGTCAGGGTGTCCTTTCACTGTCTCACGTAGGTGGCTGCTGCTTTGTTTCCCACTTCAGTAAGATCTTCAGGGCAAAACTGCACCTTCCCATCCCCTTATATTAAATGCACAACAGCAGTGCTGAAGCAAACACAGAACTTCCCTGAGTTCACAAGCATATAGAAGATTTGTCTACCACTAGCACAGACAACTAACAAGGTACAATATGATAATCTTTTCTCTTGAGGGTAAAACAAAAGAAAAAAAACCAAACCAACCCCAAAAGAGAGAACTCCCCCAAATTCACATCCCTAGTGCTGGAGCAAAGGAAACACCAACTGCTTCTCTACCACTTGTGGTCAAAGCTGCTCAGACTGAGTTTGATGGCATAAACTTTAAGACATGTAAATACACGAAGAAGCAGGCATTACCAGCCAGTGAGCTCTGCAAAGTTCCTTCTACTGTCCTGTGACAGCACCCCGGCAAGAACATGTAGGGTTTTACTGAGGCACACCTACCAGCTTACTCAGTTCCCTAACCCCCTGCTCTCTGGCATACCAAATGTGCCAGCGTCACCTCCCACAAGTGTACAAGTGTCCCTAAAATACAGCTATGAACTAGAGAATACCCTCCCCATAACTGTCATGGGTGACTTGGACTGATGTGGTTGTTTCCCTCCCCAAAAATCCCCAATTCTCCAGTGTCTGCTGCCAAAAAGCAGCAGCTCTCCTCCCCACTTGCCATCACCACCATGCTGTGTGGCACAGCTTTCTTCAAAACCTGCAGGGAAACCAGCTCTGTGCTCAGGGAGTAACCCAAGTGCTAACAGGCAAAGTCACGACTTGTTAAAAATTTTTTAGAAACAAGCCATGATTTAGATCTTTACTAAAAATTAGTTTCTAAGAAGGATGCAACTGTAAATACAAAAAACAATACCATAAGCTCTACTAACGGACATGTGGTTGTTTATTTACCTGATGACGGTTTTTCCCCTCATTTAGCACCCATCTTGCAATGCGTATTGTGTGAAAGAGGGATGAGATCCCATGGGGGAAAGAGAGAGAGAAGCAGGGCCATAGAAAGTCATGTAAGGATTTTACAGGACAAAATTGAGCAGAACCTGATGACCTAAAGTTCCTTCACATCTATCCTTTCATTAACAAAATACCAAGGAATCTCTTCTTCTGTAGATTAAAACCCCCTTTAAAACTTCTGCCATGACAGCCTTGGCTTTAACCAGTCTCTGTCTCCAGCTGCGGAACAGTCTGCCCAAGAGGCTGTTCCAGGCTGACACCAGATGCACCTTTCCCTGGTCCCCCTCAGTATGATCTTCTAGAAGAGTTCTAGAAGCAGTTCTGGAGGCAGCTACCTCACTGTTCCAGGTACTGATAAACACCGCTAAGAGTGCGATGGAGAGGAATGATGAGAGCTCCGCATCCTTCTGAGACAGCTGCTCAATCCGTTGTCAGCACTACAGCCCAACCTCCAGCAAGTCAAAGCAGAACAGCACCCAGCAAGGGAACAGTCTTCATCCTGCAGCTGGATTCACAACGCTTAACTCACTCCCTCCAGGCGCACACGGTTCTTTGGCCTGAGCTGCACGTTGGGAGCATGTGCTCAGTTTGGCAGAGCAACCTACAGCTGGCACAAGCTCCGCTTACGCTAGGAGCACGAGATTCCAAAAGAGATGCTATAAAATCAGAGAAGCAGAGAGCGTGAAGGGAGTAAGGCCACGTGTACATAAAAGGTAGAAAATACAAGGACGGGAAATGGTAAGAATGAGTTGTAATCAAGCTCTGTATCCTGTAACTCTACTGCTACTGCAGCGCTCGTCAGCTGAGCAAAGTGACGAGCAGCAGCAAAAGATGTGTAAAACCCTGACACCACTGATCCCAAAATCTTGGGCTGTTGCTGCCTTCGAGCTCACATCTCTCATGCTGAGGAGACAGGGACATATCAAGAAGTACTGAAGTGCCATCTGCACATTGATCTTTTTGTTGCAGGTGAACCGCAGGGCTGGAAGAGATCCTGAGAGACTGCAGAGATGAAGGACACCACCATCTTCCTACACGTGTGAATACTGTTACTGTGCCCTCACGTGTTCTCTAGGATAAGTAAACCCAGTTCCAGTACCCTTTCCCAGAACAACAGGATTTTTAAGCTCTTTGCTATTGTTGCCTTTTTCTGTATCTCCAACCATCACGTTATTTTTCTCAAACCTGCAGCTCAGAACTGACACCTCCCAACAGCCCCGAGCAGAGGAATAACGAAGGTCCAAGTTTCATATTCCTGTGTTAATGCATTTCAAATTCCTATATTAATACATTTAATACTTGCTTTCTTTGCGACATCACTTCGTTAATATTATATATTATATTATTATATTATATATAATACATGACCTGATGCATGTATGACCTGATTAGAGACCTCAGTGGCAAGTGACCAGGAAGCTTAACCAGTAACTAAGGATTTTGTATTGATGTAACTGGACTTACTCTTTTAAAATGTGCCTTATTCTTATTAAGGATGTAAAGTTTAATGCTGTTCCCAGAGCACTCACAACCCCTCCCAGACTGGCACCAGCGCACTCCTTATTGTAATCCAAGATCCTGGCTACACAAAAACCAGCAAACACCAACACTCCTACCAAAAGAAATTATGTCACCCCCGTTCTGGTCCCAGTTTGTGCCTGCGCTCACACCTGCCTCCTCCTTGTGCCAGCAAACGCGGAGCTCATAGATCGGGAATGGATCCAAACAAGAGACAGGCAGCTGAAGCCACCAGACTACAGCCTTGAGTCGTCACCGGAAACACTGAGCAGCGCTGGATGCAGAACAACTCCCTGATGTGCTTCACCCAACAATGTGGCACAACTTTTTCTGAGAAACTTGCACTGATTTTTGCTAACCATTATCCTGTTGATGCTTGCAAACTGATTTCTAAATAAACAAATATATCCAGTATAAACAAACATGCCTGGTATAAACAAACATGTCCCTGCTACCAAACCAGCTGCTGAGGAGTCTGTACATTTCCCACGTTCTTCCCCTCCCCTTCTTGAAGCACAAATACTCCCTTCCTTTGGTTAGCTTACCCACCCTGGAATTCTCAGAAATCATCACCGATAGCTCAGAAACTGCCTCAACAGTTTCCGGGACTATTCCAGGGAGAATTTCTCCAGGCTGTGCTAGCCTGAGTACAAAACTTTTAAATTACTTGTTGATTATTAGACACATACCAAAAGAAGAGGACAGCAGGGTGGTTTATTGCCAAAGCAAAAGCTTCATACTGTTACAAAAAGCGACTCGTGTTCCACTTGTGTGCATCTCCGCATATAAAAAGCCTCCCCAAGAGTTAACTCATATAAACAGCAGTACTGTTATAATCTGTCTTCCAAAGAACAGCCTCATGCACAGGGAGCGGATACAAGGGAAGATGAAGGGGAATGTTCCGTTCTCACTCGAATTGACACTCCTTTGGAACGGTTACACGTTATGCTCTGCAGTCATTCCAAACTTACAGCCACAAAACATGCCGTATGGGGTAAAATCTGAAACTCCCCTAGCAGTGACAGCACCACCAGAGGATGAGTATGTTCCACTCGAGTGTTCCTATAGCATTAGCGTGTAATTACACTCGATACGGAATGACTAAACACGGAACACACCCAACCTAAAACCAGGACCAAAATGTACCAGATAATGCACCAGGGTTCAAAGGCCAGTGAAATTCCCCTGAGTTACTGCAGTATCTGGTCTCCAAAGTGGGGGTTTTTGTACTTCCACCGTTTCATACCTTTCGAATCTCCTCGGGCAGGGGGTGAATGGGGACGTGCCTCTCCATGGCCTCCCGGCACTCCGCGGCGGGCTCACGGAAACTGCCAGAGGTCACAGGGAGGATCAGAACGGGCCGTCACGTCTCCTCCGGCCCACACATGCTACACGCAGCCCCGGCCAGCCCCGAGCGGCCTCCCCACGCCCGCACCGCCTGCCCGGGGACAGGCCGTGCCGGGGGCGGGGTGGGGCGCGGGAGCGGAGCGCAGGCCGCGGCGGGGGCGAGGGAACGGGAAAGGTGGGGCCGCGGATAGGACGGCCCGCCCCGGTGCACGGCGGCGCGGAGCCCCCCAGCCGGGGCCGCCCGGAGCCCGGGGAGCAGCGGGGGAGACGCGGGGCGGGGTGTCGGAGCGGGTTAAAGCAGCCGGGGCGGCCATTTTCTTACCGCGGCTTCCTCCGTAACCAGGGCAACGGCGCGCGGCCCTGCGCCTGCGCGTCACGTGGCCGCGGCGCGCCACCACCGCCCTTGGCCCGGGCTCGCGCAAAGGCGGCGGAGTCGGGAGTGGGGGTGATCCCCCCATCACCCCCCCCCCCCCCCCCGCTCCGAGTCCCGGCGTAACAAACCGGCCCCGTGTACAATTAATAACTGGGAACGAGAGGAGCTGCATCGCGGGGCTGGCTCGGGGAGGGGCGGGGGAAAACGCCGCGAAGGACGCCGCTCGTTTCGCGTGAGCCGCTGCGTGCGCTCGGCCCCGGCATGACCCGGCGGAGCGCGGCCAGCTCCCGCCGGGAGCCGCCCCGGTGCAGGGCGGACCGGGGAGAGGAAGGAAATGGGGAGAAGGTGTGAGAATCGGGGGCTTGCAGGACAGCGCCGTTTAAGTGGAATCGATTTCTCCCCCGTTCACCGCTGGTTACTTTATCCGCAGGCCAGAGACCTCGGGTTCCCGGGAGGCTCGTTATCGCATCCCGTCCCCCGCCGGCTGCCTCGTCCCCACGGCCCCAGCGAGGAGCCGGCACCGCCACCTGAACCTGGCACAGAGCTGCCACCTCCCAGAGCCATTGCCAGCCTGCCCGAAGCACCTTCTGTGTGCCCGAAGCGACTCCGACGTGCCCGAAGCATTCCCTCAGACCTTCTGCAAAAGATGCACCCCCAAACCCCCGTAATTTAGGGACGGCCACCAAGGGCTGGAAGGAGGCCACGGTGAAGAACAAGGCGACCTTCCCCCGGCCTTGTTCACCTGATCTCGTTTCTGCATGACTCGCTCCTCGCCGCAAAGGTTCGCTCTCTGGGGCAGCTCCGCGCAGGGCGAAGCAACAGCGATGGTTTTTCCAGAGCGGTGCCGAGCGGCTGAACGGGGCATGGGGGGGTTGGTGGAGCGAGCTGCGGGCAGGGGGGGAGGGTGAAGGAAATCCTGAATTTTACTGGAAATAAACGGAAAACGACACGAGTAGGAGCTGTTGCAATGACAGAAGGATGCAAAGCCGGGCTCCCGGTGCCCTCCCTGGCCCCCCCGGCTTTGCAGCACGGTGCCCCGGGTGTCTGCCCCCCCGCCAGCCCCCGGCTCTGCTGCCGGCGTGACCCGCTCCGCGTTGCGTGCCGCCCTGGGCGCCGCCGCTGCACCGCTAATCCGCGGGCTGGCAGCGAGCGCTCCGCACAGCCCGGCTTCTCCCCCCAGCCCTTCCCTCCTCTGGCCGCGGGGGATAAGGCCGGGGATAAGGGGGGGGGGGGGTGTGTCCCGCGTGGGAATGTCACCCAGGCCACGGCCCCGCGGCGCCTCGCCCGCGTTCCCCGGCCCATCGCCTGCGCTCGGCGGGCTCAGGGAGAGCCGGCGCTCTAAAAGCGAATCCGCCGCGCAGCGCGGGGGGCGGCAGCGGGGCTCACCCCGCGGGCACGCGGCGTTGCGTGTGAAGGGCGGCTGGCCCCCCGCGGAGGTATTTAATTAGGAGCGGCATTAACAGGGAGCCGGCGCGGGGAGCGCCTGGGCTGGGCGCGGAGAGCGGGGCGGCGGGGGGGGGGCGGCCGGCCGGCCGCGCCTTGCCGGCATATGTTCCCCTGCGTGACGGCGGCGGGGGGGGCGGGCCGCGCGCCCGGCGCCTCTCACGCGATGGCGGCCTTAACGTGCCGGGGAAGGGTGTCGTGCGGCGCGGCGATGAGATCAGCGCCGATGGCCGCGGCGGGGGGGGACGGGGGCGGCGGGGCAGAGGCGGCTGTCACGCAGCGGCGGGGAGAGGCGGGGAGGGCGGTGGAGCGCGGGCTGCGCCCTCCCCGCCGCCGGCTGTGCTGGCTGGGGGGGGGTCTGGGCCGGGGGGAGCGCGTCCTGGGGGCTGAGGAGATCCTGTCCTTGGGGGTTGAGGTGATCTTGCCCTGGGGGGCCGAGGAGACCCTGGGCTGATGCCGTCTAGTCCTGGAGAGCCTCAGGAGATCCAGTCCTGGGGCGGGAGTGGAGCCTGGCCTGGGGGGGTATTTTGCCTTTGTGCAAGCATGTGAAAAACACGGGGGTTGGAACCAGGTGATCTTTAAGGTGCCTTCCAACCCAACCCGTTCTGTGACCGAGGAGCTCCTGTCCTGGGGGCTGAGCAGAGCCTGTCCTGGAGGTGAGAGGAACCTGGCAGGGGCCGCTCTGCTGCCAGCCCGGGCACCCGGCGTCCCTGCGGGGAAGCACGGCACAGCGTGGGCTGCTCCCACCACACTCCCGCTGCAGGAAGCCCCCACACAACCCCGACTCTGGCACAGCCCCTGCCCCCTGGTCCACACCTCCGGGACAGCTCGGGGCTCCTAGAGGGGTCTGTGTGCCCCTGCCCGGCGTCCGGCCGCGTCGCGCCCGCGTGGCATGGCAGCAGGCCGGCGTGCGTGCCAGCCCCAGCGACCGGGACCGCTCCACATCAGGGTCCAGGCGGCGTGAGCAGCTCCAAGGACAAATGAACAGGCAAGAACCGAGTGCGTGACAGGCAGCATTCGTGAGCCGGCTGTTTCCATTGTTTTCCGGCAGGCTTTGTACCTTCTCAGACACACGTGGGGAGCCTCCCGCCGCTCACAAATCCCAGCCCGGAGGAGCAAAGTCCGTGGCGGTGGGGAGCTGGGGGAAGCGGCTCAGACACAAACACGCTCGTCGCACAAAGCAGGGCTGGCTGGGAGCGCGTCTGCATAGGTGTGCCTGCACCCGCACCCTTCCCCGGGGAAAAAACCACGCTTGTACAGGAGCCCTCTTGGTTTAGGCTGCGCTTCATCTCTTCAGGACAAAGCCCAGCGCAGGGAAGCGGATTTGCAGCATTGTCTGTAACCAGCTCCTCTGGGAAGCTGCTGGCGGTTCCATGAGCGTCCAGAGCTCAAGCGGTGCCGTAGGGACGCGGGGGCTTTGCGGGGGAGCAGCCGGGGTGCCGGTGCTGGGCCCGCAGCGGAGGCTGACACGAGGAGGAGAGATGGCAGGAGACGTGCCGAGGGAGGGGTCAGGGGAAGGACAGGGCTGGCATGGCGGATGGCGGCGGGGTTATTTCTGGTGCTGCATGCATGCCGCGTTAGTTCCCCTTTCCAAGCTAAACTGTTTGCTAGACGGGTTTGGTTTGCTCTGCTCCCCCCTCTTCTTTGCAAATGTCACAAGGATGAGACCGCGGTGGGCGAGCGGCCGCTGTGGAAGGATGTTTGGAGGAGGGAGGGATCTGAACATGAGGACTACCTGGGAGCCAAGGTCAGGCGGGTCGTTCTGCGCAAAGGGACAGCGGTAGGACAGAAACGCTCCAAAGCAGCGTGAAAGTGATGAAATGAGGAGAAGCGTAAAGGAGCAGGGCACTGGCAGCATGTGCGGAAGGGCAGAGCTGAGGCGGTGGTACCGGTGGCACGGAGCTGCCGCAGGCAGCAGCGTGAAACTGGAGCGTGCTAGTGGCAGTGGGGCGTGCGAGGCAGGAGTCGGATCACGGGGGAGAGGATCCCAGGGCTGCTGCTGTGACATTGCCAAGTCCTGCTTGGGCCGCAGGAGCACATGAGGTGAATCAGAGAAGGAATCTGTGTGATTAAGCAGCAGCTGAGTGCCAGAAGTGAAGAGCTGTCACGGATTAAATATCAGGAGTGTTTGTGTAGAGGACAGTGGGTTTATCTGCCACCGCAGAAGAGGATTTGAAAGGGACTACAAGAAACTCATCCTGAGCCCGAGTTGGCAGCGAGAGGACTTGGGAAGGGTGCCAGGAAAAGCATCACAGATACAAGGCTGAAGTGAGAAAGGAACACGGAGCGCAGGGGCAGCTGCAGCAGTCGAGCAGTTCGGAACGGGCGCGAAGGGCAGGAGGGCACAGACAGCCAGCTAGCGGGACGCGGTTTGGGGAGGAAATGACCCAGCAAAAGCCCAAACCCCCGCGAGATGGGTGCGGAAGGGTTCAAGGTTTCATTCTTTATCTTGAAAGGCGTTCAAGGGCCTGGGCTCTGCGTATCTAAAAGATCGCCTAATGTGCCGGGACAATGACGATGGTGGCACTTCTGATGGCTCCTCGAGCAAAACAGAACTTTTACCATCAGGGCGAGGGTTCATCTGGGCAGGACTCAGCAGTTTCCCAGGGGCCTGCTAGGAAAGTCCCACGGGAACTCAGAAACCCCATAAATCTTCCCCCTTCCCCCCATCCCTCAGCAGCGTGATCTGCTTTTTCCTGATTAAACACACAGCCTATAGAGAGGAAAACATTTATACCGTTGGCTTTGAAAAAACCCCCAAACCTGAAAGTCCTGCCAAAACAGAACCTGCACACAAAGCCCTCCCCACTGAAAGGGGGTGAGATGGGTGACACAAGGCAGGTGTTTGTTCAGTCTTAGGGAGCTACTGGAAGAAATTCCAGGTGATGATGAAGGAACTGTGGAGTCATGGTCAAACAGGAAAAGATAAAGAGAAAAAACAGCCGAAGGAAGCCTGGGTGCTTGGAGGACAGAGCATACCAGGGAGGATGGCGAGGCTGACTGGAGTCTGGGAGGGAAGATCGGAACAGGTACGTCGTGCTGATATCCAGCGTGCAAAAACGAGCCACCGGTCTCCCAACCTGCAAGGAAGGGAACGGGATGATCCACGTGAATAAGGAACATTGAGGTTCGCAAGCTCTGAAATTGTGTTATGAGATCTGCTGTCGACACAGTTCTGGAGCGTTTCTTGGAGCATCCCCTGGGGCTGTGGGCACCTTTTTAAAACACTAAATAAACAGCACATAGATCAGTGGGTCAGGCTACTCCTTCCTCCCCTTCACATTGTTACCCCCTGATCTGTGATCGCACCGTGATGTCCAGGCACATCCTGATAGCAAAATGCAAATGCTGCATTTCCATGGCATGGCCTGACAATTTAAATTTATCGCCCACAAAGAGATAACACGATGTGTGCGTCGACTGCACGCTGTGGGTACAACCTGGCTGTTAACATACAGCCAGACCCTTACACCTTGGTGTGTGCAACTTGGGGGAAGAAAAGATGGAATAAGGTTTCTCTTGCTCTGCCTTAAAACCTGTTTCCTCTTACTCTCATCAGTGAAACCCATTAACTTCACACGGGTGAGGTCAAGACCCCATCCAGACTGGGGTCTGGATTTTTCTTACCCCAAATACAGGCAACATTTACTGCAAAAACGGTTATTTCTGGGATCCTCGGGGGATACTGGGGTAGATGGTGGCTGAGCGAGTTTGATGTGATTCTGCTCTCTTACTGTTACAACCAACTGTCCTGCCACTAAGCAAACGAGCTCTCAGCAGCCATGGCCTGTGGCCACCTAAGGTGACCCACGTCATGCTGCTGCGCTGACGCCGGCTACGCTGGCCGCTCCTGAGAGCCCGTGTAGGTAAATGAGTCATGGCAGGGGCATCACCGTCGTCACGCAAGCCAGTTTCTGAGGGGCCTGGAATAGAAATCAGCAGAAGTTACAGGACGGTCACTTCAGATGCACTGTAGCACATAAGAAGAGCATGGTGACCTGCTCAGCTCCACAATTCATTGCGTTAACTTGGCTCTTGTTATCTGTCAGCAAGTCAGGACCGATGTAATCCGTTTGCTGCTTGTAATCATCCCAAATGGTTTAAGAAAGGAAATTGTAGACAAAACGCTTGCTTGAAAAGCCCTGACTTTCTTTGCCATTTGTCCGGAACCAAAGCTAGCGCTTGTCTCTGGGGAGAGGCGGGAGGTCGGCGGTGTGGAGGCAGAGACGTCACGATGTGCAGAGCAAAGCGCTGCCGAGGGCTGAATCCGCCTTGTCCTGCACACCTGACGGCTGTGGGGCCAAGTCAGGAGAGCCGCAGACCTGGCCCATGGGAGGAAAGAAGGGCTTGTGAAATTGGACGGCATTGCTCTGTCACTATGGGGTCACTAAGGGAACGGATATATTTTCTTCCTGTTTACACAACACTTCACCAGCTTTGCCCCCATTGCTGGTGAACTGCACCACCATTTTCAAGCCGCATTGACACGCCACGGCGATAAAACTTGCCAGAGGTTTTTAGGGTCTGAAATAAAGATGCTCGGTGGCAGGCACGGGGCTGACCGTGCTGAACGTGGTCTTGCTGCAGGAGGCTGCGTCGTGGTGGGCTGAGGAGATGCAGCCATGGCCTCCTCTTTGCTGAAAGCCCACCAAGGCTGCAGACATTGAGGTGGAAGCGAGGGCAGACTGGAAGGGTGCCCAGGTATGTCATGGGGGTGAAATTGCTCCCCAGGGAATCCGAAACAGCAGGGTACAACCTACATTTCATCAGTACCCGTGCAAGACTGAACCTCGCTGGGAGGTCAGGCTTGACCTGGGGTTCCACCAGAGTGACTACGAGGGTGCTGCCACACTTTCTGGCTCATGGCTTAAAACCAAAGTTCTGTACACACCCTCATCATACCTCACGGGGGACATCTGCAATACAGAATTCGCCATTTATTCACCATACTTTCACAAAATAGAAGTGAATTTATCCCCAGCGCTTGTGGCAAGTGCTCCAGCGAGCCCCCGTCTCATCGCAGAAACAATTTCATTGCCAAAGAGTTTTCATTTCACGATGTGATGGTGAAAAGCGACAGAGTCCCCAGCTGCACCAGTAAGAGCAGCAGGCTCCACGCACGGGGCTGTCAGAGGGCATTCGTCACGTCCTTCGCCACAGGAGAGCCGTGGAGAAGAACAAGTCCTGCATCCTACAGTTTACAGGCTCCTTTCACAGCCAGTGTTTTTCTTCCCTACAGAATACAAAACCCCACAAAAATGGAAGATTCCTGTCCTTCACCTGATGGCCTTTCTTCCCCAAGGTGAGAGAACAGGCCGTGGTTTTGTTCCTCGAGGTGTTCAGAAAGCCTTCGCCAGCCAAACCAGCTGGCTGTTGGCAAAGGGGTGAAGGCCCCTTCCCTCGCAGGGGCTGAGGTGCCTGGCAGCCCGATGGGCTGGGCTCAGCTCACCGGGACAGAGCGTGTCCCACCGTCCTGGCATTCTTCCTACCCCTCCTCTGGGGAGGGCGCCACGCTGAAGAGCAGAACCCCCCCTTCTGGAGTCCAAGCTATGACTCAACGGCTCCGCGATTTTGGGGGCTCTGCTGTGGCTGGCGTGCTGAGCTGGGGTTCGTGCCTGCAGAACAGAAGTGCTGCCGGGCTGCTGTCTGCTCTTTGTGCGATACCCTCTGAGCACATGGCGCCGTATCGTAGCTGATACTGCCTGCCGTAGACACTCAGCGTAGTATCTTGAAGTACAACAACGACACGGTCACACGAAGGGAGGATCAGCGCTTCCGTCTGGGGACACAAGGCACATTCCCCACCCCGAGATTAAAGGCACATTAAATATTTATAGAGCTGTCACGCCTAGAGGCCCCGTCGGGATTAAGGTCCACAGTACTTGGTGCTCTGAAAACTTACGATAAGAGCCAGTCCTTGCCCCAGAAGAATGCAGCCCCGGCTCACCCGCTGCTCGGGTGGTTGTTTGCCCAAGCCGCCCTGCCGTGCCTGTTCGCTGTGGAAAGCCCAGCTGAGTTATCAGTGGTGCTGAGGGTGGAGGCTTTGTTTTCGGGCTGCCTTCTGGCTCCCGTTTGTTTTACAGATGGCTAAAACCGCCTGGCTTCTGTCAGACCGTTCCTGGGGTGGGCAGGATGGGAGCTGGGGAAACCCAAACCCTACAGCCCGGGGGATGCTTTGAGCATTGAGAAGAACATCTTCTCGTGGAACAGCCATTTCCCCATCACCAAAAGAGGATTTCTGGTAGATAGAAGCACCACCCTTGACTGTGGGAGGTCTGCATTGAATTTCTGTTCCTCACACGTCCAGGGCAAGAGACTGCTGCGTTCTTGTGCAACTCCTTAGCTATCACAGATTGCTGCTTCGCCCAGGCTTGTTGCAGGCATTAATGCAGTCGAGGAGGCCAGACTGCCCGGGGCGGGCAGCCTGCACGCGGCAGCGGGGTGGACCTGCTCGATGTTAACCGCTGCTTTCACAATCAGAAGAGGCCTCGGCAGCAGCAGGGCAGGAAGCAGAACCAGTGGCTGGAAGTGACTAAGGCCAGGACTGGGGATGGGGTGAGTGTGGCAGTGTCTGCTCAGGGCAGCCTGGTGTTGCCTGCACAGGAAATCCTGGAAGCAGGTGACCTCAAAGGGAAACGCTCGGGTGGGATTTGGACCTCTTACCGGCTGGGACAGCATCAACAGGACGTGTCTCCGAATACACGCCTGCCTGTGGAAATGCAGCCGTGCGAGTAAATACAGTCTAGTGCTCAGCAAGCCAAGAACGTGTGGAACGTGTCCCTGACCATCATCTTTATGCCCATCTGAAAGATAACTGAACTTCTTCCTCCAGCAGCACTCAAGGCACTCGCTCCCCGTAGCGCCTGCCCGGTCTGAAGTGGTCAGCGTTAGCGCAGCAGAGGCCGAGCTCACCTTTGCCTCCAGCGTGACTTGTGGCTCACAGCACCCCAAGGGAAGCCCCTTACGGGAGGCACTGGCCAGAGCTGGAAGGTACAGAGCCAGAGGCAGGGCATCGCTGCCGGCCAAACCGTGGAGAGCTAAAGCCAGCACAAAACCTACCTTCCTGCTGCCTCTGTGTCTGTCTGCCTGTCTGTCGCTGCCTCCTGTGACCTGCTCATTCACGTGCACATTCCTGCGCGTTACGTGCTGCAGCACAGTGCAGCGAGGAGTGCCCGGACATTTCGTGCCGGCGTGTTCGCTGGGACGTCGTTAGCCTCCAGGGATCTGCCTGTGAGATGAACTGAGGTCTCTAATAATTAATCTGTTCGCAGGCTGCTGCCTCACGCCCCGTGAGCATTGCCAGGGGCACACAAATCGCCTGGCAAATCAGCCCGTGAGTTTTAACTAGCCAGAGATCCCAGCGCCCCCCAGGCTGAGTGCCTGCTGAGCTCCCACCCCAAGCACAGTGCAGAGGGCTGCTCTGAACAGCTCTGCCAAGCTTTGTCCCCCTGAGAAGGGCGTTCAGCCCGGTGAGGTAAACTGAGCAGCCCTTTTGACCGCTGCTCCAGGAACCGCCTGTCCCCGTCCTTGCTGGAGCACATCTGCACGGGCTGGATCTGCGAGGCGCTCTGAGGGAGCGGTGCCAGAGAGCTCGTCCGGCACCCCGGGAACCTCTCCCTGGCTGGAAGCGAGCTGGTGGGAGCGCTGCCACGCCACGCTGCTGCTCCGTGTTCCCTGCACTGCCTGTTCCCTGCGAACCGTGAATGTCACCATGCCTGGAGCTGCCCGTTCGTCTATTTTAAGGATGGCGATGACTAACATATAGGTATCGCCTTTCAGAACTCTTAAAAATAGAAGATGAAAAATTGCTTCACGTAATCCTCACCACGTAATACCTTCCTGGCTGAGAGGAAGAGACCAGCCACGGCAGCGACAGGACACGGGTGTTTTGGGAACGAACGCAGGTCCAGCGAGAAGCATAATGGGGAGTTATTTATACAGAGCCCTTTTCCTCCACAGACAGCGCAAAAACGTGGATCAACAGAGTGATTCCCGTTTCACAGCAAAACAGAAGTGGGTTGTCAGACAGTGTCGGCGCTGGAAGAGGACCCGGATCCTTCAGCTGATTTCAGCCCGCTTGATCACAGCTTCTTTGCCCGGTGATAAATGTATGGTCAGTAAAGGAGAGTTCCGTCACGGTGGGGAAGGCAGTTCGCCAGGCAGGAGTCATCATTTCTGGGTTCACACCTTGAGAGCTCCCTGCAGAGCGGCTGCCTTCTGCCCGTTCTTCTCCGCAGCGATCAGAAAACAGCCCCTTCCCTGATGGCTTGCAAACCGGCGTTGCCCAGCTGTGGGTACCACCAGTGACTGAAGCGGCGGCTGACCTGGGCGCTCATTCCCAGTCCCGCCTGCCCGGTTACATGGCACCACGTAACGTGTCCAGAAACCGGCGCAACCGATCTGGCGTGTCACTGCTGCGAAAGGAAATTGAAACACAGAGGGATTTAAGAAAGAAGGCCCATTTTTGGCACCAGGCAAGGGTTTCCTGGCTGAGGGGTAAAACCAAAGTGCGGATCATCTAGTTTATGTTAGCAGAGGGAAATCCCAGCAATTCCTGCCGCAGCAGTAGAACGTCGTGTTCTAAAAATAGCATTGACGAGCTGGACGGGAAACAGCAATAAAAACGAAAAGGAAAACCTGGTCTCTTTGTCTGATTGCTTGTTTGAGAGTAAGAATGCTGAATTCAACCCCAAGAGCTGATCTCAAACGGCAGGGCCTGAAAGGCGAGGTGCGAATAGCGCAGTCGCCGGGCGGCTCGTGCGGGACGGCTGCGGGAGCCGCTTCTCCCCACTTCACTGCCAAACCTGCCTTCCTCCAGCCATTGCATTCCCTCAAACCCGCGGGGAGAACAAGAAACGGGGAAGCATCTCTCCTGGCTGAGGGCCCTTCAAATACCAGTGGGAGACCACCCATGGAAACACATCCATGTTACCCCACCATAATGTGGGAAAAATCAAGCATCCCCAGGCCAGAGGAGGGATGTCAGGAGCTTCAGGTTTCTCACAGCTGTCTTAAATACACAGTGCTCTTAAAAATACCGGCTCAGTTTGCTCGAGGACGGAGGACGGCTGGGACTCGCAGCATTGTCCCAGGATCCCCCAGCAACCCTCCTAGCACCGTGGCCCCAAGGAGACCCTCTGGGCATTCTCCTCTGCGTGACTCCCTTTGCAAACGCCTCTTCTTTGGCAGGTTGGGAAAGCAAAAGTTTGTGAGAATTTCTAGGTTTTTTCCCTTGGAAATGGAGTTTCTCAGGGAATTGTACTGTCTGAGCAGAAGAGGTCAGGACCGTGCAGTGGATATTTATTCAGCTGGCCGAGCAGTTGCCTTTGTGCGGTGTTTCCCGAGGTCTAGTTGTACATGGGCCCACCAATTCATTCTCAAACCTGACTCGTTAAAATTCATTAACTAAGCACTTTGGTATGGCTATATCCAGCATTGCTCTTCCATAGTTTTTTAGCGTTCTTGCTAATCTATAAAATTTAGCAACTCAGAATGAAAGCCACAGTCAGAGAGAGATCACAAGGTCCTCCTGTAAGGGTCTGGTCTCTCCTGGGTGTGCACATGCAACTCCCAGTAGTGTTAACTGGTCTTACAGAGGCACAGCAGAAGGAAAACGGACCCTCAAGGACAGAAAGACCTACGTGTTTGTCCGGACAGGTAATGATCCGCTGCTCCTCACTGGGGTGGGGGACAGTACAATAGCTATAGCTATTTTTTCTCCACCGCCGCCTCAAAAGCCACAAGACACGTTGCAGACAAAAAGATTGCCAAATAAATGCAGTCACGTTATTTATGCTCTAACAGCACACAGTTTAGCACAAAAGGAGAAATAAAACCCAAGCCCACTACTGGCACCCTGCATCAGGGGAGCACTTGGCGTCTGCTTAACTTCCAGCATGTGTTTGAATTGCAAATAAGGTTTAAATACATTTCTGACTTGGACCTACACGACTGATGAAATCAGAAAAGAAATCTCAGCTGATGACGCAAGATGCTGGAGGGTGTCGGGAGTCTCGCGGTCTTGGCACCCATTGCTTTGCGTGCGGGCCAGGATGGCCAGCTAGCGCCAGACAGCTCCGGGGCAAAGCAGGGAGGGAGAGCGATGTCAGGAGCTATCAGAAAGGCTCATCACGGACATGGCGCTCCCCACCGCTGCCCCCGTCGCCTCATGCCGCCGGTGTAGCTAATCTGTGCAATCTGCTGCCGTTACCCGGCTAATCCTGCCCCCACGCTCACGCATCCGTCGAGTGCTCTCCCGGCTGCCCTCCGCTGAGCCTCTTAGGGCAAAGATCATCTTGCTGGTTTGCACACGGGGGCTCACCGTCCTCTGGCTGTTACCATAACACAACTCTTTGCAGTCGTGACTCCTTCCCAAGTCAACCTGGGTAGGCTTTCCCGTCCTTCCTCCTCCAGGAGAACTGCTGCCGTGCTGCTATTGCACCGCGGACGTGACCGCGATGACTTTGTGTACATGGCTGTAGGACGGGACGGCAGCTGAGACCCAACTGCTGGGGGAACGCGGAGCCTTCACACGCCCTTGCAGCCTCCCTTTCCCTTTCTCAAAAGAGCCAGATCCCAGAAAGCTGCTGATTTTCACCTCCTCTTTCAGTGCCGGAGGAGATCTAACCAGTGCCTCCAGACCCAGCCAGAGCAGCTTCAGCGCTGCTGGGAGGTGATGGGAGCTGAGCCAAGCCGTGGGCTGAAATTTGTTTCCATAATTATTCAAATAAAGTATTTCCATAACCAGAACCAATAACTACAGACAGTTTGTGAAATGACAGGTCTCTCTTGAGTAAGCTTCATGAGAAGGAAAGTGAAAACACAGACTGAGAAGGTTTGTTTCAGGTCACATTAAGAAGCCAGTTTTCGTTAGCTGACACTCACCCGCGTGGGAAGGAGCCGGGAGAGACATTGTTCTGCTCTGCACCATCAGAAGGGCACAAGAAATGCCTGCCAAGGCGCTTCTTCGATCTGTGAGGGCCAAGAGAACATGGTGTTTCATTAGAAAGCTCATCTGTAAGCAGCGTCATTTAACAGAACAGGATTCAGAGGCTGGCTGTTGGAACAGTCAACGGAGTGGCTCTAACCCAGCACCCTGCCACAAAGGTGGAAAGAGGAGAAAGGAAGAAAGTTTTTATGCTGAGGGTGGTGAGACCCTGGCCCAGGTTTCCCCAGGAGGTGGGAGAAGCCCCATCCCTGGAACCATCCCAGGTCAGTTGGCCCCTGGGGCTCTGAGCATCCTGCTCTGGTTGCTCACTGCAGGGGGGTTGGACTGGATGAACTTTGAAGGTCCCTGCAACCCAAACCAGTCCGTGATTCTGTGATTCTCTGAAGGTGGACTCAGCACGTGGTGTGGACCCTCTGGGTTAGCAGAGCACGCAGACAGGTCTTCTCAAGCCATGCAGAAGGTGCCAGGTCTGTGCCCAGTGAGATCCCCCCGTGCTGCAGCTGCCTGCTAAAGCACCCTTGTACCTGTGACACCTGCAGAACCTGAGCCTCTAAGCGCCATTTCCATGAAATCCACACCAAAATGTCATTCCTGGGTAAGGCACGTTTAAAAATCAACTGAGGAGCCGAGTGAGGCTGCGCAAGCGGAGGAGCTGCTGGCTGCGTGGCCAGCCCGGGAGCTGCCGTGCAGCCAGCCTCCCTCGGGCACATCTTGCTGACCCAGGCGGTTGCATCACTTGGTCTCCTGAGGCAGAATCCGCATTTTTCCACATGGGCCCATATGGTACATTAAATTGAATAATGAATTCGTGTTTCCGGAGGAAAGGAGCTCTCCAGCAAAGTGATAATAATGCTGGGAATGTCTGGGGGACTGTGGCCAGGGCTGAGCAAGAAGGTCTATGACAGGCAGAGGGAAGGACCGAGGTCTTTCCTTCTCACCCTGCCGGGAGGGTGCCAGGCCCACATCTATATGTCGGTGTTCCTGGGTGTTTTCCAGCTGCCTTTTGGAGAATGCTAGACAGGAAACGGACACCACAGGGCAAATACTCATTCTTCCCCACCTCCCTCCCAAAGCAAGTACAGATTTGCACTGGCTAGACGGGCTTCCTGCAGAGCGCCGTGGCTTCCCCAGCACCGTCCGCAGCGGCACACTCAGAGCACGGCAAAAATGACTGAAATGCATGCAAGTGTGGAAAACAAACAAACAAAAGCCTGCCAGATGTTTGCAACACAAACCTAAGGAACACAGAGCTCAGGGGAGAAGCTGATGCTCGTGTTGCGCTTCCCAGCCAGGCTGGAGAAACTGCCAAGCTCGTGCCTGAAGCAGGAGCGTGGCACTGTGATGCCACCTCCCTTGGCGTCAGATAGAAGCACTGCTGCCGTTTCCACATTGGCATCCTGGAGCTGCCCGTTGCAGGGGGAGGTTGGAGGTGATGAGGATGCCAGCTGCATCACGGTGTCTCACAGCCGCGCTCCCCCGTGCCCTGCTCCCTGCCCCTTGGCTCGGGTGCCCAGAGCAAGCTCCCGCTGAACGTCACGCTCCTGGGCTGGGGGTCAGCGGCTCTGCAGGGGAGCTCAGCTGTGCTGGTACCTTATTACTGCTCTCCCCAGGGTTTGCCCCCAGCGTTGGTTGCGATCCTTCCCCAGTCTGTCGCCCAGCGTGTGCTCTGGACAGCAGGGAGCCTCTCCCATGGAGAGGAGTTAATCGGTAAGAACAGCCTGTTGTGGCAGCTGTACGTTCAGCGGTGCTCGCTTCAGCTGTTACCACGCTTCTGAAGCGTTGCAGCGAGAAATTGTTCATTGAGAGCTCTCGCAGCCCCTTGTGCGAGGCTCTTGGCTGCGGGGAGAGGCTGCCAAGTGCTGCATGCGTGAGAGAGGGAGGGAAAGAAAAAGAGAAGCCGCCGTGTGCCACCCTGGGAAGAGCTAGCCCTGCGGCAGCGTTTCCTCACGCAACCTGGAAGGTGAAGCGAGGAGCAAGCAGCAAACGCTGCCCGTACCGCAGGCGGTTCGGCAGGGGCTCGGCAGGACGGTGGCAGAGCAGCCCGTTGAGCAATAGGGCAGCACACGAAGTGCGGGGAAGACACGGGCAAGACCCTGCCTATCAGAGGGAACAGTCTGAACGACTCACACGCCGAGTTCCCGTGTCGTAACCACCTCCGTGAGCAGAAGCAGAGCCGTCTGGGGAGAACAGATGTCGAGTGAGCCTGGAGCGAGAGCCGTGGCTCTGGCTCCCGCAGCCCCTCGCCGTCGCCAGCAATTAATTCCGTTTGCATTCTGGCCTCAGTGGCGAGGAGGCCTGGGGGCAGTTCCTCCTCGACGCAGCTCCGTTCCACGCACACGCAAGCTGGGCCCGCTGGATACCAGAGCAGGATTAGCAGCGGGTCCGTAGCAGCGCTGGGGTTAGGGCAAAGCCTTGCCTGGATGCAGCCAGCCACAGTTTGGGTCTTCCTTCAGGACAGAACTTGAGCAGCAGCTCAAGAGAAGGGTCTGAGAATCTGCTCCTCACAAGCAGGGGAGGCAAACGGGAGGACGGGAGCACCAAGGAGCCTTTTCGGTGCTCCTGGTTTTGGCTAGCACTGCTGGTAGTCCCGCGTTCTCCCTTGGCGCGAGCAGCTGGCGCAGCCCCAGCAGCTGGAACGTGGCAGCACTGCGCTCCTCTGGCTTTTGTTTGCATAAAGCCACTGCGATGGCTGAGCGTGCCCACCCGGGCCGAGAGTCACCCCCTTTTACACGCATAAATCGCTGGTGAGCCGAGTTCCACAACCCGTGCTCAGCCCCGGCCGAGCGCTGGCCGGACAGACAGCAGCCTCCTGCAAACCCCTGATTGCTGAGCACGGGGTGGGGCCGGGGCCGGGTTTGTGACCCCGCGGTGGGACTGCCGCCGTCCCGCGCCTGCCTGTGCTGTGCCCGGGCGGGAGATAACAAGGGAACAGCCGGTTCCCAGAAGCACAACCAGTTACCCCGGGCTTATGACAGAGCAGTATCAACCGTCTGTCTTCAGCTGACATCGGTTCCTTTCACTCAGCTATTCGGGTGCTGATAGAGGACCTGACAGCGCTGCTCAGGAACACCTGCCCCGGGACACTGGGGGTCCCAGCACGCACCTCCCGCACGCTCGAGAAATTTTATCAAGCTGCATAAATACCACTTGGTGACCGAACGAGAAACCTCCAATACTTGTACAGAAGATTTCACAACTCAAGCAGTAAATTAAACCCGGCCCTGCTCCCCCAGGAGCTCGTTCACATGCGGGGCAATGGGAGGAATTCGCCTTCTCCCTCTGGAGCCGCTCCAGCACAGAGGTCAGACGCGGCGGTGAGCGACCGAGGAAGGTGAAGTGGAGTTCATCCCGTGGCTCACCACGTGTTCCGCTGCCTCAGCATTGTCGGGCTCCTGCTGAAGATCTGAGGTGATGAAAACCAAGCAGCGATGCTTGGTAGGTGCAGCCGGTCACCATGACGGAGGCATGCTGCCAGTGGTGCTGCTCTTCAGACTTTTGCGAGCGTTGAATACCTCGGCGTGGCCAACTGATGGTCGGAACCGGCCAGGAACGAGCCGGGCGAGGACACGTGGTGTGCTTTTAATGCACAACGAGAGTCATCATTGAACTGGTACGCCACTGGCAGTAATTACGCGGTTTTGTGTACTGTAACCGCCCCAGAATGTGGTAAAAACCTCCTATAAATGGTTTTATCGAATGTTTCTAAAATCTGCTTCACATGCTTCATGCTCTGGAAAATGTGCAGGAAGGAGAGAGAAAGCACCTGAAACCTCTCCTGACTTCAGCAGATCACAGCTAGAGATTACCTGGGAAAGGCGTCGGTTGGTGTCTTGGCCTCATCGTTACAACCGAGTGGAAAGTAAAGCCACGTGGTCTGACTGTGCAGATACCGAGTTCAGGGGAAATAAACAGGAATCCGATTCCATAGTGGTATTTACTGCAAAATGCCCTTACCCGGTGCTCCCTGCACGGGCGTCCTGGGGTGGGATTTTCAATACGGCCCCGTCCTGGTGGGCAGCAGCACGGACTCGTGCATAAAACCGCGTTGTTTGGGATTTTTGTGAAGGAGATCCTGGTTCGTACACATCTGTACGTGGTTTGTCTTGGCGTGCACCACAACAGAAAGGCTGCAAGTCTATAGCACGGAAAGCTCATCGCGTTTAAATGTCAGGCTTTGCCTTTTCCATGAAGGGAAGATCATAAAGTGCCTCACAACCTAGTCCCGACCCGCACCATTACCACAGCTGCCCAGTTCCTCCCCTGCATCCCAGCTCCTAAAACAAAACACGGGGAGGTAGCCCAGCCTCGTACAAAGCAGCTCTAGAACTGAAGATCCCAAATTTGGCGAATGCTTTAGTTTTTGAGGCTAGGCTTGGATCTCCAGGGGGATGTGTCTCCGCTCTGGGCTCCCTGAGAGATACCCTTCCTTAGCACTGAGAAAACGGCTGCTTCTGCTTCTTTAGGGCTCTGACAGGACCAGCCATAACCAAAGCTGCAGGTAACAAGCACCAGAGAACCACGTCTGGCCAAGAGCTCTTCCCCTGGGGTTATTACAAAGCCGTGACATGCGGTTCATATGGACGAGCACACACAGCCTGCGAGGGTTCACAGTTATGCAAGCTATTGTTGCAGTGCCTTCAGCTTTATGGAGTTATTTTTGGTGGGTGTGAATCCATCCTGCTACCAGCAGTGTCAGGACATCCCATTACTACCCATTTTCACGAGGTCAGCCTCTAGGCTCTCTGTTTAGGCCCCACTCTTCCTCCAGGCTGCTTGCCGGTGCAATTTTCCTACACATACAAGTGGGCAGCAGCTCCAGGCTGGCTGTTTGTGCAGGTACTGGCACTGCTCCCCCTCTCTGAAGCACCAGGGTTTGGTTCTTTTTATCACTGGTTTTTATCATCTGTGAAGAGGGAGGAGAGGTGGAAATGTGCACAGAGTCGTATAGCCCAGCAGATCGGACGTGAAGCAGAGAGGGAAGATGCCTGCAGAGATGATTTGACAGGGTTCTGCAGCAGATGGAGGCAGCCTACCTCGAGGTGTGGCTTCCTGGGGCTTTCCGTGAGGAGAAAACTGCGTCATTCCAAAGAACAGCACGGGACAAGCGAGGTGCCCAGTGTCAGAGCAGCTCAGCGGTACTCTGGCCACCTGCACCAGACCAGCAAGGATAGAAAGCTGGTGAGGCCCGCCGCTGTCATCAGCAAAGGCATGATGCAGCCCTTGCAGCTACTGTTTAGGCCATGGGCGGGTGAGCCATAAAGACCACAGAGAACCTTCACTGGACACGACCTGTTTCAAGAAGGTTTTCTGCTCTTCTACGCTCTTCTACCCTCCTCCAAGATCTGCTGGCGGGGGCAGAACGCAGCATCAGCTGGAGCCCTGCCGTGCTGCAGGAGGCAGCGGGTGCCAAGGCCAGGGAATGCTTTCATGGGGTGCTCTGGACGTGCAAACCAAGACGGGAACGAGCCGTCCGTACGTGGCGCTAAGGCAGGTTTTGCTGCTCCAACGCCCGCGCGTAAAGAAATGCATTAGAGTATTTACCACAAATTGCAGGTGTGAAAGCTGTCACGGAAGGGGACTGGCAGCAGGACGACTTCGCAGACATCTCTTCCAGTTGGAGAACTGTTTGGACAGCTCTTTGGTAATACCCCGGTGGGGTTTCGCTCTGTGAGCACAGCTCAACAGGAGCTATTTATAGAAGAGGAAAGGCTGGGTGCAATCTGCAGGAGGGCAATCACGGCACAGAGAGTTTCGCTGGAGCTGGCTGGGGCAGCCTCTCCAGCCCTTTCCTGGGGTCAGGTTTATCTGGGGAGTGACGGATCGGATGCAAAGGCTGCCCAGTGCTGAGGGACACATGCACGATCGGTTCAGGGGGCTTGGGGTGACAGCTCATCCTTGCTCTGCTCTGCCTGCCCTGGGCGACAGCAACAAAAAGGCAAAGCCACGAGGTCTTCAGCAGAGCCCATATGGGCCAAACAAGTGGTTTTCACATGCTCTCCAAGCTTGGAAAAACCCCAACAAACCAAACCCCCACAAGCCAAGCAGCCCCGGTGTATTGAAACGGGGAAGTCACTCCTCCACAGCTGCTTATCTCCAGTAAGGCTGTGTTTAATATCTGGTTGGTATTTAATTAATAAGGACATGTACTAGATTTAAATTCAGCACGTATTTGAGGCACAGCTCTGGATGGGCACATGCCCTCCCAAAGCATGATGTCCTGAGCCTGCCTTGTCCCTGAATATCAGCAGAGATCTGGCACGTTGGGTGCCAGGAGCCTGCTGGAAAGACAGCTCCTGTGCCATCGAGTCCATAATGGCAGCTCTTGGCAAAAGAAAATCCCCAAAAAGCAAATATCAGCTTCGTGTCGTATAAGCATTGCTGAAGGATGTGTGCAATAACCCTGCTGCTGCTCTCAGCCCTGCGGCACCCCGCTCCAGGGCACTGGCCGCGACCGGAGGCAAGATGAGCGACGAGAGGTTGGGGAGCACGGCCCGGGGGAGCCCCCGGGTTGTTTAGGCTGGGGCAGATAAGGCGGAGGCACGGCCTGACAGCACTGAGCGTGTGAGAGGCTGCTGCAGAGGGAAGGGAACAAACTGCCCGGGACTGCTGCGGCAAGGACGTGCACTGACAGGTTCATCTTTCAGCAAGGAAAGGTTTGGCTCATCGTCAGGCTCGGGCTTTCAGGAGGCTGCTGCCTTTCCCAGCTCTGCAGGCTTTCAGAAATATGCTGGACTGACTTGAATCGGGGTGAAGTCAGAGCGGATCCTGCCTCAGGACAGGCACGGAGCTCTTTTTACGACACACGGAGCATACTCTTAACTCCCCCTGCGCAGGGAAGAGCTGTGACCCAGACGGCGCGCTGCCAAGCGATCTCAGCAAAGGCTTGGTACAAGCCTGCAGCCATCTTCCAGGTAAGGAAGGAGCGAGAGTAATCATAATTTAATGGGACTGCTCAAGGCTGCGCTCGACAGGCTCTGGGTATCAGCCGAGCCATCAAACCAGCGCTGGGATGACTCCCAGCACTGCAGCGACTGCTCCTGCAAGTGTTCCTGTTAACCAGGGCTGCGCCAGCCCTTCCCTCTCCTCCTTCTGCCCGTGGAGTTCTGCTAAGCAAAAGACACCCACAGTCTCAGCAAGGAGATTCGCCGGGTTTGTGCAGTGTGAGTGACTGGAACCCAGTCCGCTGCTCCGCGAGGAGGAGGAGGAGACTTCAGCTCCTCCTCAGCAGCGCACTTGGTTTTGCTCCCTAGCCAAGGAGGCTGCGGATGGTGAGGAGGCATTTCACCGAAAAACCACTCTGACAAATCCCCCGGTATTTGTCTCAAAAGTCATTTCCAGTTTCACTGTATGGAAAAACACTGGCAGGAACCACTCCGGGCAGTGGCTTCATGATTTCCATTTCCTCTTGCAGAAGGCCTGGCCTTCCAAAACAAGGAAGAACAGAGATATCTGCTCATCCCACACGCAGATTTGCCACCCACTGGGTTGTGCTTCCGGCCCACCTAAAAACCCCGAGTAACAACTCAGCGACTGGAGCAAAGAGCAGAAGGTGGGTACGCGCAGAACTTCCACCTGGAGTGCAGGGCAGCAGCGAGCCCGTGACGTCTGAACGTCAGCCCACGGGCTCAGTCACCGTTTCAAGAAGCCACCGGCGCGAGAGAGCTCAGCAATGAGCGGGGTGCGTGAAACACAGCCCCAGCCCAGCCCGCAGCCCCCATCAGCTCCATTAAATCCCGTGGTGCCCAGCGCGGTGGTCCCCAGGCTTTCACAGAGGGTTTAGCCATGAGCACGTGGCTCTGCCTGGGTAGAGCAGCTATAATGGAATTCATCAGCTTTTAAATCACAATTTAGATTAAATATAGATACTAGGATATTATTTAAAACACAAGATTTTTCAGGAGTCCCTTCACAAACTAAACGAAACCCCCAGATGCTCTACGGCGTGCCCGCCAAGTCCTGCCCAGTCTTTCCGAACACGCAGCTCTCCCTTCTTTAGAAGCCCGTGAAAGCCAGCGGTCACATCAGAAACTGCGCACCTGACCCGTTCCAGCAGCTGCATCCGCGCTCCGGCGCTGAGGGCGTATTTGCATCCTCCAACACAGCAGCAGAAGTTAAGTGGAAATTAAAAAAAGGAAAGACAAAAAGGGGTTACGTGCCCTCCCGAGCGCCCTGCCCGCCCTCGCTCGGCCGCTCAGCAGCGGGTGTTTGCAGCCCCATCGCTCCCCGGGCACCAGCAGGGCCGCGGGGCAGCAGGTCCCGCCAGCGGCCAGACCCCCAGGAGGGGACACAGAGCGGGTCCTGACTGCGAAAGCCCCCACAGAGCGATTAAACATTCGCTGGAGGACGTGACGCGTGAGGAGCACGACGACCATCTGCCCCTTGCGAGCCGGTATCCCTGGCAGAGCGGTGAGGGCAGCTGGGTCCCCGCGAGACCCCGCGGCCGGCGGCGGGGAGAGCCCGAAGGCCGGCGGCACCGCTAGAGCAGCGCCTGGTTCGCAGATCACCCGCTCACGACCAAGCGCCTGCAGCTGCCCCTGGGCACCGGCCGTCTGGGCGGTTTGCGTACCCATGTTTCCTGACTGTCGGGGATTTCTTGCCATCGACACCTTCGGTTTCCATTTCCTCACTTTCTATTCCTTCCCTCTCTCACTTTCTGTTTGTGTTTTTTCCTGCTGGTCGCGTCCTGGAGTGCTTCTGGCCATCCCTGGCCCCGTTTCTGTTCCTGCTCCTTTCCCCTCCCTCCTCCTCCTCACAAGAGCCAGTCCTCACTTTCCTAAATCACTTCGTCCTCCCCCCGTCTCCTCCCTGGCCTCGCTCCCCGCTCCCCTGGCTCTCTGCTGAGCTCCGTGGGCCGCGGCTTTTTGCCGTCATCCCCTCGGATACCCTCAGCCGGGCGATGCCGAAGAGTTCTTTCTGTGCAGGTCGTCAGAGACAGCACCTTCCCCTCCGGTGTCCAGGAGGTCCTGGCTGTGTTTTTCAGTTCAGACCTGTCCCCTCTCGTAACCCCTTCCCCTCATCTGGGACTGGGGTGCAGTTACAGAAGCAGCCCCGTTTCTAACCACAGCCGCAGACTGAGCCTGCCCGCGTTCCCCACGTCCGCTCAGGCAGAGGAAAATTGCTTTCCCATCCCCACACGCAGGCAGCAGCGGAGGAGCCCAGCAGAAGGTCCCTCAAGAAACCACCGCAGCACGGAGATACAGCCAGGCACAGCCTGGGGTGCTGCACCGTGGAGAACAGTGAAAACGGTGAGGAGCTTCCCCAGCGTCGGGATGGACGAAAAGAGATGTCCACTCTCAAAGCCGACCCATGACCTGGTCTCAGAGCAGGCCAACAGGTCCATCCCCTGTGGGTCATCTCCTCCAACCTGACCCTGCGTCCCACCATGAGCCCACCCTGGGGCAGCTGCAGGTCCGGGCTCCTGGTGTTTGTTGTACGATTGATTCCTCCTCAGAACACCGAGGGGAGAGAGTGCGGAGCGGTTCTGGGCGAGGCTGGGTCAACAGTCCTGCGCCGGTCAGCTGCGAGGTAGGAGGATTGCACAAAGCCTGACAGACAAAACAAAACCCGGGCATGTATCAATGCCCAAGAATCTGTTCCTCGCGGAAGGGAAAAGAAAAAAGAGGAGATGATTTATAATAGTCTAATTACGCTCGAAACAGCTTGTACCCAGCTCGCTGGAGAAAAGGGAGCTCGGAGGAAATTGAGGAAAGAACAACCCTTAGGTCAACCTGACATTTGTTGACGAGTCTATGGGAAAATATCCTCATAAAAACAGACGTGGAGAGAAAAAAAATAAAATGAATGGGGAGGATGTTTTTGGCTGCCATGGTGTTAGCACGGTGCTGACACCGCGAGCTGCCGGCGATGGAGGAGCCCCTGTGGCAGCCAGAGATGCTCCCTACTTCGGTCACCCAGTTCCCAGTTCTCGCTGCTGTGCGAAACCCTCGTGAAAACAACAACAACAAAAAATACATCTCAGCCCCCACGTTGTGTGTGCTGGGGGGGTTCTGATACCAGGAAGGAAGAGACTCATCGTGCCTTGTGCTTTGTCAAGGCCTCATGACTCAAAGCCTGGTTTTCAGTCGCCCGTTGCATGAGGTCTGGCCCTCAGAGCCAGCGGCGCTGAATTCCCCTCCAGCAGAAGGAAGCCCTGGGCCACATCATGACCACCCCGCCGTGACACGGACGGCAAAATATTCTCCTGGCCTTGTCTCGCTTCGCCTTTCCCAGCAAAGTTGAGAGGAAAGTGCTGTGGCAGTCCCTGGGAGAGCCATCACCATGAGTCCTGGCTGCCAAGAAGCGTCTCACTGCGTCGTTTATGGTCTCACTCATCAGCACCACCACTAACCCCCCTGCACCCGGTCTGGAAATGATACAAACCGACTGCAGCGCCTGCACACCAGACACCAGGACATGTAATCGTGGGACAGTGCAATCCCGGATGTCAGGGGATTTTTTACCCCACAACGAGGACGCTGTGGGTGGTGGAGCAGGTAGCCCAGGAAGCTGTGCAGCCTCCACCCTTGTGGGCTCGAGGAAGCCCTGAACAACCTGGTCTGACCTCAGAGTTGACTCTGCTTTGAGCATGAGGTTGGTTCAGACACCTCCTGAGGAACCTTCCCACTACGATCACCCACTGCTACCTCGTTTCTTCAAGCCACTTCCCCAAACAGTGCCTGCAGAGCTGTCCCCACAGCTGCTGTGCCCAGAGGTGCAAGCTCTGTCAGCAGTCCTCAAGCACCTGCAGAGGAGCATCTCCTGCTCCAAGATTATTATTCTTTGAAGAAATCTAGAAGCTTGACAGCCCCAAACATCACTTGTCTCCTTGAGGAGCAGTCTCCTGACCTCCTGCCTGGCTTCCACGTCAGCACGCACTTGAGCTGTTCCTTCCTCCTGGCCACCAAGACACCTTCCTCCTGCTGTCCAGAACAGTTTGTTCCATGACACAATGCTCCGCCATCGCACCCAGGCACCACCAGTGTCCCCACCTTTCACCATTGCCCAAATCAGTGCTCGAACTGCTGTCTCCAGAAGCTGGGAGCGTTGACCTGGCAGGGTCCCCAGACACACGTGAGTTCGTGGAGCCCCCGCGATGCCTGAGGCACACACCACGACCTACAGCCCCTTCCCACGGGTCTGGAAGCGCTGAGCACAGCCCAGGAGGTGCCTCTCAGCACACGCAACGCCTCTGCCGCCCCCACGACAGCCGTGAGTCGCACTGATCGGCTTTTCCTGAAGGCTTGGCTTTGCCCAAAGCATGTGTCATCACCTCCCATTTCAACAATGACACAGCGAGATCTTTATCACAAATACTCGCCTTTCACCTTGTTTCATCCTCAAATTCTTGACAAGTGACACCACCAAAAACAGGGCAAGAAAACGCTGTTATTTGTTCATGTGCCGGCAGCGCGGCACAGCCCTGCGCAGGGCGCTGAGCATCCTCGGACGGGGACGGACCCTGCCCCAGAAACCTCCACACACAGACACCCGCAAAAGTGGAGTTCAGTAACGAGGAGGAGGAAGGAGGAGGAAGTGGGAGGGCTGGGAGAGGTGGGGATGGGCATTTCAACAGAGCAGCTGCCGGGGTGTCACTTCGCTTGGGATCGTGTGTGGGTTTTGTACAGATAAACACGCACAGAGGGAGAATTGCAGCAGCCCCCCTCAGCGAGGCAGCGCTGCCCTCAGCGAGCTCAGGGTCGGGCCCGTTCTTCCTCCTCGGGCAGCTCTGAGGCAGATGCAGCAACAGCTGGTTTCTCAGAGCACTCTGCTCAGACACCCCTTGAGCAACCGCTGCTGCGGAAGGAGCTGCGATGATGCACGTAGGAGGCAATTAACAGCCTGCCTGGTGATTAGGGGCACGCTCTGTTCCCGCCGGGCTCTGCCCCGACGCCCGCGTGGCTCCTGCCCAGGCCTTGCCCCACCAGCAGCCCCAGGGTTGGAAGCCAGGAGTGGTCCTCCATGAGCCCTCGGAGAGCTATGGGTGGACACTGGGGGGTTGTTGATGTTCGCCTGCTGCAGACCAGCCGTGCCGGGCTTCGTCCAGCACACCCCTGTGACCGGCCGAGCTCCCAACGGCAGCAGAAATGCAAGCTACGGGGCCAGCCTTGGTGGACCACGTCACTACATGGAGCTGCTAATTTGATAAGCCCTTGCAGGGTGGTTTATACTCTTGGAACGGGTTGGCATGGAAACACCATAAATATTTTCAGTACATTGTCAGCAGCGTGTGGCTGGTTATCACCGATCCCGGCAGCCACTTCCAGGTGCTCACACGGCAACTCTGAAAAGGGGAAAGTTCAGGAAAACCAACTCGGGAGCATCAGTGGGCAGCGAGAGCAGGGCTGCGGGAGCAAACAGCCGGCAGCAGACCGGCTGTGTGGAGGAGAAAGGTCCCAGAGACCAAACCCCCGACAACATCCGAGGAAAAAATACGACAGATTTCCCTGATGGTGCCTCAAGAACGGGGGAAGCCCCCAGTCCCCAGCATGAGGCTTTGCAGAACCCGACACGTCCTCCCAACACATTGGGGCGTTCCCCCACTTCCAGCAGAGTCCTCCGTCCCACATGGATCCTGTTCATCTGAGTCTCCAACTGGCCAGAAGCCTTTGATGGGGGAGCTCCCAGACATGAGAACCACAAGAACATCAACCCTTATTCCAAATCCTTGTCTAAGTTCTCTCAGTCCTCAGGTAACTTTGGATCCCAGTGTAAAGACACGTCCTGGTCATGGACTGATGATCACCATGAGGAAGGGAAGGCAAGCCAGAAGACTCCGCAGCTTTTAAAAGGAGACAGCCCCAGCTTTACCTCAGCACCAGCCACAGCCCCTTTCTCCGTAAAGCACCTTACCCTTCTGAAGTCTTCTGAGGCCAGGACCAGCTCCTCTGTGTCGCACATCCCATCTGCAGCTCCCATCCCACCATACCAATGTCTTCTCCTCCAAGCCAAACCCCCTCGAATTTGAGCTCTCCTCTGCACTGCCAAGAGCCTTGGAAGAAACTGGGAGTTAACTGGAACCAGCTGCTTGGATCTTCCCCTTCTTCTCACCTACCAGCTGGTTTGACCTGCTACAGGTGGCGTGATCCAGTGGGACAGAAACAAGCAGGAGTGCTGGTGGGAGCAGCTCATTCTCTCCCATGGCAGAACATTTTATTAGGCCCCAGAGAGGAAGTGGATACCAGGTGGGTTCCCACAGAAGCACGGCTCCAGGCTCAGCTGAAGGTTTGCTGCTGAGCTTCGGGCACCAAGCCTGAAGGTCCCTTCCCACCCCAGCGACCCACCAGACCTGCTCCTGGGGCTGGCCGAGGTGCCGCAGCCGCCTGAGCTCCCCGAGCACCCGCGGAGCGCTCCTCAGCCACACCCGTGCTAATGCAGCTTGTGTAACGAGGTACGTAACGCTTCGGAAGGCTCCTAACGAGGACAGGGCACTCCACGTACCCCCAGCCCGGCCTGCTGGAGGTGGACAATTACAAAGCACCCACGTTTCTCTTGCTGGGCTCTAAGCCAGGTCTCTTGCCATAGAACTAAGATTTCAGAATCTCAGCAGATGTCACAGGGCAGGCGGGACCTGAGTGTGCCTGTGACAAGTGTCCCATGACTCGGGTGGAAGGAGCCCACGCGATGGGTGGCCGGGGTGGCTGGTGGCTGGTGAGCGCGTGGCCCGGGCTCCACCACGCCGCGGTGCTTCAGAGATGGCTCAGAGGAAACAGGCCGAGCCGAGGACACCAACGGTGCCGGTTTGCAATGGAAGTCATTGTCATTTACTTCTCCCGAGTTTTAAATCATAGTTCTGAAATGATTTCTGATCCCACGTTAGAGACTGGTTTTTTTCATAGAGCTGGAGAAAACACCCAGTATAACCATTCCAGATGTCCCACAACAAGGTGCAGTGCCGCAGATGGGAGCCCCTCCACCTCGCCCCAAGTGCCAGCTCCGGCGAGCTGTGCCATCAGCCCACGGCGTTACAGCTGGGGCGGCTCCTCCGTCACCCCGGTACGAGTTCCTGCACTGTCCCTCTTCCCCTCCTCGAGGTATGACCACGTGGGAGCTGGGAATGACCGACCTGCTTGTTCCCCCTCCACCCCGGCTGGTTTGGGCCAGCCACAAACATCAGCCACCACTTTCCGTGTCCTTCCTGTACCACTGATGAAGACCCCGAGGAGCACCCAGCCAAGTGGCTGCCTGGGAGCCTCCAAATACCCCGATTAAATGAGGTTTATGTGTTGACAATTTCTTTGATGTATCAGTTATTTTAAAACTCATTTAATACCAGCCTTGTTAAGTGACGTTAACAAATTTTCATCCTTGATCCAAGTTTCAAACCTCATCAAAGAGGCTTGATCTGAGGTTTCTTCTCCAAGAACTGCATTCCCCAGAGTTGCTCTCCTCAGCTGAGGACATCTGACAGCAACAGGGACTGGTGACATGGGTTCGATGACAGACCCACTGCCCAGGTGGCCTTCCCATCCCTGCCACAGCGGCAAGAGCGATGAACTGGACAGCCCAGAAGACACTGGGAAGCCACCCGGTTTTAACCCGGGTGCATCCTGACCTCTTCCTGACGCTCCTTCGGGCCGATTCGAGAAAGCGATGGATTTATTGGTGTGTTATTTATTGTTTAATAACCCATAGTAGGAGCAGGGTGTTCGTTCCGAAACCCCCCCATCCTTCTGAAATACAGTAATAAAAACCAGGGGTTGGGAGAATCTCTTCTTTACGACACGTGGGATGAGAATGACCCGTGTCTGACTGTCCTTAACACTGCGAGACCAGGGCACGAGCCCTTTTCTATCTGCTTTAATATGCAGAGAACGCAACCGACATGACCCGCAGACACCTGTTTAAACATGAATATTTACTAACATAAATAAACGGTGTTTTATAACAAAAGGCACAGATTTTCAACTATAAACAATGGGAAAATATTTACAGTCTGCACATAGAGAATCAAACAGCAAGTGCACAATTGGTCACTGCAGATCTTCCTGTCTACGCTTCCAGCTTCAGCTCCTTCCAAGCGAGTGATTTAATCAGCTCTGCAACGTCCACTTTTTTTTTTTTTCCCACAAAAACCTGCTACCAATGCCAGAGAGGTTGTTCAAAGGAATAATTTAGCAGCCCAAGTTTTCAAATGGAGACGGTGTTGCTCACTTCTTCGTACTGGATAATAAAATAAGGGTAGCTCTGGTCATCATTAAAAATGACAAAAATCTGAGGCTCAAAGTAATTGTCCACGCAGGAGTCGTAGAGGTCACTGGTGATGCTGCCAGGGTTCACCGGTGGGGGTCTCCTCATGGTGTGGTTGCCCACCGTGTACCGTCCTGTCAGGACTTTGGCCAGAAACATGTAATGGACTCCTCGGGGTGATCGTTTGGAGAAGTTGTGGGAGTAACTGGCCTTCCTGGCAAAGTAGCTGCCCTGGCCGAACATGGTGGCGTGCTTCCCGCAGACGCGCGGGTCGAAGTTGTGCTTGCAGATCCCATCCACCACATCCTGGGAGGTGCCGTGGAACAAATGCCTTTCGTTCATTATCCTGTCCAGCCCGGTCATCTTTTTGGACATATATTCCTTTTTCCTGGAAGAGAAAAGGGGAAGGGAGGGTGAGCATTCACTGCGAGGCGGCATGGGAAAAGCAGGTTTCACCCCAGCTCTGACAGTGTCAGCATCGCCCTTGGGAAGAGCAGAGCTGAAGAGGGAGGTATGAAAACATTTCTGAACAGATAGTGGAGGGGTTCTGCTGCTTTCACACAGCGCTTTTGTATGAAATAAGTGGTTTTCAAAGGTCCTGAGCTGGTGCTGCTGGAGCAGAGCTCTCGCCTGCACAGCAGCAAAGGCAAGGCAGCCAGGGAAGCGCCTGCTGAACTCAGCCTGTGTTTCACCTTGGATGCAGAAGAAATTCTCCCTCAGAGTGAGAGCAAGTCAAATTAAATCCCTCTACGGCTTCAGAGGAGGCCGCAGGGAGGAATTTCTGAGAGACAGGGTGGGTGCAGATGCTCTAGACCAGCGTGGCTGCTGTGGGAAAGTCAGTCCCTGCACAGAGCCCAAACCTCGACTGCTCCCGAGACTCTGCGCCCCCTGAGAAGAGAGAGAGAATCACAAATCTCATTTCATCTCCGTTACGAAGTGCCCCGTGGATGAGAACACATCGTCTGTGGTGTGATGGGACTGACTGACAGGGTGCGTCTTTGCGACACCATGGCAAGACCCTGGTTCGCCGTGTTCCGGGGACCCAGACACCTCACATCGAAGACAGCTTCGATACGGAGATGATCTGATGAAAACTATATCTCCTAGTTCGGCTCAAAAGTGAACTGACAGATTTTTCGACTAGATATCCTAGGCTTACTTTGAAGGTTCTGTGATGACACATTTTACAGAAGTTACCAGGAAGTATCAGTATATTAAACCTCTTACACAGGAAATTTCAGGGTCAGATAAAGTTGTTCAACTGAAGCTGCTCCTTTTCTTCAGAAAATCTGGAGTTCACATATTCTACCTAATGATCAATGTCTATTTTGCAGCCCCAATTAGTATTTTAAGGTATTTTTCCACTATTGCAGAAGAGAGGATATCTGCATTCTCTTACCTTTTGTATTTCTCCCAAAGAAACTGGTTCTGCACTCTCAGAATTTTCAAAATTTTGTATTTGGTCTCTGGCACGGTCTTGTGGAACAGGTTATAAATGGTTCTATAGCTTTTATCTTCCTTCAGAACAGGCACTTGGATGAAGTCCTGAGATGGATCCATACTGATCCAGGTTTCAGGATAGAAGTTTGGAGAGGTAATGGCAGTTGGCGATAAGACGTGGGAGGAAGCTGGTTCAGCTGACGGAGAGGACACTGGAGAGGTGCCACCTAAGGTCCTGGTGGGGAAGGAGAACAGGTTGTGCTTAGACATTCCCAAACAGAAAAGCTAATCACATTTATTTCATCACCAACAGATTTTAGGCAGAACGCTCCCAAATCCGACGACTTTGTCTGTTAGCTGTAAGTGTTAGTGATGCTAACACAGCGAGTAGGACATGCAGAGTAAGAAGAGATCAAAACTGTGGCACCATCTGACCTCATTTCCTTAGAGCACCAAGACAAAGAAACATAGACTCGCCTGAACAGTATGAATAACCCCAACAAACAACATTTTCTAGGCAAAACTGGCTGGTATTTCCCTGCGTTACGAAGAAGCGGGGCTGCTGTTTCCTGTGCTGCCCAGTGCGGTGCTGGGGAGGGCTCTCTGCTTTCCATTTGCACCGGCCAGATGGCCATTTGCATTTGCAGTTGCTGATTTTCCTGCCACAGAGCAGCCTCCTCTTGGCATTGCTGCCAGGTAAGAAGTCAGGCAGGGGTGAGGAAGGGGAGCTGCTGCCTGCGATGGCTGTGGCAGGAAAGCAGCACAGAAGCCAGAAGAACAGACACCAGTAAAATCCAGTTAAGGATGCCACTGTGGTGTGGCAAGACTGTTCTCAATAAATACCTGCACCTCTGGAATTTTTCACACTCTGAAGCTGCTAAGTGTAGACCGAGTGTGGCGTTTGTGGCTCCTGATCACCTGGTTATGACCTGAATTGCTGAACAATCCTCCCGTACTGAAGCTCTCCCTCTCCCCTCAACGGAAACACTCTGCAAGGTGAAGCCTGTGGGTTCAGCCCTGGTTCCCACATGAAGCACACAGCTCTGCAGCTCCCGCAAGCTGCTGAGATCCCGTTCCCTTGCAAGAATACATGGAACTACCTCAAAGTTTCACGAGATGAGTGTTTGACCAAAGTGTTTTGAGAGGAAAAGCTGCTCATGCCTCCAGGGCTGACCCGCGATGAACACTGACGAGTGAGGTGCACACAGAAGTCAGAGAGTACAAAGTCAGAGGCAGCCACTGCCTGGCAGGAAAGACCCCATCTTGCCTCTAAACACCACAACGACCTTAAATTAAACTTAATTAAATTGAAGTTTAATGAACATTAAGTTCATGACGTTTCTCGAGTCACTTGTGTTCCGGGAAGGTATCACTGCCAAAGCCTAAGTAGGAAGCCTGCTCTGACGAGGAGACAGGGAGAGTGAATCCTTGATGTGTTCACCTCAGGAACATCCACGGCCGAATCCTGCCTCCCTGCACACACATGAACAGGAGCAACAGGCAAACCAGTCCCCTCCACGGCTGTTGTGAAAAGGAAGGTCACTGGAGCGCGGAAGGCGAAGCCACTAGCTCTGGAGATGCTGCCTTAGAAGCCGCGTCACCGTGACTCTGCACCTAGGTGGCCCATTCCCGAGGCACATCCAAACACTGTCGCTGCCGACCGTCCCCGCTCGACAGCCCGCTCCCCTCTGCAGCGCCAACGTCATCATCCCGATAAATAAGAGCTGCACCGCTGCTCCCATCCTCCCCACGGGAATACTGGCTAAGGCGACCTTTCAGAGTATTAAATGCTCGTGAGAGATGAGCCTGAAAGAACCGCGTGCCATCTTCTGTGTGACCCAGAAATAATTTAATGCGATTTTCTGATGGCAGGTTGAGCTTTTCAGGTCTAGAAAAAAAAGTCTGGGGGGAAAAAAAAAGTCTATTTTTAAATTGATCCATCTGATTTGGATCAGAGAGAGAGTGAACTGCAACAGCACTCACCCTTTCCAGAGCCGACAAACTCGGTACACGTGGCTTTCACCCACTGCTCAAAGCTAAGAGGAGACCTCGCTTTATTTGCATGGATTTGACTCAACTTAAAATTCTCCTCATGGTTTATTCATGGTTTAACAGAAGCCCAGAGGATGAATTTTTCTAAGAATGACTATTAAAAGCACACTCTGCAATATTACGATGCGCATTTCATTCAGGGTGTTTTTCCTCTTAAAGTCAACGGGTAAAAAATGTTCCTGTAGCATGTCCTTCTCTGGCACTTGGTCTGGAAGACCAAGCCCAGATCAACACCAAGTTATGGATTGATGAGTGAGGCATCAAACACAGTAATCCCACTGCAGTCTTGTGGTGTACTTTGTTCTGACCAGTGTAAATTATTCATAAGCATTTATTATACAAGGGAAGCCATTAAAAAGTCAACATCTGCCAACCACGATCACCCGCTTCCCACAGTTCCCAGTGGAGGATTCTTTCCCAATTTTAAAACATTTAAGCAGGTGGGAGAGGAGGGAAATAGAAAATCTCAGGCAGCTTGGTGTGATAAGTGGAGGTGATCGTGACTGCTTAAGCACAGCTCCCAGAAATACTTAAAACACTCTTTTGGTCCTTGCTAAGAAGCGGTAGATTTTAAAGTAACCACTACAAGGTCTTTAGATAAAATCAGAATGAGGTTTACTGCAGAACAAGAGAAATTTCAGACCTTAGTTTACAAATGTGGCAGCTGGCATGAAGAGTTATGGTCAGGCCCTCATGTGTAGAACCCTCAAGGGTCCACTCAAATTAGTGGAAATTGCATAATAGCAAGTCTCAAAATCAGTAGTAAAATAGCCACGGGTAGCCAATCATCATCAGAACACCCAAAATCCTTACCTGTCGTTAAGATAAGAATCAGAATTGCTACAACCAGAAAGCCCACGCTTGGTCTTTTTGCCCGCTTCCTCCCAGTAGCTCTTTAATAATTTGGGGCTTCCTTCCTGCTTTTCTGTATTGCAAACTGTTTCGGACAACCACGTGTTTTGAGGCTCTCACCAAATTCAGAACCCTGCGGGCTAAGCCCTGCCTGGCAGGAGAACCCCTCCGCCTGGCGCTGGTGCCACGCTGCCGGTCAGACCAATGACTTCCACCCCTGGACAGCGTGTCCCTAAGGACTGAACACTGACAACGGCGTTCCCAGCTGTGCCGCTGAGATCACAGAAACAGCCTTTTTATGAGTTGTCATCAAAAATCCTGACAGTGCCACACTTTCCTCGCCCTGCCTTTGATGGGAGACCATGGTCACCCCAGCGGAGATGACAATAAAAACAAGGCGTGCTTTAATTGGGCTTGGGAATTATAAACGCTTTTGAACGCTCGTTTTTATGGGACCGAGAACTGCTGGCCTGGCGATCACTAGAGCCTGGGAGATTCTGAAAGCTGGACAATACTTGGCAGACTTGAAGTACATCTGTGCTGTTGAGGTTCTGCGATCCACAAGGTACATCACAACCTTTACAGAACAGCGCCTGGCAGGCAGGACTTCCTCAGATAATACTTATCTTGAAAAATGACAAGTAAGAGCTGCCAATATGACCAAGATTTTTTATTATTTCTTCTGATTTTTCTACCCAGTGACACCCATTTCCTTGCCACATCCTCAGGGACACTGTGCGCAAACGCCAACTTTCCGCGTTGCGGGAATACATACTGTAAGAACGGCATCAGCACAACGCAGGAGCGGAGTAGGGGTCTCCTCTTGATCTCTCTTCTGAAACACGCGTTTTGCTGGAATCCGTCCTTGATGTTTAAGATATACTGGTTGTGCCAGGTGACGAACCGGACCTCTTTCAGCCCCCGGCAGCTGGCTTCTTCTATCAGTCTCACAACAGGCTGTTTCAGGAAAATTAGGAAAACAGAAGCATACACGTGGATAAACTACACATTCAATAACCAGCGGTTTTCCAGAGACCTCCAAGAACCCCTCTCTACTCCTGTCTCTCTCCTCCCTTTCCCCTGCTCAGAGGCACAAGTACTTTTAGACTGCTGAAAACTGTTCCGTTACCTGTTTGTTAAGATCTGCCAGCAAGGCAGGTTTCACACCTTTCCCTGCATGATTGGTACAATCGTATTTTTATATGTCAAATGTTCTGCCCAGTATCTAACCCAAAACTCTTGCCAGAAATAACTTGCTTTTTGTCTTTGCCAAAATTCTAAGACACTGCTGAGGTTTTATTCGAAACATTCTGAGCTGTCGACTTGTCTCCAGTGTTTACAGCTGGGGCTGGTAAAGACCAAAGGGCAGTGGGGACACCAGAACATGCGTGCGCTTGGACCATCAGGGAATGGATTTAAACGAGCCAGTTCGGAGGAGGTCCCCAGGGAGCGGGGGCTGGCAGCTGTGGGACCGTCCCGCTGCGTACAGTGCAGCTACGGGACAGCCCAGCGCTGGAGGAGCCCGTCCTGCTTGGCCGTATCTTTGGGGTAGGTAAATGAACTACGAACCGCCCAACTGAACGGCAGTGATGTTAGAAGGGCTGCAGGAAGCTGTCCCCCTGGCTTAAAACCGCATTTCTAGGGACTAGAAAGGACTTTCTCGGTACAGTTTGCTCTCCAGTTTCACAATTTTGTCAGCCTCTCCAATCCCTGCAGGGACAATTCAAGGTGCAGTCCAGCAGAGCAGAGTTCTCCTTTTATTGCTTTCCCAGATCAACACTGACCTCCTTGATTATCTTCCTCAGCAATAAGTAACTTCCCTAAATGTTCCAAGAGGAAACAGCCTAAAAGTGTGTCTGTAGTTTATAGCATACACTGTACATGGAGTTTGGGGTTTCAAGCCAACAGCAGGAGTCCGGAACGCGTTAAATACCTCCGAGTATTCTCTCCAGCCAAAGTGGTCTCTGCAGAAGTATTTCCAGACCGTGTAGTAGTTTGAGCTGGAGCTGGGGCAGGAAGGTGTGGACAGCCGCCGCATTTGGTCAAACTCAACAGTTTCATATAATTTCATAGCATTCAAATCCACCCAAAATTCGTGTCCCCTGGAAAGAAGCATCACACAAAGAATTCTCACCTTTTGTAAGCTGTTAAAAAGATCATTTGGAGACAAACCAACAGACAGTACAACTACCATTGTCATAGTCCTCTCCAGAGACACCCTCGGACTGGCTGTGCTCATGTCACACAACCCCGTGACCACGAAGATGTCCCATGAGCTTGAATTGGGCACAGCACAGAGACAAGTGCGCGGAGCAGGACACTGAAGAGCTGTGAGGGCAAGGGAGCTCTTCGGGGACAATGGTGGAAAAAACATGGTCTTCAGCCCACAGGGACAGAAGCCCAACCCTAGCAGCCCACCCAGCCCAGTGGTATTTATTCAGCATGCTCGAACGGTACAAAAATCAATATACATATCCTTGACATTTTGCACGTACTAAGTAAATACATCACACAGCCCCACTTGATGAAGCAGCCACAGCCTATTCAGAAGGTTATTCTTGTGAAAGTTGGTGCTTCAGGAAAGAAAAGAAAATGTAAATGGCTCCAGATGAGGAGCATCTGCTGCCAACCCACCAGAGAGCCGCAGTATTCTCCATCACGTGCAGGAGAGAATGAGCACAATAGGAAAAGGAAATGTGATTTCACCATTTTGGAGCTACACTGAGGAATACCGGCTTTTTTTTTTTTTCTTTTTGCGTAGCTGTATTGCTGCTGCAGAAATCAATGCCGCTACGCACCTCCAGCCAACGCGACTGGTGCTTTCAGGAGGATCCAACAACAGCGAGGTGCTGCAAATGGAGAACCAGAGCACGCCCCTCATCTAACGGGGAAAATAAAAGTGCCTCTCCCTCGGCTTTCTGTTTGGCAGCAACTGGGATGTCTCGGCCAACAGTTTCTAACGCTGTTTCATTAGTCAGTGTACAGAGACACCAAATTAGAGAACATTCTCAAGCACAGCACGGAGTTCTAAAGCTCTGCTGATCACCAGACAATCACGGGTTTATTCGCAATCAAGAACTTTAAGAAATCCATAGGAATCGGGAGAAATTACAGTAATATTCATTCCCTACAAAAGTCAGGTTTTTAGAAGCGGGATTAACATATTTCCAAAATAATGCTGTTTACGTAATTAGTTTTCTACTCTGATAATCTCTTTACGAGTTGTCAGCTTACGGGCATTCATTAACAGTTACTAATCTTTGGCAACTGGAAATGCAGCTTTTGAGCCTATATAAAATACTTCCTTTGAATTCTTAACAGTAAACATAAATCAAGCTGGTACTTGAAATCTACAGTTTATTTTTAAATGAAATTTGCCACATCAAGTGACAGCTATTCTAAACATCTACACAATCTAATGAATACAGACTTGCTTGAGAGTAGCTGCAATTTTGCTCCTTCACACTCTTACTGGCGCAGTTGCTGGAGAGTTTTATCACACCACTTCCACAGACAACTACTGAAGAGTTCCCACTTGAAAAAACGCTGATGAGCTGGAATGATCCTTCGCCTTCCAGCAGGAGGTACAGGTGCGGAGCTGATCTTCGGGTTCACCCCCATCAGTTAACTGCACTGGGGACTGCGAAGCGCTGAGCACAGCTTGAAGCATTGAGCCCTATAAAAGGATGTGTCTGCTCCTAGGGGCTCGCCATCCAGAGCCGCTGCTCTGTATTCATATGGACTTAAAGATGTAGAAGAGTCCCAAAAGTCAAACCAAAGGTCTTCAAAATGCAACTCCATGAGCTACTTTGAAAATTCTTTGGACTCAAAAATCATTCTTTTTGCACTCCCCCAGCACCCCCAGACCAAGCCCCAGCCAGCATGAGCTCTGCCCGACTCCTTTCCCAGAGAGGCTGTGGCTGCCCCCTCCCTGGCAGTGTTCCAGGCCAGGCTGGACGGGGCTTGAGCAACCTCGTCTAGTGGAAGGTGTCCTCGCCCATGGCAGGGGCTTGGAACTAGATAGTCCTTCCAGGCCAAACCATTCAATGATTCTATCATTTCAGGGACAATCCAGCCCGAGGGCAGCTGTCCCTGCCACAGCAGAGCTCCTGCTGTAGGAACGGCTCCAGCCAGCTTCTTCCCCTTTATGCCAAGAACTTACTACCAAAAAAGGAACATCAAGCCAGTTCCCTGCATGTGGTTCTCTAAAACCTGTCACAGAACCACACTAACGAAGATGAACATTTTTGTCAAGACGACATTATCTCACCAAACCCGTAGAAGGTTTAACAGCGTGTTCCCTGCGTGCGTCAACAGCATACAAAATCATTTCGGTTAGAACATGAGTCCAGGAGGAAACCAGCTTCTCTGCGTAGGAGGTGGATTCCAATAACCCGTGTCTTCCCACCCAAGCTGCATCCCACCGCGAGAAGCTGGATACACTAATTAAAGCTGACATTCCGCAGCCCACTGCATCAGCGGCGAGAGCACGGGCACCCACGCGACAAAGACACATACAGAACCACAGCACGACAAGAGGGACGTCAGGTACAAGGGATCCACAACAGACCTAGCTAGAGGACAACCAGCACTAACCAAAATAAACAACCAAGAGGAAGGGACTGAAATTAAATGTAGGGCTTCAAAAAAATACACACGGTTTCTGGAGTGGACAAAGCAGTAACAGATCACCCCACCTTCCTGGTATGTGGTCATTTTGTTCCATAACAACAAGCTACAGCCGACTGTATGTGAAAACAATGTGTGAAATCATGAGGAAATCATCTCTCTGAAATACCAAGCTGTGGTGTTATTTATAGGATTTGCAGGCAGCACCACAAGCATGATTTCTGAATTTCTTCATGAATCGATTTTGAATGCTGCTTTAGGGACACAGTCCTACAATTCTGAATTTCAGTGCCTAGTAAAGCTGTCACTTTGGTGAAAAGGCTGTTCAGTGATTGATACTGTTTGTATTTTCCTTTTGGAGTGAGAAGTTGGACTCGCTGCTTTGGGGTTACGTTGCTCCTACAAATCCAAGCCCTGAGTCAAGACCCCCAGATCCTGTGCTGTGTATTGTGTGAAACAAACACCCCAAAAGGTATTTCTCAACACAAGCCCTCACCATTCCAGCATTCATTCCCACTTCGATCTCTTTGCATGTCAAACACTGTAACACAGTGCTCCCTATTCCAAAGATCTGTGATCTCCAAAAAAGTGCAAAGAAATGGAAAAGCTTTTAGAGTAATTAATTTTCTTTTAAAGGTGGTAAACCCAGAGGATTATTTAAGTTTATTATAACTTTGTATGTTGCATGTGTTAGAGCCAAACCTGATAATGAAAAAACGTTTGCAGTGGTTCTAAGCTAACGCAGTGCTGGGTAAAGCCGATCTGAAAATCACCACACGCTCTGAACACAGCAATGTCATCCACCAGCACGGTGAACTCTTCCAGAAGTCATCACGTACTGGTGAATGTCCTCAGAAGCTGAAGGTCTGTGCAGAAATGTTCTAGCTGCAGAACAGGCGGGGGACTGCAGGCTTTCACATGCCTTTCTGCTGGCCGTGCTGAAACAACTGGAAAACCTCACGGACAGTCCCGGTGAAGTGAGCTGCAGGAAGTTCTGTCCTGCAAGGAACAAAACCTGTGCACAGCTAAACGTGCATCTACGGATCTCATCAGACTCTGTTCAAGGTCTCTAAGGCTGGCAGCTAAGGACAGCTTACGGTGAAATGCAAAGAACTTCTCTGAAAGAATTTTTCTGCGAAACCTGTACAGAATGTGCCAAATTGTTTCTCAGCACTGGAAAATGTAATGACCGTCTGCTGTTTGGAATTTTTCACATTTTTGTAGCCCGCTCTTTCTCAGATTCCCCTCGTCAGCAAACTGGGGACGTGATGGTCAGCACTCCTTGACTTCTGCTCACAACTGGCTGTACCAAGAACCCAGGCAGCACACACCAAAGCGGACGACCACCACCCCTTCCAACATTCTTCTCAAAAGCCTGGGTACAGATATTGCTCCATTCTCATTCATGAGAATGCTCATTTCCATTCTTTTAACAGTATTTCTCTATTCAGGAGTATTAACTTTTCCAAATTCTATCATTTACTGGCTCTAAAAGCCTCAAATACATTTAGCAAAGTTGTTTAACAACAGCTCTCCAGTTCAAGCACTTCCTCTGCGTATCAAAAAGCCTGTTACCAGTTCATACAAGGCAAAGCCACAAGAAGAAATGAATTGAGATTACAGCAAGTGATCGCGTGATTACAGTCCTGGCTTTGGGTTTAACACACCAGTGATGAAAGCAAACGTGACAACTGTACCTCGCCACTGCCTGAGGCCAAAATATAGGCAAAAGACCCCAAATTTAGCGTTCCAGAACAGTAAGAAAGCAAGATGCGCAAGGTTACGTTTGCTATGTTCTTTAGCATAACGTCACTTTATCCTCACACAGTAGGATGATTTACTACTCCTGAGGAACAGCGTACGCTATCTGAAGTAAAGGGCAGCCTCCTCAGCGTATGGATTATGGATGACATATAGCTTGGGAGAGGGAAAACCCAACAAGGAACCAGCAAGGCAACATCACCTTGTGCTGAGATGTTCACATAACACACCACGGGCACGTGACTGCACAGCTCACTGCCCCTCCGGGAGATGCTCACGTGCGGTGGCGGTGAAATTCTCGGCTACAACGAGGATGATGGCGGGAGGACAAACACACACAAACCCAGGAATCAAAATCCTTTCTGGTGCACAGGGGGGAACATGCCCATCCCAACACCATCTCCAAAAGATGAGCTCCATGACTGGGCTCCAGCGCTCTTTATGCTTCTCTCAGGCAGTTTGTGTTGAGGAAAGGGAGAGGTTTGTCACTAACGTGATAAAAAAACCAACCTAGTGTGGTTACTCATGGACTTTGAAGTCTCTATCTGGAAATATCAGTGGAGAGGAGCAGGAAGGAGATGATGAAGGCTACAGTTTGTCAGACCTTTGAGAAAGCAGGAAATGTATTCAAATACCTTGGGTGGGGCAAAGTGTTACTCCCACCACCTCTCTGCATCATGCGGCAGGAGCAGCCTTCCGTACAGCAATAAAAACAACACTGCCTTTTTCTACAGAAATATTTAGCAAGCCTCTCTGCAAACACCACAAAACTTTGCCTCATCTTGCTTCTGAGAAAGACAGGTAACACAGCGGGGCTAAAATAGCTCCTCCAAAGTCCCACAGAGAATCTGCGACAGAGGTGGGAACAGAGATTTCTCAAGAATTCCTCTTCAGCGACTACCCAAATAAAGGTCTCTATTTACAAAACAAAGCAGTTCAGTGGAATTATTTGCACTGAACGAATAACCAATTTGGACTCTAAAGAACACAGCACACAGCCCCAAATTTGGTGTTGTACAGCAGCGCAGCTCACAATAAAGTGCTCTCAATAGCTGAACCTGGTTGCTCCAGTGAGTTCCACTTTCTCCCTACCCTAGCCAGAAGAAATAATACAAAGCCATGATCTCTCCAGGACACCGAATGGAGCAGGCACCTCCACTAGCAAGTTCAACATGGAAGTCTTTTTTCAGGTGAATGTGGCCTGCTAAAACAAGGCTCTTTGGGCTCCCTCGTCCTTGCATCCCCTGAAGGACTTCAGTCTCTGTGTGAACCGCCTGGGCTCTTTCCATTCCGTAAGACAAACGTTCTCTAGGTGTTATGTACAAAGCGATGACTAGGAGAAATATTTTTTGTAAGTGCTACGAAAACACGTGTGGTTTCGAACTCTAAGTTCAGTTACATGTCATGAGTCTTACCGCAAACAGGGGTCCGGAAAAAAAAAAGAAACGTAGCGCTGCAGAAAGGCCTGTGCAGGAACTGAAACCCAGTTCCCATCAGAACAGCTGTGACACAGAGCATGACTGAGAGTTAAGCCCCGCTGAGGTGATGAAACTGTTGATGTTCTCTCTGACTAAACCAGTTCCTCTCTGCAAGAGCACAAACCTGAGAGGCGCTCGGGGGAAGACGTGAATGGAAAGATCCACACAGGTATGCAAACCTGTTGTACTGGACTTTGAAAGCTGGGTCCAGTTGAACTCAGTTGCTGGCGGAAACGTTAAGTCGAGCATTTACACTTTCTGGTGACCCCAAATTGGCAATATTTCATCTTATTTGTAGTAGGTTGAAGTCGCAGGCTGCAGCCCAGCTTCGGGACAAAGTGTTTAAACCACACTGTACAGAACTAAACTGTATATAAATGGGATCTTTCTTTGTAAGCAAAGGTGCTGAAATAGGAACATCGGGTCTTAGACAACAGCAGCCAAACTTTGCTCCCACCAAAACCAATACCGATTCCATGGGGAGTAACAGTAAGCGAGGGCCCAGGTAACCCTCAGAAAGGGATGTTCCTCAAACAGCCCTCCACCACCCAGCAGTAAAACTGCAGCCAGATCCCAGTTACTGCTCTAAGGAGTGTGAAGGGAAACAGGAACCTTCCCACCCAGAAGCAATATTTCGCATCAGGGTGAGAACAAAAACACACTGGTAAACACCATCCCGCAGTCTCGATCTTATCAGCACCTCATCATCCGCAAAGCGAAGAGAAGGGCAGCAGCTGGCAGGGCAGGAAGCAAGCTTCTGTTTTACTGTACTCGTTCCCTCCCCATGTCCCAGTGCCTCTCTCTGCCGGGACTGTAAGCGATGCAGGAGGGGTACAGCGAGACGCCGTCAGAACAGAGAACGGAGCTACAGCAAGGTCCACCTCCCCACTTCCAAGACCCCATCATCTCAGAAAAACCAAATAATCTATTGATATAGCAGTGGCTTTACTGCTTTTCCTGTGCATATTTTATCGAGTTGGAAAGGCAGGTTTTCCTGCCCTCACAACTGGTGACTGGGGGTGCTTGGAAAAGCAACCTCCTATGATGTTCACAGCGAGAGGGTCCAGCCTGACCTGCATGGTTGTAAATCTGAAACCACCACTGGGATACTGGTTCTGGGCTTAGATGAAAGCCTGGTCCCAGGTCTTTTCTGGCAGGAAAAAAAAAAAAAAAAGAATAAAGTGTATATATATATATATCTCTCTATATATATATCTCTCAAGCTCTCTCATGCACAAAGATACCACCTCTGGATCAGAAAGTCACTGAGGTATGTCTGCTGGAAGATAACAGACTGCCAAGAAGTGTGTTTGTTCTGCTCTCCTACTCCTCCCAAGACACACTGTTGGCCACTTCGGAACATGAGGTCCTGGGTTAAACAGTCCTGTAGTGTGAAGTACTGTTAAGTTCTAAAAATCTGTAGGAATGAGGATGTCAAACACATCCAAATCTTCCAAGGATTACTGCATGTACCGTAGTTCCTAATTCAAACCCACATTACATCTGCTATTTGCAGTAGAGGATAAACATGGATGTCCTTGCCTGAGCTAGATTGCTGGTTTCAAAGGTCTCTACCCACACCAGATGAGGAGATGGTTTGTTTGTTAGCTTTAATTTTTATATCAGTAGGTGTTTTACAGACAGCAAAAGCCCCGCTCTGAGTGGCAGCGGAGCTGATTTAGGACAGGGTTTTCACGTCACAAGAGAGGCATTCGCGCTCCCAAAGCTGCAACAGGAACACTGGAATTCCCAGCGTGCTCAGATGGAGCCCCATTTTTAAGTCCCACTTTTCAAAACTGCTCTGCACAGACAAGCCTGCTTGGTTTTTTTTAGAACTCTATCCAATCTCAGGGCTTAAAATACCTCTGAGGTTTATGATAAATAATGAAGTACATCGATTCCATCAGTGCTTTATGTAACATGACCCTATCAAGTCTAACAGTGACTAGTGACCACCAGCTCTGGATGTTTCAGTTTCTGAATGTTCCATCCAACGTCTCATGTCACGCCCTCCACATCCAGCTTCCAGAAAAGGATTCCTTTACCCATTTGGCTACAAGCACCAAATTTTGCAATTATTACTCAGCTCAAATCCCTGCTGATTTCAACAAATACATGTACCGACTCGGAAGGAACTGCACGATCACTGCTCTTGATAAGCAAATAATGGTAACAGCCTCTTTCTGTTCCTCATCCTTCCCACAACCGGCAGGCAGACAATGCCACAACACTGCGCCTCCCGCATTACCTGCGAGCAATGCTTCTGAGCAATCTGCTCCACCAATTATAACTCTTTGTTTCAGAAAGGACTGTTTTATTGCCGTAAGTACACAGGGAACAGACTGACCTCAACCTGAAGCCAGGTGACAGCTGTTTCCCAAACTGCAATCTGTTTACTGACGTGAGACAAGAAAAGCGCGACAGGAGCGATCACCGACTCCTGCGGCAGCTCAAGATAACTCTTGGGACGTCCCTAGATTTGTAGAGCTAGAAGCCAATTAGTTTTATTTCATATGTAAATGATAAATAAAGTGGAGCAAAGAGGAATTCGTTGGCACATACTATTATAAAGCACAGGGCAAACACTGCTAAAATCACTTCACATGCTTTTTGCTTACAGTCTCTGTCTTGCATTCCTTCCAGCAAGGAACTGAAAGAAGTTCAGAACCATTCAGCTGTGGATATTCAAGAAACGCCACACCCCAATGGCCAGGCATGGTGAATTTGGGCTCTTGTCTCATTTCCAGGGTTTTCAGTGACACAGGAGTTATTTCCCAGCTGCAGCGGCTGCACTGATCGGAAAGATAACTTCCTAAATTTAACTATTCGCTTGGTCAGATGACCTGCAGAAGTCCCTGAACAACTGAAAGGCTCCCACTGTACTCTGTGTGACTTTAGAATCATATAAGGATCTTCTGACAGCATCAGAGAATCACGTTACCCCATGAACACAAGAACAAAGGAAAACTAATTTCCTGTACGTTTATGTTTGTCTTGACTGTTCCCAGGTCCCTCCACGCACCCACCGAGAACCCTGTTGCGAACACACAACATTTCCTCTGACTTCATCTCAGAACCATGTGTGTACACCGAGTAATTAGCCAACTGCCCCAGGCAGAATATGTACCACTGGAGGTCCACCTGCTTTTCCCTGACCAGAGCCGTTTCATTCTGGCCTTTCTCTTCCAGCTAGAAGGAGCCATTTCACAAAACTTGCAGATATTACAGGAAAAAAAGAAAAAAAATTCCAAGCACAATGAGCAGCTGCTGTTTCACGTGAGCTAGGATACGCCGGGGTACAGGTAGCTGAACAAACGCTGCAGTTCCTGTGGCACACAGGCATAGTTCTTTGCCAAGAGAAGGGGTGGAATTTCCAGCCAGCTGATGGGTCAGGAACTGCAGAGCCGTTTTAAACAAATCCTCCTGTCATCAGTGCTGGTGTCGCTTATTTTGAAAAGCACCATGTGCATGATCGGCCAGGTGCGTGTGCGGGGAAAACCTGCTTGGTTCTGCAGCCAGGTATTTCCCCTTCCTAAAGAGCATCTTAAATATGCCACCTTGGGCACTCTTACGCTGGAAAGCAGGACTTTGTGATGCTCTAACACTTCACTGCAAGCTGGAACTTCTCCAGAGCCTCTCCTGACACACATGAGGAAAACTGAGTGCTTCGGAGTATTTTAACCTGCTTAAGTTCACATTCCCCCTTTTGTTTAGATAGCTTGGTATTTCGCTCTAAATACTTCATAGACTTAAGAAAGCAAAAATATAAACAATTTATGATAAAGTTTCATATTCAGTTTGAGGCCAAACCGCAGTGTCTGAGGCAGTGGTATGACAAAGAAGGAACTAAACAAGGTTTACCACTTCTCCTACTTGAAGATTGCATTCCCTCAGGTGAAAGGCAACAACTTAACGTATATTTTACATAACTTATCTCAATAGTATTAAGATGAAGAAAGATTTATATAAACAGCTACTTGAAGAACATCCTGTTTGAATTTAGAGCTTATTCTCTAACTGAGCCAATAGCCCAACACTTCCCAGAAAAGCCCAGCTTTCCTGGAGCAGCACACCACAGCACTATCACGCACACAGACTGTAATCACCACTTCCTAGGCCGCATAAACCATGTGTAAAACAAAGGAGAATAAACAACTACCACCCACTGGTTATCAGGCTGGCTTCTGCACGGCCTTTCTTGGACATGCAAATTGCTGAGCAGGCACTTCCTCGTTGTATGCAATCTGTATAGACAGGCCTGCAAAGCTAGTCTGACCACAAGAGATTAATAGCTTTAGCCAAATAATGCGGTAACCATGTGAGCAATGAGCTGTTCCAGCATGTTTGGAAGCCTCTCCGCAAGGTTCGACACACTGCTATCTGCATCTTGTTGCCAGGAGACACAACATCGCCCAGGAACAGAAGGGAAGCCAGGTTGCGGTGACCACCACTGAACTCCACGAAGAGTCACAAGCAGTCCACATCAAAGGGCTTAGCAGGTTCTTCTGACACGAGATGATGTTGCGTAAGGAGAAACTGGTGACAACAGATAGCAAAAGGTTTACCCCCCACCCCAAAATCTAGTTTAAAACCATGTCGAGTCAAAGGTTTAAGGCATATCAGATTCAGTGTTTGAAATCAGAAGCTCTAGTCCTAAAACAAGTTTCACTCCTGGGTTCTGACTGATACTTATCCACAAACATGAAGCTCTTCCAAGGGATGAAATACATACACCAGGTACAGAAACTGCCAATTTGTCATTCCATGGGAAGCGGGTATTACAAATCAAGTCATCCAACCTTGTGCTGGGGCATGATTTTGTAGCACTGACTAAAGCAAGGACCTTCACAGCATCTTTTAAGAGAAGGAAGAAGAGTTCAGGCTGTAGAGCTAGCAGCTCGGAATGGAATTTAGTTAGCAAATACGGCTGTTTGAAATAATTTCAGCCCCAGTAGACTGCCTTCACGTGAAGAAAACAGGCAGGCAGACCCTCACTGGGTACCCAGCTCAGCTCAGTGAGACGAAGCCTAGTCTGTATTCAAAGAACCTGCCTCTGCTTCGACAGCAGAGTTTCACGTCGACTGCGGAACCACCAGCAGAGCCCTGACCCAGCACACCTGGGTTTCCCAAGATCACGCTGCTTCTCTGACTTCACCCACGGCCACAGCATGTCATGTGTCTGCCACCCCCTGAGCTGCTGCTTCTCCACCGGCTCAGACAGACAGAGACTCTGTGTACCAAAACATACCCACCAGACTGGAAACCTGCAAAGTAAGTGCAGGGGTGGGCACTGCTGCTCAGCCGATTTGCCAGGCTGGAGAGGAATAAGCAGTTATGAAGCACTGTTTCTTTTAAAATTAATCATTCTGAACTCCAGCCTTTAGATCAGGTAGATCATGCGTGTAGCGATGGATTCTGTGATCCAAGCTTCCAAAAGAAAACTTTCTGCTCATTTGCTCAGAGCTCAAATTTAAATTACTTGCATGGGCTTGTCTCATTTCTACATTTGCTGTTTTCTTCTCAGGAATCATTTCAAATACTTGGAAAAAAGATGGAAGTTCCTCTGTTGTAAAATACAGCTAATTTTATCTGCTATGCAGTTACAAGATTTTTTTTTTTTAACAGACTGGTATATTTTTTCAAGACAATTCTATAAAGTATGACTGTTCCCTATCACCTGTAATTATTTCCTCCTTCCCTTTCATTTTCAGTGAGGGGTATCTATATTCTGGTATCATCTTCAGCACAAAGGATGACTCCATAGGCTGATGGAACCTGGGTTTTAGTGCCTAATCCAGTGTCCAGTCAGGCGAAAGTAGTCTCAGGATGACTTCAAGCGTTAGGTGGGGACTCTGAAGCCTAATGAGAAATCTCCGCATAGAAAATGAAAACTGAACCACTAAGGAAGAAGGGATTTACTTTCTTCAGGAAGTGGAAGGAAAGAGGAGGCAGCAAGAACAAATCCATGAGGACTCGGACAGCAACGGCATTTGAAAGTTTTTAACCACACACCTAAGGAAGTGCCACTTCAAACTTGACCACGACTGGGATGAGTTGCACCAGGCTCTCGGATTATGGCAGGGCAGGTAGACACGAGAAATCTGCATTGACTGCTTCTGCCAGAAAAACACAATGAGCAGCCTACACCCTGCACTCACAAGAACAGGGACTAGATAGACCTGACAAACCTGTCAACATCAGCACTCCCCACTACTATCCCAAATGGAACCTGCACTACAAAAGTTGAAGAAGTTTTAGTTCACACACTTCAGGTCCTTCCGCTTCAAAGAGTACTTTCCAGATGCTAACCAGCAGTTTTAACAGGTGCGCAAGAATTTCCTGCTGTGGCAAACCTGTTAGATATGTTTCAGGTAACATCACCACAGGGTTTATAAAACACTTGTATACAAAACATCAGGGAAAAAAGAACACACATTCTCTTCTCGTTCTGCACCGCCGCCCAGTTAAGCACCCTTGCCAGTAAGAGAGTAAATAAATCAGTCACGTACCGGTACTTCACTTTGATCCTGTCATTGTCAGGGTTGCAGTAGAGTCTCTCTAGATGCTCCTGGGAATCGTTGGTCACACTTTGCCAAGTCTGGGTTGCTGTCCTTCTCACTTGCCAATGATAAGGCAAGACCGTGTGATGTTTGGGACAGTCACTGCCATAAACACACGTGCCCTGCAGAAAATCCACACAGATTTCTATTCTGTCTTCCTGATGGGTGTGATACTGCAGCTGGTTCAAGAGCTCAAATACCAGATCAAGAGAAGCTTCTTCGCTTTTATCCTGGAATATCCCAGCGCTGAATTTATTGCTCGGGTTCAAATCGTATTGCATTGGACAGCTACTCCCTTGGAACAAGGCAGACGTGTAGCCTTCCAGAATCTTGTCTGGGAACAAAGGACAAGCTGCACCATCACCAGCAGCTGGGTGCAAAGGATGATCCTGGAATGATTCATTCCTATTATCAGCAGCAGTTCCAGGAGTAGTTTCTGGTGCAAAGCCTTGATCTCCTGACTGGACATCTTGCTCAGGATGCCCAGAGGAAGGACGCGCTACTGACAATTGACTCTGCACATCTGGAGCTGTTGGCATCAGCACAGCCATGTTATTTTCGGGTTGGGGACAAGGAGTACTGAGATCCAGAGTCTTTTTCACGGCGGGTTCACATAAATCACTATGACCACCACTCTGGCCTCGGGGTACAAAGACCCTATCCAGGGTCCCAGCTCCCAGCAAACTGGTAAAGATTGGCCGCAAAGCCCGAAGAGTTTCTGTGTCCAGTCTCTTCTGCACTTGCTGCTTCTTCTTGAAGCAAGGCTTCACTGGCGGTATCTTTTCAGACAGTCTTATCTGAGGAGGAAAGTCCTCCGAAGGAGGGCACTTCATTCCTGGGCAGCGAGCCGGCTGCACCACACACGCTGGCTTTGCTTCGGTGTCCATCAGACCCAGGCTCTGCTCTCTCCAAATCACTTTCAAATGTCCCAGAGCCTCACAAGAATCAATCTAGGGCAGAAAGGAAAACAAGACAGTTAATCTCTCTAATTGCTCACGGTTGACACGAACAAGATCACCCCTGGAGAGAATTTCGAGCCAGCAACAGCAAACTCCTCCCTTCTCTGTGACTGTGGGTAGCCCCTAGGCACGTAAAGCATGAAACCAGCTCAACTCGGGCTAATTAATCCCAAACACACACTCACCGTCTTCTGGCACATGAAATCTCAGAGACTCTCAGGCACGCACGCACAGTCCCCAGAGGGGGGGCAGGAAAGGGGGATGATCTGACACCCTCCTCCTTGCGATGATGTTTAATAAACAGCACTTCAGTTCATTATATTCCATAAAAGTGGGATTGGTCATTCTTACGCCTCCCTCACACACAGACCTGAGAACAGAAGCAGCAGCAGACAAACAGCCCTGACCGTTCCCACCACACTTGCTTCGTTTCTTCTCTCACCAGATGAAGGGGGAGACGCACACGTTCCCATTCGGTTCACACAGATCCTCCTTCACACAGTCTCACCCAGCAGCATTGCCAGAGAGCCGCTGCCTTCGCTTAAAGGAAGAGCAAACTTCACACTGACTTCCAGGGTTTAATCCCTGGCTTTTTAGACCCCGGAATTGAAGTGCTTACATCCTGTTCCTCCTGGTACGCATCCGACACCGACGGTCTGGTCCGTGCCCAGACACTCCCACTTCACGCGCAGCCGTTCCCACATGCCCACGCACTCCCTCACCCTCTGACTCACACGCACAGGTTGCACTCCGTCACCCTGCTGTCCCACACCGAGCTCACCGGCCTCTCGCTTCTCAACAAGAACTAAAATTGGCCAGGAAGGAAACAAAAGGGGGTAGTTACTCAGGGACAGAGGAAAAGAAACAATTTTTAAGATGAAAAATTGTTTTTTTCTGAAGTACAAATAAATAGCACGGCTCATCCGACACCAGAAAGCAAGCTCTACACCTTTTAATCAGGAATCTGGTAATATTTGATTACATTTAATTAAAGCCTCTTCAATCTCCTTGCACGTAGCCTCAAAGCTTAGAGTGGAGCACATTCAGGATTACGTTCTGGACAAATGCATTCCAAGCAAAGTAACTGCTCATTTCAAAACAAAATCCCAGGAAACAGGCACAATTTGGCAATAATTTCCTACTACTGATGATTTGCTCTGGAAAATTTCTCACCAAGCCCTCCTTATTTTGGAACATTCATTTATAAGGCTTTTGCATTACCCTGGGAAACAGCACGTCAGGATTGCCAGCAAAAAAAGTTGAGCCTCTCTAGTCTCCCTTTTTTAGATTAAATTTAAAGCAACCGGTATATTTATTTCCCAGTTAAAACAAACTCCAAAATTACTGGTATCTGTTACTCTTTCACAGCCACACCAGGCAAGTCTCTTCCTAAACCACCGAGCGTAACTTAAACCTTCAAGTAACGTCAAAGGTATAAAACTGCCCAACTCCAACAGGAATAAGAAGCTTCACTTCACCGTGCCCAGGTTTAACAGCCCCTGCGATGGGCAAGATCTGATCCCCCAAGGCTGAAGGGCTCCTGCTGTGCCGAGCAGCTAAAGAAGTGACTTCGGGTAATTTTCAGTTGTCTTTAGTGCTATTTCGGTATTGTTATCACTCGCTTGATTGTCATTTAAGTTTTGCTGCTTTTTAAAGAACTGCCTCACTGAATAGAGCTGAATCCCCAACAACTCTAAAAACAGAAAGCGGTGGGAATGAAGGGTATCAGAGTTCTATTTCAGCATCTGCCCATGCCGAAGCAGTGGCTGTTCTGCAGAACCCCCACCGCCGCTCACCAGAGCCAGGCTGCGTTTGCACAAGCTGTTCCCACAGAGGTGGGAGCTTGCACTCCCCAGGCACTCGCCATCTCACGCGAACCGCACCTCCTTTGCTTTGCTGAAGACGGCAAGCCTAGGGCTCCTAAAATAAACTAAAACAAAACAAAAGCACCAGCCCAAGCACACAGCGGGCAAGAACAACCGCACGGGCGGCCAGACCCAACTTTCCGCAGGGCTGGAGAGCCTGTCCGAGCAGGCGGGTGCCCCCCCCGCTGCCACCTACCGCCTTGGGCTCCCTGCGAGCCGGGTTCCTGCGCTTCGACCCAGTTCAAGGATTCCTTCCGAACACGGTTAGTCCTCTGGAGGTGGGGGGGGTTAATTCGCTGGCTGCTGCAGCCGGGCGCTCGCACGCCAGTATTTCCACCTCAAAAATGGCGAAACCTGCCCCTCCGGTGGCCCGTCCCGGGCTGTTTCTGGAGTTGCCTTCGGGGTTACCAAGAGACGGCGGCGCGGGGAGGTGGGGAGCGGCCGGAGCCGAGCCCGGCGCTGCGGCGAGCGGCGGCCCGGGCTCACCGCCGCCCTGCCCTGCCCTGCCCTGCCCGCCCCGCCGTGGCCAACGCGCCGCCCTGCCCGCCCGCAGCTCCCTCTGCTCCTCACATCTTCTCCTCGCTGTTTTAAGTCTCGCTTCCCCGCAGCGCTCGGCTGGCCGCTGCGAGGCCAGGGGCGGAGCTGCGGGGCGGAGCCGCGGGGCTGCCGCTCGGCCGCTCCCCGCCGCCTCTGCCGGGAAGCCGGCCCGGCCCGCCCGCTCCGCCCCGCCCCGGCAGCCGCCCCCCCGCCCCGAAGCGCTGCCCGGTCCCCGCACTCGCGACAGCAATTTCTGTCCCTTCGCGTGCCGAACGCCCCCCGCGCGGTGCCCGCGCCCACCTAGTGACACCCGAACGGGCAGCGACTGGGTCGCTCCCAGCGCTGAAGGGGTAAGAAATGCCCTGGCGTTGAGCTACGGATCGAGTTTCACCTCGGAAAGCGTTGCGAGCCCCAGCGCCTCACCAAGGATTTCCTCAGGCAAAAAATAACCGGTCCCAGGCCGGTGTCACGGCCCGGGCTGCGTGCGTGTGAGCTGGCACGCGAGGAGCCGCCGCTGCGCGGAGCGCGCCGGCTCACAGCACCCCCTCAGCGCTCACCAAAGCCAGCGCTCAGCTTTCCGACGTTACCGCGCTTCACAGCGCGCGTTACTCAACGTAATTAATGACTAAGAAGCAAACCAGAAGTCCATCCTGGAACCAAGTCACCGTGAGTCACTTTCTGTACCTACTCGGCGTGAGCTCAGCCCTCTCCTCGCACAGGGCTGCTGGCATTTGGGCCTGTGCTCGTCAGTCACTGCCCGGGACACGCTCTGAAAAACAAAGCGTGAAGCGCAGTACATCCACCAAACGACACGGCACATCGCCTAGGTGCAGCTCGTTACACGCACAGTTAACGTTCTGTGTCCGCGAGGCGCTGGGACGCTGTCACCTCCCGGCTGCCCGCTGTGCGTGTGAGAGCGCACGGTGGCTGAGAGCAGCTGCCGCGACAGCCCGGGACGCTTCCCCGGTGAATCACACGCTTCTGTTGCTGCAGGAAGCTTCAGCAGGACACGTCCATCAACTCAGAGAGGCTCAACACCGCCAGGATTCAGCGCATCCACATCACTAACTTGGCCAGCTAAAATAATTTATGAAAACGTAACTAATCTCAGAAAGTAAAACCGATGTGGCTAGAAGACCTATGGTATTATTTCTGTGATTGTTTACTTTTTGAATAAAGCCAATCTCTTGTTCCTTGTGCCTGGAGATTCTGTAGAACTGTGTATGCAGAAAATACAGGCATCTGGAAAGAGAGGGTCTCTCTGAGATGGCACAGCGTGCTTGGAAAATGCTGCACTGCTGCCTTAATAGTGAGGGAGAAGACAGCATCTCTACAAACGCGTGACAAAACCTGAGCTGCGTGCCGTCGGAGCCGACTTCTAGAATGACACAAGAGAGGCTGAGTCAAGAGGGCAACCCTGCCTACAGGAGCTAAAACAAACAATCATCTGTAATTTCACTGAGCTCTGGGGTGTCTGCAGCACCAGCCAGGCACAGCCTTACCCTCTGTCTGGGCTCGACAAAGCAGGAGCCTTCCCGGGCCTGCTGACTGGCCGTGTGTCACATCCTCCGATACGTACGCACTTGCATTTGTCTTCCACTATCAGGACAGAAATGATCCGTTTGGAACAGCCTATTTCATGCATGAGATATGAATAAGTAGCACATATGGCTGAACTAGACACTGAGGTACACAAACTCCCACTGCAGGGGGACTGCAGGGAAGATGGAGGCCTGGAATAACCACCCATCTCAAAACAAATGTATAATTAAAGGACATACATCACGGCACGCCAGCAGATCATACACCCATGTCTGAGGCCACCCCACACAGATCTATAAAGAAACTATGACCACCATGAAAGTATGATCTCATTTCTAAATACATGTTTCAATCCCGAGCCAGAGAAAGAAAGCTTTAATTATTCCTTCCGATGGTGAACGGCAGAGGGAAGGCTGCGATTTACAGCTCTGCCTTGCAAATAATGGGGTAATCACTAGGCACACTGCACTCGCTGGTGGGAGGAGGGGATGTCTTTGAATTAAATGTTCATGCTAAGTAAATAGTTCTCAGCCTCCAACACATTTTTTCTAGTGACAAGAGCTCCCCATCTGCCTCATCGCTTGCACAAGGAACAGCCTTACCTTCGTAGCACACATCCCATCACAGGAAGGTTTAACTGTTCTGGCCTGGTGGCTTCCCCGATGCGAAGTCAACAAATGTCGGTGGGAACTAGAAGGATGCTGGGGAACAAGGTAGCACACAAAAGTATGCTGCATCTTCCCAGTTCCTCTGAAACCATTCCATCCCAGTCTGCCTCACACAGACTCCTGCTCTCGGCATTTCCAGCAGGAAGGAAAAGGGAGAGGGACGGTCACTGCGCCAAGCTCGATGGATTTCTGCCGGACAATCCAGCAGAACACAAAGCTGTTGGACTCCCCATGCTCTGTCTTCCACAACTTCCTCCCTCCCAACACGTTTAAGAGTGGGACCATTTCAAAATCAGGCAAGAGTGAGAAGGTGCCAGTAAAACCCAATTAAAACAGAGAGCCAGCAATCGAGGTCTAACCTCTCCACAGCCACATTTCACGTGTTCTCAGGACACCTTTGCCTCGCAAACGGCCTCTCCACACCTTTGTTCTGTGAGATCGCTTTTCCCTGACAGCCCAGAATTCATCTATCTGACAGGATGGTAACCACAAACCAGGAGCTGCACGACAAACTTGTGCTTACAGAAGTGAGAGGGTTGGACAGCTTTGAGCTGCTATCTACCACTTCTGAGGTGGCCTCCACTGACTCCAAGGCAGCACAAAAACTCCTCTGGGGAGGAACCTCAGTGCTGCCGTGCCCAGTGTGCTTATACTCTGTACGGCTACAAGGATCGACCTCACTTTACACAGCACATCAAAAAGAGAATGAATCTGACTTCAGTAGTACCAGCATTTCCTCCACAAACTTCTCTACATTTCTCCAATTCAATCAATCACTGCACATTGTCTATTTTTCTTCTAAATGGCTTTACAGCATTGGATTTTCCACTATACCAGTAAAGAAACCAGTACATGCTATTACTACATAGGATACTTACACTATATTTCCAGGCTTTTTTTCCTTAATATTATTATATAATACAATTACATGAATATTTTCTGTGCATATTTCTACCATCTCTCTTAATCCTAAGGCTGGTAATTTTAATTGTGGGTATTTTTAGAAGTGAAAAAAGCACTTGCTGTGTTTATATGTGGGTGGAATACCACAAGCCAGTTTTCACTCATGAAAAGGAAGGGAGAGGAGGGCGGCAAAGCAGTAAACCTAGTGACACCCGGTGGGTTACACCCCGCTTCAGTCCCTCCTGAAGATGAGGGCGGCAAAAATGTCAAGGTCCACACGTGCTGAGATGAAATTTTCCATGAACTAAAGTCTCCCTCCACTGGAAACACTCGCTCCACATAGCCCGAACGTTGGCCAGGCTGGTAGATATAACTTAGGGCAGGAGGAGAATCTCTGGGGAGTGGCAAATGCTTCATGCCAGAGCCTAGAAAAGGAGCTGGGGTGCACAGAGGGGCACCTGTCTGTCTATGGTTTTAAAAAGAGCTGACTTGCACACACTATTGGAATGGAGAACTGCTGCCGAAAATGCCATTATATTCAGAACAAAATGATCAGTAACTAACTAACTGGAGCAATTACTATTCCTCCTCAGACAGCCAGGAGTCTGGGATAACTGGGCAGTACTGCGGATCCGACTGGGAGATGGATTTGGCTCTTTGGAGGACAGCACTGACCTAAAACCACAGTGTTTTTAAGAAAAGCATAAACACAGATTATTCTTCTGGTACTCTCCACAAGTTAAAAAACAAACCCTCATCTGCTTACAGACGATAATCTACAACTGGTGTAAATGGAAGAGGGTGGCGAGTTTAGAGTCTAAACCAAATCCTTCTTGCTTGTAAAATGACATTCACTGTGTGGTGGTGATTTTTTAGAAAAAACTCATATTCTTCTATTTTACACTGCTCAGAAGTATCAAAACTAGATTAGTTCCAACTCATCAATATTACTAAATGAAACCTTTTGAATCCAGACCCAACAGTAACAAAAACTAGTAACTTCCCTGGTCTCAAACTCATCTTCGTTCAATATCCTGTACTTTTAAGTACAAGTTTTAAAAGCATGCCATTCTGTGTCTCTCATTTAATAAACCTGAAAGTTTGGCGAAAACAGCATTTCTCAGAAAAAAATAATCACGTTACACATATGAACATCACCACACCTGTAGTTATTTTGCTGACTATCAGCTGATCTTATCTCTGTAAGTGATCTATGATTCATGGATTTGGACAGGGAGTGCGTGACTCAGAAGCGGGCCCTTTTCCTGGAAAATCTGTTAATCATTTCTGCAGAGATTCTACTACCCTGGGACTGCAGTCTTGGAGGCAAGGACCTAGAACTTCAGCCTACACGAGGCAGAACACTGGAATGCTTTTTAAAAAATAAAAATCCCCAAACCTTATCCTTAAGAAGTGACCATTTGCAGGGCACCAGGCAACACATTTCAGTACGCTACACCCACCCAAAGTCTAACTCTGATTTCGTGAGCGGAGTCTGCAGACAGCCCTTTGTCGGTGTCAATGGGACTGCTGCAACTGGCGCCCTCCTCCAAAATCAACCTTCCTGACATGCTCACCCGCAAAGCGTCATGGAACCACTCCCAGATCTGTTCCAGACCGGGGAGACACTCTGGGACATAAAGCCGATTCACGCACTCATCCAATTTTAGAGCTGATTTAGATACATGGACAAATACATCAAAGGATAGAAAATAGCTCCCAGCCAGGCCCCGCTGGTGGTTTTGTGGAACGAGCGCACCCTCTTGTGGAAGACTCTTAGACCAGCATTAACCGTGTCGATGTAGTTAAAGCGACAGCAACACTTACAGCACATCCTTAACTGACAGGAGCAATGCAGACTGATTCATCTAACGCCGACTGACTTTGGAGATGTTTTGAAGGTTAGTTCTAAAGGCTTGATGGTTCTGGAACACGTGGACCCTGCCACAAGGACAACGGTAACGTTCAGGGGGCAGTGCCTTGTTCCTCCTCCTTCAGCCTGACTCCTGTTCAAACCAAACAGAACGGGAATGTGCCTCTATAAGGCTCTGTTGGCCAACTAAAATTTAACCAGTTCTAAAATTAACAGTAAACTGGCTAAAATTAACGAGCTATCTACATGCAAATAACGTCCATTCTTCATCCAAACATTCCAACAAATCATAGAGGGACACCTGAAAAAGCAGCCAGCAGCTGCTCACCACAGCACACCTTCATGAGAACTCTCGTTCCCCAGTGAAACACGGATCCTACAAAGGCCGGCAACACCCTGGGAAAGCAGAAGGTGTGCATGAAGATCTCAGCAGACATCCCTTGAAAAGGTCAATCCTTACGATGTGAAAGGGAGAGGTATTAGAAATTTGACTGCCCTTTCGCCCAAGCTCTGCATGATTTAAACAGCATTTACCTCTTGAATTACAAATACATAAACAGAAGAAACTAACAGGAAATTCAACAAAATATTTTTTTTTCTAAGATGCACAAGATGAAGAACAAAATTCTGAAGCTCAGGAGATAATGTTCAAATCCTCAAATTTAACTGCCATTTTCAGGAGGCACAATAATAATGGAAATTATTCAGAACCCCATCTCGTGCATCCCATGGGCAAGGCATAGCTCCAGATCAGCTGCAGCAACACAGTGAAGTTCCAGCCCTGAGTAATGATACAAAACCACCTGGGAGAAAACGGGGCAAGTCCCTGATTCTGCCGAATACACACGTAAGCACCGGACTGGAAGAGACGCACACATGGCTTTAGAACTCCTGCGTGTCCTCCTTCAGAGCTGCACGGCCCACAGCGTCTCCGAGCTGACTCCCAAAGGTCCCTGTGAGCAGCTGGATGGGTACAGTCTGCAGAACACACAGAGAACCACGGTGTTAGGTAGTACCATGCAGCAAACAGCAAAATGACGGCGATATTCAGCAGTGTCCTCTGAAATGGCCCAGAGGGACAGGGAGTAGGAGAGGTGCTCTGCTCTGTGGGTTAGAATGAGGATAGCCATTTGGAAGATTATTTCTGAAGGGAAGAATTGTTGTGTTGCTACATTAATTCTGTTCATGAAGATTTTTTCTTTTTCCTATGGTTTTTTAAATTAGGAAAAAACCAGAACTTAGAAGAACTTCCTCTAAGATATAGGCCCAGGTTGAGTTGAGCCATACTGGCTGGCTGGAACCTCAAAGCTAATTCTGCATTCTGAGCATGGATTAATCTCCAGTCCATACCAATATACCGTTACCTAAAGCTCTGAAGCTGGCTGGACGGGATTCCCATGTACTCCGCTCTGCACAGATCGTAACAGCAAAACAGGCACCACCAAGTTTGCCATGTGCAAGGCTAGTCTGCATTACATGATTACAAATCACCAGCCAGAAGATGAAGTCGTCAGAAACGCCCCCTTTTATTCACTCATCCAAACATTCTTCATGACACTTCAGTTTTTCATCCATCTTACTGTAGATTTTAGGAGCCATCAGCACATGGATGGCCAGCTCTTTGGGCTACACAGGATAGGCTACAATTTTCCTATGGCAAAGTCCCGGGTGGCTTTTGCCAAACTCCAGGCTGCAGGAACAGGAAACCCCAGAGATAACTCACACGTGGAAGGTGACACCAACCACCATGAGATCCTCCTACACTGCTAAAGGATAGAGCAGTAGTGGGTGGGCGGGTACCAGGGTGACACCTTTCAGGCTCAGAAATCCCACCTGACTGACTTCCTCCCACTAACAGGTACTCAGCTGCTCAACTGGACTGGCATAATCCCACTGCAGACCACTAGTGTGGGGACTACATGCGATCTGCTGATAATGTGTGTGCTGTTGAGGAGACCAAGCTGACTATTGCACAGTTAAACAACTGTTTCTGAGTCCTCCTGAGCAGGTGAAAGATGTTCCAGTGCCCCAGTGGCCCCTCACAACACATGGCGTGACTGCCATCCGCGGATCACACCTGCCTGGAAGGCAAACGTGGGCAGTGTCAGTCTCCACAGACATCTACAGGACCCAGAACAGGGGATTTTGTGGTTGGCCAGCATAAAAGTGAAAGATATGCAAAAGGATGAAATGAAACACTGTAATTTTGTATTTCTGGCTTTCAGAACCTTTTATTTGAATTATCTGCAGGATACACCTGCAGATCTCAAAGCAACATGGGAACCAGACCTTGATGTTTGAGAAACAGATGCCCCAAATCTTGAACATTAGGTTCACTCTTACATGTAGAGTTTCATTATTTTCCAAATACTGCCTTTGACACTGCTTTTCAAACGTGTGGTCAGTTCCACGCTCTGTCTGGCGTAAATGCGGAGCAAGCTAGCCCCCTGAGAATCTACTCACAGACAGGGTTTCATGCATTTCCTCTACACACAGAAGAACCTATCAACCAATGCTTTAAAAATGCTAAAGGAGGAAACTGGAGCAGCTGAAGCATTTCAAGACACCAGAAATGGGTCACTTATGCTACACTGAGCTCCCTTCAGATCTAGCAAGTGTCACAGAAATCCAACCATTTCCAGCTTTTAGACATTCCAGGTGAGCACAGCAACCCATCTTTCAATGCAGTGTTCTCAAAGGTGAGAGAACAGCACTGGAGAACGTGCTGTACTCTGATAACCTCAACGACTACTGCAACTCTCTTCCCGCTTCCTAACACCGAGGAGGGTAACTCAGACAGTCTCCTCCCATTACAGAGTCCCACGTTCTTCCCCAATCCACACCCAGATACAAAAGCTGTCCTCTCACAACTGTCTGGAAACAACAAGGCAGTGAACCAGCACCCAGACTGCCCCTCCAGCAGTGCTCTTTGTGGCCTACATTCTAAAGCACATCGAGGAGCCAGTGTGGCTGAAAAACAATACAGCCAGATTACAGCTCCAAGTTTAGACCTCAGACAGCACAAAATGCTTCACAGAAAGAAAAAGAAAGCAAGCAGAGGAGTTGGGAAGCTGCTCATCCACCTCAGACAAAGGCAGCAGAAGCCGCTTCGTTGATCAGGGACATGCATGTTTATTCAAAGAAGGTTTTTCTTTTGTATTTCGCCAATCCCCAATCAGCTGATCCACCACTCAGACACTAATCCCTTCCTGCGTGATAAATTTCAATGCATCCAAGTAAACACGGGGATTTCAGAACATTCAGAACATTAGAAAGGCACAATCTCGAACAAAGGGGGGGGTTCAATCTTAACTCTAGTGAAGCTTTTGCTCTGCTCTAGTTGAATCCTTGGACACAACTTAGTCCACTGACTCTGGAACAAATGCCACTGAGAAGGTTAGTCTGAACTGAGATTTAGATGTGAATGTGAAAACAAAACTGAGTTCAAAACTATGGACTTTATTTCCCAACTAATGAGTGTTGGGAGGGGGAATGTAGGAGGAAACATGGAATGAAATCTGTCCAGATTTCTTCCAGCCAGAATGAGGAAAATACACAATTTCCCCAGAGATCTGCAATAGGCAGCTGCAAGATTAAGTCTTACTCACCAGCTTTTTCGGCTGTATCTACACTGCTAGGAAATGTTCCCAGTTTTAGTGAATTACTGAAGCTAAAACAACAGAGCAGACAGAGGTCTTCCAGGACTGTGAAGTGAAATGGTTCAGCTAGAACAATTAAACAAGTGCAGAAGGGAGCGATCACCCCTGGAGGGCTTGGCAGTGAAACGGTTACTGCAAACAAAGAGTAGATTTTGTTTCTGTGCTTAACAAAACCCCTTTTAGAGAAGCAAACAAACCCAGAAAGGCTGGTAAGGAGACAGCGAAATGAATGGCTGCAAGGTCATGCCTTGTTCAGGTCAGCCAAGTTCATGCTTGAGCTTTGGAGGTAGGTTCACAATGTAACTGCGTATAGAAAATTAAAAGGTATTTTCATACATCATTCCTCTGCGGCATGATTGAAACTCAAATCCATATAGTACTAGCACAGAGATAATGAACTGAAACAATGCAAGAGACTGCACAGACACTTCAACTCCACAGTAAAACATCAAACCCAGAGTAAACATTGACACAAGGCCGAAGCACAACATCCTTTTTAGACTAACTTAAAAAGAGGAAAACACCCCCCCCTAAGTTATACAGACTGAACACCATGGGCACTACTGACAAAGACACGTGCAAGCATCTGGAGACAACATCAGAGAGGTGAAACTCTCCTCCTCCGAAAGCCAGCTGTGCTTGTTGCTGTCCTACCGTCTATAACCACTGCAATAAACTTCTGTAAAATACCAGGCATCTCTCACACGCATACCTGAAGATTTGCCCTGACAAGCTAATGTTATAAAAGCAAAGAGCAGGGAGGGTGTATCACAGCCCGTGTGAGTGTTTGTGTTGTTACAGGGATACTAAGGCTGTGCACTGTAATTCCACACAGCACACCGCAGTCTGCGTTCCTCTAGGAACATGAACTGTACAGCATCAGCGCTCAGCCACAGCCACCATTGGGGTGACTGGCCTTTGCACCACAAACATTATCTGCTGTGGACTGGAGGGGGTCCTTGCCTGTCAGTATTCTTGAGACAACTGTTACTGTTGGAATGTGATAGTGATCACTACCCTGAAAAAGGCACATTTCTGTCTGGGGTGTTTTAAGAGTTCTTCTGTTAAACAAGATCTCAGCTACCACGGGAATTAACAACCCAGCAACTCGCTTAGCCCTGAGATATACTGGGGTGTCCTAAAAATGGCCCCATCTGGTCTGTTCATACATAGTGTATTAATCTCAGGGAAGTTTATTCAAGCTCCAGTTATCAAGAGCCTTTGAATTAGCTTAGAAGGTCTGTAGGAACCATCAGAGCCTGTCATCTTTTCAGACAGAACTGCAGCTCAGCGCAATGCAGAACTGTCAGTACAGAGAGAAATAACCACATGTTCAGAAAGTTACCAGCCAATAAACAACAATAATCAAGATGTTCAAGACTGTTGGCTACATCAGCACAGCGACAGAGCCGCTGGCACCCACCTCAGCAATACGCAACTCCTCCTGCCCCACACGTGGTCCAGACCCCAGTGACATCCCAGGCTTTCCTGCACTGACCTGCTGGAGGCACGGAGAGAAAAGGACCTGTTATCTGCTCAGAACAGCTCCATGTCACTGGACTGGTGTTTGCAGCAGGAGCTAGAGACTTGTAGCTGTTTCTATTCCTGATGCTGTTACGGTGACGGGAAGAGCCACAACAGCTCTCTGGTTCTGTTCTTGACCCACTTGAGGCTGCTCCCTGTCTCTGCTGTCTTACAGGGATTTCCCCTTCTGCACATTAGGGATGCTTTTAGGATTTCAACACCTAAAGGAAGAGATGGCACAAATGAACCAAATGAAAGAAAAAACCCAATAATAAGTTATGGACTCATTAGGGGGTTTTGTTTTGTTGTTTTTTGTAAGACAGTCATAGTAATGAAAACTATTCTTAAACTGCAGGACGTTAAGATTCATATGAGCACCAAAGATGACACATAAAATTGTGCTAAAGAGCAGAGTTATTTACTGTTAACCACCTGCCTCGGAGATTCTACCTTCCAATCTGGCACAAACATGTTTTGGAGTCTATGCTTCACACAGGAAAGTGGCAACAGTAAAAGAGCCAAACAAATCCTGCTGGGAAATGTCACTGCCCTCATTTAAAAATTTCAGCTTGGTCCAGCTCCAAGATTCAGAGAAAAAGCGAGAGCAGCAAAGATAATGTGTATTTCCAGAATAGGGATCGCTGCTGCTGTGTTTTAGGACAAAATTTGGTAAGAAACACACTTTGTAGGTTACAAAGATAACAGCACCAACACTGCCATCCTCAGGAGAAGTTCTGCTTTTGGGTCATGGAGCTATCGTTCCCCGATTACAAGGTGCAGTCAGCACAATGCTGGCTTAGGCACTCGGACAAAAACTGCAGTTGATTTGACAGGAACCAGTGGCCCATTTTACTTTTGGGGAAGCAACTATGACATAACTAAAGTGAGTACGAAACTTCAGTGACCACTTGTTGCGTGCAGTGTAAGGCTGCAGTCTGCAGTGCCAGAACTGCTAAAAAAACCAAAGTTATCATTTATTTTTTCAAGAAAATCTTTCATTGTTCTGCTGCCTAAAACAATGCCATGCTCCATCTGAACGGACAGACAGATGGTCACCAGGCAGACGTTGTTCCGAAATGGCAGATCCTTCCCACGTAAACCCAAGCCGAGGACAAAAGTTGAACATAACAGCATTCAACTACGTTCCACGACCACGCAAAATGAATTCACCCAGACGAGCGGAAGGAAGAAACCTGAGCAAGAGCAGAGTCGATGACTAAATCTGAATCTTGAAACAACCTTAAACTCGATCTTTCCATGTTTTCCAACTGCTTCATACAACTGTAACAATGTTCTTTAGTAAGAAAATTCTCATGACGGGTAAAGTGGATCAAATAATGATGTTAGCTACTATGCATTTAGTTCTAACATGTCATATAGAGACCCATCTCCACTCTCTTTGGAGAGCCATCCTCAGCACTGATTTCCAAATGCTGTCTAAGGAGCAAAGAGCGTTTCCTGCCAGTGGAAGCCAGAAATGACTGAAGCCACTTCAGAACAGGTTAATATAACCCAGAGGTGAAGAGCATAAGGACAGAGACATCAGAAGGAAGAGGTATCCCCATGTTCCATGTAACACATCCTCATAAACCAGAAAGGAATCGGTGAAAGTCAGGCAGTTGTGCAAGTCCAGTGAAATACATGTGCCTTTAAGTGATTAAAGATCTTGAAATCCACTAAAACTTCTCTGATGATCTCAGTAATTTCCACAGAGAAAATGATTTCATTAAAAAAGTCAAGTTCCTCATTATTTTTAAACTAATTTTGATTTTTTTTTTTTCAATTTCAAGACAGCCACAGAAATATTTAGAAACAGAGAATACACAGCTCAGTAACACTATAAACCCATTAGACATGGGAGCCATCACCAACTGCTCAACAGCATTAAAAATCTGTGAAGGACCATGCCTGAGGTAACATCTAGGCAAGGAAAGCCAGATACACTGGTGAACTGCAATGACAGGGAGAGACACCCAGCACCCACGGCCCATGAACCCCAGGGGTCACACGCTTCCCAGCAGTGAAATACACATCGCTGGTCCGTGACCCATGGTGTTACTCCTGCCTGGGGTAGATGAGGCTGGGCCTCTGTCCATGGCAGTTGGGAAGCCGCAGGCCCACCTTCTGCACATCAGCACAGCTGTGGTCGGTACTCACGGGTGTTTCTGTCGGGCCACCGAGCTCCTGCACTTCATCCGATGGGCTGATGTGTCGCTAACCCAGCTGAGGAACCCGTGCTGTCAGTGTGTTTCCAACCAAGGAGGAAGGGCTCCCTAGCAGCAGCGTAACTCCCATCATTGCCTGTAGATAACGTGACACGGGTGATACCATTCTGCTGCATGCTACAGCCAACACACTTTCAATCATGAAAATCCACTGTTTGGTTTTGGAAATTTAGCACAAGGTCAAACGGCAGAGTCCTGCTGCACTCAGAACCACAGAATCATTCAGGCTGCCCAGGATGGCATTCAGGCAGGTTTGGAATCTCTTCAGAGAAGACTCCACAACCTCTCTGGGCAGCCTGGGCCAGGGCTCTGCCACCCTCACAGCAAAGAAGTTTCTCCTCATGGTCAGGTGGAACTTCCTGGGTTCCAATTTGTGCCTGTTGTCCCTTGTCCTGTCGCTGGGCACCACTGAGAAGAGTCTGGCCCATCCTTCTGACCCCCCCTTTAGATACTGATGAGATCCCCTCTCCGCCTGCTCTTCTCCAGCCCCAGGGCTCTCAGCCTTTCCTCCAGCCCCTCCTCATCCTCGTAGCCTCCAGTGGACTCTCTCCAGTAGCTCCTTGTCTCTCTTGACCTGGGGAGCCCAGCACTGGACCCAGGACTCCAGACGTGGCCTCACCAGGGCAGAGCAGAGCGGGGAGAACCATCCTGGACCTGCTGCCACACTCTTCTCAGTGCGCCCCAAGGTACCGCTGGCCTTCTTGGCCACGAGGACTCACTGCTGGCTGGTGGGGAACCTGCTGTAGGTGTTGAGTGTGTTAAAAAGGAACAACCCCGACACACGCCAGCAACGGCCCCGGCTCCCGGGAAGCGGGAGCGTGGGTTTTCCCCCGGTAATTAGAACAATGCGGGAAATAAACCACTTCCCCGCGGTGCTTCGCTCCGTCCCGCAGACACCCCGTTACAGCCTCAGCCGCCCTCGGAGGGAGCGCGGCCTCCGACACCCCGCGAGTACTCACCTGCCTCAGCCCCCGAGCCCCGCACTCCCGCGGGCCGGCGGCCTCCGGTGCGCCGGGCCGGAGTCCCAGGGCAGCCCCGCCGTGGGGCGCGGGCGAGACGCCGGCGGGACCCGCCGCGGGGGCGCAGTGACGGCCATAAGGGTCATAACGGCCGCGACAGCCCCGCACCAGAGGGGCAGTGCCTTCCCGCCACCGCCGCCGCCACCCGGAAGTGCTTCCGGCCGGGCCCGGCCCGCCCCCGCCCCCCCGGCGGCCTGACCTGGAAGCAGTCGGTGTCCGCTGACGGTGGCAGGGTCCGCGTCCCGCCATGGCTCCCAAGGGCGGCCCCGGCGGGCGGCAGCAGTCGGAGGAGGATCTGCTGCTGCAGGACTTCAGCCGCAACCTCTCCGCCAAGTCCTCCGCGCTCTTCTTCGGCAACGCCTTCATCGTCTCCGCCATCCCCATCTGTGAGCGGCGGGGAGGCCCCGGGGGGGCGGTGCAGAGTCCGGGGTGGGATGTTGGGGAGCGGCAGGCCCTGAGCGGGAGCAGGAGACCCTGAGGGGTAACAGGGGGTCCTGGCCCGCTGCCGGGTGGGGGGTGGGCTGGGCTGGGCTATCCGCGGGCTGCCGGTGCTCATCTTTCCCCGGGCTCGGCCGGCTTTGAGCCGACCCCCGGCGGGATGATCGTGGCTGTCTCCGTGCTGCGTTAGACGCAGTTTCGAAGCCGGCCCCGCTTGGGGCAGCGGCAGGGTGGTGGTTGGGTGGTTTGTCAAGATGGACGGGCTGCGGGCGAAGGACTGACGTGTCAGATCGGCGCTGCAGGGAGCTGCCGGGCTGGCTGCGCTGCGGCCCAGGCTGACCTGGGCTCACAAGGCCCCTTTTTGCCACAAGCAAAGCGGATTTCTAAGTTTAAAAGTATTTTTAAATGCAGTTCGATCCCCCCGCCGTGATTTTGCAGAACTGGCCCGGATCCAGCAGAGCCAGCGCTGAGTTACAGAGCTGTGTGGGACTCCTGTGGGGCTGGTTTCACAGGAGAAAGTAACCACTCAAAATGACTTATTTCCTTTCTTTTAAGGGCTTTACTGGAGGATATGGCACATGGATCTGGTTCAGTCTGCAGTCCTGTACAGCGTAATGACCCTCATCAGTACCTACCTGGTAGCTTTTGCGTATAAGAACGTCAAGTTTGTTCTCAAACACAAGTAAGTTTGGGGGTGATTTGAAGTAGAATTTTTTAATAAATGATTTATCAAAACCAGCATTTACGGCTTTTTTTAATGAATAAGAATGTCTGAAATGTTACTTCAAAAAGTATTTTATACAGAAGTATCTTCTGAATGGCTTCTGTCTTTTCTGGTGTAATTATGGAACAGAGGAGCCTGCTCAGCTGAGAGTGCAGTGAAATAGCAGAGCTGCCTTCATGGCCATAAACCGTGTTGGACTCATACCTGTAGTAACTTGATGATTGCTGCTTGTGCCGTCAGCTTGGCAAACCTCGCTGTCTTGGTACAGGATTACTCTTCACCATAAATACAGCTCCCTGTAACCTGGGGGAGGGGGGTATTTTCCTTATTCAACTGGTATGTTCTTGCTTACAGAGTAGCCCAGAAAAGAGAAGATGCTGTTTCCAAAGAAGTTACTCGCAAGCTGTCCGAGGCAGACAACAGGAAGATGTCCCGGAAGGAGAAGGATGAGAGGTAACCCCCAAGCTGTCTCCCTTGCGGGAACACTGCCTGGGGTGGGTAAGACCCTAGGTAGGATATTTGGGACTGTGGGTGGGCCGTTATTTTCCTTGCAAGTGCAGCATGAGCGCAGAGTTTGGTCTTTAAGGGGTTGGCTGGTAGCTCATGCTGCGCTCTGTGTTTTCAAAGCTGGCCATAACGAGCAGCAGTGTGTGGTTTATCACTGCGTAATGGTGGGTGCACCAGCATATCCTCTGCTTTAAATCTGCCTGAGATAACGTCTCTCTTTGTTCCTAGAATTCTGTGGAAGAAAAATGAAGTTGCAGACTATGAAGCAACAACTTTCTCCATCTTCTACAACAATACTCTCTTTCTGGTCTTGGTCATCATTGCTTCCTTTTTTGTGCTGAAGAACTTCAACCCCACTGTGTATCCTTTATCACCGCTCTTGAAACAGCCCAAGTCCCAATCCCATCCGAGTCCTGCTCCTGGTTGCTGTCATCAGTAGCTACATTTGTCATGTGGGTTGTGAGGTTACTCTGCCGATACTCACAGCTGACTGTAGTGTCTCAGCTTAGAAACAGCGGAACAGAAAAATGGACAAATCAGGACTCTCCCAGTCATGTAGAAGTGTATCGACTGCCCCAAGGTTCTAAGGGTAGCGCTTGGGCAATGGATGGGAATTGTTATGGCTTTGCCATTTTGCTTGTCGCAGTGGAATGAGTTGGCAGCTCGTGTTCTTACAGCACCATGGCATCAGCGTGAGGTGCTGGCTGCTCCTACCTTGTTTCGCTTCAGTAGCTTCACAGGGAAAGTGTTTTGTTACTCGAGTAAATAAGCGCTGCCAATCAGGGCCCTGTAAGTAAAGATCCGCGGTGTTCAATTGTGTTTATTGACCCTTTGAAGAGAACAGGCTAACCGTTATGGGTGCCTGCTTGCTGCAGTGTCCATGCCCTGCTCGCACCTCGAGCGTAAGCTGCATTTCAGGTGACCACACTGCTCTTTGAAAAGTCCTACAGAGAAAAAACATTTCAATCCCTTGTTTTGTACTAAATGCTCTGTACCGAAGCAGCGGTACCTTTACAAGACTATGTCCTTAACCCTTTCCCTACAGAAACTACATTCTTTCTATAAGTGCTTCATCCGGACTGATTGCTCTGCTGTCCACGGGATCCAAGTAGACAAAAAACAGCCCCACAGCAGATTATTTCTGCAAGAGGTTTCAGCTGCCGTACAGAAGTTGCAGGGTGGAATAGGAATATTTTTTTTTCTTACAGTGTGACTGCTCGAGGGTAGGGGGGAGGGTTTGAATCCAAAGTGATTGAATTATATTTACTTTTGGTGTCTTTCCATGGTGTTATTCAATAACTGAATTAATCCTTTTTTTTTTACTTAGCAATGAGAGGAAATGTTGAGCAGGTACCTTTTGGAATCACCACAGAGTTGTGATGGTGCTGCAGGCTGGCAGAGGGGCACGCTGTAGGGGACAGCTCCACGGCTGTGCCCACACCCTGTAACAATTCCCTGTCAGCTCGCTGAGCGTGAACAGCGACAACCCACTGGTTACCATTGTAACATGAAAAGTTTTAATAAAAGGAGGTGAATCATCATTTAAATCCTTGTATTTCCATTCTTAATTTTAAAAAAAGGGTGTTTTCACAGGCAAGCAGCGTGTGTAGGTTTGTCAACTCTCTCTGCTTCTGGAAGAGAGGAGCCTGCCACAAGTCAGCATCTGTCCCCTTTTCCTTGGCAATACTCCTCAGTTTTCAGTAATTTGGAGTGGGGACAAAACCTGAACAGACAGCGCCAATGCCTGTCCACCATCGGGGTGATAGGGCTGAGCCTGCCCCGCTGGGCAGGTGGTGGACATTTTTACCAGGAACTGCTGCACAGAGCAAGGCGACTCGAAGCAGCGCTTTCTGCACCTCTTACTGCTAGTTCGCTGCATAGCTCATTACCAGCTTCTCCCCTTACCTCAGAGCGGTGGGTACTGACAGTGGCCGAGGTCTGGAGCACGCAGCATGGGGCAGGACTTTTCTGGAGAGAGTCTGAAACAAAAGCGAGTGGCTTGGTTTTCTACAGAAAGCTCATCTTTTCTGTGGGCTCCCTCACTGAAAAGCAGTGGGGGGGTCTTATTTGGGTTTGAGGTTTGTTGTTTTATTATTTTTTATTTGGATTTGCGGTTTGTTGTTTATTATTTTTATTTGGGTTTGCGGTTTGTTTTCTTCCCTTGCAATCCCCACTGCACCCAGTTTCTTCAGCGTAACGCTAAAGCTGGGGACACTGCTTGGCATCCCATTGCTCTTGGAGCAGTGAGCAAGCCAACATTTAAGCTTTTGTTCTAAGGAAAGGACAATGCCATCTTCTCAGTTAAAAAAAAGAAGGTTGGGAATGAATATATTTTTAATACCTTGTTGGATTCCCATTAATCTGAGAAGGGGAAGAGAACATTAAATTGTACCTCCAGAGGTAAGGAACAAGTCTGCAACTGGGAAAATAATTATACTGTTGAAATAACAAAGCTGTTAACTGTGTAATGGTCAAAGCCTTTGTGCTGCCTGTGAAGCAGGTTTAAAAGTAGTTAATTTTCACAGCTAATGCTGCAGCCTGAGGAGACGTGGCTTGGGGCAGCAGAGGAGGAAGAGGACTGACCAGCGTGGAGGATCTGGTGACCAAACTGCATCTGCCAGGAGGGCACTCACGTGTTCATGTCAGGGCAAAACGCTGTACACGACTGACGGCTGCCTCGGGGAACTCACCTCTAGAAGAACCTTCTCTGAGACACGCGCCCAGCCCAGCCCTTCGCTCCCCGGCTGTACCCTCTCCTCCGGCCCAGGTCATGGTCCCTTGGCCCTGGGTGGAGCCACAGGTCAGCGCATCCCTGGGGAACGATAGATACCCACTGTCCACGTCACCCACTGCGGTTTCCAAAGGGGTCTCGCTCTCAGTAACGGGTCTCTAGGTATAACATGAGATGCACAAAATGCTTTTATTGTGTCCAAGCAGAAGTCAAAGTCAGACTGCGATTCTGGGGATACAGCAGCCAGGGTCAGTTACACACACCGTAGCTCATTGGAGTAAATACAGGAGAGGACAACTCAAGCGTTACTATCGGTTCACGTGGCCCACGTGAACGCCGCCCACAGGTGTCCTGCAGGTGTCCTGGAGTTAAGGGAGTAGAATACAGGGGTCCTACAAACACTGTACAGAGCTGTACCCCCTCGAATACTCAACACGAGTGAGAAACACGTACTGAAACCGTTTTACACAGCAAACTCATGGGGAGACATGACGCAGTTCTGAGGATGGGCAAATTGATATATAAAACACTTACTATCGACTCCTGTGGAGGGATGGAACATCACAAAAACCTGACCTGTTTAAAATGCGTCTTAAAAATACCAAGCACTTATTGATGCCCCGTTCCAGAGCGAGTTAAAGCAGATGTGGCCTTCCACCAACGTACGTACCTGATTGGTTCTGGCGGTTGTCAGCAGCTATAGATTATCTATTTTGATAAGTATCTATACCCTTACAAGCTCAGGAATACGGGAATCTGCAGTAGCTCTGTCTACAAGCAGGCAGAAGTAGAGGCAGGTTTCTATAGATGCAAACCCCAGTATTTTATCACGGATTTCCTGGTTTAAGGTTTGTGTAGAACTAGAGTTTTGCAAACAGCCGTTGTTGCTAACCCGACATGCGTGGCTGCGTTTTCTAACGGTGCTCCGCGGGCTCGCGCTCAGCAATGCTTCCCAGGAGCTCCGCAGCTGAAAGAAGTGAACAGGAAGGAGCTGAGCTACCCAATTTCTAACTTAATCTCCCTCTTACATCCTTTGTTCAGCTACAAACAAAATCTAAAGCATATATTCCGCATAAAAAACAGAAAATTTGAGCTTGCTCCTTCTCTCTGTTGACCTGAAGAAACTTTATAGCTGAGATTTCCTAAACGTGGTTTTATTAAAACCTTGAGTTGTATCTGGCTTTTCTTCATTGAAAAAAATAGATCTGTACATCCTTCTTTAATTACCAAGTACCTGAAGATTATAAATTATTTTTTGCTTTACAAGTGTTTGTCACAGCTCAAGCATGAGGTGCTAAGAGTAAAGTAAAAATTAATGAATTCAGTCAAAGGTAAGAAAATACAGGATTATTCTTGGTTAGAAGAGAGAATAACTGTGCTTTCAGATTTCACTGCAGAGTGGTAGCACACATCTCGAAGGGTCCGGTGACGGTCGCCGCTGAGCAGCAGGCTGCTGAAGGATTCTCATACCGGTGTTGAGTCGGGGCTGTGCTTCGGTACCGAGCACTTGTCAAACCATGCAGTCCAGGGAAGCCATGCATTGCATTAGGATCTGTAGTCCTTCTTGCTGTAGGGCTTGTTTCCCAGAATATTATCTATTTCGTTTACGATGTGGGATGTCATCTTTGGAAGGACCTGGGGGTAGCAGAAAACCAACGTTTAACCAAGCTGCCATTAAAGGCTTTTTCAAATTCAAATCTAGATTTTATCAGATAATGTTTCCTCAGGTCTTTGGCTGACCGATGTTCAAACGTTCACCTAATACCTTTCTCCCTTCAAGGAAAAACTCCCATAGTATCTTTACCCAGTGAGAGAATCCCAGAAGTGTTCCTAAGCTTCATGTGCACAATATTGCTCGGCTGCCGTAGAGCAGGAGCGGGTGGCAAGACACCAGGGGAAGCTCTTATTGTGAAAATCGACGGAGAACCATTAAGGTGGGTGCAAGGGACACGTGCCCTGCAGAAAACTCGGCGCAGAATATCTCACAACGTGTCCTGGAATTGGGTCACTTCCTTTTCCAGATACATTAACGCTGCCGATGCCACCCTCGTGATGCTGGGTACGGCTGTAACTACCACGAATGGTGGTAAGTCACGGTGGTGCACCGTAGGTTTGCCTAATTAACGTGCCTAACTAGAACTGGGAGATGCCTAAAACAAAACACAAAGTATTGAAACTACATTAAGAGGAGGAGGGTGCTGGTCTCCAGGACTGCTGCTGTTCCCACCCCCAGGGAGCTGGGCAGTATCCGACGCCCCACCTCTGTTGAGATGCCACCACCACTTGCCTGTATGGCTCCGAGATTCTCTATCAGCTGCTCTGGGTTGGAGGATCCTAGAAGGACGGAGCTCACCCCCTCGTTTCTCAGACACCATGCTGGGAATAGAGTCACAAGATGGTCAGGAACACAGGCTTCGCGACACAGCGTTACTCCAGATCCTAATGTTTGTCAGAGCTGCTATCTCTATTTGAAAAACAGCGACATTAGTCGTCTCAACCTTCCCTTTCCTCCTCCAGCACTACCAGGAAGAAGATGCACAGGTCAGAGAGCAAACCACCAGCATCCCCCCCGACCCTGGTCCCTGGCCCAGCAGTTGTCTTAATTGTGAGGTTTGGTTTCTCCCCATCACGAGTCACAAGGATTCACCTCTGGGCTATTGGAACCAGAGATCATGTTTCTAACAGACTCGTGTGGTAATTTTCACTCTTGGCTCTCAGCAGCAAAGATAATTATTAAAAAAAAAAAAACCCAACCAAACTGTCTTTCCAAAGTAGCATTGTCTTGTGATCCCATCCACCCAGGAGGGACCATCCAGAGAGCTGGGCAGGTTGGGGATGGATCCCTGAGGACAGCCCAGATGCACTACCTCTGTTATCAATCTAAGGCTGATGATGATGCTGCAAACAATCTTATTTTAATTAATTTTTAACTTTGTTGCTAAAAAAAAAAAAAAAAAGGAAGAATATTTTTGTGTGAGGCTGATGGAGCCGGGGTTACCCCAAAAGCAATACAGGGCATTTTAGCATCCTGCAGCGTGTTTTGGGTTGTTTTTTTGCTGCGTTCCTCGAAACGCGTTACCCTTCTCCTAACGAGGCAGTGCATCGCCCAGTGTCAGGCTTTCTGCCTTTCTGGCATTTTGCTCCATAAGCTCCCACAGCGAATGCTCACACACGTGTTTTAAATAATAAACAGATCTGCAGATACTGCAAAACCACAGCCACCCTCGGTCCTCTTTGAAAGACGACGCATCGTTCTCTGCGTTACCGTTTGCCCAGCTCTCACCCGTACTACAACGATCGATGGCAGCACCAGAGTCTCTGGAGCTTCAGGGGTTCGTGCAAGACTTCACCTGCCCGCGGCTCCCAAAACCCGTAAGGCACAAACCTTGCCTGCGTTGCGGGGTATTTATTTCCCTTCGCACTATGAGGATGCAGCTAGGTGCTGCATCACCAGCGAAGGGCGAAGGCGCAGCGATGCCATCCCTGTCCCGTCACCTACCGACGGCCAACTGCGGCAGCGTGCACCCGAGGCGCTCGGCGATGGGCGACAGGTCCTTCAGCTTCACCTGCTGCTTCCTGCCTTCCTCACTTATGATCTTCTCTTTGAGCCACTGGTAGCACTGGAGATAAAATACATCGCAACGGAGAGTTTAAGGCACTTATAATCGGCTCTTACAAAGCCACATCCAACCCAGGAGGTGATGGCGGCGGAATAACCCGCCGCTTTGCTGCCTGAAGCAGTTATGGCAGGAGCAGGCTGTCTCCTGGGCGAGCCTATGTCTGTATCTCTCTGGCTTCATACAGCACTGACTGACTCAGTCCGGAACCCAGAAACTCCCCAGTTTTATTTTCAGACCACTGGATGCCATCGCAGAGCAGAAAAAAGTGAAGTACTGGTCAGCTTGAGAAGATTGACCCAGACCCCTCCAAAAAAAAAAGAGAACACCTGATCTTGTTCAAGATTTACCATTACCATTCAAGATTAGAAAACTAATTGAAGCTGAGATTTCCGTTCTCCCAGCTCCAGCTTTGTAACTTGATTCTGATTCACCCTCATCAATTGAATTTGGATCCCTCCGCAATGCCACCTGCTTAGATAGATTTTACCAAATATTAACAATATGTTTTATTTTGGGCAAAAACCCCCAGATGCAATGAAATCCATTGGGAAATGCTGCCCTTTGTAAGTGAGTCAGTGCAGACAGCGTCTGCCCTTTGAAAAGCACCAGGCTGAGCAAAAACCAGCACGGGAACGTATGTCAGCCTGCGGCACTTGCCGGGCAGCGCCGGCTTTTGCCCATCGGCGGATACAGAGGCTCCAATACCGGTTTGGTTGAATGAAATCAGGATAATTGTGGGAGAAAAGGCAGGGCCACCGAGGACCCAGAGGTTTGATGGGGTGCTGGGGTCTGCCCTGCCCACAGGGCTCCCGACGAGGATGCTGTGGAGCTGAGCCCCCACCACTGCTCACCCTGAGACATTTGCTGCCTGGTAGGCTGGTACCCAGGGAAGGGTGGGCTGAAAAATAACGTCCGAGCCTGTTTTACCCGCTCCACGTGGTTAAGGGGGTTTGAAGTCACAGCAGCTGTATGGATGAACATCGCTGGGAGCATCAAGCACAACAGAAACTCTGGGCTTGTGTCTTCTCCTGGACTACGTCCAGTCGATGTAAAGGTGGGCACATCAGCCTTCTGCAGACCCCCCCAGAGCCCGGCTCCAGTCACCCGCTGCCCCACAATCAGCTCGAGGCCATCACCTCGCTGCGGTGGGGAATCCGAGCATCTCCACAACCCAGATTCTCCCGCACCTTCGAGTATGGTTGCCAGAGAAACCGAGCTGATCCATCAACACGGCAGCACGCAGGCCAGCCCTCTCACGAGGGAGCAGTTCTCCCTTGGGAAGGGCAGGGGAGTAACAAAAGCAGCACATCTACTTTACAACGTGCAACCACAAAACCAGTACCTTTAGTGCAGCCCTTGAGCTTTCAGGGACCCCGTTGCCGTATTTCCCTGAGATGATCCCACAGGCTAGTGGAGACCACGTCATGGCTCCGACCCCTGCGGAGAAAACAGAGGAGGAGATTTTAGGGGACTGGGAGGAATCAGACTTGCATCAAAAATAGAACTTTCAGTTAGGAAACAATAAAAGCCGCACAACTGCTGCTTGTTCCTATTGCTGCTGGCAGCAGCGTTTAGTTCAGGAGATGCATCAGTGTCTTTGTCTTTTGGGTCATTAGATAGATCCATGTCTGTCCCCTCTGGAGGCAGGGGAGGAGAACGCTGCTCCCATCCAGAGCCCCAGGTCTGTATTTCTTCCTGCAGATGAAGAAGCCGAAGGGCACAGCAGTCCCACTCTTACCTATTTTATGGTATAATTCCGGCAGCTGAACCTCCACTTTCTCTCTCTGGAAAAGATGATATTCAGCTTGTTCACACACGGGTGGGATCATGTTAAACTGCCTGGCTACGGAGTAGGCTTCCTGGAGAAAAGGAATCAGGAGATAAAATACTTTGTTAACTTGGGGGACACAACCTAAACGTGACCCTGCCCAGCTTGGGGTTCAGCTCCCAGCACGGCTTCCAGCAGGATGGAGAGTTACCGAGCGCCAACGCTTCCCTAAAACCCGCCTTTACCATGATCTCCATAGCGCTCCAGCGCGACGTTCCCCAGTACATCGCCATGCCTTGGTTTATCACGTGGGTCATCGCTCGGACAATTTCTGAAAGAGGGGGTAAAAAAAGCATGAGGGCTGCCCAGAAGCCGTCTTTTCATCACCAGATCCTCCCAACACTGCTTAGACGCGCCAAGCACACCGACAAGCCTGAGCAGCTTTGCGCTAAACACCATTTTTGCTGCGTTCTCTTGCTCGGGCATGAATGAAAAAGCATCGACAGTGTGAATGTAAAGACATCTATCCTGCAGTTGTCTAAAACCTGCTTTTACCCACTGGCTATCGCCCACCACTGCCTTCGTTTAATATTTCTTTTCAAGTTTAACACAAGAGGGCGGCACAACTGAAAAATAAACTACAAGGTGAATTAAGTTTATTTTTGAATTTGTTCACTAAAAGCATAGATCTGGTCCTGCTGCTTTTATCAGGAATAGGAGATGCTGGGGATAAAGCTGCAGAACTGGATGATCGAACCCAGCTCTGCCAAGGGCAGGCGGCACCTCTGCAAAGCCCAGCGCAGCTCCTCAGCGCCGTGGTCCTCATTTTCCCCTGGGAAGACGGAAGCCTGCACGGCTACACACACCAGGCCAGGCGAAACCCACCGTAAACTTCAGTTTGCAAGAAAAGGAGAAATAACTGTCTATCTCGCGGGAGGTTGCAAAGCCTGGTGGGATGCCTTGCTAATGAAGAGAACAGCCCCCGCTTACTGTCTGCAAGTAATTTCTAAGCCTGAGTAACTGCCCCGGCTGCAGTAATAAATTCATATTCCTTACCGAGTTTCGGCACTCCCTGCCCGCTGGAGCAGGGCAGCGGCTGCCAGGGCTCTGGCACTGCACTGGCTGCTAACAGCACATCACTTAAACGGACAGAAATGGGCTGAACTCGCTCCCAGAGGCAAAAGAAAACAGTACTTGGTCACCAGTCCCAGAGCCGCACAAGGCACCTCGCAGTCGGTCACGTCTCAGTGTGCTTTTGCCTTGGGAAAGCGGCAAAGAACTGCTGCTCTGCACCTACGCCGTGGATTTCTGACCCATCAAACTGCACTGAAACGACCCAGGGCTGCATGGAGACGTGTCTATTACATCCCTTGGCGCGTCTGCGGTTACTTGGACGATGGCTCTGGGCATCGCTGTCTCAAGATCGAGATGAGCTGCCTTTTATATCATGAGGATTCTCATCCTCTTTATGGAAAGAAGAAGGAAAAGGAGCTTGGCAGAGGGGAGATTACACTGCCAATCTTGACGGGCAGCGACGATGCTGCTAATGCAGCTAATGACGATGGAGCCTCTCTGCATTTATAACCTCGGAGGGCTGGACGAGAGACATCGTGCCTCTCGTGCAGGGCTTCTGCCTTCCTGCTGAAAAGGGACGTTTCCTCTTGAGGGAAACATTGGCTTGAGGAGTTTTCCCCCAATGAAGAGCAGAATTCAAACGCCAGATGCTGTTTTCTTTATTTTGCTTCTTCATTTTGGCCAAAGCCACACTTTTCTCTATTTCTAAGCTTTTCATTCTCAGGCGTAGTCCAACAAAACGCCCCGTTCCCAGGCAGCCGCTGGTGCCCGCAGGCGTGCTGCCCTCCCTCCTCAGCAGCGCCGGCTTCTCGCTGCTTCTAGTTGTCTATTTTTGCCACTCTACCATTTAGGAATCTTGATAAACATTTCATCATACGCCTCTTACACATCTCAGCCCATGGTTGTTTTCATTTCTCCCACCTCTACTCCTTTCAAGAAAAGCTGAAGTCGACTCAGAAAAAAGACATACATATATATCTCTCTCTCTCTCATCTTGTTTACCAGAGCCTGCTCCCGTGGGCATGGCGATGGGATGGTTTGTGAAGAGCACATGCCTGGACCGCTCAGTCTGCCAGCTGAGTGGCACAAACAGCATTACTTAAGAAGGGGAGATATTTTTTTGAACATAAATGAATGTTTCAAAACCCAGAAGCCAGCCTCAGCGGCATAATAATAATTCTGAAGTAGCTTAAAGTTCCCCGATAGGCATCATGTCACCTTCCCTCCCTGTTTGCCAGGGCTGCAGGCTGGCCGTGCAGTGGGTGCCCAGTCCCCCAGCACTCTGATTACGGGGCATGGGGGCTGACCAGGGGACCCTCCTTCCGCACAGCCAGAGCTGCCCTGTTTGTCTGCTGGAAAAGCTGCTGGGGATGACAAAAAGCATCTGCTGGCACAGTTGGGGGATCAGATCTCCAGCCTGACTAACGAGGCATGAGACTCGCAGAGCTTCAGGAGAGAAGAACAGATCCTTCCCATCACCCATCTCCCAGGGTCCCCATCTGGGGGTGACCACGTGATAGCAGAGCCACCCGGGTGCTGGATCACCCCATGGATGGCTGACCCTGGCGAGGATGGACAGCCCCTCGTCCTGCCTGCCCCAGCAGAACCAAGAGCAGCTCCGGAGTGAGGAGGGACATGGCTGACCTGGCCAGGGACCTGCTGGACCCAAGGCAGGGGTAGGCAAAGAGCTTTGTGCAGGGTCCTCATCCGCAGATGTTCTCAAAGCTGACATTGCAGTGTTTTTACAATGAAAAGCTTCTTTAATTTGCTCTGAGACTTTTAAGAAAGGTAAATACATTTCTGATTTGCAGATTAAGGAAGCTTCGCCTGCTGCTTTGGGGACCAGAGTTGCCTACGATAAAGAAATCCGTATTAAATGCTCATCTTCTCTCATGAGCTCTCTGCTCCCCAGAAGGCAGCCTGAGCTGGGCTGAGACCAGCCTGGGCGAGCGGGGAGCCGATTCTGCTCTGGCTGGGGTGGACCAGAGGAGTGTTTTTATACAGCAGATCCATCCTCGCCTGCTGATGCCCACGGACCCAGAGAGCAGAGCAGACGGAGGCCCCCGAGCCATAGCAGAGAAACCTCACCTGCCTGCACACAGCAAGCAAGGAAAACACCACAAACGTTCGAAATCCAGCCTCTGATTTATCAGGTTGTACCTCCCTGCATACAACTGCTTCATTCGCTCAAGCAGGACCCTCACGTGTTGGGATGAGCACCACGGGCAGGGAACGCTTTAAGGTTACCTACGGGGTTCTCCACCAGAAGCGGCTGTTTGCTCATGGCAAAGCACAGGGGCTCCGTGAGGAGACGGCGTGGGGATTGCGTGTCTTGAGGAGGTAGCTCTGCACTTCCTGAGCATGCCGGAGAGTGCAGAACCGACAGATGGTTCAACAGATGCTCTGGGATAGAAGTGGCTTAGTAGGTGAACCATAAAAAAAGCACGAAGTCCATGGGAAGAATCAGCACCACGCCATTCATAATAAAAACGTCCCTTCCTTCACCCTGCTCAAAATCTCACCACCACCACCACAGCTGATCCCTCACTGCCAAGCTCCAGCTGCCAGCAGTATCTGCTGCCTCTTAAAAGTTAACCGCCTGCGATCAGCTGTGCTGCACAGGCACGGGAGAGACTCGGCACTGCCTCATCAGAGGACAACTGACTGAGCAGAGAGGTCACTTCTCCCTCCAGGACACATCACGTCATCTTCCTCGACCTCATCAGCCACCGCGCAGTCTGCACTGGTCCTGGAACCCCGGGCCAGCTCCCCGAGCCCACGGCTGCTGGCACTGGCTGGCCAGGGCGGCGCTACTGCCCTCCACCCACGGTCCCTGCCGGGCTGCCCAGCCCCGCGTTCGTTAACAAAATTGGTGTCTCGACCACTGGAAGTCAAGGCAGGACCTTGGGAGGGGCCTGTCAAGCTCCAGGTTGGTTTGATTGCCACGTACCCATCTCTGACAGCTTCTGCAGCCTGCGAGTCTTTCTTCCTGCTATTTTTTATTGAGCTGTGAAGCTAACGTTCTGCCACAGCGTGAACGGTTCTGCTAACTCCGATGGGGAAAGAGGGGAGTGGGAGCTGGTGCCCATTAAATAGGGCACTAACCCACCACACAGTGATGAAGGTTCCTGGGTAACTGGGCTACGCCACCACGTAGCAAACGCACAAACACGGTTATCAGCAATCGTGCAATGTAATTAAAGTGCACAGATAGTCACAGATCCTGCGAGTTCCTCAGTTCATTCCCTGCATGTGACAGCGTGACCCTGACCAGGACCACTCCCCACCAGGACTGAGGGGTGGGCGGCTGCAGCGGCAGGGCTGAGCCCAGCCCTGGGCAGAGCGCCGCTGCTCTCTGTGCCCAGGGGGACCCCACCGTGCCGCAGGGGGACCCCATCCCCACCTGGCCCCTCAGCCGAGCCCACCAGACACTGGCCTTGCGCGGCTCACGCCCCTGGGGCAGTGAACCCTAAAGCTTCCCAGCCGTTTCTGACCACATGTGGGGTTGCGCGCCGGGTTTCCACGCTGGGAGGAACATGTGCTCTCCGGGCAGCCCGGGGGACAGGGACAAGGATGGGGACAGCAGTGCTGGCACGCTCCCCTCCCTAGAGCTGGCCGCACCAGGGGCAGGGATATCCAGGTTTCATTTGACACAGAGACCTGCCTTAAATGCAAACACACATTTACTGCAGGAATTGGGAAAAGGAAACAAAAAAACCCAAACAGCATTAAAGCCACCACCGGGACAGAAAGGAGATGTCCATTTCCTTCATGTCACTGAAGTGTGAATACACGGGGCACCAGGGTATCACAAATGAGCTGTTTCAAATCTAAGCTGCCCCACCTGAATAGTTAATAAAAAAATCGTTTTTCATTTCTCACCGTCATTGGTCTAAGCCTGTAAGCCAGGATCAGGCGCATGAAAACCTTTAATTCCAGCCTCCACTCACCTTCCATGGGTGTGTTATTGTCTGGCCGGTTGGCGAAGACAACGTCCACGTACTCCAGCTGCAGCCTCTGGAGAGAAGCCTTTAGCCCTGCGAACAGCGAAGCAGAGACAGCCCCCTGCACGGTCAGGGTCAGGCAGCGCAGAGCCGACAGGCACAAAGCAGCACCTTATTCCCAGTGAAGTAAAGCTCGTTGTGTTCATACACGTCGGTAATACACACGCACAACCGGGCAGCCTATGGGAAGGTGCTACACAACGTGGTCCCACAGGTATTTGGCCATTTTAAGAAGAGAACACCAGTTTGGCCACATACAGAGTTCCCCCTTTCCATGAGAATTTGCCTGATTTTTTAATTGTGCTGAGATTTGGATCAGAACAGCCTCCGGTTACCAGGCATGTCCATGGCCAGCCCATCAGGAGGCAGCTGCTAGGGACCAACTTCAGCGCTCGGCTTCTGTTTGGAGTTTGTTTGACCTAAACTACATCACAGAGCCTTTCCGTGCAAGCCCTGGGCATGTCGCCTTGGTCCTGTCCCACCTAACGGAGCCCTGCCCCAGGGGGGCCTTCCAGAAACTCAAGCCTGGGTGGGAGGATGGTGGCACTCGGTTAGAGACGTTGTGATGAGCAGATAAAGCACCGCAGAGGCCTCTGCCCTCTCGGCAGGGTAAGCAAGCTGTGACCACCAGCACGTTGCAAAGGGTTCTGCGGAGCAAGGCTGTTTCGCAGCTACAGACCGGGACTGCCCGGGCTTCAACAGCTTCTCTGGGAGGACCTGATGGGAGATGGCATCAAAAGCCTACAGAGATACCTATGTGTGTGCCTGAGAGAGGAGAGCATTTCTAACACTTATTTTCTATGACTCTTCTCAGGAACAAAATGTTTTTATGAATGTTCATGAAGAATGATCCAAAATAGAGCAGTCTGAAAACATTCGGTGAATTTTGGGATAAGAAAACCAGCCGTTTTTGCCAAATGTATTCATAGAGAGTAGCTAACCTTGACCAATTGACCGTTTGCTGTATGTTCTGGGAAGCTGTTTCGACTGCTGCCAGTGGTTTTCTATCATTTCATGAAGTAGCTCCACAAGGAACGGAAAATGGATGGGTTTGGACCGCCTGTGGCATGGCTGCAACTTACCCCAGCTGCTCTGGGTCTGGTGTCACCAGCAGCTGGGATGCCACCTCATTGGGGGCTATTTTAATGAAAGTTCAATACCATGTTGCTAAAACACTTTCTCCAGCTCTACTTTAACAGGAAAGTCAATCCTAATGTAGCTGAATTCTGCAAATACTGAATAACGGAAACTCTCCAGGACAATCCCGGACGTGGGAGCTGGTTACTGCGAGACAAAACCAACTGTGCTCCCGTGATGGTCCTTGTCACTGAGAAATGGCTCCTTTGAGCTGGAAGGTGACCAAATCTGCATCCCTGGGAGGAGGCTGCCCCGCTGACCACGTTCATCCCACCTCACCTCCAGGGACCAGATTAGCCAGGGTGTGATGTGGGCAGCAGTGATGTTCCAGGTGATGGGGTGGATGATATCCATATAGGATATCATAAATATAGGAATACTATTTTCCATATTTCTGTTTTAATGTATGCAGAACAAATCCTGGTGCTGATAGGTGTGACCAATGGGCCAACTGCAGGTGCTGGTGATAAAACATGCAAATGGCCAAGCGTGAGTTAAAGCTGCCATTTCCAGGGGCAGTCCCGATTTTCTGCAGACGGGCGCTACCTTCTGATAAGCAAAGCCCGAAACGTTCCTCCTGCCTATTCTGCAGCATGACCCATGAACAGGCTGAACCCCTCCACACCATCAAACCACCGACACCAGGGCACACGAGTAACGTAGGTGAGCCTGAAGGTTTCTCTCCTAATTTGTATTGGCAGCAAACATTAGCTTAGCCAACCACCACCGTAACCAGTTAGGGCTTGTCTCATAAACTAAAGAGGAGGCGAATTACCCCAGTGGCAAAGAGAACCGCTTCTCACTGCCGGTGTGTTGGTTTATGGAGGGTGCTGGTCCCCTGGGGCTCCAGCCCTGGATTACCCGGTGCTCCCCAGGGAGCAGCACAGCCCGCTGCCCTGGGCTCCCCGGGGACCTCGGTGTAGAGCCTGTCATTTCCCACTAACCCAGCAAACACGTTGTGCACGTCCCTCTGAGGCAGCAGACAGAAGTGGGTCAAACTCTGGCGGGAATCTCTGCAGGTACCAAGCCTGACGCTCCCCTTCTGCCCCAAAAGGCCCCCAGCCCGAGGAGCCGGACACCCCCAGAAACTCCCACAGCTTCACGCGGCTTTTCTCCAAACCCACGGTATTTACACTCAGGTTTTAGGTAGAAGACAGGCTCAGGTCCCTGTGCTACTGCTTGCTTTTCTGGGTCTGAGGCCCACTCACATCTTCATGGGGGGGCATATGTCAGCCCCAGGTTCCTCCTGGGGGGGGTTTGGGGTCTGCCCCAGCCCCCCTCGGGAGCCAGCCCGGGCTGGCACCTCACTGGGACAAGGCTGGCACTGCTGATCCTTAATATGACAGAAACGTGTCTTTATGGGTGCTGCTCTATCTGTGTCCTGCATGTAAAATCCTGTGCAAGTTATAATCATTCCCATGGGAGCTGCGCCCGGGTGCCTGACCCAACACCAACAGCCCTCCGGAAAGAGCAAGATCAGGCGAACCACACTGATCCGTACAGAAAAATGTGTGTTCTCCAGCAGTAACGTATGTGAGAGAACAAAAAAAGCAGCCGGAAGGAAGATGAGGAGCCTGCATTAGACCCAGCAGAGACTTGGTGAATAAATCCCAGCAGATGAATAAGGCAGCGCCCGGCATCACCCAGCGGGATGCGGGACGGGCTGCAAGGAGCCACGCAAGGGAACGTGCACCAGAACCGAGAACCTGAGACAGCACTGAGAGCAAACCCAGCCCTCCCCAGCCGGCTGCTCGCAGGTGGGACCTGGCACCCCTCCAGAGGCTATTTCTGCAGGCTGACATCATGCCCCGCATCCGCATCACTCCCTGCTCCGACAAGGGAGCCCACAGGGCTGCAGCCACCTCTGCCACCGACCAGGAGAGAGCTGGGGGGTGTCAGCAGAGCAGCTCCAGACCCACCACTGAGCCTTCCTGCCCCCCGTCATCTCATGGCTGTTGGGATCGGGGCCGCTCGAGGACAACAGTGCAAAGCTGCCAGAAACCCGCGTGAGGCAGCAAGCGATGAAATCCCATGGCAAACCCCGATTGCTGCAGATAAGCCATAAATCTGCACGCGATGCACATGCAGCCGGCCAAGGACACCACACTTGCTTGTTACAGCAAAAAGCCAAGAGGTTATTGCTGTGTAGAGGAGTGAAAGAGAAGGGTTGTGTGTGCAATGCGCTTGGTCACGCTTTTGAGGGAAGCCAGAACAGTCCTAGAATCACAGAATGGTTTGGGTTGGAAGAACCTTAAAGATCATCCAGTCCAACCCCCCTGCCGTGGGCAGGGACACCTTCCACTAGAGCAGGTTACCCAAAGCCCCATCCAACCCGGCCTTCAACACTTCCAGCAATGGGGCATCCACAGCCTCTCTGGGCAGCCTGTGCCAGTGCCTCACCACCCTCAGGGTGAAGAGCTTCTTCCTTACGTCTAGTCTAAACCTCCCCTCTCTCAGCTGAACCCATCAGCCCTTGTCCTGTCCCAACACCCCCTGCTGAACAGCCCCTCCCCAGCTTTCTGACAGCCCCCTTGAAGCACTGACAGGCGGCACTAAGGTCTCCCTGGAGCCTTCTCTGCTCCAGGCTGAACCCCCCAACTCTCTCCCCTCTCCTCCCAGCAGAGGGTTCCACCCTCGGGCCATCTTCATGGTCCTTCTCTGCACCATCCTTTGCTGTGTTTTGGGCACTCTACAGCCAAGCTCAGGAACTGCCTCGTGCACAGAGGAGCACTGAGCACCAGGGTCTACAGACCTGGCTCACAGGACAGCAATCACCCCAGGTCTCGGCTAGGTGCGTCCCACCATGCCCATGCCAGGACACTCGGGCATGGCCAAACCCCCGTCCCACGCAGCACGTACCTTCAATGATGTGTTTTCTCGAAAGGCCTCTCTCTGTTTCCGCTCTGCAAAGGAAAAACAGGTTCATGGAGGTGCTAACAGTTGGTGAGCGCCGATTGCGTATTCCAGGATGAACATCCCCAAGATGGAGTTACAACTCATACAGCACAGGGCCTGAACCTCCTTCGGGTTCCCAGTTCCAAAGACAGCAGCCTCTGGGACAAGCAATACCCTGTGGGTTTAACCAGTAAGAGCCCTGCCGTGGGTATTCCCTGACCATAAAGCTGCCGCCCGACATTCCTAAGCACCACTCCAAGGTGTCGTTAATCTCAACCTGGTGATACGGCTGTACAAGGGAAGAGAACGCGGCAGCAAACACTGTCGCAAGACTTACTTTCCACCCCAGTACAGTTTCGTTGTTATGACCAGACTGGACCTCCTGCAAACAAACCAGAAAAATTGTTATTGTTAAAAAAGGGGATGGTATCAGTAAGGAAGGAGGATGCTGCTCGCGGGCCGGTGGCAGTACTTGGCTTCCCGCAGCAGCAGCCGGGCCAGGTTTCGCAGCCCTGGGCTCAAACCAAGTGCTCGTACATCTCCATAACCTCCTTTGAGACAGGTCTAGAGGCCACTCCTCCTCCCATGCTCGGGTCTGCTGCAGGCAGGGAGTGACCATAGGCTGGTGTCCAGAAACCAAAGCTAATTCAAGTGAAGTGACCAAAAAAAATGTATACATTTTTAATTCTGGAGGAAGCCACCTCCAGAGCCCTTAACCAAGGGCTACAGCGCTGTTAGCAACCGGTATCCATGTCCAGCGCTTCTCATCATCGTGCAGCACTCCCGGAGTCATGAAAACTCCAAGAGTGATGCTTCTGCTGAATTAATCTAGAAATTCCCCTGTGATAGTAAATCAAAGATCCATCATTTACGAACTACTTTGCTGCATAACCGTACATGTACAACCCACAACTTCTGCAGTTTTTGCTACTTAACTTCTTTTCTTCCATGGTACCCAGAAGATTTTTTACTGAATAATCCTGGCCCTAACACGGGGGTACTGATTTTGGAGAGAGCACCGCTAGATCCCATTCCTCAGTTGACGGCTGAACGTGACACACACGGGAGGTCTTTAAAGATTATGGAAATGCTCTTAAAACTAAACAGCGTATGCTAATGCGCATCATTTACATTAGGTATCATCTCCTACCAGGCTACCCAGGATGAGGGTCTGCCGTGGCTTTGCATTCTTAATGCACAGTCTTCTGTGCACAGATAAGGACGGCGACACACACACCATCCGTCCCAGTTCACCACCCAGGGCAGCGACAATGGATAGGCTCAGAAGCTGGGTGAACCCTGCAGAGACGATGCTCTCGCACAACGGTCAAGGCAGCACCGCAGGCTGCTGGCCACAGCCCCATGGAGCTGGTGCGCGCTCCCAAAAACCCGGGTGAGCATTTTCATTTGGCACTTGAAAGCTGATGCAGGAGCCCTGGCTGGCTGCTCTGCACGTGACCATCGCTCGTGCAACCTCCCAGCACAGCCTCCTGCACTCGCTCCTGGGGCAGCATCACCTAACACAGGTCATTTTTAAAACGCAGAAGGATTTTCATGTCCCCAGGGGTCCTGCTCGTCTGCAGGTGGTACGGTACCTCCAGCCCTTCTTCTTCAGGATGTTCCCCAGGATGACCTCAGCCCTGCACAAGAGAAAGAGCCCCGTGTGAGGGGAGACAGCAGGGTGCTCAGCACCAGGCACACCATCACAGCTGCCAGTGACCCCCGCTTCCCCGGAGGGGGCCACCCGACAGAGGCCAGCCTGCAGCACCGCTCTGGGCTGGGCAGCTCTCCCATCTCCTCCCCGGGGCACGGAGACCCAGCACCGGCTGGGACGGGGGGGCAGACAGCCCTGTCACGGCGCACAGTCCCCTCCATGGGTACAGAGCACCTTGTCCACCCACCCCACGCTCTACATCTGCTGTGGGAAGGCACTTTGTCCCCACACCAGGGACGTCATGTCCCAGTCCACTTTTTACACTAAATACAAAGCCGTATCAATAATCCAAAGTCAAATGTATTATGGATGGATGTTTTTTTTCCCCAGTTCCACAGCAACACTAAGAGCATTAGCTCTGCCGCAGCCAGCGCTGCTCCCCGCACCGGGCTCTGCGCCTGGGAGCTGTCACCGGCACAGGCCGTTCATCACCATTAAGACAAGCACTGAATTTTCATTTATTCAGGATATTTTTCTCCCCGTGCCAACAGCAACTGACACAAGCGATATATTTCAGTCTTCAGGGGTACAAGAGGGTTTGCTTTAAATTTTTTGTTTGATTTTTTTTCTTTTTTGAAGAGTGCTCCGAACATCGTGGTTTTCCTGTTCCCTCTCGGGGAGAAGGGACCTTCCCAAGCACCACCAGAGCCAGAGCCCTGCCCACCCTCAGTGATGTGACACAGGGAGGAGCAGAGGCAGGTGTAGGGACCCCATGGAAGCAGAGTGGGACACTGGGCACTCACTTGCCGGCCGCGTACACCTCAGCCGTGTCGAACAGGTTGACGCCGCTCTCGTAGGCAATGGTCATCAGCTGCTCGGCTACCTTGGGGAAGCAGAGACAGAGGGGTGAGGGGTGGCAGATGGCATCCCAAAAGACCAGTGGCTCGTCCCGCACAGGGAAAAGCCCCTGAAGGTGCAACAAAGGGGCTTCAGCAGGGCTGGGAGGGGCGTGGGCATCCCTGGGCCAGAGAGAACCCTCAGCAGGGCACCGGGGGGTTCACGCACTGGCCTGAGAAGCACCAAAACACACATTGACATCAAGTCATTTCATATGAGAAGAGATTAACAGGAAAGTGGCCAAGAATTTAATAGGGTTATAGAAGATACCCTGCAAATCTGTGGTGTTTAGGACAAAAGAAAGATATTTCCATGGTAAGAGTTTTGGGTTGGTTTTTTTTTTTTTTTTGGCTACCCAATGGGTCACCCTGCAGCTCTCCAGCAGATGTCATGGGGGATGTAAATGCCTGAAGGTCATTTCATGTGATCCCCATCAGAGCCCTGGGAGTCCCACTGCTCCCTGGGAAGGATTCTGCACCCAGAGGGGGCTGACAGCTCCGGGGTGGGGGGCGCACCCAGCCAGGACACTCATGCATGACCAATGTCCTTCGGGTGGGCATCCCTCAAGGACAGGGCTGCATTCCCGTCCTCTTTTTCCATGCATGAACACTCTTCATTGACTTGTTCTGAGTGAGAAGGACAGGAGCGCCAGGGAAGAAAATTTGTATCTAGAACAAGTCGTCTCGCTTCAGCCTGCAGCAGCAAGAAACAGGAATGAACTCAGCGATCCACCATCAGCAGAAGAGATACCACCAAAGATCAAGGGTTTAAAAAGGAAAAAACCTTCGGGTTCAGTCTCCTGGGCTGTTTTCCTTCTGCCAAAGTTATTTTGGGGTTTCTGTCGAGTACCAGAGGGAAGGCAGCGGGAAGGATGCTCTGTAGCATCTGCAGCATACCTGAGATGGAGGGAAACCCACGTGCTGCCCAGCACTCGGGAGGATTATTAACCGAGATTAAGAGCCATCTGGTACAGGCAAGAGTGTGTAGGAAAGCCAAAGCTCATTTTCGTTTGTTTCATCTTATTATGTAAAAAAATAAATCATCAGGCAGCTCCTTGTAAGCCAAACCCCTGCCTGTATTTATGGCTGTTGCTGATTACATGTGTGATGCAAAAATACTTTCCAATTTCTGCTCCAGGAGGGGTGCCACTGCCAAGGGGAAGGAGGAAATCCCGCGCCAAAAGCACAGAAGAGAAGATCACTGCGGGATGGATGGGGTCTTGTTAGAGCTGACCCCTGGAAGCGTCGGGTTCACTAAGGGGTTTGGTAGCAGGAGCGCGCCGCTCTGCATGGTAACTCCCTGCCATTTCTCGTGCAGAAACAGGCTCCTCAGATTTCGGTAGCCATGGTTTCATTTAAAAATATCTCATTTGGGGATTTACTTCATGCATTGTACTTACACCAGGCGATACCTACCTCGTCTGAGATCTGACCTCCAAAAGTGACCCACGTCCCTAGAAAGGACAAAATAATCTGTTACTACAAGAGGTTTTTGCCAACAAAAACATTTACTCTAGCAAAACTCAGGCTCATTGGGATTAAACAGGTTTAAAATGGGGTTAACTGGCTCAGCAGCTGCTGCATCCCGATCAAGCAGGACCAGGACAGGCACCGGAGCCCCCTCTCCCAGGGTGGACAGCGGGGCCAAGCGTGTGGACCAGGGGCTGGCACATGAACCTGCTCAAGGAAGCCCTGGTAGGATGCTGTGCTGCCAAAATACAGTTTTACAGAAATATCAAGCTCTTTGCAAAACCGAGTTCATTTTCCAAAGCTTCAATTTGTCCAAGTGGAAAAAAAATTATGATGCTGCTGGAACGTGTCATTTGGGGAATGAAACTCTTCCTAAATTTCTGCTTCAGCATTGAGCATCATACAAGTCAAAGCTAGGAGAAAAAAAATAAAAGTAGCAGCATTTCTATTGAGCTGAAGTATTTAAAACCCAAAGTGACTTTTCCCCAGGAACTTCTCCAACATCTGACAGCAGCGCAGGCAATGGGCAGCGTTTTTGCTGGCTGGCTCTGAAAAGAGCTGCAGTCACAGACCCTGGTCTATTATTAGGAAAAACTTGGGGCAGTATTTCTTTATGACCACAGCTAAAAAGAAACATCCTGTGGTGGAAACCGGGAAAGAGCGTGTGGATTTCACTGGATATTGCTAAGCTGTAGGACTAGCGCTTCCTATAGGTACCTTCTGTGGGGCTACGTCCATACCGGGCATACCTATTCCTCAGCCACTGGAGGGCACAGACAGCAGCGAGCTGGGGCGGTGCCAGGTCCCATATGGGACTCTGCTCGGACAGCACATCCTCACCCCGGCAGCCCCCGCTCCTGCCCTACTTATCCGACCTTACCGAACGCCCCATGGAAAGCGATGCCGAGGCTCGGGAGGAGCCCGCGGCGTTACCTGTGCCTTCCGCCAGCCAGCCACGACACCACGCTGCTCTGCAGCACGACTTTTTACACACCAGCTACGTACAAAACCACACGTTTCTCATTTAACGGATGGGTCAAAGCCCACATCGCTCACACAAAACTCTTTGGAATTTAAAATTCTGCCTCATATCATCCCTCTATAAGGAGGGCAGAGGGGCGCAGGCCCTGAGCTGGAGAATTCAGTTTGATTTAGGCAAGACGGAGGAGAAACCACAGTGCTAGGGACGGGTCAAGCCCTGATGCTGCTAAGGAGGAAAAACTTAAATTCTCCCTGCCTAAGCCCTCGCAGCGGGCCTGGTGCAACAGATGCGTCAGCACACCCGCATCGTCATTAAAAATGTATTGGTGAGCTCATCGCTCGCAGCGAGCGCGGCAGATGAACCCCGAGCAGGAGTCAGGAGCCGCGTGCGCCTGCCGCTAACGTGCGAGCTGCTTTGATCAGCCCCTGCTCAGAGACAGCTCAGGAGTCAGCTCCGGCAGGGGAGGCTTGCTCCCTTTCCCTCAAAAAAGGTCAATCTGATTTTTTTTTGTTATGCATCAGGTTTGAGTACAGGGAAAGGTGTTTTTAAGGATGTGTGTTAACTGGGGGGTTCAACTGAAACTCTTGATTTCCCGCAGAATAACCCAGTCTCTGCAAAAGCCACGTTTTCGCGTATCAACACCACGTAACCCCGCTAATGCCACTGAAATAAAGAGAACGAGCGGAGAGCACACGTACTTCTAACGAATCTGCATTTACCTCTGCTCTCTACAAGGACAACGGTGGGGCAAGCCCAGAGCTGCCTGCCCCCCCACGCCTCACTGGTTGGAGACCTCCAGAAAGGTCCTTTCTCTAATCATCAGAGTAAAACGCTCTGGTCCCACAGAATAAAGATTAAAATAGATTTCAGTTTATCATTCAGCTTTTTTATGCAGATGAAAAAAAATCCAAATGAAGCCTGATTTCCACGTTAAAGCTGCAGGAGCATTATTTTTATAGGAATGCATTAAAATGCATTTCTACTGAAAAATGGGTTGAGCCTGTCTGTCCCAAAGTGATTTTTTTTCCTTACATATGCATACAGGTCCCCAGCACAGGTGGGAAAAGGAATTGTTTATACAGCTTGGGGATCACACATCCTCCCTCCAGTTTATGTGCTGCGACCTCACAACACAAACCATGCCCCACAGAGAGGGAAAACGCTCCCATGTGTGGGCACATGCAGAGCAGCCCAAGGGCTGGCCACGGCTCGTGAAAAGAATAACGAGCGCTTTGGATATAAGTAGTAAATATGTGCCATAATGAGTAAACCTGCCCTGGAGCTGCCCGTCTGCTCCCAGACCCCAGTGGGGGGACCCGAGGGGCCTGGGACCCCTGGCCAGTGAGGTGGTTGGGACCACACAGGTGGGGAATCCTTGGGGTGGTTTTTTTGCCTTGATCACGTGAAAAACAGCTGAGGAGGTGAGTGTTTGCTCAGCAAGGTGATCTCTGAAGCATCAGGTGCAGTCTGGAAAGGGAGATGCTCCGTTAGCATCCTGGGCAGAGCAGGGAGGGCAGCACAGGGACCCCTCCCACGACCACCCCCGGGCAGCTGGTGTGGGGGGCGGCAGGCACCCGCGCCCAAAGCAGCCGGGGCAGCTGCTGGGGCTGCGGCACAGCACGGTGCCCGCTGCTCAACTCCTGTTAAAACCATCACTCCAGAAAGCGCAAGGCACACTTGGCATTTCAAACACCGGCTGAGGATGATTCACAACCTCAGCCAGTGCCAGTACTTGGGAAGAAAAATACACCGGAGAAAGATATATTTTTAAAAATCATTACTTTTACCCTTGTGCTGGCTCTTGTCTACTCCAATGCACTGTTTATAAATGCACTTCCCCACAGCTCAGTGTGGCAGCGGCAGACAGACCTCCCGCTCCTGCCCCTTGCCCATCATGTTGGTCCCTCGCTTTGGCAAGCCATTTCCCAGCTGGATATCCTCACCTCCAGCAGGGGGATTTCCGTATTAAAACTGGGGCTGGCTCCTTTTCCATCACACCCCAGACCCTAGCAAGGTGCGGTTATTGCTGGGTTATTTGCTGATGCAAAATCCACCGCTCAACAACCTCACTACCAGCAGATGTGTCACCTCTGCAGGGAAAAAAAAGGGCTCCTGGCTGGAAGCCAAAGCCTCGCCTCCCGCCAGCACAAATTCTATCCCTGTCTTGCTCCTGGCGAGGACGATGCCACATGGAGATCTGGCACATGGCTCTGGTCTGGCACTTGAGACCTGCGAATGCTCAGCCCTGCACGCTGCAAGTACCTGGGTGCAAGGCGGACCCCTTCGCTGCCGTCCTGGGTCAGCGGGCATTTGGGCTTGGCTTTGCCAAAGCTTTTCCCCAGAGCAAAGCCCCGAGGGGCGATGGCAGCAGCTGAGCCCTTTCTGCTCACAAAACATCTGTTCCTGAACCCAGTGGCTGCAGGAACCCCTCGTTCGGGAAGATTTCTTCTGTGCGTTCGCACCCTGACCTGGATTTGGGGGTTCGGATGGCCGGTTTCGTCCTGCTGCTCGTTTCCTTGGAGTCGGGGCTAATCACCTTGATGGAGGCTGTCTCAACATTCTCTAAAAACCAACAGGCAGCCTGCGCAGGCAGAACTCGCTCTGAATCAACTACAAGAAAAACACGACCTCGTTTTTCCCCCGCGTCGCAATCACGTTTCAGAGCCAGCATCACGGAAAGGACCTCGCGCCAGCCCGTGGTCAGATCCCTCGATTAAAGCCTGGCCTGCCTTGCCCGCAGGAGGAGCTCAGCCCGGCAGAGCGGTCCTGGCTCTGGAGGGCGGTTCAGCCACCCGCAGCCGTGCTCAGACACCCTTCCCAAGAGTCTCCGCTGGTGAAACACTGCTAACTCCTCTGACCCGGTGCTCTCACTCAACTCTTCTCACACTGCCGCAGCACCCAGCGCATGAATTAATTAGAGCGCGAGCTGGGAGAAGCAGGATGTCATTAGAGGGCACGCCTTGCCTTAGCACCGCCTGCCTTTGAGTTCCGTCCCGCTCCACATTTTTCTCCGCTTTTTCATACTAGAGGATGAGGCGCACTCCCGCCTTGCTGAGATTTTGGAAGGCTTTTGAGGAAGATTGCTGAGCCTTCAGAAACTTTAGTAAACCATAAATTAGGTTTTCATGCTGCAGAGAGTTAGAGAAACACATTTATCTTTCAGGGAACTGCAGAAGATAAGCTATTTAGAAAAGTCACCTAAGCCGGCGCTGGAAGCAGCCACCTGAAGGACGTGCGGTGGGTGGCGAGGACGAGCTGTGCTGCAGAAGGCATACCTGAACCTTCAACTGGCAACTGAATTCCAGGCTTTCCAGTTCCCTTCTGCAATTCCCTCACACACACACCACCCCCACCTCCCGAGGGCTGTAGGTGCTCGCTGCTTCTGGAACCAGCTGAGATGCCCGGCTCCGAATCGGTGCCCGGCAGCTCTCCCCCAGCCCTGCCCTTGCCCGGAGCAGCCGCCTGCTCCCTCCTCAGCCCCCGCAGCTGCGCTCACAAAGGCTCTGTATATTTAGATGCTGCTGCAGTTCCACATGCTTGAAATTAAAGAAAAGCTCTGCAAAACGTTTTTTACTGCTGCTACTTCCTTCCCATCACTCTTCTCCACCACAACAACATTAGCCCTTGGTGAAACTGAAGGACGATGAACAAAACCTCCCCACAGATAAGACAACATCTCCTCTTAAAGCCTGGGTCTATTTTAACCAGAAGAGCTCTTCTTGGCAGAACAGGCCTCATTTGTATGACTTGTGATACAGGGTGACCTTCACAATTCACTCCATTTTAAAATAACCGAGTCTCTAAGCGTGCTGGAAAAAACGAGCTAACCCCTCGGGCACCAGCTGGGAACGGAGTGGGGAGCTGGAAGGGCATGCCGGCAGCAGGCGCCAAAGGCAGAACATCCATCCCTGGGACATTTCTGTGCGTCCCCGGGGGCTTCGTGTTCCTGCTGCCCCAGCCCTGCACCACGGGAAGGTGCTTGCAGCAAGAAATCAGCCTCCTCCTTTTGAGAGATATATATAGATACTTTAGAGCATTCTTCACGTGAGCAGTTCAATGGCCATCAAAGAAATTACTCGCGTGAGAGAAGCCATCAGGAGTTGTCCAGTTCATCGCACACGCTCTTACCCGGCAGGAGCAGCGAGCTACAACCCGCAGGCACCGCAGCATCGCTGCGGGACCCGCAGGGCCAGCACACAGGTGCCGCAGTGCTTAGAGATGCTCTTTGTCATGAAATATTGATGGGTGTTCTTTAGTTTAAGTCAGTATGGAACAGAAACAACAAGGTGCACACACCAGCGATAACAACATCAAAACCTGCCCATGGCCCCGGCACATTGCCGTGCCCCAGGACTGGAGCTCTGACGCTCAACGGTCTTGGGGGCGTTCACAGAGGTTTCGGATGCGGTCTCTGCGGGCTGTCCCTCAGGAGGATCGGGTCCTGTTATAAGGACTTTATGCCATTAAACCTTCATACAGGTCCACTCAAGTGCTATAGGTGGAAAGCATCACCCCACACCGTGGGCAAGCGCCTCGGCTGTGCACAGGGCAGCTAACACACGTAAGGGCTGCTGCCGAGAGCCATCGGCAGGACCGAGCAGGGGCTGGGGCTCTGGAAAAGCATTTTATTTACTGAAGTACAAGAGCAGGCACCATCACCCTGGGACAGCGTGTGGCTGCAGTAAGAGCGGTGGCCCGCAGATGTTACTCACCCAAGCCGAGGCACGAGACTCTTAGTCCGGATTTTCCGAGGTTTCTAGAAAGAAAAGAAAATAATTAGAAAATATTGTTAAGCCCTCCAGGGACACACAACTTAACCCCATGGGCAAACAGCAGCCAAGAAGAGGAGGGCCTGCTTTTGTCCAAACCATCCGTTTTCCTCCAAAAGGGGCAGACTGCCCCTCAGCTGGAGCCGGGATGCCGGAGCGTGGGGAAGGGTGGATGCACTGCCATCAGCCTCTGCCTTCCTGGGCTGTGGGAGAAGCTCCGAGTGCTCATGGGGCTGGGAATAAACCCAAATGCATTCAGCCGTATCTCACATCTGATGTCTCCCGGGGTCCCGTGAGTAAGGCGCGTTCCCTCCGCTTTCATCATCGTTTGGGGTTCACTGCATTAACACCAATTAAAGTACTCGCCTTATTCAGCTTCACTCTTGTCAGAACACACCCGCCCATCACTGCAGACCCCACGTCCAGGTACCACAGGGGCTGCCAGGCTTGCCGTTTCCCCCTGAACAAAACACCCTGTCATTTGCCAGCGCGAGGGGAGGCAGCGCCCTGATCCCCGACAGCGGCTGCTTTCAACATCAGCGAGGTAAAGCGATTCCCTTCTCCCCCGCTCCCAGAGCCAGGCTGGAGACACAGTAATGCACCCTGAGGCCACGAGATGTGCCTACATCAGCCCCCCACCCCAGGTTAAACCTACGGCTGCAGTACGAAGCACCCTGTTGATTAGACCCTCCTGCGTTAACCGGAACGGTGCGGCTGGATCTGCACAGGGGTTTTTTGCCAGATCAAGGTATAATTTAGGGACCATCGATCTACCTTCCACTGCAGAGTGCCACAAACAATCACCGCGCTTTTGGCTGCTCCTGATGAATTATTTAAAGCCAAATAATTGAAAATAAAGCCCTGCTCACCCACGATGAAAGGGGTCAGACAGAAAACATGACATTAGCGCAGGTCATACCCTGCTCTTTCAGTCTTTTTTTATTTTCCCCACTCGATTTTGTGGCCATTTCAAGTGTTCACTCATGCGGCACAATTTTCCGTGAGGGAAAGCGACCGATGGCATCCCCAGGGAAGGCAGGAGAGCCAGCCCGACTCGAGCAGGCAGCCCTTGGGGCAGCGGTGCCCCCCTCCTGCCCCTCCAACACCACGGCTCTACCCAAAACCCAGCACTGCCAACAGGGACTTAAAATCTGGGGAGAGACAGGGGCTTGTCCTCCGGTAGCTCTCTGAAAACAGGAGCTGCATTTCCAGCACCACATTTCGAAGTTTATGCTTATTTTGTAGACGAGGGTGTTTTACGTCTCATTTCTCACCGAGCTGCTCTTTGCCTGTCAGAGTCCAGCTCTGTCTCTGCGCAGACACAAGGGGGTGAGGGCACAGCTTGGCCATGGAGCCGCATCGCGCTCTCTACGTAAATATGTGTGTGCACACATAAACCCTACATATGCATATACATAGATATACATAACTATACACACACATATACCCTACGTATGCATATACATAGATATACATAACTATACACACACATATACCCTACGTATGCGTATACATAGATATACATAACTATACACACACATATACCCTACGTATGCGTATACACACATATAAACACATCTAATACAGCGGAGTGAACCTTTGGTGTTTTCACGCACTTATGGGGTAACACCCCCCCAGCAGGGGGGTCTGTCTCAGGGTCTCAGCCCAAGTACTGGCTGTCCTGCCCTCCTTCCCCACAGCTCCCCTGTCCCCCCATGCCACAAAGCCACGTCAGGGCTTGTCCCTCTGCTCGCTCGGGACCTGAGGGGTAAAGCACACACACGGCTTTGCCCCGGGGAGCGATAACTGGCTCTTTGCAGAGAGACCTGCACAGAAATACCCTGTTTGAATTTCCAGAGCTGGCTCTGCCATTTACTCAGCGTTCACGTGAGCTGAGTACTTGGAAAATTCTATGTCTATAGTCAAAAGCTGACACAAAGTCTTTGCAGCTCAAGGTCCCTCTGGCAAAACGAGCTCAGAAGCTGCTTGGGAGGTCATGAGCCCATGGCCCAGCCTGGAGAGCATCGCCAGGCCACAACCCCCAGCTACTCCCATCGTTCCCAGCCCCCCCGTGTGCCTGCAAGCCCTTCACCTCACTGCACCCCCCGACTAGCGGGTGGGCAGCCCGACAGCAGAGCGGCCTCACCAACAGAGCCAGGAGACAGCGAAGGGCAGCCCGCTGGGGACGGCTCCCCTCCCGGCACGGGTCACACGCGCACAGCCACTGGTTCGATTACCGGTCCTGCGGCAGAGCCGTAACTGGAGAGAGCAACAGCTCTTCAGACCTGGTTCTCCCCAGCCCCCTAAAAACCAAAACAACCAGAAAAGAGCAAGCAAAGATTTGTATTTATGTCTACATTTACATCTGTTACACAGCTCTGTGTGTGTATGTATAGATACATTACACCACACACCCCCCTGCTCAGAAGCTGCGAAACAGCCAAGTCAGCGGCCAGTTTCCAAGTAACGGACAGTACAAGCCCTTTGTGCTCCCCTTGCACTGACTCCCAGGTCTGAGACACTCACCCAGCTCAGCCCCCAGCCCACGCACACCACCCAGGATGCTGCACTGGGACCCCAGGTGCCCAGTCGGCAGGGGCTGCTCTGGCGGCGCACAGGCTGAGCATCCTTCCTGGGCAAAGCTGCAGGAGTGCCAGTGCCTGTGGGTGTGCAGGGGGTCCAGTGGGATGGTTTGGGATGGGGGGGGAAAAATCAGCTGGGAAAGGGAGGGTCTGCCATTGCCCTCCTGAGCAGTCGTGGACAGCTGGGGTTTTCCTGAGCTGGGGGTGGAAGTTCTCAGGAACATGTCCAAGGCCAGGAATGATCTTTTTATACAAAACAATTGTATGAGTTGGTGCTCAGCTACTGCTGAGCTGACTCTCAGTGCTTTTCCTGGGGGATGCTGAAGCACCCGGCCAGAGCCATATGGAGGCTGTTGCCCCTGCAACCCAAGATCCATCTCACCCAGAACCCCGCTCAGGCTGGTGCCAGCAAAGCTTTCTGCACCAGGCACGGTGGCTGGGCAAAGCCACATCCCACCTGCAGCACATGGCTCCAGGAGGAAAGGGGAGGATGGAGCCTTCCCGAATGTTTTTGTTAGCAGTTATCGGTCAGTGCGTTATGGCCCCGGCTGCCCGTATCTATTGGGCACTGGCTAATGCCAGGGCGTAGGCGACAGCCTTCTGCCACGGACAGCCACGTGCAGGGGTACCCAAGATGCTGCTGGTGCAGCAGCCAGCACCAGCGATGCTATTTGCTGCTGTCAAAGCCTGAGCGTGTCACTCCACCTCCGAGCCCGGACCGGGCAGCGCAGCTGCCTCCCAGATTCCTGGCGCTGGCTCCTGGGGGTTTATGCTGACAGTATTTAATCACTCTTTCAGGAGGAAAAAAGAACCCACCTCTTTTCAAATTGGAAGTCGGTGCTGCTGAAAGATGAAGTAGCCATTAAAGAGGCTGTTACAGGAGCCTCGAGTCTCTCAGGATCGCTTTGCCTAACCTAGAAGCAGCCGATTTTTAATCAGCTCATACACATACTTCTTTTGTTTCATTAGCACAGCTACCTTGCTTCTCCTCTCGCGGAAATTCTGCTTCCCTTGCGCTCTGCAGAACTGGAGCAGTCTCCCTGCTCCCCCCAGTCACTGTCCAGCCCCACCACATGCAGAGGAGCACCAGGAGTTTTACCTGCTGCTGTACGTGGCTGCCTGGGCAACCTGACCGAGGACCCTGGCAGCCTGCCGTGGCACCTTCCACACCGCTTCTGGGTGCCAATCCAAACCCAGCATCATTTTCTTTATCCCCAACTTGTACTACAAGCAAGACCCGAAGGTATTCAGCACCTCAAACACTCCCACAGCGGCATGCTGCCCAGACCTGGGCTACGGCAGTGCAGAGCCAAAGGCAGCCAGGCTGGGTTGGTGGAGAAACCTCCCGAGGGGACCGAACAGGGAAAGGTGTGTGGGAGCAGGGACAGCCCCCACTGCATGAAGGATGCGGGTTTCTGTGGGCAGCCCCACTTAGTGCCTATGGCCGGAGCTGAGCAAACCCCACTGAAACCTTTAATAATGGACATTTATAGCCACAGTCACACTGAAAGCCATGGGGCACTGATCACTTATTTTGTGAAGGGAAGAGACACACCACACTGTTTCTGCTCTTTGTAGCTCTAAGAAAGAAGGCTTTTAAGTTTAACTTCAAACTTTTCCAGTTTTCTCCAGGGAGCAGACTGGGCTGGGCAAGCAGGGTGGCATTGCCCAGTCCCCAGGCCAAACAGGGTGAGGGACATCAAAAGATGTGGGGACACAAAGCCCCCCAAGAGCCCAGCCTTGCACACTGGTCTAACACAGCTCTTCTTCCCTGGTGCAAACCAAAGGTGACATTTTCCCTGCCTGCGCAGGCGGCAGTTTGAGCTAACACAACCATCCCCGCAGCACTGGCGGCTTGGCCAGATTGCACTGGGTTAGTGAGCGCAGGGGATTGGTGTCTGATTCATTGAAAACACAGCTTGCCACTCAGGGGTGGTGTTAAAAATACACCGAGGTACCAAAACAGCGTGTGGAGAGGGATGACATTTCCCTTGACTAGGCTTTTCCAAGCAGAGGGCACATCCATTTCCCCAGGAGGAGCGGGTTCTTGGCTGTGTCTGATGGGTGGTGATGTGGGAAGCGCTGCTCCACGTACCAGCAGTCTCCAGGAGCTGCTGCTAAATGCCAGCCAACGCCACGCAAACAGCCGGGCAGCACATGCAAACAGCCCCAGCAGGGAAAAGGCTGGGAAGGGGGCATTAGCCTGGTGCCTGCAGCCAGCTGGGAACGGCACCTTCCCGCTGGAAAGGAGCAACCCAAGCAGTGGGACCCAAACAGGCAGCACAGCCAGAGGGCTGGTTACCAATATCTCTGCCACTTGGCAGGTCTTCACCAAGAAAAGCAAGTTCTCGTTCTCTCTTGCTAGCAGAGAGAGTTGCACATACACAGCATCTGCTCCTCCACCCTCCTCAGGCTCAGAGCCGCAGGCCCCAGCCTTGTAGGGATTTCGCCCGAGCTGAGCTTGGGGCCACACAGGCAGCACCCCAGCTGAGCAGGCACCACGTCTGCAGGTGAGGGGGATATTCCAGCTGCACAGAGACCTGGAAAATCTGTGCTCAGCTGATTGCACCGCCTCCCAGCCTGCAGCAGGGAGCAGAGCCTCTGCCCGGGCAGCAGTTATTGGGTCCCTGCAACTCGAGGGCACGAAACGCTCTCAGATTTGCTCCTGTGACTAATTCCCATTCCTTGTTTCCAGCAGATGCACCAGTCCTTATCGGCAGCTCCAGCCCCGGCTGGAGACCAAGCACAGCTCCCGGTGTCCCACCACGGCTGCTCGTTTATAAACAGAGAGGAAAAACACAACCAAAAAGCACCACACAGTTCAGTTGTTAAACACGGGGGAAATTATACTCAGAAAAGATACTTTGGCTCTGGACCACGCTGCGATGCTGAATAAGCCCAAGGTAATTATTTTGCTAGAAACAAGTGGTTAAACAAGACAGGTGCCCAGGGGCTGATGCCAGTCAGCACAGGGACACAGAGACCAGCCACCATGAGCACAGCCTGCATCCTCTGTGCACACTCAGGGCTGCAAAAGCCTTCAGCTCCCCAAAGCCAGGGGTGGGAAAAAGGCCTTTTGGTTGTCAGGCACTTTGCTGTGAGCAAAGCTCTGGGCAAAACCAAGGAAAGATGTATCAGATCAGAGCGATGGGTGAGAAGAGGTTGCGACGTGTCTGAGGAACCAGGTTTGACATGCCCGAGAAAGGCCAAGGTGGCAGCTTTTGACTTCAAGAGCTCTTTGGTTCAGCATCAGGAAGTCAAAAAGTGACACAAAGGGATAAAAGGGTTCTGCAGAAATACCGGGGGGGAAGAGGGCGACGAGAGGCATCTGGGATAAAGTCTGACAGAAAAAGGCAGGGGGAAAACTGCAGCTCTTCAAGTCTCAGGAACAAGGGAAGGAGAAATCCATTCCCAGAGGATTTTTCCTTTTCATGTGGCCATGTAGGAAGATCAGATTTTAACTAAAATTAACGTTTCAGACAAAGGCAAGAACCCAAGGTTTAAAATTGAGATGAATATTTGGTAATGAAAAGTGAGAATAATTTGACTGTGCAGCAATCCCAAACCCATTTAACTCCTTCTCAGAAAGGACATTTGACGGGAATAACATCCCAGAGCATCACTGGCCACCTGCAACTCTGAAATCCTGCTTCTAATGACGAAGCCTTAGAAGTCACTTGGAAAGTTTCCCCTCGTTGCTGGTTTTGCCATTAAAAGCTTTACTCCAACTACCCTGCAGCCTTCCTAAGCACCCCTGGGGCAGCCTCGGCACGCAGGGGCATCACTAGAAATGACTTAAAAATTCATTCTTTGTCAACAGAAATCTGCATATGGGAAGTTTCTGCAGAATTTAACCGAAGCTTTTTCTTTCCCCCATTCCACTCCGTCACGCTGCTAGGAAAGCCTGTCCACTAGAAGGGTCTTCATAAGCCTCTTTCAGACCTGCTCTGCTTAAACCAGCTGTTTAAGTGACACTAAACCATCTCTTGCTGAAAAAACAGGTTTTTTTCCTGTGACGCTGCTGTCCCAATTAACTCGCAGGGTGCGTGGTGGGGGTGACAAGTTAACGCCGTGGTCGTTAAGGGCTCAGCTCACCAAGCTCAGGAAAACCTTTGAGGCTGAAGTTGCAGGTAGGCGAGAAGTGCCCAGTCCTCCCCTGAAACCAGCGCTGCCACCTAGCCCCCACCTAAACCCCATCTAACAAGGTACAGCAGCGATGGCTACGGAAGACCTCACGCAGCCCCCAGTCATCATTTTGCCTCTCGCGCTCACCCAATCCCTCCTTAACGGCTTTATGGCAAATTTTCATTTAATGATTTCCTCGGAAGGTTAAGTGCTGACAGCGCAGTAAGAGCTGGAGACCAAAAGGGATATTTAACTTATATCTATATCTTGCGGGCAGCAAAGGCTCGCTGCCCAGCCTGGGGAGGAGGCAGGTTTGTGGGGGGACCTGAACAGGGGCTGGGTGGGATAAGCCTGGAGCAGAGAGCTCCCAGGAGGAGCAGGCACAGGGGTCCAGGAGAAAGGAGAGGAAAGCCAGAGAGCAGCGGGGCCGTGGGGAGGACGAGGCTTGGATCTGGCACAAGGTACACAGATAGAGGATTTGTGAGAAAAGCCACCACAGTGACATCCTTATGACTAGCCACTGATGAGGCAACACATACCAGCACAGCCCTGCACCCCTGGTGATGCCCCCAGACCTCACACCCCTCCACCAACACCCCGGGTGTCAGCAGAAGGGAAGGTCCACGTTTTGTGGCGAAGTACCTCAGTTTCCCCTGGGACGAGCAGTAGCTGAACCCACCCCGAGCTGAGCTCTGTGCACCCGTTGCGCTGCAGGACTCAGCTCTGCATTCCAAGCCCCACATTTGTGGGTGCCGGGTACCTCCCACAGGCTCCCCAAAACCATGCCCAGAGACACCCACATCCTCCCACACCGCTGGCAGGGCTCCCATCCCCAGCAGCAAAGCACCACTGTGGGCCACAGCCAGCTCTGCCACCAGCACCCTGCGGGCAGGGACGCGGCATACCAGCACCCAGCCAGGTCTGGGGCATTTTCAGAGCTGACAGTCTCTTGAATTAAAAGAAAATGGGGAGAAGGCAGGGAGAAAACATGCCCACAAAGCAGCCCGTGCCATATGGCAGGAATGGGATTTGTCTCTTGTGGCACAGGGCAGAAAGTGACTGTAATTACTCACTTTTAATTAATTCTAGAGTAGGGGAATTGGTAACAGCCCATCAAGAGCAGCAAATGCTGCAGCACGGAAGGCAGCCGTAACTCCAGGCTGCCAGGAGCCACAAGCAGCCACCAAGCTTGATGCCCACACCCAGGGGGTGCTGAGCACCCCTCGGTCACTGCCAGCAGGTGCTTTCCCCATCCCTCTGGAGCCACATCCAGCAAGGGGGGACCTGAAAACCACCCAGACCCAGCTGCCCCAGCAGGAGAGAGCACTTACCCCAGCACTCAGCCCCTTTCACTTCAACAAGCAGTGAGGAGGAGTGAGCCCGTCCTTGAAGAAAACCTTCCCCAATAATCTCCCAGCCCTATCACAGCATCACTTGGGTGCCAGATGCTTCCCATTGCACATGGCATGAAGAGCAGCAGCTTGAGGCCCCTCACAGGCCCCCACCCAGGGATACAACCCTCTGGGCAGGATTTATGGGCTGAGGCACCTGTGCTGCTTAATTAACTCATTAAGCTACAAGTGGTTCCTCCTGTCCTTAAGGGACGAAGCAATTATACAAAAATGCATCCTGGTTATCCAGGTGGGAGACTTGTTTCACCGCTGTCCTTCATTATTCAAAGAGGGGAGAGCTTGGGGTTGGTCTCTTCCGTTAACACAGCCCAAATCTCCCCTTCCGGGCCAGGACCAGCTCTGGGTGCTGACAGTCCCCCACCCCACATCCAGCCAGGAAATCTCTCCAACGCATCCTCCTGTTTGGCGGAGGCTAAAACCAAAGAGTTTGAGGTTTTAAAGTGGTACGTGGTGGTCAGGCTGCTGGAAGCTGAAGGTGCTGAGCAGCTTTGCTTCAGTCTGAGATGCACAGAACAAACCCTCCTCGAAGCTCATCTACTTCCAGTATTCCCATCTGCACGATGGGATCAGGATGACCATCCTGTCTGCCTGTCTACCCATCCTTCTAGCTATCTCTCTACCTCTCTGTCTATCTTCTAGGCATCTGTCCAGCTAGCTGTCCGTCTAGCTATCTACCAGGAAGAAGAGAAAGAGAGATTTTTCTAAGGAAAAACCTAAGTTTTAAATAAAATCTCTGCAATAACACATACAATGACTAAAACATTTTTGACTCCACACCCACAGAAGAATCATCAGGCTTAGAAGAGCTCTACAGAAACCAGATAATGCTGGTTTTTGCTTGTTCCCACCCCAGTTTAATTGCCCTGTGTTGGTGGTTTTGCCCATGGAAGCCAACCTCTCCCAGAAATACAAACCAAGGGGATGGAGCCTGCGTGGGTCAGTCCTTCTGAAGCAGCCCTGGTGGTAGGTGAACCCCAGGACCTCGTTTCACAATCCCCAGGGGCTGCCAGGGAGGGATGGTAGGTGGGGGTCCTGGGGCCATGGGGCCATCTCTTGCCCCCGTGCAGGGCACCACCGGCTCCCAGTGCCCACGCCACAGCACCCACGGCCAAGCCAAGGGCCTCAGCACGAGGGAGGCACGTGGGGGAGGCAAAAGCCTTCGCTCCCCAGTCATTTCTAAGTATTCTGGTGTGCAAAAAACATGCAGAGAGCAATCGATGGGGGCAAGTAGGAGGGAGGGGAGAGAGGGGCTTTGAATGGAGCAGAGGGAATCGGGAAGGGCACAAAGGCAGCCCCTGGGAGAGGCATAGACATCTTTGGGTGCAGAGACCTGCTTGTGGGAGTCTTCACAGGGGTTCTCCACCTCTGCCACAGAAAGGAGGGGTTGGAGCACCCCGCACATGGCACAGCCCTCCTCGCATGCCAGCACACCCTCAGGGATGTGGGGTGAGCCCGGGGTGACGATACAGCCCCCCACCCAACCAGTTAAGCAAAACTGGGTAAACCATGACATGGTTTCCCTGCGTATAAACTGCAGATAATTCAGCTTATTGCTACAAAAATGTAAAAAAAATGTCAGTGTTCCTGAAGCTGGTGGTGGGAAAACAACGTTGCTTAGAAACATCCCCATTAGTGCTCCAGAACTGTTCCTTTCTTCACAGAAAATGAATAAAATATGTAATTTGTTCCCTGAAAAAAAGAGGCTGTTTCAAGTAACAACAAAACCCCGAACCCTTTCCAGCTGCCCTCCCCTGCTGCAGCGCATCCAGCATCCTTCGCCGGAGACCTGCGGCGTGGGGAGCAACAACGCGTAATCCCGAGCTTTGGAGCGTTCTTGGCCTCAGCACTTCTGCTTCATTCCGTACAAATCCCTCTCCAGTTCGGCTGCTTCCCGTGGTGATCGGTCCTCCTTGGCACACCTCGCTTCTCCCCCACCACCACTAAATGCCAGATCGAGCTGCCCTGCACCCCGAGCACAGCGAGCTGGCGGCAATTGCAGACTCCGACCCCATCCCTGGTGCCTGCGTTAAAATGGGCACCGAGGGGCAGTTGTGGCTCACCGAATTTCCCCGCTTGCACCCAACAAGGTGGGGTGGGATCCCCCATCCATGCCCCGTGGGGAAGGGGCTGTCCCTCACACCAGGAGAATGTCTGCGGGGTCCCCAGCACATGGGGTGCCCTCTGCAAACCAGCGTGGTGGGACAGGGAAGGGAACGGACCTGCAGGAGTGGGGCCACCCTACTCCCGCCAGGTCGAGCTCTGCTCCCCACCATCACTGAGCCTTTCCCGAGCCTTCCTGCTGCGGAACGGTTGAAGTTCTGGGTGACAAGTCTCCTGGGAACTCGTGGAGCTGTGACACTGGCGAGACCTACCCCTCCAGTACTGACCACCCCTGCAGGGCTTTTGCTCCTCAGAACTTCTCCCACAGCACACGCGCAGCCATCTCCTCAGCCTGGCACTGCCAACCCAGAGCGCAGCCGGGGTACGTCACGCAGACAGAAATACTCTGGGGGCTCTGGGAAAACGCACCAACTCCTCACTCATCTCCTCACGAGTTTCTGAGGTGACCTCTCCCGCGCTCCCTGCCTCCCCGGGGACGGTGCTCACCTCCTCGCAACAGCTCAGAGGGGGTGATGTAAATGCTGTTTGTCACGATTCATCAGGCGGCAGCAGCCCCCGGTTCGGCTCAGCCTTGCGGTGAGCCACGGGTGAGGCAGCGTGGAGGTGTTCATTTTCTTCTTTAATTAACTTGGGTGGTTTCCTGCTCTTAAGGCTGCTTTCCCTTTTGCTTTGTCAGCTCAAAAAGACCTGCAGGCTTTAGACAATCGGTAGCTGCCCCTCAGCAAGCTCCGGTGGCAGGAGGTGGTCTCTAAGTGCCGTGGGGGGGAGGCGAGGGGAATAACGGTTTCTGCCTCCCATTTTGTGAACAAAACACTCCACCCCACGCACAGCAGCTCCCGCTGAATTACTGCCCCGTCAGCCCTAACTGCAGCGATGCAGAATCGCAGCTTTCCGCTGGTTCTGTGGTTTAAACCCATTTACAAGTGCAGAGGCCTCGAAGTGAGGGACACCCGCACACCCCGGGCACACTTCGGTTACAGGAAGGTGCCAATCGGGTACCCCACTTCATTTTGGGTCAGCGACAACAATCAGCGCGACACCCCACTGCCACGGCTCGCCGTCGATGCAGCAGTCAGTTCTACCCAGAAAATGGGTTATTACAGGATGGGGCTTAAAACCTTAGTCCTTGGAAAGCGAGAACGGTGATTCCAACCAAAGTCCTGCTGAGTATCTCCCCTCGCTCTCACACAACCACCTTCCTGTTTGTCCCTCAGAAACATTCCCCGTTTCTAAATGTTCCACCTAACTCGAGTTGAATGACCACCCTCTGCAGTAAAACGGGGTTTGGGGGAGCTGGGGACTGTCCCCACCACTGACGTTCAGGATTAGGTCAACGACACGAAATGGGGAAAGAAACCTGCTACTGGTGGAACAGCTGCAGAGACAGAACAAGACAGCAGTGATCGGGGGAAACAGCAGCAGCGCAGCCAGGAGGAGGGTCTGGGCGATGGAAAGCCCAGCTCAGCGGCTGCAGGGACAGCCCAGGCACGAGGGGACAAGCTGGTGCCTAAAGGGCATCTGACCCTCGTTTCTTGGCTCTCTTCACGCTCTTCATCTCATCTCCTGTGCTCGTAGGGCCACCGGGTGCGTAGGTGGTGGCTTCGGCTGAAATTCCCCAGAATTTTTTTTTGGCTGCATCCTCAGAAAAGTTGCCGATGACGCACTAAAATGTAGATAAGGCAAAATAGATGGGCTGCAGCCAAGCGCAGGGGCTGCCGCGCGTGGCTCTGGCAGACGAGCCGGCATGCTCAGCCTCCCCGCGCGGGATCCGTGCCATGAATGAGGCTCCGGCAAGCGACGCTCCTGCCCACTCCCTCCCTCCTGCCCAAGCTCCCCGGCCGAGAGCCAGTCTGGCGGGCAGCTGGGTGCCGGCTCGGAGCGGAGCTGCTGGCCACCCCGGCCCCCGGGGACACGCGCTGCCCAGGCAGCCTCTCGCCCGCAGCAGGAACAGAAAGGGTTGCGCAGAGTTTGCTGCGACGGCAGCCGCCGCACATCTCTATTCCCAGAGCTCCTCGGGGTGGGGATGCCAGAGCGGGGGCAGCGCTGGCACCGATGTTCCCAGGGGAATGACTCTCCTGGAGGGGCCCCGATTCCAACAACCACATCCTGGAACGATGCGCAGCCCACGGCTCTGCTGCCCCCACCACGTTTCGTCAGCCGTGGGACCCAAGGATGAAAGAGAGGAAAAGGAAAAATATTTGTCATTCTGCAGTGGTGTTTTTAAAGTGCAGAATTTCAAATGTCTGAGTTATGTTATTCTTGTAAAAAAAATAATCTTGCCGTTCCTAAAGGAGTTGAATGAATCAAGTTATTTTCAGAAATAAGACGGGACCGGGGAGCTCTCCATCAGCCCTCTGCAGAGGCTCATCCACAGCCTCCCCATCACCCGACCCCGTGGAGCTGCAGATCTCAGCGGGCTGGACAAAGCCCCAGCAAACCTAGAACCCCGTTAAGCCGCGCACGCCGTTCCGCTCTCTACAGGTAGGGAACTGCCCGTACTGGTAGCGTAGGGTGCTGGCTGTCACTAGTCGATCCATCCCATGGGGCTGTAATAGTAGATGACATTTTCTCTCATTTCAGAGATACTTCAGGCTGGAAGAGGCAAAATAAAAGATTTCGAAGCCTGTCACTGGTTTCTCCTTCCCCATCCCTTGACCCACCTTGGAAAGCATTACTCATTAAGCTGAAGTGATGGAATAAGCTGGAACAGGAAAACACATCTTTTGTCCACAGGCTGATTCTGACCAAAGCCCAGGACTAACGAGCGGGAAGGGATCTGAGCTGCCCTGGACAAGCGCTGGGCGCTCAGCGCAGCCGTGAGTGGGTCTGCCCCGTCCGCAGCCAGCAGCATCTGCAGCGGGCTCGGCTGGGGAAGGGGAGCCTTTCGCTTCCGAGGGGCAATTTATTCCTGCATAAATAATGAGGTAAAAGCTATTTGCATGAGATACTCCAAAAATAAACAGGCTGAGGCAAGGAGACCACTGGGAAAAAGAACTGAATTTTGGTCTTAATCACTATGCGGGACTTCTACCCTTCCAGAGAGAAAGGACCTTTTTGATGGGTTTTCCGTACCCTGAAATCAGCTGTGGCGGTTCTGCAGCCGCTGCAGCTGGTGCTGTGACCAGGCAGCGCTTGGGTTTTCTGGCAAATGTAAATGCCAACAGGAAAATATAGGTATGCTATGAACTTTTTATGACTTCACACCCAAAATAATTCGACAGCAGCTTGTTCACATACAGGGCACGTTTTTTAACGGTGACTTACACAACCCCTTGGCCAGCAGCGTGCAAGCTGGGCATAGGCGCAGGCAGCCCAGCAGCCCCTGTCCAGCTACCACCTCCCTTGGGCCCTCTCTGTGCGAGGAGGCCGTCTCACTGACTGAACCTGAGGTTCTCCAGATGCTGCATCCAGCTGCATTTAAGCCTCTCTCACCACATTCACACGCCGTCAGCAGAAACCAGGCATCAAACACACCAGCCTTCCTCTGTGGGAGCTGCTAGAGGTGAGGCACCAGGAGCTCGTGGGGATGCCGCATACAAAGGGCCTCCAGGAGCTCATTTCTCCATAAGCCTACTGCTTCTCCTGCTTCTCAAGCCCAGTGTCCCATTGATTATTTCTCTTTACTCTCCAAGAAGAGCTTTGCCAACAAATAGTTTCCAAAACTCTTGAGTGAGGTGCCTGCAGAGCCCTGACCGAGCACCTGGCCACCTGGGCGAGGCATCTTGGACCCCAGGCACTGGTCTCTGCTCCCACCTGCCTGCCAGGAGGTTTTACGGTGTGACAAAAGTGGTTTGAGAAACATCTCTCATACATTTGGATACCACAAGGAGCAGGTCTTGTTTTGCTGAAAGGATGATGCTGTTGCGATGGCGACATGCTGGGGAGGAGTGGGAGGGCATCACTGCGGGACAGCAGTGCTGTGTGTCCCACCAGCCGCCAGGAGTGACCCCAGCACATGGCAGGCAGGGCAGCACCTGCCCCAAGAGGGTTTGACCTCTCCTACCCTGCCAGGGCCACCACGGTCTCACAGGGGCTGCTGTGTTATCCTCTGCCTGCTCCAGAGGTGAGCACGACGGAGGACCTGGAGAGAGAGCAGCTTTTGATCAACTTCTAAAATGGGCTTGGTCAGGAGCAAACACCTTCAAACCCTCCCGAGGCTCCCACCAAGCACTGCCCTCATCCTGCAGAGTGATGAGACGCCCCTGAAGAACAGGGCTGGGATAAGGGACACAGCAGCCTGTTCCCTCTGTGCATTAGCAAGATCCATCCACGGAGTTTGCACAGAATCACAGAACCGTTTGGGTTGGAAAAGCCCTTTCAGCTCCTCGGGTCCCCCCGTTCCCCAGCACCGCCAGGTCCCCACTGACCCCTGTCCCTCAGCACCACCTCCACACGGCTGGGAAACCCCTCCAGGGATGGGGACTCCACCACTGCCCTGGGCAGCCTGGGACAGGTCTGGACAACCCTGACGGGACAGAAATTGTTCCTCAGGGACAACCTCAACATCCCCTGGTGCAACCTGAGGCCATTTCCTCTCGTCCTGTCGCTTGTTTCTGGGGAGAAGAGACCGACCCCCACCTCACTACCAGGTATCCACCCACCACCCCACCACCTGCCCCAGACCTCGGTTTGTTAGATGTTTTCCAAATACGGAGATGTGGGGAAGTTTTGCTGGAGCAGGAGCTGCAGCAACAGCTCCACGGAAGCGCAGTGCTCAGCACACACCGAACCCCTGGCACAGGCGACATGTCCACGGACTTGTAGCAGGGAAAGTGTCACCCCAGTTTTAACCTCTGAGCTCACGCTGAGTCTCAAGCAGAGCCTTTTCTTTGCCTTCCTGAGAATTAATTTCTTAACAGACACGTTCTACAGATGGCTGTTCATAATGGGAGACAAAAATAAAATTCAGCGTGCTCGAGATTCAAATGGGATTTTGCCAGAGCAGCCATGCTAAAATAATACATTTTAAATACCTTAAACTGTGCACTTCACAAGTAATTAAATTAGCAGTGTTACTGCTCTGCATCTTTTCTTCCATCCATTTAAGCATTAGATTAACGTTGTCATGCAGATTTCAAACGGAAAATGTCACGCTGTGGGGAACGGTTTGGGACGAGCAGAGCAGAGCAGGGTGAGTTTTAGCAGCCGGTCAGTTGGGAACCTGCTTCAGCCACTGCTACGAGCCGGGGAGATGCCCCACGATGCCCCGTGCTGGGGGGACAGCCACCAGCCACCCCTGTCCCTGGAGAGCAGACCCCAGGTCCAGGTGGCACGGGGAGCAGCTGTGCTGTGACAGCCACCCTCCGGTGATGGGGACAGCCGCCCAGGCTGCTCCCGTGCCCCGCACCGCTGCCAGGGGCTGAGCACAGTATTTAAAAGCCTCCTCAAAATATCAACGTTTTGCTTCTGCTTAACCAGCCCCACATGAAAAGCTCTTTAAAACACCGTTTGTCCTCGAATTCAATCTTGTTCTCCTTAGCTCATCGCCCTCTCTCGGGGTTAAAAGGGGGGGTGGGAATCGATGGTTTGTTGCTGTGCCCCCCCAGTTACACCCAGTGCCCCCAGCACCACAGGACAGTGTTCCCATCCCCAGTGGGTCACAGACACCGGGACAGGCAGTCCGGCACCTCCAGACGTTGCTCTGCGGGGCCCAGGGCGCCACGCTTGGCGATGGGACACAGCTTGTGTGCCACGCTCGTGGGGGGAGCGGGGACCGTCAGGGCGTAGCTGGGCAGAGATGCTGTCACATCTGACACCCGTCCCCTGTGAGACAGTCCCCGCTCTGCACTAACGCACGAGCCAGCGCCGCTCCGACCCGAGCGTATTTCTCCTGGAGCTACACCTCGCTCCAGGAGACATAATTAAACTGGTGGGCAGATGCTTCCAAAGTCCCTAACAAAGGAGCAACATTTTTATGAAGACTAATAGAACACTTGGAAATAACACCCGAAAAAATCCACTTTTCAATGAACTGAAGTTGATGTAGAAGGTTCTTGGCCTGGTCAGGTCTCCAGGGGAGAGAGGGGAGGAGGGGAAGCCCTGAGCAGAAGAAATCCCTTCTGAAAGCCGGGGGAGCGAGTAAACCTTTGGTGAGCTCCACACACAACCGAGTTTTTAGAAGAAACTGCACAGAAAACTGTCGGGTTTAACATTGCCACGTTAAACGTGGCTTTTGCATCAATGTGATGAGACGAGAAAAATCCAGACCACACCAAACCCACAGCACTACGCAGCAGCTACGAACTCCTGGAGAGCCATTAGGAACCGGAGAGCAGCACAGGTTTTGTTTACTCAACTGGTTCCTTTTTCTCCTCTGAGTTATTCCTGCCTCCTTTGTAGCCATTACATTACAGTCCTGGGGGGAAACGCATTGTGAATTCAGCGTAAATCCACTCTCTTCGCCGGACTGGTCTTAATTTACAGCAATAAAATGAAGATCAGACGATGAGCCATAAAAATCTACCTGATGTGGAGAGCTGCTGAAATAATAAGTGATTTTATATCGAAATAATTGTGCCGTTTGCATGAGAGTGCTTAAAACTACTCGTAATTGCAGCAAGACTTAAATAACCCCCAGATTCCTAAATATATTAAGTCGTTATTATGGTTAATGCTTGTGGCACGAGGCAAGGAAAAAGCAGACCACCTCCTGAAACACTAACAAATACCTGTTTTCACTGACACCTCTCGAAAAGCATAAGAGCTTTGTCTTCTCTTTCCAAACTCATCTTGCAGCCCAGATGGACCCGTGTGTTTCTCCGACCCTGGCAGGCTGGAGTTTTGACCCTGACTCCTGTAAGCCGCCGCTTAGGCCAGGCACAGCCAGGCACGGGGCGCGGGGTCTGCCTACAAAGCGTGCTCTGCGACGCAATTCTAGCGTTAATAATCCCACGCTTCTACAGGAGGAATTTGCACTTTAATAAAAGCGTCGCAGTTTTTGCTTCTAGCCCACGGGTCACCCAGGGTACGTTCAAAGGAGTGGAAGAACCCGCCAGCGATCACAGAGGTGAAAGTCATTTTCCTGCTGGTAATCACACAGCTCAGACGTGGCTCTGGGTGTTTGCAGGGCTCCGTCCTGCCCAGGAAGCAGTTCCTCCTCCCCTGCAAGTGCTCAGCACTTGTGTTGGGACCTCTCCAGAGAGAGGGAACCGCTGCAGGATGTTTCCCAGGAGCAGGTTTGCTCCTCTCCCCTTCCCAACGACCCTGGGAGGGAAGATGCTCCAAGAGCATCGCTCCCCTCCGCACCGGGACCTGCCAGCCCATCACACTGGAAAGGCGTGAATTAACCATAGGATGGAGAGCTTGATGCTTGTTACGTATCTGAGGTTTGCCAGGGGATGTTTATTTACAAAGACTAGTGGGATGAGGAATGCTTCGTGCTGTAGTATTTGTATTGTGCCTTTTAACGTCTGTCATCGGTATGCAGAGCCCACGGAGCACTGCTCTGACCCTGGGCAAGTCAAGCCCCTGGCTACTTTTCCAGGAGGGGGAAGAAAGGCACCCCACCAGCTCCATTGGAAAAACCCACCCACTGCTGCCACGCAATGCGTTAGCAGCTCTTCATTAACGCGCTTCAACAATAACCCACAATTTCAGGCACACGGTGAAGAAAAATGCCTTCAAAGCGCTAATGAATTTTTAGCTGGCAGGATACAATGACCTCCGCTGGAGTGTGGCCAGGGCACTGCCTCAGTGCCACCGGGGACGCCGGGCAGTGCCCCAGGCTGCAGCCTAGCAAGCAGCAGCACCCGGGCAGCAAGCCAGAAACAATCCGAGTAAGAAAAGGGTGGACCAAGCCACCCTGCACCGGGCTTGCTGTTAGCGCAGCACCCATGGTTTGGGGACCAGGAGAAGGGAGGGGACAGGCAGCAGCACCGTGTGTCCGGCCACAGCCTGGTCTCCTCCAGATCTTTCTGTGCAATCGGTTTGATGCTGGTGCTTTGCCCTCCGGAGCAGCGGCCGGTGCCGAGCGGCTAGCTGAGCACTGCGGCACTGGGGAGAGTTCGGTCTTGGGTTGGTTGCTAAAGCTCCTCCAGACCTTGCAAAATGCAACACGCAATCCTTGTGCGTCCACTGCGCAGTGACCCCGAGAAGCACCACCTCCCCTACGGCGCCTGCAGCAGCAGGACAGGTCCCTGGCAGCCCCGACCGAGCAGGGACGAGGTTCCCAGGCTGAGCAGCGCACGTCGGGTGGCAGGGACGGGTTTCTGCTGCAGGGGACGGTGCCTGGCCTCGCCGGACCTTGGCCCAGGCTCTGCGCTGGCCGCAGAGTGAGCACGGACTATTAACTCCTCCAGCTTGCCTTCGCAGTTAAAAATCTTTTGTTTAGGCTTGCACCGGAGTTAATGGTCAAAGCTGCTGCCATCAGTTAGTTGTGAACACAAATAGATAGATGCGCTTGGTAACCTGGTCCCTCACGCCCATGCGCCGGCAGAGCTCTCATAAAGGGCTATTTCTGAACTGCTGACAGCCCCAAACGGGCAGCGCAGTGGCTGGAGCCGGAGCTCAGCCCCGAGTCAGGGGTGAGCTCCCTGCCAGGTCCCGGGCACAGACCGGGCACCCAGGGAGCGGGATGCGCTGCGAGGGGCCTTGCCCTCCTGCCAGTATGAGCATGGGAAGGGCGGTGCAAGTCTCAGTTTGAGAAGTTGTCCTCTGTGGTAGCCGTGGCGCATGCCAAAGAGCCTCACGCACCAGGATAAGGCTCGATCCACTTTACCGACGGCTTGAATCAGGTTGACAATAGTTTTTTTAAAAATATGGCAAATTAGAAAGGGGAAGAACCCAGGCTCTGACCTCCTGGTGGTCCAAAGCCGGTGAAGACCCAGCCTGGCAGCCCTCCTCCCATGCTGCGCACCGGAGGGATGCAGAAATCCTCCCTTTGCTCCCAGCAGCGGTGCGGCAGAGTGCGATTTCGCAAGCCAAGCACTGACTGCAACCACATCGTTTAAGCAAAGACCTGAAGTGACCCCAAATCTTCTCCCCGAGCCTCTGGGCAGGGGCACCAGTGGGGCTGAACCGGAGCATTAGACAGGATAAAAGGGAAGGGCCCGTCTCCCGGCTGGCCTTTCGCAGGCAGAGGCAGCTGGGGCTGTCCCCAGCGGTGACAGCAGAGGTGACGTCTGGGGAGGTCCCGTCCGGCTGATGCCACAGCCCGACAGGGAGGATGCGAACCGAGATTTGGACAAGGCAGAGTGGAGGTTTGCTCATGCGAACACCGCAGCAACGCACCTGAGTGCTAATATTTGCAGATGTTCCCTGATGAACGTATTTATTCCCGTAAACATTATCTTTTATATTCCGATCCGGTCTCTGAGCTGGAACGGGCCAGAACTGCATCAAAGCCCCCGAGCTGGCTTCTCTCCCACCCCTGTCACAGGCGAAGCCGCTGTCTCTCCCTTTTACATAACACCACCGGCACCAGGAGCGCCTGGGGGAAGCACCCCAGGGTCGGGAATCACCCCGGGAGCGGTGAGGGAGCTGCGGGGCAGCGCTGCCGGGGGCTGGCAGCAGCACCAAGGGTCTAAGGGAGGAGCGGGCACCGGTATTTTTAGCACGAAACAAGGGGCAGCTTTGCTAACATGTCATTTTAAGCAACACGTGCTGCAGAGCTTAGCATCGGGGACGTAATTCAAGCAGAAAACAAACTGGGAAGGACTTCAGCTTCAGATGTAAGGGAGCTGAGGACTTTACAGGATGATTGTGGCAGCCGTTGGGAAAAGCCTCTGGCTTCTCCAAGCTCTGGATTTCCCTCAGACTGAGGAACCAGCCCCGCAGATGAACACGAGTTACCAGCTCCATCGCTGCTGGTAGGCGTCTTCCCTAACTAAAGGTTATCCCAATTCAGCAGCATCGCAGCTGAGCCTGGAGGTTCGGTCAGCAATTCCTCCAAACTCCCCTTCACTGCTTCTGTGTGGGGAGAAGTCAGCTCTAGATATTAGAGATTTGGGAGCAGAAACAGGGATTAGTCATAAAGACAAACCGTCAGCCTTGTCACCACCGGGATGCTATTCCTGACGCAGCCCCCCAGGTCTGGGGCAGCCGGGGCCGGGGGAGCCACGAGGGCTGTGCCGAACACCAGCTGGGAGCCCAGCCCTCACTGTTGACCACTTGTCTAGAAATAAGCCAGAAAGCATTCACAGAGGCCCAGCTGTGGAGGCAGCAGGAGCATTTGTGTCCTGTGGGCAGCAAAGACTTGGACACTGATAGGGCCAGGGGCGCACGGGACATCAGCAGAGAGAACCGAGGACGGTTAGTACACGGTGTCCACAAACCACGGCTTGGTAACAGATCACGCCTCCGAACGACATGGTCAAAGACACCTCTCCCAAAGGTGAGCTATGGGGGGAAACTGAGGCAGGGAGGTGCAATGGCTTAGAGAGGGCTGCGGGACTGGAGAGGGGTCACAGGGAGCTCCTGGCTGGCACTGCCCCACCAGCCTCTACTCCGCTGGGATCAAAGGATGGGGTTAAAGGACAAGTTATACTGATTTTGAGAGCTGCCTCTCTTTGGGCAGGTCCCACCGCCATCCCCAAACGCTGCCCTGTCCACAGCCGGGGCCAGCTGACAGCACCCAGGGAGCCAGGACTGCCAGCCCCCCGGAGCCCTGAGTCTGCCTGGCCACCCCCCAGCACCCCATCCACCTGGGAGCTGGCGCCAGGAGATATTCATCAGCATTTCTGCTCTCGCCAGCTCACTTCTGGTGCCGACACCGTGCCCAGGAGCCAGCGCCAGGGGTGAGCAATGCTCCTGCTGAGAGTTGGTCCTGGCTGAGCACAGGATCTAGCAGGGGGAAAGGCCGGGCTTCCACTTGGGCAAAGCCTCTGGGTTAATTATCAGCTGTTCGAGCAACTCACAGCAAATTACATCTGAGCATCCCCCCCGCTCTGCGTCCATGCGCCCCGTCTCTGCGGTTCCCAGAGGGTTAATATAGACATTTCAGAACTACAGGGTTGCCTAAACCAAGCCCTTGTGCTGAGCTTGAATCTCGTGCAGCAGAGCTAGAGCTGGCTTGGTCCGCAGTGGTCCCAAGGACCGTAAAATCAGTGTAACTGCAAAACTGCGTCCTTGCCCTGTGCCACTCCCCCCCGCGCGGGTACGACAGGCTGCACAGAGCATCGGCCATCATTCCATGGGCTGGGAACAAGCACGGCTAAAGTTGCCCGGAGCCCCGTGCCCCTCGCCGCCCTCCCAACAGCCATGGAGACCCCTCGTGCCAGCCCGGGGCTGCGCTGCCTCGGGCAAGGGGTGCAGAGTATCCCCAGGCTGTTCCCTCCTCCTGGTGCCAATAACGTCACCCAGCAGCTGCTGGAGGGGACATCCTGAACAGGCAAAAGCCAACCACCAAAGTCACAGAAACCCCTCCCGTTTCCAGCTGAAGGCAGGGCAGAGGAGCTTATCAGCTGCCAAGAGCCTCAGGCTGAAGTCTCAGCCCTTCATGATTTTTCCTGCCTAGGTCAGGAGCAGTAAGACTCTGTGAGCTGCGTGAGGCATTTTACAGGAATCCCCAAGACTGTTTTTTCTGCCATTCACCTAAAGCTGGCTTTGAGCTCATCCTCAGGGAGCCAGGGGAAGTCAGTAAGCGATCACTGAGGTGACAGGGTACCCAAGGCAGACACTCCTTTTTGCTCCGCACAACAAACCGCAAAGGAACTTTCCCTGTCCATCCCCAGACACGCTCTGTTAATTGATTTTTCTGCTCATGGGTACCAATAGAAGTCATATGGAGCACTTAACAGAAACCGTCTTAACCCCACTGTCTTAAATCCACAACTGTACGTAATCTCCCCAGGCAAGCACTGTCAGCGCGGAATCACAAGCCCATATGCCAAAACACGGACATCAAACGCTATTCAGTTACGGACGAGTTCAAAAACCTATGGATACCCTCAGCAGGAAGCTGCTCTGCACAATCAGCTGCGGCCAGGCAGGTAATTCTTTAGAGGCGAAGTACAGAGCTATGACACCACGACGGAACAAAGAGCGATACCGGGACCATACCTATATTTCATGCCCGTTTGCTTTGCGGTGGATTCTTTTAATGAAATGTGGTGCTGAGGGGTAAATGTCCCCAGACTGCGAGCGATAATCGCCACGGTCCGAAATTTTGCCCGGGCTGCATTCACTACGTTCGGGGTAGTGGTGTTCTGCTTGCTGATGAGTCTGTCTTCACCATTTCGACTCTTCAAGTTGTGCTCTGTGCAGGCGATGGACACTTGCATCGCGCCCTCGGAACACCTTTAGTCGCCGTCCAGGACGCAGCCAGAGCCCCCGGCCGCCCCGACGCGGGCTGCAGCCTGCCCAGCAGCGCAGGGCTCGGTGCCGAACGCTGCCGAGGAAACCTCCCGACCTTGGACTCCCAGAAGTAGCCGAGGCAGCGGTGGTCTCCGGGAGAGCCGGGCTGCGTCCCTGCGATGCCGGAAGGAGAGAAGCCCCGAACTTGACACAGCAACCGCAGAAGCAGGTTTCGGCTCACGCTCAGATCTCCCCTTGCAGTATTCGCTGCCGCTCAGACAACAGCATCCATCCAGTCAGGTGCTTTCCGAGACATAAAGCTGTTCCTTCATGACGAACCGCCAGCCGCCGCCGCTCTGTCTCGCTGCGGGTTTGCTCCTGGTTGCCGGTTTTATATCACTGCAGGCATGCTGCGAGCGCTGGCTCCAGCGCCCGCTGGACCACGAAGTGCTGAGCAGGCAGCCTCACCGCTGGACAGCCGCCCCCCGCCTCGCCAGCCAGCCGCTACGGACCAGCAAGAGCCATCGGTCGCCCTTCGCCCAGATGCAGCAGTCCACTATATCCCACCCATCGCCGCTCGCCCCGGGGATGGCAGCGGGGTGGGGGGCGGCGCGGCCGCGGCTCTGCAGCAGATGCCGGGGTCCCCCCGTCAGGAGCCTGCGGGAAGCATGGGAACAGGCCTTCTTTGTGCTCGGAGGGAAGGCAGCCGCTTCAGGCAGATGCTTCCTGTAAAAAAATAGCTGCCGGCGTTGCTAAGCAAGGAGAGGACCTCTTAGAGCGGGGAACAAGTCGGTGTTAAAATGGGTTAATTATGGAAAAAAAAAAAGAGGGGGAGGGGGAGAAAAATCGCTCTGCTACAGCGTGGCAGCGCGTTAACACGTTAATCCCTTGTTTCTGGCAGCCGGAGCCGCCGCCTGCAGCCCCGCGCTCACAGCAGTGCCAGGGTTAATCCCTTCTCCCCCAGCAGAATAAGCCGCAGCGCAAAGTCTTTGAAGCAAACCGTCCCCGTTCCTGCTGCAGTCGGGGCTGCAGCTCAAGCAGGGAGCCCAGCTCCCAGCCGCTGGCTCGCCAGTGCCCACCTCCGCCTGCTGCCACCCCCAGGGTGGTCGGGGGTGCTGAGGGCAGGGACAGCCCAGGGACCCCTCTGGGCTGGAGAGCTGCTCACCAGAGCGGTGGGAAGGCGAGGCAGGGATGGGGGCGGTTTGGAGTCACCCCCGGGACCCCTGCCCATCACTGCCACCCAGCTGAGCAGCCCCGGGGGGAGGATAGGCAGTGGGGGTGGTGAGCAGCAGTTTGGGCACCCCTCAGGTGCGGACCCACGGGAGAGGGTGCTCTTGGGGTGTGCACGGGTGGCAGCTCAGTGTGGGTGAGGGCTGGGGCTCCGGTCACCTTCTGTCCCTTCCCCATCCCTGCACAGGCCTGGTGGGAAACGGTCCACAGGGGTTCCCCGCATCCTGCTCCTCAATCTGCCCTCAGGCTCCCAGGAGGGCTGGAGGGAGGCTGGGGCCACCTCCGGAGGTCCTCTCGCTCCTCTCCTGCTCATTGCCCAGGCTGCCCACGACCTTGTCCCATTTAGGTGGGAGTAGCCCCGAGGCTGGAGACCCCCCAGCCTCTCCGGTGCCCTGCCAGGCTCTCTCCTGCTCAAGGCACATGAAAGTAGGGCAGGAGTGGTGGCAAGAAGAGGGGAGCTGGAGGTGCTGCTGTGGTGATGAGGACCTCAGGATGACAACCTTTGAGTTCCTCTCCTGCCACAGGGACACATAACGTTTTTTTCCCCCTCTCCGTGCTGAGGAGGAGGAGTGCGAGAGCGGCTGGGTGGGCAGCCGGCAGCCAGCCAAGGCCACCCACCGTCCGGGGTGACGGGGAACAGCTGAGGAGCTCTTTGCAGCACCTTCATCTAATGGCTCCTTAATGCTTGTGCAGCACCTTCCTCCACGGGTGGGAAGCGTTACATCAGAGGAGAGAAAGTTACTTCCTCATATTTTGAAAAGATGATTAACAGTTAATCACACAGCAGAGCCACAAGCTTCCAGCAGTGAGCAGCCCCCGTGGACTCGCCCTCGGGGAGGGGGTTTGGGGCAGGCGGACCCCTGGGCACGAGGTTTGGAGGGAGGGCGGGCAGGGCTGGGGGCGGGGGCCAGGACGCTAAGTCATAACCTGTGAACTAACTCGGCCTCAGACACGAGATGCAGCTTTGAGAGACCCTCCAGACGTCTGATCGGTGAGTTAGTGTTACAGACCACGAATGCTGTTCCACACCCAGGAGAGAGTGTGTCACCTGGGGACACGCTCACACCAAGGTACCCCACAGTGGGGCCTCATCCAGGACGTCCTCTGTGTCTCAGGGGACGGGGGGATGCAGCTGGAGCGGTGCTGGTGGCACCCACGGGTCTCTGCCTGGACACCGCAGCCAGCCCAACGCATACTAAGCACCCACTTGGCTTTTGGAGCCCTGCTTTGCATTTCAGAGCCCAAAGCAAGACTGACAAAACCGGGATTACTCCTCTCCCTGACGGACATACGGCATCCTCATGCTAGGCATGGCTATTTCAAGAAGATTTATTTTTATACCTTGTTCCATACGTATCTGGAGAGTTCCCGTTGCAGCCAGCAGCTGGCTCTGCTGGCACTGCTGAACAGTGTCACTTGGTCCTGGGGAAGTGCCCTGGTCACTGTCCCCCAGGTCCTGGTCACTGTCCCCACGGCTGCCCATGCCCTCAGGTGCCAGGGGAGGGCCATGGAGGGGACAGAAAGGGACAGTCACATTCTGCACTGGCACGTCCTGCAGAGCACATTAACTCAAGCAGCTTAGCTCCGGAGGGTTACAGCCTCTGCCGAAGAAATATGTATTTAAATACGGGATTTATTTCATTTGCCTGAACAAGATAATCACTCCTCGACTAAAATATTAGAATACCATAATTTTCTATCACGAAAATCCTGAGCTTATAAAACAGGAGGTACGTGACAGCCTCAGCGGAGGACGGTGCCAGGCTGCGGTGGCAGCTCAGGCTCAGCCACAAGCCTCTGGCCAGGCTCTCCGTGCCACTCCAGTGCCACCAAAGCGCTACGGACACGGCTGTTTGCCAAGCCGTACGTGTGCGTTCCCCCCTGAGGAAGATGACAGTCCCTCATTAAACAACTTGCTCAAAACGCTTCATCAAGCAAATCTGTTCTAACACAGATGCTCACGACCACGCTGCCTTTGCCTGCGCTGGAATCCCTGCTGGCCCCCACCCCAGGAGCCGCTGCATCCATCCCAGGGTCCAAAATAAAGGCAAGAGCCAAACACAGACAAGCAGGATGCTCTCGGCAGGGGCAGAAGCCAGGAGAGGTTTTGATCTCACACAACTACACGTTTCCACACCCTGGATGATCTGCTTCTCTGCCCAGGACCTGGCAGGGGTGGGATGATGTGCAACACTGCGGTGAGCAGAATGGAAACAGTCAAAAGGGAAAAAATACTTTACTCAGCCCCAGACTGGTCCCTGCAGAGGCACCACGGGGAGCTGGGGCCGGGCAGCTGAGCGGGTGATGGACAAGCCCGTCCCCAGTGCTCCCTGCAGGCAGAGCCGGGGGCACAGCAGGTCTCTGCTCCCGGGGGCCGGCAGCAGCGCAGCTCTGGCTGTAATGAGTGGGAGAAAGATGCTTTTGCAGCCCAAAACAGAAAAATGAAATGAGGTCCTTCGGTCTGGGTGGGAGGGAACATTTCAAGCCGATGCAGACCCGACCCCCTGGCATGGCTCAAGCAGAACGCACCGCTTGCGCTTTTCTTGTTTCTTTTAAATTTCACCTTACAGTGAAATTTAACTTGGAAGCATCACGCCAAGCCTGGCTGGAGACTCTGGCTGCCGTCACAGGCTATTTATGCTGATCACTGCCGTGCTGTTCTACCAAAGCAGAGCGCCTTACTGGACCTGCACCAACCAGCATCCTACTGATTGCATTAAATTTCCGCTGAACGCCAGCTAAACCTGTGGTTTTGGTAATACCGATATGCTGCACGTGAATTCTGTCAGGCTCTGTCAGTGTTTCAAGGTGGTGGCCCTGACTTCCATGCCCTCCTGCCCAGCCCTCAGCAGCGGGCTGTGCTTATGATTGCCACCCGTGTTAATTAAACCACAGGTACTGCCTGGGCAACGAGGCCACGCCGGCCGGTGAGTGGGGGGCAAGCGGCAGCGCCACGGCCTCTGCCTCCATCCCCGTGCCCTTCATGCTTTACCAAGTTAAACCTTTCAGCACTTTTTATAAGAGAAAGTAGTTCTTTTCATCACCGGCTGCAAAGTTCATGCTTCTACCAAAAAAGCAAACAGGAAATTTTCATTGATCTTTTCCGCAAACAATATGAGTATTTCTCAGTCTTAGCCCTAATTTCTTTCAAAATTGTCTTTTAAACTTTGACTGCAGATAAAACAAATCTGAAGAGCGGATGAAACGGCTCCCTCCCCGTCATCTCCCCGGGATGAGGCTCTGCGGCTCCGTGCCCGAGAGGGTGGCTGCCCAGGGGCTGTCCCCCACTCACTCTGCGCCCCCCCTCACTGCTGCAGGGGCTGCAGCAGCTGCCCAGCTCCTCCTCAGTCCAAAAAAGCCCCTTTTGCTGTGAAGGAGCGGAGGGAACGGCACGTCTGTAAGGTCACGTTGGGGCCATGAGTCGGGCAGTGACCCTGGAATGATCCCAGTGCCGTGCAGGACCTCAGCGGGTGTCTGCAGAGGAGACCCCCCAGCACCCTGCACGCACCCAAGACCAGCACCCCGCCTGGCTCTGGGGTGCCATCGCCCACAGCCGCAAGAACCAGCCACTGCATCGCCCTGTGGCTGCCTCTGCCCCGCAGCTTCCCCTCTGCACCCTGCGGGAAGGACGGGGAAGGACACAGAAAGCCACCACGTCCGGGCGAGAGGTGCATGGAAGACACAGCTGTGGTGTTCCGGACAGGGTTTTACCCACGGTGGGCGTTCTGGCAGCGCTCAGCGGAACGCTGCACGCGATGGGACAGGATTAGCCAAGCCCCAGGGAGCTGCAGGAGGCCCTGAAAACACAGCGGGCAGCATCCTGCTCCCGCAGCGGGGCCTGGGCAACGCAGGGATCTGCCCTTGGAGCTCTTCCACCCCAAAACCTCCTTCTTTATCTTACCTAACAGAGCAGCCCTCACCATAGCCCCGCAGCCTGTCGGCAGCCCGGCCCCAGCCCCGCGCAGACCGTTCAGCAGTCTCCAAGGCTGGCCTTCACGAGAGTTACCTCAACACGCTGCCACGAACCCTTGGTTTACCGACCTCCACGCGGCAATTCTCCCGTCACACAGCGGGACGCGCTCAGGGCAGCTCCGTCTTGCGTCCCAATAAAAGTTTCGTTGGGCCATAAAAGCTCTGAAGATGAATCCAGCCCGTGCGTGTCTCGGCCGTTTCTCTCCATCTCCCGAGCTGCCTGAAAACAGGGTTCCTGCTGGGCTAATTGCTGTGATTGCAGCAGCTCCGTGACACCGCTGTGAATTGGGCCGATACGGACACGGGTGAGATAACGAGCGCTGCTGGGGGACGGGAGCTGCCCTTAGGATGCATCTCCCCAAAGGGCTTCCGAGTATTAATTTCAATTACCGGCCGAGCGGGATGCTCGCCAGCTCAGCTCAGGAGGGTCCTGTCTGAAGCAGCAGCGATGGACCCCGTAGACATCTGAGGCTCTTTGGGGTGTATCCAAACCCGCCAGGAACGTTTCGGTTTTGATAACAGCGCTGGGAGCTTGGCAAGGAAACGAGCTGTGGAGGGGAAGCGCTGCGCTTATCTAGCAAGCAGCCATCCTTTTCACGGGGATCGCGTGAAAAACTTAATTTGCATTTGTAATGGCACTTGAGGAGGACTGATCAAAATCCTCCTTAAATGTGTTGTAGTCAAAACACATCTTTCTGTCAAGCTTTCAGCCAGGCTGGCCACAGCACCCAGTTGTTACCAGCTCCAGCCCCGCTGGCCGGGCTCCGAGGGCTCCGTCCTCCCAGAAGGGACCAAAAGCGGGAGCAGAGCAGCGCGGGGCAGCGCGGGCAGAGGGAGCCGGGCTGCTGGCCCTGCTGCCCCGCGCTGTGCTAAGGCCGGGGGAGCAGCAAGAGAGCATCATCCCAGCCCCAGGGAGGCACGTGGCACGAAACGGGGAACGCTGCCCTGCCCTTGCGCAGGGATAACCCCCACGTGTGCCTGACAGACCCGTCAGGATGTGACGAAGCCAGAACCGAATCAAAACCGGCATGAAGAACGCACCAGCTTTGCTCCGTTCTGAGGAGAATTGAGCCGGCTGCCGGCAGGGTGATCAACGAGCGACACGATTCCCCGCGCACAGCGCTGTCCGAGCGGGGGCTGAGCCCCCAGAGCAGACCCTCGGCTATGGCCTCGCCACGGCCAGGCCAGGTTGCCCTGCAGAACCGTGTTTTTAAATAAACCGCACCGAAGGAGGAAAATCGCCTTTTCCAAACAACTTCCTGAACCCACCCAGCTTCAAAGCCCTCCCCGCCCCGCTTTTTTTTTTTTGCACATCACACCAACACATCACATCGAGATCCACTCACAGGAATCCATGAACAAACTCCCACCTAATTTTCAATCCCCCGGGTGTCCAAGGTACCCACTCGCCAGCCCCACACTGGGTGCTGGGAGCACCCACCAAGAGCTGACAGCACCCCCGGTACAGCCCCAGGCACCGCAAGGGCCACCTGCTACCGAGGAGCTGTGCCAGAGTTATCCAGCTCTGCGCAATAGTAAATAAATCGTCGCTTAATATAACGTGAAAGCATCAATACTGGGACAGGGCCCCAGAGCTCTCGGTGTCTCCCACAGAGGATGTAACCTCCCGAGTGCCCAGTGCAACTAATCCATCACTTATCCCTGCGGGCAGCCAACACCCACCTGCACAGTGCCCATGCCCCGTGAGCCGCACTGCCCCCCGCTCCAAACCAGGTCATTTAGTTTTTCCATGTTATCCATTTCGTTTCTCAGATGACTGAAAGCCAGTGGCTTACAAGAAGGGCTCCAGAACAGACCATTATTTTAATGTATTGTAATACTTTGAGCATGATTAAACACGATTAAATCACTTAGAGCTGCACGAAGCTCCACTGCACAGTGCAAGACGTTTTCTGGGGTTTTTTTCCCCCAGGCGAGGCTAGAGCCCTGGACACTGGTATCCTGGTTTCTGAGCAATCCATCCTGGGCCCAGAGGAGAGTGGCATCCTGGCAGCAGCAGCGGGACCCTGGGGAGCCTGGCAACACCCCCGGGCACTCGGGGTGGCTGTGCAGGGCTCAGGGACACCAGACAGCGCCTGGCTGCAGCGTGTGTTCTCACGACTGTGGTACTGCAGGGTTTGAGGGCAGCAGCAGCAGGGACCCTGCACATCCCCTCCCTGCGCTGGGGCAGAGGCACCGGGGCAGCGATGCTGGCCCCAACGCCTGCCCCGAGCGCAGCCCTTTGCTGCCGGCCACCAGCCAGCCTCCCTCCAGGAGCGGCTCAACAACTACTACCCGTTTTCAAGGGCAGCCGGTTTTTCTGCCATAAAAACATTAAATAGTTAAAGGAAGGTGAAGCGTTAGAGACTAACGTGTTGCGGTTGGCAGCTTGTGGCAAACAAGCGGGTTTCCATTTTGCCCCACTCACGTTCTTGACTGTGCTTGCAGAGTTTTTTCCCCAATGCTTTGCCTAAGCTGATGGGTAAGCGTTTTCCCAAACAAGGCTCAGCCCAAGCTGGGCTCCTCCAGCCTGGCTGGGCTGGAACAGCAGATTTCAGCCATGACGGGTATTACTGCGTTATCCAGACACACCAAACACCACCCGAACACAACTTGTAGCTACTCAAAACTCTAAATTAACTTGTTTGAAGAAACAAGTTGCTAAAGTCTCAGCCTTGATGCCGAACACCACAGAGCTCCATCCCGCCCTTCCCAGGACCGGCTCTAGCAGACGGATGACAAATGATGGTGAATAACTTGTGATTCTTTGAGTCGAGCTGGCAGAGGCTCAGAATAAAGACGAGCTACAGCAGGCTGCGCCGTCTGCAAAACTCTCTTCCAATGGATAGCCCTTGGGCAAGCGTCCCACTCACCCGGGAACCCTCAGCTTTCAGGTGAGCTGCGTCCTGCTCTGGCCGGCGTGGGGACCTGCCCTCGTTTGTGAGCGAGCCAAACGAAAGGCGAGGGTCTCCGTCAGCCATTACCTCATATAAACCAACACCGAATAACAAGCACTATTAAAACATCACCTTCCCAAAGAGTATTTCTTTAAATAATAATTTTAATTCTTCTCCTGAGATTCTCTCTTTCAGCTGCAGCATTTCTAATTACTAAAGTGAGCGGCACAGGGTAAGAACCCCATCAGCTACATCCAGCGGAACGGCCCCAAGACCTCACTGCCTGCGTCAGAGGGAGAACTGCCCCCATGGCTCCCAGAGCCGAGAGAGGCATCTGCTGGAATTAGTCACGGAGGAGAACCGCCGGGTCACCCAGAACAGTGTCATTTGCTGAAATGCAGCAGATTACTGAGAAATATCTTCAGTCCAATTAATTTTATCATTGCCTTTTCAGGCTCCTCTTCAGGGAATGTGATACCGCAAAAACCATTGCGTCAGCCCTTCCTCCACCGCTTAGTTACCAGCCTACATTGCTAGTTAAAAAATCCTCATTTCTGGAATCCACTTGTTACCTGGACAGGTCTTGCCGCAGCAGGCTGTGTCTGCCCAGGGGTGCGGGCAGAGCGTGCTCTGCTGGGCAAAAGCCAAGGACTGCAAGAACTCTCTTGCTCCCTAATTTTCCCTCCACTCCCTTTGGACTAAGGGGAAAAAAATATTGCTCTTGTCACTCCCAGAGCACTCTGCAAAGACCTTTTAATATTTCTTTTAGCACTCGGGGCAGGAGCATGATGTAGCTCAGAACAGTGCAACGTCATTTTAGTAAATTAAACGCAAGGTGCTGTCAAGATTTCAGGTGGTCTCCAAGCACTTCCACGCCAAGGATCTGCTGTGCTTCCCAGGGCCAGTGCTGGCCAGGCAAGTAGTCCCTGATCTCCAAGCACATCGCAAACGGCACTGAACAACCACTTTCATTCTGGAATGGCGCCCATTTAATTACCAAAAGGATGCGCAAGAGGATCGTTACTTATTGCCAAATACATAACTGCTCATTAGGTCCTCAGAGGAAAAGAATAATTACTCTTGCAATCAGCGGGGTGTCTTTTTCTGCAGTCAAAATGTGCACTGCATCACACCAGCTGGGATGGACAACCGAGGGCTGGGGGGGGAAGCTGCTTATCCCACCTGCGGCTGGACAGCCGGCATCCACAGCTCTCCCGACAGCCTCGCCGTGCCTGTTTGGACACACAAAGGACTCCTGTGTGGTTCACAAACACCCCAGAAAAATCAGCAACCACGCTACTGGAACTACAGAAACACCGTATTGTCTTCTGGAGCCTTTCTGGCACAGGGATGAAGCCAAGCAACTGTGAAAACACACACTGAGAACAAGGCAGAAAAGCTTATCAGGCAGTAGCAGGTCTGCAGCGGGCAGCGTAGCTGAGGAAAAAGCTGCCTTTCAAGTCATCCCCCCGCCGGGCAGCAGCGCAGGGCAGAGCCGGGGGAGCCCGGCTGCTTCTGTCCCACCCACGGGGCTCCACGGGGAGATGCAGACAGAAAGGTGGTCACCTCAGTATGGGAAAAACACAGAATAATAAAACTATACATTGGAGTTGATCATTTTGGCTTGCTCCAACTGTAAAAAGGCAACTTCGGATTCCAAGACGGGTGCAGAGAATCGCCTTGCTGAGCTCCAGGGCATGCTGAGCACGCAGGGGTGCTGCTGGTGCCCCCAAGCATGCCTGACCTGTTCAGAGTTGCACCAGCACAACAGGCTGCCCAGAGGAGCATATTGATGAAGGAGCACCTGGAATACTGTAGTTACAGCCGGTGTTTCACAGCAGAGAACACTAGGAAAGGTATCCAGAGCAGAATCCCCAGGAGATGCCCCATGCCAGCGCTGCTGCGGGGCACACGTTCCGGCTCTGCCCCACGTTCCAGCTCTGCCCCATGTTACATCAGTTACTCCTGTGTGATTTACTGCCGTTGGTCCCGGGAAGCAGCCACCGGCTGGGGCCGTGCCATGGGGCAGCCCCACGGCAGCAGCCAAACCTCCACCCGCTTCCCTGACCTGGCAACTCTTTTCCGATGCTGGAACATAATTCTGAGGAAGAGCAGAAAAGTGCAGCCGGATGATGTGCCCCACAGCTCTCTGTTAAAACTGAACTGGATGGGAATGGCGGTGCAGCTTCGGCTCCTCTCAGACACTCTTCAGTTCTGCCAAATCCTTCCTCATAACCCCTGGGTCCCAGAAGGGCACTTCCTATCCTCAACGTTTGGCCTCTGCAATCTGCTAGGGGGGACACAGTGTCGTGTCTCCAGGAACATTTCCTCTCTACGTTACCCCAAGCTTGCCAGCCCTGCAAATTGTGAATGCACTGAGAACTCACTATCAACGGTCATGAGTGCACAAACCGGGATTAATAACCGAGAGGGAAGATCAAGGGTCCTCTCTAAGCACAGACTGGGCCTTAGACCTGCACCGCCGGGCTGAAAAGGAGCGTTTTCTGCTCCTGGTGGAGACCTGCAGCGGGAGGGATGAGCACAGGCCAGGAGTAACCGCAGGGAGGGAGAAAGCTGTGGAAGAGCAGCTGCCACGGCGTGTGGTTATTTACTGCTGTGGAGCAAAGCAAAGGTTGCTACTGCATCCGTGCTGCATTTGTACTGCAGACCACAACCTGCTTTTATTGCACCTGAACCACAGACGGCTGTGATGGCACGGGCAGGGTCGGCATTGATGGAGAGAGCACACAGCATGGCCAGCAACACAGGAACCTGCTCTCAGCCTCTGCAAAGCCTTGGCAGAGCCCGGGTTTATGATCATTTCCTAAAGGACGGGGCTTTGAGACAAGCCAGCAGCCCTATCAGCTGCCAGAAGAGCTTTAGCTGGGATTTGCCTAAACTCAACCCCTCTCGATCCACTGTCCAGTGGTTTGTGTAAGTGCAACATATGGGCAGATCCCGACGACTCCCAGGAAAAACCTGTTTTAACCAAGACTGCATGGACTGAGTTTCATCCCAGGGCACGCATGCAGCCTGCAGACTTCAAATACCCCCAAAAATATCCCAGACGTTCCAGTCAGCTCCCCAGAGAGCTGCTGGGCTCACTCTGCAGCACCGATGCCGCGGCAGGGAGCGGAGAGCAGGCTCAGCAGGCAGCACGCTGCCCGCCGAGCTGGAGAATCACCCAGCATCTGGCAGGGCAGGCTTTAAGCTGGGCTTTGACAGGAGCAGAAGGTGCGGGAAAAGCAGCAGCAAACCTGCAGATTCCTGCTGGGCACCCGCGGGAGCTGCTGCTCCGCACGTAGCCAAGGGTTAGCTGGGATTTATCGCTGGGGTGGTGAACTGGGAGGACAAAATTTGCTTTGTCTTCCACCTACAGCATGGGGAGCTTCCTACTGAAAGGTCTGAGTAACCCTGGAAGCACCGACGGGCGGGTCTGAGCTTTTACAAGGCTTTGTCCCCACTGCTGAGAACCTTACGCTGCAAGAGGAAGCGTGTGTGCATGTGCGTACACGCGTGTGCAGGCGTGCACACGTGCGTTTATGGACAGCAACCAGAGCAGCTAAAGAGCTCCTCCTGCTGAAACCCAGCCAGGGAGATGGGCTCACGCTGCCCAGAGGCTACGGGTACCATTCTGCTAACAAGTACAATGGGATTTCTTACTCCAAGGAGGAAAAACCACTCTACAAACACTATACACACATGTGGACGCCCTGTCCTCATCCTTACCCACACATGGCCCCCGGTTTGGTCCCCCGCTCCCGCACGGCGTAGGGCAAAAACCCTACAGAAATAACACCAAAACCAAGTAGGAAGTGGAAACTGAAATCATTCAGAAAAAGCGTAGACACGGGGATATCTGCATCACCATTGCACTGGACAGGGGGCGGGGAGTTTGAACAGACTAAAAAGAAAAGAAAAATACCACTTACGGTAAATCACTCTGGCCATGAAGTGGAGGACACGGCCGGATCATCCCGCCCGGGGAACAGGAACAACGTTAACGCTGTAAGCTATATCCCAATAAACATAATGCAACTGTGCTCGGAGCTGAGCAGATTAGGACGGGATTACAGGCAGGATTATAGGACCACATCAAGCGCTCTCCGATTTTGCCATCTGAAGATTAGAGATTTTAAAGCTTCGATGTCTGAAAGGAGCTGGACCAGGGAGCCTGGACGAGCGGCTGTGGCAAGGTGACCATTCCTGGATTGCCCTCCTCTGGGTGTAAACAATCTCCCAGAGGATGGGACGAGGGCTGAAGAGTGCCATGACCCCCCGCACATTGCCCCATCTCCTGTTGCACAGGGCGGGCACAGCCGTTTCACCGCGGAGCATTGTAAGATTGTGAAAGAACTGATGGAACAGGCAGCAGTGCCTCTCCCGGTGTGTCGTCTGGGCTTCCTGCCGTCTAGAAATGTGCTGCGCTGGAGGTCACATCCACCCCGGTGTCTTTAACAGCCTCTGGTGGCCTTGCCTGATGCCTCGTAGCATTTTGAACGTGCTCATACTTGCAGCATCCAAAACATCCCGTGACAGCGAGTTCCCCAATTTCATTACGAGATGCAGGGAAAACGTTTCCAGGGTTTAAAACCTGTTGTCCTGAAGTTTCATTTGCATTCCCCCTGGTTCCTGCATTATGGGACACTGGGAGTTGCTACAGGCTGTTCCCGATTTCAAACACATCCACTGTAATTCCTGTCCATCATCTTTTTCCTAAGCAAAAAGCCTGATTAATCACCGGGTGCAGGGACAATCCCGTCAGCCAGAGCCCTCTGCTTCCTGCAGCCCCGCTTACTGTGTCCGCTGGGAAGGGGATGGCCAGCTCTGACCCAGGACTGGAAACGTCAGCTCCCAGAAATTCACTAAACCCAGTATTTTACTGTTACGCCTGTTACATCTTCTAAAACGGCCTTTGCCTTTTTGTCTGCATAACTCCGGGGTGGGGGCCCTTTTCAGCCATAATTCTTCTGTGGGAGTATTTTATCTTTTTGCCCACGCTGGGCAGTGCCTTCAGGGGCCACCGCAAAATCGTGGGACTCAGCAAAAGCCTTCTGCTGTTTCAGGGTTTGATCCTGTTGCCCGAGGACCGTAACTGTCCTGGTGAGGTTACCAAACTGGGGAACCTTCCTGGTAAATGCAGCGTGTTTGGTCATCCTCCTCCTCCCGCACCAAACAAGACCACAAGCGATTTGGGGTAAAAGAAACCGAGGGAGAGCAAGTTTCAGCACCGGTTTGTCTCCGAGGATTTGCAGGGGCCCTCTCTGCCCGCGGTCACCGTGCCCACCTCCTCTCTGCACCCCCGAGTACTCACTCCGCAGTGGTGACATTGCCCCTGGCAGTCAGAACAGAAAGGAAAAAGGAGCCCGTTCTGCAAAGCGCGACCCGCTGGCCAGTCCTCATACGAGACCTTCAGCAGGGCAAGGCTAAAGTCCAACATTTTGATGAGCTGAACCAACAAAAGCAACCTAGAGCATCCCAGCGCCGTCCCAGGATGCAGGAATCCTGAAGGACAGCTTCAGGGGGGCTGGCTCCAAGGGCAGGGACAGCGCCAGGGGCTTGTGCGCTGCCAGAAGAATCCACCCTCCCTGAAGAAAACCCTCAACTAAATATAAAATAGATGAAATACAAATCGAAAGCTGTACCCCCAGCTCCCAAGGCTGCGGTGTGGGCTGATCCAGCAGCGCCTCGGGAGTCCACAACCTCCATAAATACTTCCCACAAGGAACGTTTGCCAACAGCATGTTCTGCAGAAGTTGCCCGGCTGCTCTTGCAGCCGTACCCGTATACCATTTCACCTCTGGGCGCTCCAGCTGCAGCCGCCCCAGCGCAGGGGTGCGAATTCAGCCACCCATGAGCTGAATACGGAGAGGTTTTACAGACCCAGCCCACACAGTTCAGCCTGTAAGAGCTCAAGCCCCAGCGAAGCGCGTACGGAAGGAAGCCGTGCAATTAACACCCCCTTGGATAATGAGACACCAAATTGGCTTTGCAAATGGTGTTTCATCTGAGAGAAACGCTATTGTCATCAGAATCAAACTAAGCTCCTGCACTGCTGCACTGTCGGTTATGCAGTAAGAGGCTGAACTAAGCTGTATTTGCGAAAGCAACGAAAGGAAGAACTCATCATCCTATAAATAAACCAGCCTTTGAGTGTTTAGTAAGTGTCTCTTGTTAACAGTTCGGTACTTTCCAGACCTAATCAAATAGCTCTTAATGAAAAGGGGTTTTATTGCACTGTCTTGAGACTAGACCTATGGATACCTGAAGAACTGTCTGGAAGGCACAGCAAGCTGTGACAGAGGTGGCGTTCCAGCTCACAGCAAGACGAGAAGAGCCCTCGCACGTCTCAAGGCAGAAGAGCAAAAAGCCTACAGAAAGCAGCAAGTGGCGTCTGCTGGCAAATCCCCTTGGCCCTGCCCAGAGTCCCCTGCACCGCCCCTCTCCCGCAGACCCTTCTACTCGCGGCTATGACGCGTGTGAAACCCGGTACGTTAGAGCTGCTCCTGTCAACCGCGAACAACGCCCCTCCTTACGATTAAGCACGCGCTTGAATCCGTCAGCTCCGACGGAGATGAAGCACATGCTTTATTTCACACGACTGAAGCTCCGACGAATGGAGAGCTCTCCATTTCAGCAGCCGAGAACCAGCGAGGTGCGGGAAGCCGTTAGCACGGAGCCCACAGCAGCGCTGAGCGTGCAGCCACAGCCCCTGGCTCTGGGTCAAGCCTCCAGGCCAGCACCAGCTAGCCCTGGAGCGCGAGACCGTCCCAGAACATCGCACTAATCACTTTTTCCTGTGCCTCGAAAACGCAGTCTCCAGGGCGCCCAGGGATCCATCCCTGCCCAAGTTTTCTCCCAGCCTCTCGGCAGGTTTTCTCCTCCAGGCTGGGCACGTTTTCTGCGCAGCAGCAAGCGCACGGTTTTAAGGAAATTCTATTTTATTAGATGCACAGCAAAGGTATCTACTTTCCGTACGGGATGCTGTCCTTTGAAAATTAGTCTCTTCTGAAACAAAACCAAACCGATAGTCTGAGCACACTGGTGTCTTCTACACCCATCGTCCCCAGCCCACACCCTCCCCGCCCAGGCTGTCCCCGCTCCCTGCAAGGAGATCCTCTCCCTTGGATACTCTTTTCTACAGAGGTCACCTATTTCACAGCCCGCACCCAGCCAGACGCTGGTTCTCGGGCTTCCAGCCCATTTGGTCCAGTTTTAGAGCAGCGCAGGGACACAACATCGAGGCACCAGCCACGGGCAGAACACCTCTATTCCCCGTGCTTTCCGTTCTGCTGTTCAGTTGTTACCCTTTAGATGTGCGTAAATAAAGGAGTTTTCATTCAAACATCAGAGAGAATCAACCCCTCTCCCCAAACCGTTCAGCAGATGGACACACGCAACTGACGTTAGAAGAGAAGGATCACGTTCAGCGTTTTGGGAGAACAGGGCACACGCATTTGGCTTTGCTCAAAGTCATGCTGGTTCTTGCGGTGCTCAGAAAGCTTAGAGGAGAAAAGCTGCTGAAACATCCCTGTCTCCAGAGTCCCTAAGCCTGCTGGAAGGGTGCGTGGACGCACGGGCACAGACTGGCCACGGTGTCAGATGGCTGCCCGTTCATCTCCCGCAGTCCCATAGCCGTTTGCCGCCGAACAGAGCGCCACAAGCTCCCCAGCACAGGACGTGCAGAAGTACCTGTACTTCATCCCCGTCTCGGCCCGGACGGTCTCTTGCAGCGACAGCCCATGCAGGTGCAGGAACTTCTCCAGCTCCTTGAGCTCGGCGTCGCGGCTCAGCTTCCCCGGCCAGCCCGCGGCAGGAGGGCAGGCTCTGGGAACCACGCTTTGCTTTTTACCTTTCAGGAGAGCTTCGCTCGGCTTCTGCAGGCTCGGCTTGTGGGGCGGGATATCCGCGCAGGAGGGCTTGTACAAATGCATGGTCCACAGGTGGAGCCGCAGAGACCCTCAAGGCCCAGCAGGCGCTGGGGTGTGGTGTCCCCTCAGAAGCTTCCACCCTAAAGCCTGCTGAGAGCAGAGCCCAGTGCCACCACAGTCCCACCAGTCCAAGACGGCACGAGCTGGGCTGTGCTGCCGCAGGGACTATGGAGCAGTACTTTTCTCCCAGCTATTCTTTATATTATTGCAACTGGCTCATTTTAACTGATGCCCGGGATGGATTCTGGCCAAAATCAGCAATCTTGTTCATCTGCTGAAACCTATCATGGTCAAGTACTCCAAGGGATAAGGACTGCCAGTGGGAATAGCGCACCGACCCGTCTCCCAGGTCTTTATTTAGATAATGGGAAATGTTTGTTTGGGATTCGATCCAAGGCCAATAAAGGCAAAACAAATATTCTCACAGGGTTTATTTCAGGCCCCGGCCTGGGCAGATGAACGCTGCCGGCATCTCTTGTGCGAGCCATTAAAACATTCTGTTTGCACATAGTCCACTGCGAACTCGCAGCTCCGGCTACTCAGTCTGTAAACTTCCCCAGTATCTGCAGCCTCCGGGGGCTTCGACAGTTAATTGGGAAACAAAGGCTACGGAGCAGTCAAACACCAAGAAGCAGCAAATGACCTAAAAACAAACACACAAGGGAAATACTTGAGAACGTAACGAGCTACAGGCACCGGAGCCAGGCAGGGATGGAGCACCAGCTCTCGGGAGGCTGCGTGCTCCCTCAGAAGCCCATGAGTGGACGGAGAGGGGCTGCAGGAGGGGAGCTGCAAAGCTCCTGAGATGCCACCAGCTTCTACAAAACCTCCCGCTTCACAGAGCCGGCTGCCTTTCAGCACGGGGCAGCAGGCTCATGTCCGAGCAACTTGCCTAAAAATAGATGTACCAAACCAACTAATAGTTATTTCGCCCCTGCTAAATCGCAAACAAAAAGCCTCTGCTTCTCAGGGGTCTTTTGTCCCTGAGGGGTGACGGGAGAAACAGCACAGGCTTTCCTGCATCACCAGTGCCAATGCCCAAGGGCATCCAGAGCCCTCTGGTCACGAGAACATCCAGGAGGACCACAGCAACCTTTTCTGGCCAACACCAGCCCAACGGCAAAGAAATCACAGCAATGTCTGATGCACTATGGAGGCAGATTCCTGAGGCTCTTCTATTTTAAAAACTCAACCCATTTTCTGTCATTTCAATCCCAAATACATTGGAAAAATGAGTTAAATAATCAAGTGATGGAAGTATCATGAACTCAGCTAATCCTTAAATCTTTCAAAGCAGATAAACAAAGACTGATCCCAAACCCAGAGCATATTTTAAAAGATTATAATTCAATGTCACGGAGGGGAGTTTCGCCTGGACATTTGGATTACCTGGTTATTCCTTCTCTGCAACTGTTGCATCAGGGCCCTGAGGGCACCAGTGGACCTCAACATCCCCCGTGTCTCAGGCTGGGGCATTGGGAGGGTCCTGCCCTGCCACCCCCGGGCACCCGGCCCCATGGTACCCAGACACACGGCTGCCCAAAGACGGGGGATCCTGCTCTCATGGTGCTGCCTGAGCTGAACCATCAGTGGAGGGGGGCAGGAGATGCTTTTGAGGTCTCCCCTTCACCACACAAGTACACCGGGTGGAGGGAACTGTGCCCTGGGCAGCCATGCCCACCTCGCAGGAGCTGTCTTTTTCCCTCCCAGCAGAGTAACACGGAAGGCTGGAGCTGTGATCTCTGCCACAGCTGCCTTTTGTTTCACCTCCTGTCAGATGCAGCTCTCGCCCCATCTATAACGCAAGGAGAACCAACAGCAACGAAGCATTTCTGCAAGCTCTTCTGAATTTTTCAGACGTAGGAGTTTCACTGGTTTGGAGTTTTAGGGGCTTGTATGGATCAGCATCCTTAGAGACTTAGTTCTCCCAAAAGTTACTCCCCAGAACTTTGCTTTTACAGCTGCTTGTGACCACGGCGCCTGACCACGGGCTGCTGTGGCCGATGAGCTCCGTGCCCAAGAAACAGCTCGGTCTTAGTCTACAGACCCACTTGTACTCCCCTCATTGGGCTTGTGAGGCATTTCTGCGATAATAACTACTTGCCCCATATCTCATTGTTCTATTTGTCTCCCAGTTATCCAGTTTCTGATTTTTATTCTAACGACATTTCTATTCGTGTCTAATCCCAGCACATCTGCAAGGGCTCCCTGTGCCAGGCGCTTCAGGCATTGCCCTTCTGTCCAGGATTAGGGAAGATCTCACCCGAAATCCCCGCTGTTACCGATGCACTTGCGTATTGCTGGGCAAAACCCTGAAACCCCCTTTCGGCAGCAGCCCTGTCCCTTGAGGGGAATGAAGCCCATGTCCTTCCTCCGCCCGCCAGCCCCGTGGTGCTGCTGCTTGGGATGGCAGGACTGAGACACAACCCCGGCAGGTGGTATTTAGGCTCCTATTTCATTAAGGGTCTGACTCGGCGCAGGAGATTAGAGAGTTGCACGTCTAATTTCCACTAATACCAAGATCCCCTTATATTTTGTTAGAGGAGTAAGATCAGATCCTGGAGGCTGCGACATTTAAGATCATTGAGAAATTCAGCAGCTGCAGCTTTCCCCTCCCGAGCGGTTTGTTCGCTGCTGCCCGGGTCCAGGGAGGGAAGCGGGAGATGAGGACCTGGGGCCAGCAGCACCCAGCACAGGCTTTCCTGCCATCTTCTCCTGTCACCCACACCGTCCCGGCATAACAGCAGCAAGTTTTCAACTAAATTCAAACAAAATTACCCCCACTTGGACAAAGCAGCTGGTAAAGCTGAACAACCACAGGCAGTTTGTGCCGAAGAAGTTAGAGAAACTAAGAAACAAGTGTGCCGAGTTTTCGGCTCCGTAATGCTCCTCCCTCACAGGGCAGGGAAAAACCTGAATAGCCAGAAAGGTCAGACTGGGAAAGCCCAAAAGCTCTCTATTATTACTATTAGTGCTACTATTAGTAGTAGTACTGGAGTGCAAATTGCTCCCGCCTGAGCAGCCGGCGGGGTACGTACCTGTGGGGCATGCCGGTGGTGTAGGCGATGGTGTACTCGTGGGAGAGCTCGCAGACCCGCAGGTACCAGTTCATCTCCAGCTCCCGCAGCAGAGCCAGCCGGCGGGCACGCTGCTGCGGCTGCCCGGCCCGGGCTCGACCCTCCTTCCCGCTTTCCGAGGAGCTCTTCAGGGCTCTCTCCCTGCTCCCCAGGGAGAGCACCGACTGCTTCCTCAGCTTCAGGCTTTCCTCGGCATTTTTATTCCCCACGGTCCCTGTGCGTGCCGCCAGCATCTTGCGCCCTGCCTCGGTGCGAAGGCAGCACCCCCAGCACTCAGTCGCTGCCCTCAAATCATTTAAACTGATTTTCAGCACGCGCTTTCCTCCCTCTATAGCCCCGTGCCAGCCGCAAAGCTGTAATTAGATACGTGTCTGCGGAGCTTAACCAGAAAGAAGAGCCGCAACCTTTTCACGGAAACATCTGTAGCAGCTGCCCGCGTGCCGGGGGCTTCGGTCCGCAGCCGACAGGGAGGACAGTTGTTAAAACACAACACAAACACGCGCAAAGCCGCGCACCTAAACCGGGCTTGTACAAAACACGGTATTTCGACGGGTAGTGGTGCAAAGACGGTCCAGCTCACCAAAGCTGTAATGTGGGAGGGCTCCAGGCAGCCTGGGTGAAGTCACACTGTCACCTTGACAGCAAACCCGCAGCCGCGTGGGCTCGCCCGAGCAAAGTGCAATGTGGTTCCTGCTGGATGCGGCCTCGGAGCATCAGGGTGTTCACCAACCCAACCGCGTTAGGGCTGAGCCGGCCAGGGCATCCTCCCCTGCCCGCCTCCTCCTCCCATGTGCTCCTTGGGTCCCCTCATCCAGCAGGAACTTCCGTTCTCCAAGGGGTTTGTAGATTGGAGGGATCAGGTCAAAGCGACGACTTCTCCCGATTCATTCGTTTGCCGAGCAAACGGTGTTTTGGCAGCGTGCATGGAAGAGGCAGACACTAGAGCTGAACTCATCTCCCTCTGGTCTGAAATGCAGACGCTGGTGCAGCGATTACCGCACTAATCACAGCAGCTGCTTTAGGAGCACAAACACAGCCTTGCTGGGAGAGAGAGGCAGGCGAAGAGGAGAAAAGCCCTGTAAAGCCCGGCGGGATTTTAAAGCCATTACGCTGGAAAGACAAGCAATCGCTCACCCGCGCCCTGAGTGGAGGACACGTGTCTCTCACGGGGGGCTGGATGAAGGACTTCACAGAATCAGGGAAAAGGCAGCTCTGGAGGTCTCTGGCCCCATCTCCCACTCCCAGCAGGTCTGCTCCCAGTTCTGGATGAGCTTTCCCATCTGAATCTTGCAGACCCCCACGGCTGGAGACTCCCCCAGCCCTCTGAGCTGCCTCGGCATGCACTGCTGCTGAAAAACCTTGTCCCAAGCTCCAGCTTGAAGCTCCAGAGCTGTGGCCAGTGTACCCTGCCCCACCACCTGCCACTCTCCAGGAGAGTTTGGATCCACCACCTTCCTCTCTCCGCTCCAGGCACTCCCAGACCACTGCTGGGTCCCCTCTGGGCCAGCCGGGACCAGCCCAGCTCTCGCCACCCCTCCTGGACCTGGGTCCCTCTGGACTGTGGCCACCCGGGCAGCCTCTGCTGGGTTCCCCCAGCCTCTGGGAGCTGAGGGTCTCCTGAGTCAAATGCAGTCCTGGGGAGGGTCTGCTGGCCACACTCCCGCCAAGGAGCCCAGCATGGGGATCTTCCTGCCCGCAGCAGCGGCACACGGTAACAATTTACCTTCCACAGAAACTGGTGTTACCCGACCTGTTCAGCAGAGAAGGCACTAAAACGTTCGCTGGAAATTTCACAAAATTCTTTAAAAAAACCCTCCAAATTTTAGCTGCTATCCAGTTCTAGTTTTGTGCCTGTTCTAAGATGTTGCCTTATTTGTCACTAAGCTTTCCAGCACTTCCCAAAAAGGAAAAGGTTTCCAGCAACTCCAGAAGCCTTTAAATGAACCCTGAGCAGCTGAAGTAATTTTTTTATTTATTTCACAGATACCTAAGTTCCAGACTTAAAAGATTCTCCAAGTTCTTTCACTTGGAAGTAAAATAAAGTTCTCAAAAGTCGTATAAAAGGCACATAGTGCTTACTCAGCCTCCCGTGTTTATCATTCCCTTAACCACAGAAACACCCTGTTGTTCCAAAGACCTCACAGGTATCAGTCACCTCAAAACGAAGGGAAATTAAAAGCAGAGGCGAGCGATTTGTTCTTCTCTAAACGGAGCATTGTTGCTCGCACCGCAGGCTATTGTGAGGGGAGATGTTCCCGGAACGTCTCGGTGAGCAGGTAACGCTATCGGATATTGTCTCTGGGCTGGTTCCATCTTCTGGCGGGTAAGGAGACGCTGGCTCACCTCATAAAAAATGCAGAAAGATCCTTTCCTGAAAGCAAAGCTGCCCGGCTGGCTTTAAATATTGATACCCCGCTTCTGCGCCTGGATGGAAAGACTTGGCTTCCTCGCCAGCTCGTGACCGCACCGTGTCGGAGCCGTACGGACCTCCAGCCTGGCTCATGGGGAGGGGGCATCTCCTGCAGGGGACAAGCCCCCTGCCTGTGTCCCACCCAGCCCTCCGCAGCACCCGAGATCCACCCACCCAACATCCCACCCGTGACAGTGGCCAGCCCCAGCCCAGCCAGCCCCGGTGTCTTTCCCAGATGAGGGAGGGCTGGTGATCAATCACTGACCAGCTTTCCACGAGCTCCCTTCCTGCAGGGAAAGAGGGGAGAGGGCAGCACCTGGGGGGACACCTCACCCCGCACCCACCACGGAGCAGGCGGCCGGGGGGCCACGGGGTGCGGGACCGGGGTATCGTGCTCCGGCGAGTGAGGCTTCAAACCTCCCCCTGCTCAGGGCCGAGGCCATCACCTGCCTTTTATACTGCTGCTGCCAGGCACTCGCTGGGGAAAGCGGTGAGCTGCTCTGATTATAGTCATTTCTGAGTTATTCATACACCAGAAGTGTACAAACACCCGCTTAGGAGCTCTGTACTTACCACCTACTACACGTTATCACTGAGTACTAATACTCTTACTCCAGGCTTTGAAAAATTTCTATAGCTCTTCTTAAAACACTTTATAAAATCTATTCCAGCTGCTCTCCCTAGAGTTGGGCACACGGTATGGAAACGGTCTCCAGGCCACCTTCTGGTCTCCTGGCGGTCAGGTCCCCCCACAGCCCACCCGGGTCCCCAGCGAGTCCCTCCTGGCCCCAGCCCGGGCAGGTGGGTTCATCTCGCTGCTGCCCAGCGTAACGCCCTGCGCTTACCGGTATTACCACACAATCTCAAGTGTCTGGAGCGAAGGGAGCTCACGGCAGTAGCACGCGGCGCAGAGGTATGGATCAGCCACTGAAAAAAGACTCCAGCCAACAGAGTTTGTGCTTTACAGCAGAACGTCCCCGTAACCCCAGCCTCACCACCTCTCAGAGCCTGGGTTTAACACATTTCCCTCTGGCTCAGACACCGTTTTAGCCAAACCGCCTATTTTTCAGACGTAAGAGAAGCGTTTGTAAAAGCCCCCAGTGGATGTTTTCTGCCCAGAAGAGCACTGGGTGCCCAGGAGGAGTTAGTGCACTTTGCAGTTTGCATTCGTAAAGGTTTTTTAAATCTCCAGAGCAGCTTTCTGTCAGGATGTGCATTCCCGTGCGCTCTGTGTGCTGGTCCACCAGCACCTCACCAACTTACCAAGGAAAATCCGTCCTGAGCTTCTTCACGACACGTCTATTTTCCCTCATGCCGCACTAAAGGGACGCAAGTTGTGATCCAGCAGTTCTGCTGAAGCTCATCTAAAATTCATCCTCTTTAAAGTGATCTTAAAGCCCAGCCCAGCTTTCCAGATTCCACACTAGCCTCTTCACAAGCACTCCCCAATTTTTTTCAGCTATGTAGACACACAGCTAGGATCTATTTGCATACACAGATGCAGCTCACCTCGAGCAGGACAATTAGCAGTTAATAACCTGGAGGGTCCTATTTGGAGGATTTTAAGCAGAAAAATGCAAGTCTTCCGCAGGTTTGAGATTGAGCTGGAAAATATCTGTAAGTGATATCTAAGGAAACCTATAGATTTCGTCCCAGAGGAGCGCAGCAATTTTCAAATGCATGATCCAATTAGCAAGAGTCTAAACGATAGCCTTTAGGCTAACACACTCTGCTCCAGCCTCCCTTCTACTTAAGGTAATTGAAACCCCACCAGGGCAAGATTCATTAAGGTCCTTAATTGGTTTTAAGTGGTTCACCCTGCTCTGACAGCATTTAAATGTAGTGACTTATGAACAGCACAACCAGGGAGAGCTTCAACTCCCTCGTGCGCTACTCGGCCAGCAGCAACCCGGCGGCGTGCCCGGGACCGCTGCGTCGTGCCCTGCTCCAGGCAGTGCACCCTCGGCGAACATGCTTCCCCGCAGCACCTGCAAAGACAGCCCAAGGGACTCCTCGGAGCTCCTCTGCCGATCCACCTTTGCGTTTCCTAACTCCTGGAAGCGCTTCGCAGCAGCCCCAGCACCATGGCTGATACCGGCATCCCTGAACACGTGGGGAAGGATCCCCAAGCAGATGTTTCAGCATGCTTCCAAATATAGACAAGCTCTCTGAAAAATTTGGTGGGGCAGGTCAGGTATTCCCTGCTACTTTCATTTCCTTGGAATAAGCTGGAAAGGGATCCGGCATCCCATCAGTCCTCCCGGGACGGAGGAGCAGCCCTCCCTCCATTCATAGCAAACAGGCGCGACCTGGGAAACAAAGAACAGGTTCAAAATTACGCTCAAAACCCACTACGTATCTCCATCAGGTTTCATTTAGTTTTTCAAACTACTCCCTGGCTCCCCAGCCATGCCAGCTCTGCAGGCTAACCTCCCCAAACCCTAAATGAGCAGCACAGGGGGCCAGGACCCTCCTGGCTGCCAGGGAGCGGCGCCCAACAGTAACGTGAAGTACATTTATAAGCTGGCAGCGTTGCTTCCCCCCAGCACACACTCCCCCCTCCAGCCTTTTTCCCCATGAGGAGCATTGGACAGACACCAGCAGAGCCCCTGCAGGGCAAGGAGCCCAGGCACGGCGACAGGAACAGCGTCTGGGGGGCAATAGATGCATCTTGGGCATTCCTAGATATGCAGGAGTTCGATACGTCTGTATACTGCAGGTCTGAAAGAGAAATCTCAGTATCCGTAGAGCAGACGTTGGTGTTAAGGTACTTCCACGTACCCAGCCCTCTCGGACAGGGAGCACAAGAGCATTTCACCTCCGGCTGACGGGAGAGCCCCGAGTTTTGACACGCTCCTCCCAGCCCCGCAGCAGACCAGTACAGGTCTTTCTCCTGGGAAAGGAGTGTCTGGTTTCTCTGTTTCTCAGACCCACTGGCAAACCTTCCCCAGCACACAGTGGGGACCAGAGGTGAGCTCCCTCCCCTTGGATTTATCACACTGGATAGAAATCTGTTAGCAGAGCCAGGGATGGGAGCTCCTGCAATGAACTCTGTGACTGCCGGGCACCGGCTGCCCACCAATTCCTGACTGATGTGCTGGGAGAGCAACTCCAGCCCCTGCTGAGCTCAGATCACGCCCAAAACCGGCTGTGTTGCCTGGTTTTGATCCACTGGCTGACCAGCACAGGCAGCAGAGGGGACTGCCCACTCTGGAGGTCTCTGTGCCCGCTCTCACCCAGGGATGGTGCCAGGGTGGTATCTCAGGCAGCCCACGGGCAATTACAGCCACTAACACTTTGCTGCCGTGTCGCTATGTCACTGTTCCATCCAGACTTCTCTCATCTGACCGAAAGACCACTGCGACTAAAAGGGGCAGAGGGTAAAACCCGCTGCATTTCTTCCTGAAACGGAGCAGTGGCATGTTGCAGCACGCTCCACGACGCGCTGAGGCAGCCCCACGGAAAGCTCCCAGCTGCCTCCCGAAGGGCGGCAGGGGGCTGGGCAGCTCGGGGAGCACAGGATCGCATTCAGCTTCGAGTGAGTCAATCTGCTGAAATTAAAAATCTGAAGTGGCAGCAGGCTCCCTTCAGCCTTTTATCTTCTCAAGTAATTTTTAGCTATAATCTTGGAGCCAAGTACCAGTCCTATCACACCCAAGCAAAAAGAAAAATTCCTGGGTATGTTAATTAACTTCTTTTTTCTCCTTGCTGAGTCTTTTGTGAGATCTCTGACGAGCGGCTTTTCTGGGTTTGCTCTAGATTGCACCAAGAGCAACTAGTGCTCGAGCAACCCATGATTAGAAAGGGGGGGATCTTCCAAGGTCAAGGGGAACTCAGATGTTCAGAGCTTTCTGGAAGCAAGTGGCTGCCTGGGACAGGCTGGCGAGGGAGGTCATGCCTGGCTCTGCTCCTGGACACGTGCACCAGCCTTTGAAGCCTGACAATTCCCCAATCATTTGGCATCTGCTTTCAAAGCGTACAAAAAGGTGCAGAACCACCCACGTTGTTCTTTACTTTTCTGCATAAATTTCAGACAAAAAGGCTGATCTGCTTTAGTTGACAAGGTTTTGAGCTGTTAGCTCCCTGCTGAGCAGCTTTAATGCTCCAAGGACGCATTTAAAACCATTCCTGGACAGGTTTGTGTGCCAGCTGTGGTTTCCAGCGGTGGAGAGCCCTGGTCGGGGGTGGCAGCGAGCTCTGGCTCTGACTGTAAGCCGAATCCATAGGCTGGACCAGACATGGGACACTGAGCTGCCACCTCCCTACCAAAAGCCGTGGCTCGAGCCCTGCCCCACACCAGCTCCTCCTGGTCCAGCACTGCCGGAGCAGCCCAGCCAGCCCATCCATCGGAGAACCCGCATGATGCCGTTGTGTTACCATGGCAATCAGCACTATAGAAGTGACTAAAAATAAACAGCGGCTCTGCAAAGCACAAAAGATCGTCCTGAATCCAAACCTCGACCGAGCCACCTTCAAAGCCAGGGGTGCATGGCACTAGGTCCCTGCTCACAACCACCCTGCTTTGCACAGCAGGGACATTCTCCCCACTCCCTGCAAAACCCAGCGCAGGGCAGCGAGCTCCCTGCTGCACAGGTACAGCGTTTGCTTCAGTCCCAGTCCACCACCAACACTGGAGCTCCACAAAAGCAGGGGGCCATCTCCCCAGAGCCCTCACAGGGCTGTGGTCATCCAGGAACCTCTTTTTTATCTCTAAAACCCTGAAAACCTGCTGATTCCTGCTGCATTCCTCGTGTCCTGAACAGCATCCCACCGCCACACCAAGAAACTTGGGCAAGCCCCGGTCAGATCAGACAGGAAAAGATAAGCTGGGCACTTAGAAAAGACCAGTCACACACGACCTTGCCCAAAAAATAACAAAATTAACTTATGGAGCAAACCGCAATAGCAGCGCTGAATCACCTGGGTACACCTTAAAGCAGACCCAAGGCATAAAAGTGGCACAAGAACATAAGTCCTGGGCAAAAAAACCAACGTGCGAACAAGAGCCAAGCGCCACCTCGGGCAGAGCTGCAGGACCAGGAGGCCACAGTGGAGAAACGCGCCGAGCTTCCCTTTCCCTCGCGGCATCGCAGGTTTCTGCCAGGGGAACAACAGCGCAGGGACTCTGGTGTCTGTGGCCAGGTCACAGTCCCTGCAAGCCCACGGTCAGATGGCTGCCCACGTCAGCGTGCTGAATTATGCATGGTAGCTTTGAATTATTTCTTCTTCATCACGGAGAGCGTGCGCACAAAGACGCTGGCCAACACCCTGCTCTGCAGTGAGGGGAGCCTGGCTCCCCCGGGAGCAGCGGGACACACACGAGGGACAGTCCCCAACCCCGCCCCAGGCATTGCCCCTCAGCTTTGTCACCTGCTACCGGGGCCTGTAAGGTTCTACTGCTAGAATCTGAACTCTCTGTATCGTTCCCACTTCCTCGTGATGCAAAGCGACCACCCTTCCTCTGAAGCCACCAGTGGTGAGGCTGAAGAAGTGAGGAGCCCGGCAGAGGACGTCCCGTTCCAGCCCCGTCACCCACTGACACTGGGATTTGCTTCTCTAGAGCCAGGCAGCGGCAGGAATAGGGCAAGAGAAACACCCCCGTGCGAGGAACACCACAGAGGAACCACAGTGGAAAGCCAGCCAGCTCATCCAGATGTTACAGCTGTTCCGTTCCACAGTGAAAGAACTCAGTTACAGCCCTGGTTCTGTGTTCTGCAGTTCACGCTCAGGGAAATAAACAGAAATAATCCACCGCCTGCGATGAGACGCGATCCGGCTCCCAGCACTGCACTGCACTCCCAGGGAAGTGGCTGCCCTTGGGACTGCAAGAGCACTTTGCCTCAACTTCTTGTCTGTGGTGAGACACAAGAAATTCAATGGGAAATTAAATTTTAGAAGAAAGAGCGGTGAGAGACTCTTGACCTGTCTGTATGGAGACACGGAAACAGTCTAGCTGGGACGCGGTGCTCCACCATCCCGCTTTACTCGCTAGCCACGTGGGTTAATGGCCTGACCCTCAGCTGCAAACAGCCGCTGCATCGCTCACAAGTCTCTTTGCGATCTGCTAATGCGGCAAGGGAATTCTCCAGAACCGAGAGCAGCCCCTCAGCAAGCGCGGGGGAACCGCAGCGGCACATCGCAGAGCCCCGGCCCGGGCAATGCCCGAGGGCCGAGCTGCAGCCGGCACCACGCGGCGGCGGAGCCAGCCTCAAACTCAGGGTTACGGACCTGGCTTTGGAGCTGGGCTCACTGTGAGATGCAGTAGAAACATTTCAGATAAAAGCTTTTTGTTCACTCAGAACGTTATTGGCCTGAGGTGAAGCAAGAGAGAGAAGAATAAGAGTTCCTTTAAATAAAGCCAGCACAGGGCGAGAACAGCAGCCCCAAACCGGTGCCCTGCTATTTAAAGTAACTTCTGACACAACATCACTAGAAAACTACTGTAACTACCTTTAACTGGGGAAAAGAAACCAGGGGAAACTCCCACCCGACCCAGAGGGTACCGCTGCAGCGTGCAGGGCTGCAGGAACAGCCCGTGCTGGAAGGTGAACAAGCTTCTTCCACAGCTGCAACAAAAAATCCTGTAATCCAAATTCCTTTCCATTCTGTGAAGCTTCTGAAAAAGCTTTTGTAGAAAATTGCAGTTTTGCGGAAAACGTTCTGGCTTCATTTCTGCAACTGCTCCTTCCCCAGCTGCTTTCACACCGTGAGGGGTTGCTCCCACTAACGTGTGTGTTCGTGTAACACAGACCCCGAGCACCTCCATGCTCCCCGGGGGGACGTGGGGCTGCACCCGAGCCTGCGGGATGCACTAGTGACACTCCTGACCCTCCCTCTGGGAACTGGGAGGAGAGACCCGAGGAGCGTCCCTGCTCCTGCCACCCCAGCGAGCCCGACTGCGCAGCTGTCGTCTTGCTCAAACCGCCCCTGCTGCGCCCCAGCTCCCAAAGCTCTCCAGGGTGATGCTCAGCCAGCCCGCTATGGCCCCTCCTTACCTTGGATCCTTCCCGCTGCTTCCCTGGGAAATCCCGTAGTGCTCCCCCGAAGGGCTGGAAGCTGCACAGAGGGTTTTGCCCTGGAGTCTCCACCACTACTGAGCTATGGAAGGAAAACACACAGAATGAGACACTTGTGTAGAAGAGTCCCCCCAGGACAACCCGTCCACAGAAGCCAAGCCCTGCAGCCTCTGCGAGGTACGTGGGTCCCAAGCGTGGGGCGACCACTGCGGCTCCAGCTGCCGAGACCCAGCGGGAGATGGAGCCGAGGGCTGTGCTCAGCCACCCTGCCGGGGACCTGCACCGAACGACTCGCTGTGTGGGGCAGAAGGGTTATTGCCAGCACAGCTCAGGGAGCAGATCATGAGCAGGGGCTCAGCCAAACCCACTCCCACAGTGCCCCCAGCACAGCCCGAGCACAGGCACTGCCAACGGAGCCAGAACCACCCATCATTTATACCGGAGCCCCGGCTGTGAGGTTCGTTTACTCTGATTAACGGAGCGTAGCTCGTGCACTGCAGGAAGGGATCTTCACGCACGACAAACAAGCGGTGCCCACTCACCCGCTCTCCTGCGGATGACAGCAGCTCCGTGGTAAGGAACTGAAGGTTTACCTCTTACCTATCACCTCAGCTGCCTACAACAGAGCCCAGAAGAGGCTCCACTCACGTTTTCAGGAAGAAGCAGCATTTGCGGTATCGCAGGACAAAAGCGGGCACAGGGCACTTCCTGCAGAGAACCCTGTTACCCTGCAGCGAAGTGTCGCGGGACAGACCCCTCCTCACCCCAGCACAGAAAGCACGACTGCCCCAAACCAGCTTTTCCAACCCAAAATGGACAGTCCATTTACAATGTCATTTCTACAGGTAAACCCGAAAGAATAAGTCACACCAACATTCAAACATAGTACTTTTATTTGTGGATAAAAATTAAGGCTCACAGTACTTTATCATTTCACAAGCAGAAAAATGTTAAAAATTGAGAATGACGGGGAACGCCCCCAAGACAAATTCCTCTAACTGCTGACATGTTTTACTGAAGACTCGAGGTGAACAACTGTACAGGGCAGCTACAGTTAGTTGTAAACTAGGTGCTAAATATAATTTTTTAAGAAATGTGAACAGAGTATTATGCTTCTCTCCACTTCTGGCTGTCCGATACACATGGATTCCATACGCACACCCAAGAACCGCTGGGATGGTAACACCAACCTTCTCAAGAACAACCCACCACGTCTACAATGCATGGCACAGGCGTCGAACAGGGGGAAGAGCCCTAGCAACCACAAATTCCATTTCCATAAGACATTGATTATAGTGCAATTTTCAATATTCAGTTTTCTCACTAAAGAGCACAGGAATTGCTGTCAAGCTCCGCTTCATGAACTTCAAAGGAACCCAGGTGATTAAAAGATGGTAGAGGAGTACCTCAGACTCCAGCACACGCGCAGCACACAGCAATACATCATGCCTATAGTTAAGATGCAGCTCCAAGAAGAGCTTCCCAGTGTGCCACACGCAGGGAAGAAAAGATTTCTGCCCAGGTACGCTGTGAGTTTGTGGTCCAGAGGTACCACAGTCACTGTGACCCCCACCCCACGGCACCACCATCACCACACAAGTTTTCTTGCGAGTTACATCATAACCATGGCACTGCAGATTTATTTACACGGAGACCAACTGAGATGGGTTTAAGAGGTGCTGTCTGCTCTTTGCATAACTTTTTAGTAATTCCTTCTCTTTTGCCTATTTGCTGTCAAGGCAACACACGCTGGTGGCAGCAGCAGCAAGAACAAGCCCACTCACCGTGAGCAACAACTGCTGCAGCATCAAGAGGCTGAAGGGTTTCTGCATCACATCAAAAAGATTCACTTCTTGTCATGGCACCCTTAACATCTGAGATGCCAACGCGGTAATGAAAAAGCCGTCCTCGGCTTTTTCTGACAAAAGGTTAACATGTACTTGGTGGCCATGATTTCATCAGGCAGCTCTGAGGTAAGCTACAAAGACCGTGTGTTTTCAGCAGAACCCAGATCCACTAACAGATCCTGCCACAGCAAACAGCCCTTACAGCGGTTTTGACCAACAGCTCTCGCAGATCACAATCCAGTTACAAACGAACATTTGGATCGAGAACACTTCACTTACATCAAAAAACTCATCCAAAGGGCTCAAAGAGGTTATGGTCGATGTGGGTGAGAATTGCTACCCCCATTTTGGAAAGGAGCCAACTGGGATATCAATTCGGATCAATCTGCCCAAGCTACAGCAGCTGCCTGCAGCAGGTCTGCGAGGGGAAGGCGGTTTTCTGGCCACTGCTCTCCTGCACGCTGCGGCCCCAAAGGGTTCCAAGGAGCAGAGGCTGTCACACGCCACCTCCTCCAGCCCTTAAAGATGATATCCTAAACCCATAAAGGTCAGGTGGTGAAAAACCACCACTCGATGACACAGGCAAAAGAGTAAGTCTACACAAGTTTGCCATTTCCTATAATCAGAAATTAAACTAAACTGCCATAACGTGTTGGCAGTAAATGTAAGAAAAATGGGAAAACGTGTGCAATCATAAGAACATAGAACAAACACTTTCGACCATTATTCCAGTTCACAAATCTTTGCAAGTGGAAATATAAGTAGCTACAGCCATGAAACAACTCCATGTTACTGAAGAGTTTAAGACAAGTATTTTACCCCATAACACTACGGTAATTGTGCAGCTGAACGAAATGCAACTGCTTAAACTGAAAAAGGGGTGAAAGGCATGAGCCTGGATACATGGTTGTGGTTCCACCGGTGGAGGGACCCGGCAGGTACCCAGCAGGCTGCTCAGGTCAGAACTGAACCAGTACTTTCACAGACAGCAGCTGCAGGACATGCCCCAAATTCTCAGGTGGATGGGAATAGCTTTGCCTCACCACACCAGAAAAGCTGAGGTGTCCAAAGCAACCACCTCTCAAATTATTGCTTACGGAACTACACCGACAGCAGAACACGGGTGACGGGAGGGATCTGTACAGATGGGGCAAGTCACCTCCGATACCACAGCTCCACACGAATGACTATAATCTTCTCAGGGATCAAAGCTAAGTACGATACATACCAAAAAAAAATTCCTGCAAAAGCAAATGCGTAGAAAATAACCTGTCCTCAAGTACAAGGGAAGCACACGGCCAGCAGGCTGCGAAGTGACTGATGAGCAAGGGTCAGCGGCCAGACACGGGCTTTGCAGATCCAGGAGCTCTGGTGCACCAGCTTCGGAACCGCACTCCCGTGTTTACGGCTCTGGCAGAATCCCCAGCAGCACACAGAGACGTCCCTGCCTGGAACCCGACACAGGTGTCCATGCAGCGAGCGCAGACCAAAGATGAGCTGGTGCACACGCGCCCGTCACCAAGACGCACACCTACCGAGTGATGCAAGCGGGAGCGAGGACAGATGGACAGACAGAGGTAACTTCGTAATAGCGTAGCATTGCTCTTTTGGAGCTCCACGTTATTGCCATGGGCTGATAGGTCAAACGATACAAACAGGCTAAACAGAGAAACAGCAGATACACGGTGATTCCACAACTCAACAGTACCCACTACTCCATTTGGCAAAATATTTATTTATAATAAATCCATTCAAAAGCGGTTGGTCACAAAGAATTAACTTTACATTTTCAGGTGTAACAATGCTTTTGGTAGAATAAACTGTCTCTTTTTACACAGTGTACAAAACCGAAGAGACACTGAAATGACAGTTAACAATAACACACATGGAAGGGGGAAGAACCGGTAAGACAAAGGCCAAAGCACTAGGAATCTGCCTGCGCACCGGCCACGCGGCCGTGGTTATTTACCCGTACAAATCCTCAGCCCCACTTCGGCATTATCCCCAGCACAGCTCTTAACTGCAGGTCTGTGCTCCAGGAGAGGAATCTGATGCGATGTAGCAGCTCCAGTCACTCTTTCACAGTACTGCATGTCAACACTGGGAATGGTTTCTGATATGATTTAGACTGCACACAGTACTTTAATAGAAAACAAAGTTAATTACTCCCACTCCGTAGTGCCTGGTGGCTTTGATGTCAAGTCATACATCACCCGAGAAATACCAGGAATCTTCTTAATCTCCGCCACCATTTTCAACACAACCTATTGTGGAGGAAAAAAAAATAAAAATCAGAAAAACGCCTGTAAAACAGACCTGATGAGAGCTACCCAAAAAAAGCTTAAAAAGGGAGAACTCTGTTCACACTAATTCTGTCATACAGCAGAGCGAGCGCCTATAGCCATTAGCACATTACCGCTAATTCAGAAATAAAATCAACCTAAAACCTCTAGCTTCATGGTATCTGCAGTTCCATTTGGAACGTGCTGATTTTTGGCACAGGTAATAAACCCGGGTGTCGATCGCAATACATTTCCCTCGGGGCAGCAGCTCAAGCTCAGCAGAACGTGCACTGTCACACCTTGCGTGTTACTATCGATCACTCTCAGACTCTCCTCAGACCGTCGCCTCCAGCTCAACCACCGAACACACAGCAATGGCCCGAGTGAAACCCCCTCCAAAGCAAAAAAGGGAGCTCTAAAGGTAAAAGAAAACCCCCACATAAGAGGCATCCGAAGGAAGGAGTTCCCACCAACGGTCATTCTCCAGGAGTCACAACCGATTCCTGTTAGTTAGCAAAAGCATTCTAGATGAGAACTTGCTGACCCTTCCAAGTTCAGCTTCCTGCAACCTCCCACAGCTCACACCACCACTCTGGTGCCGTGCTGTTTGACAGTGCAAGCACACAGTAAGCGACGCAGTGCTCCCCACAGAAAAACACGGGACATTTTTAATCAAATACGACTATTTTCCCCCAAAATACTGGTATTTTCCACAGCCTCTATCATCTTGTTACCACATTATTACCTGGCCTCAAAGCAACCATTTTACTTGGGAAAAATGTGGGGTTTTGTTTGGGTGGGGGTTTTGGGGTGTTCAGTTGTCTTGTTTGTGAGGCTTTGTTTGGTTTTTTTTTTAAAAACACAAACTTCAAGGTCAAATGAATCCTCATGTTATATAACGAAGCGGTTTACAAGGTAACTTAACCACGAATCGTTTCTTTTTAAATAGGCTGCCTTGAAATAGAAGACTTTGGTTCCACACAATGACTAACAAAGCCCACCTAAAGCCCTGTTAAAGCTCGTCTAAAAGGGTCAACCCTGCTCTGCATCTACTCTGCGCTCCCAGCACTACCTGAAACTGGACAGGGATAAAGTTCCCCAGAAAGACATGCCTGAACTTGACCCCTAAATCCTTTCAGTGACCCGAACAGAAAAAGCACTTGGAGATGTTCAACAGCAGGTTCCAGCAGAACCAGAAGCAGCAAATCAAGGGCAGCTCTGTAAGTCAGGATATTTCCCATTACTATTGCAAAAAATTAAATTCCACATCCCTGGAATGGTTGGGGTATCCTCCCTTTTTAACTGGTGGTATTTTGGCTCAGCTCTGCTGGAAAGCTTTGTCATACCCATCTGCCAGCTTCTCATTTTGTTACCCTTTTTTCCCAAAACACCACCATAGTCTAATTAATACAATGGAAGAGACAAAAAAATGGCAATCAAATCCAAGCCAAGGCAAGCAATCAAGAGAGGGAAGAAAGCCAACGAGTCATCTACAATACTAGCTCTTGGTGAAAAGAAACTTGAAAGCCCATATTACCTCTTCTGGAACCTCATTACCAGGAGTTGCTGCAATACCAGTCATAAAATCACTTGTGATAAAAGTTCGAATAACCACAGATCTTTGACAGGAAGGTTGTTTCTGTAGGGGGTCCCGATCGAAATGCAACGGTGTCAGTATTATTGGCATCTGGCTAATTTTTCCAGCATAACCTTCAGAAAACAGTAGTACAAAGGGCATTAATGGGGTTTAAAGGCACAAGCGCGATACAAGTTTTACAGAACTTCCCACATGTACTTCCAGCTATATCCTACGAGCCACATGGACATCTTCTGGGACCTTACACCCCAGAAGATCACACTCAGTGGTGCATACACTAAAACTACTCCAATTGCCGCTTGAAATGATCTTAGCATCTGCAGGCATGCAGAACAAAACCAGATAATCCCCGCTATCCCAGTAATTCGCTGTGAATGCAGTTTTAGACCTACTGTCCTTCCCACACAGCAGCCACGGGGTTCTATCTACCCAGCCCTATATTCACAAGTATCTCTGTGTCTGACAGACTGTGGAGAAAGCTCTTGAGTAGCCCTGCTGCTGGTGGTCAATAGTAACTCCAGGCAATCACCTCTCACTTCTTTTTTTTAAATATCTCCTCCTGAAAGCCAATCCACAGACCCCTAATTTCCCTCTGCAAAGGATCTAAAAGATGAGACCGAGGTGCATGGCAGCCCGCAGAGCTGGTCTAACACCAGTGCAGGCTCTCACCCTCCGCTAGCACTGGCCTGAGCTGCTGGTATGAGGAGTCTTGTTCACTAAATAACTCAAGTCTTATTCTTGGGAGCGATTCACTCACGCAAAACCAAGTGTCACCAAAAGTTCGCGAGACACATCTACAGTGTTACAAACGCAACCGACAGTGTTATCCTCAGCCTTTTGAGGCTATTTCGGTACAAATCATGGTAAGGCAGCCTTGCAAACAGAGCATGTACCTACAGAATGAGATACCCTTTGTAACTTGATTCATACAAAACAGAGGCAAGTCTGATGAAGTGCTTCCCACACACATTGCCTCTTTAAATGGACTTCAGTAAAAAAAATAAAAAACGACTGAACCTCAGAAGGACTTGCCCATCATCTCATTAGCTTATCACTCTTTTGGAGCTATTTGAGAAGCTTGTAGGTTTTGACAGCACTGCTGTAACTACACCCAGTGAGGTTTGCAGGCATCTTGAAACAAGAGTCTAATTATGGGATACGGCAAAGCACCTACCAGACTCCCTGAGAATGTTGTGAGCCTCAAAATCAGCTTGACGTAAAGTGCTGAGGACTCCCGTCGTCAGGAAAGTGGGGGTGACGTCTGTGGGGGGTTCTTTGACCGGCGGACCGAACACGTACACGACTCTGGAGGACAAGCAGGATGGTAGAACACCACAGTTTGCATACATGGAATAAACCAGATTGCCTAAAGACTGCATCTTTAGTACTGCAGGGAGAAAAAACCAGGGGAAAAAGCATCCCTAACAAAAAACTAATTAATAAGTGCTTACAATTCCTATCTTCTCTCCTAACCAGAAACCACCAAAAATATACCATTAAATAGTAAAGCTTATTGTTAACGAAGGGCTGTGTTCTCAGCACAGGGCACTGCCACTGCAATTTAACACTCTACACATACATCTAATAAAATATCTTCTGAATTCAAACCAGTCACATCAGCTCTATCTTTTGCATCTCATTCATTGTGTCCTACACATTGCAGAACAAAAAGCCAAGTATAATATTGCCTGACTGGCCTCAAACAAGGATTTACTACGATGTATTCACACAAGTTATTGAGTTTGTAGATGCAAACCAGAACATTGTCTACAATCCAAAGCAGAAAACCATGCAAGCTTTACATGCCGTATTTTGTTTGTATATAAAGCCTGCGAGCGCAGCTGGGCAGAAGACCAACAATTTCAGGGCACCCCTCAAACTACCAGCTTCAACAGCCCTACGAACAGCAGTGGAAGATCCTGAAACCGTGCCCTGGTAGCACAGAACTCCCCGAGATGTGGAACACTCCGAGGGTAGTATTACATCCCAAAGAGCTTAAAGACGACAGCAATGCTGTCAGTCCAGCAGGTACTGTGAAACTGCACACACACTCCTCATTTTGTGTGCCTTTTGTTCCCTCTGCACTGAGTTTAAAGAAGCACCTTGCAATTCAAGAGCTCGCCTTCAAGAATAACACCTCTTTCAGTAGGTGGCACTTAGGTGACAAAATTAAGTTTTGCTATAAGCAATTATCAGCAGTTTCAGCAGAAAGCCTGCAGCCTGGGAAGGAGGAGATGCCTTCTCCAGGACTGAGCTAAGACCTAAGCAGCTTCAGCTGCTAGAGAAGTTATGGAACCGAGCAGCTAGAAAATACCTATTCACAAGAGAGCTCAATTAAGATGACATCGCTGAGCTTTGCAGCTCTCCTACATAGCAACAGAACTGGCAGTCCCCCGTCAACCCCCTTTTTGACACCACACCTCATCGGCAGGCTTGGAATCTCTCAAAAGAGATTTTGCGTAAGTTACACTGTATGTTGTCTAATCAAGTGCTTAAAAAACGGATAGGCTATCCATTTCTTCAAGCTAGTAATTCCAGAAATAAACCTACGTGTTGTGTATTGTAACCACTGTATGATCCACCTGCCCAACACACAAAAATCCTACCCTAGATTAAACAGAAGGAAGCTTGTGCATGCTCAGCTTCCATTGATTAAGTAGATCATTAAGAACAGAATCCAGAATTCTTACCTGTTTATGTTGTGGCACATGCGTGGTATGAGCCTGGCAAGAAACATGAGAGACTCCCAGTGTGGAGCGTCTTTACTAGAGATCCCACAAACATAGCTGTACGAACGACAGTCACCCTGTCAATTAAAAAACCAGTAATAACAGAATGTAAACTTTGCTGCCAGAGTAGTTCACAACAGTTCCCTGTTCATCCTGGAGGCTCCAGGACCATCTTTTGTGCCAGCATTTAGCAGACACTGAGCTGGTGAAATCAGTTTGCTGAGAGATAGCAAGTGAATGAGAAAACACACAGTACGGCGACAGACCTCCCATGAGCTAAGAGTGCAAAACAGGGAAGATTCGGAACAGAAAGGTTCAGATAAGGTGACCAGAGCACCGGGACCGATTGTGTACTGGTATTTTCATGCCACCACCCAAGGAAGGCTGACAAAGCCCAGAACGCTGCTGATGACACTGCTGTTTAAAACAGCAACAAGAGCTGCCTGCAGAGAGCTCCAGAAGCGAAGCACAAGGTGAAGCGGCTGATAACACGAGCTGTAATTCAATACTGATAGAGCAAAGAAAGGCACTTTACAGCTCCTCAGGCAAGAGATCTTCCCGGTGACCGCACACAATTCCATGAGAACGGCAGCTCAGCATTTGTATTTGGTTTGTATTTGTCAGCCCACAAAAAGGGCCAGGGCGTTAGGGAAGGGGTGAAAGTGAAGAAAAGCTACGCCAGGGCTCAGCTGCAGGTGTTTGCACACCCTGCCCAGCTCTGGCGCCCTTCCTCTCACGGGCAAGGAACCAGCACAACTCAAAACGTACAGCAAAGGGCATCGCGCAGGTTCAAGTGCAGGAAGCAGGGGAGTTGACCAGCTCAGTCTAGGACCCCTGAGCCTTAAAGGGGGCAACAGGATCACAGCAGAGGTCTAAGAGACTACAGGTGTCACGAAGAAACTGCCTGTGAGTGACCAGCATTATTCAACCTTAACGACACCCCCTCAAATACAACACCTGGCATTCCCTCAGGTGTCTTTTCAGACACCTTGACACCTTTGCACTGCACCAGCTCTGCCAAGTGACAGTAACACCGGCTTCGCCAGCACTTGAGCTTTAAGTTCTTGAGTCAAGCCCTTTATTTTCACTCTTAAAGCAGCGATTACGGTGCTTCACTGCAGCCTGCCGCACTGCTGGGGAGCGCCTTCCAGAACACCCCTCAAAGGCATCCACTTACCTGCACCCCCACAGTTTTGATGGGTAACAAGAAGGCATTCAGTGAATGTAGGCTTGTAATCTGCATCAGCTTCTCCTGGTCTTCTTCAGTTGTACACGCCTTGACCCTCTGCAGCAAAGTATGTGGCTGTGCAACGATGCAGAAAAAAAGATTTTAATTCAAGAAAGCCCCCAGCACTCAAACAGAACTTACACAGTGCAAATAAAACTATTATTTAATATTATTAATTATTTAAGCTGTTTGCTTAGATTTAGTCCAATTTACCCCCTGGAACTATTTAAAAGATATTCTTTACTTAACAACCAAATTTTAGCGAGAGCAATTTCACTGTACTAGTCTGTCTATTTTAGGCTGAAGGGCTCCAAGGCCACAGGTGAAGCTCTTTTCTTACGTGCACTTGCTCTTTCACAGAGTTATACTTTTCATTTTTGATGTTTATTTCAAGTACAGGACAAGGCAGAATCCTGTCATGCTACACTACAATTCAGTGTGTTTTAAAGGAAAAGCAGATGTAAATACTCACCCTTCACTATTTATCAAAAAAGTTTTGGAAGCCGTTTTGAACTTATGCCTTAGAGCAGGCACCTGCTAAGGCCTCTTCACCCCCTGCAGCTCAGTTCAAGTGAGCTCACAGCAATCACAAAGGTCGTAACAGTCAAGAGATTGTGAACTTAAACATCACTGATTAAAAACTTCACGGTTTTGTTCAGGACACCTGGCACTTGTTCCTCACTCCTGCACTTTTATTCAGACAGCCAGTGATTGTTACGGTATGCACATCTAGGAAGTTACAATTAGTTCAGGGAGGGAATTCCTGATACTACATGATTTCAAGTATCTCCAGAAATCTGGTCTGCATGAAGTTCAGCTAAAACAGAATTTATTTGCTGTGTGAAAGGTATATAAACTCCATTTTCCAGAAACTGTTCCACACTTGCACCAGTCGTGGCATGAAAAATTCTACCGCCCTGTAAGGGCTTCCAGTGAGTCGTCCTGGAATGCATTATCCTTAGAGAGCACAAACAAGTAGTTTTAAACCTTGAGCAGCTCAAACCTCCTTGCAGGCCACTGATCCTACTGTTACACATCCCAGATTTAGCACTTCTGTTACCTTCTTAACACTTGCAGAAAAGTCTGCAACTATTTTCAGAATGTTGTTTGTTTCGGGAAAGTCTTTGCACACGTAAGGTTCTTCAGCACATATCACCCTGATTGCTAGACCAGGACCTGCAACAGGGAGATGAAAAAAACATTGTCCTACATAACAGGAGAGCTGATTTTCACCTCAAAGTGAGACAGCACCTGGAACAGCAGGTCAGTCGCTGAGTACAAAATGCACTGACTTACATTACCTTAACACCCTACAAGAAAAAAAAATACCCCACAAGCAGTTTATTCTGGTTCCATTTGGTGCATGTAAGCGTTGTCTACCTACACCTTAAACTGGCTGGCTGTGTAAAGCAGCAGTTAGTGGTGAGGAAGCTGGTGGATGGCGAGGCAAAGGGAATGGGAACCTCCTCCTCCCTTTGCTGAGCAACTGGGATGAAAGAGTTAACGATACACACAGCCGAGTCTCCTCTGTTTATAAAGACCCCAAAAGCCATTCGACCTTTTAGCGACTTCATACAAAAGCCCCTGTAATTTGCTGGAAACGTGGGAGACGACTTTTCGCTCTTCACGTGCTGCCAGTGCATGAGCACAGCAGCCCACGCGCTCTGCCAGCAACTACTACACCCTGCAGGACAACGGACAGAAAGACAGAACCCCCCCAAGGGATGCGGGCTTTGCTATTTCCTGCACTTTGATGTGTTCTGGTGGACAACTGCTGTTGTTTTCCATGCAATCATTTCCCAAGCAGTAAATGCCCCTTAGAGAGGCAGGCAGATAGAGGCCAGTTTTCCACGTCAGACACATTTGACAGCTCAGCACACATTCAGCTGCACTTCACCAGTAATTCTTGCTTTGGCTTGTACAACTACAAAGAAACAAAGACAGCTAAAAGCAAACTCAACTGTAAAACTTTTCTTTTAATCACTTTACATAATAAAGCTGCACTCAAATGTTCTTTTCCTGAAGAAAAATCCTGCTTAAGTAGTGACTAATAAACCCATCATTTTTTTTCCCTCTTTAGAGGTAAGTTTTACACTCCAACATAAATTTGTTCTACAGGTTCAGTGTATTCTAAACAATAATGGTGTGACTGATAGCCCTTCACTAAGTAGCACAGACCAGCTCATACCTGGGAAGGGATGCCTCGAAACCAGCTCTTCAGGAAGACCAAGTTCTCTCCCTAGCACTCGCACTTCATCTTTGTGGAAGTCTTTCAGTGGTTCTATTACTTTACCCTTAAAAAAAGAAAAAGCAGTTTACACTCCAGCTTATATATTCAAACAAAAAACCTCAAATGTTGAGGTTGCGGCAGGCAAATGGGCTTTTCACGGCGTCAGCTGCCACCTCTTGCACAAGCACCGGAAAGAAAAGCCCACATGAAGGTAGGCTTTGTAAAAACACTTGCAGGACAGAGGTTGAGGAAGTTTAAGCTTGCACCAGAAGTACCAATGGCTCAGGCAGTGCAGATATAGATGTAGGTCAAGCCAGCTCTGCCTTCTGAAATTTAGACCTTTCTTCTCTTCCCTGGGTGTTCAAACCAGTCTAAAAGCCTTGAAAATACTTTGTACAGTATTAGAAGTGTGGGTCAGTGATTGGGCACTTACTAATAACTGAGAACCTTCCAAGAGGGTTATCATGTGATGTCTCAGGTGTCCTTATAATAGAGAACTTTCCATTCAGATGGTAAGTAATGTCAGAAAAGGCAGAACAGGGCCATCTCCTACATTTGCTTCACATGCTGAGAGTTAAGAGCTCTGCATGAGAAAGTTATTCAAAAAGTTTTTTCTGGACTTTGGACCAAACAGATTGATTGGGAGTGCAATCAAAGGGACAGGACTTGGGCTGCTGCATTTGTGTCATCTTCTCCTGATCATTATCCATAGACGTCCACATTGGGTCATTTCAGAAAGACTTGGGGGTTCTTGAATTGACAACTGGCAAACAGATCGTGTGCCACCAGTGTCCTGCTGGCAGACAGCCGAGCAGGTTACTAGTAACATGATGAAGAAGTTGTGTAAGAACAGAACTAACTCCTCCCTGTAGGTACCTGAAGGACCTATCCCTAGATTTCAACCCATTGGAATGTATTATTTCCATGCTCTCTCAAGGGAGAGGAGAACACTACGCTTGCAGTGCCAAATGTTAGTAGAGGTTCGAGAGAAGGAGAATTCTGGCCCTTCTCTCAACAGGAGCTGATTATCTTTTCACTATAGCATGTCACTGCTTTTGTCTGAATCCATAATGAGCCAGATCCAGACTATTGGTACCTAAAGGTTACCCACTGCCTAGTGTTCAGAACAAGATGCAACAGAAGGATTAAGTGACCTGTTACATCATGAATTCCAACTGAACCAGAATAAAGCTGTCCCAGAAGTCTTGAACTACTCTCCTGCTAAAGGCATTTGGTATTGCTCTGCTTCCGTACTAGGATGCAGGTTTGGTTTGAGGGTTAAAAAGAGTGAGGAAACAGCTGGCAGCTGAGAACTCCATCATTCTCACGGAATGAATCCACGTTCACTCTGGTGACATTTTCCTCAGTACCCAATGCTAGACAATTCTCAAACTACTTTGGGCATGTAGCAACTAGAAAGAAGCGTAATAAACTTCAACCTATTACAACAGAATCTGAAGGGCCTCATCAAAGCAGGGTCCCATCAGCATGGGACAGTTACACCAGCAAAACACAGAGGTTGTTCATTCTTGATATGCAGCTGCACATCTGTGAGAACCGGGAGCACCAGTATCCTCACTTTCATTTACCTCTTCTCTTAACTTTCGAATCAGCTCTGTGTCATTGTGATGAGTTTTGATGACTTCAGCTTTGCCACTTGCAACAAGCGAAGCACTTTCAATGAGATCAGGTCTGAGGGTACCCTGAGCAAGAAAGACCTCTTCAGGTTTCAGATTCATTTCTCCAATAACTTCATTGGCAATCTGTAAGACGGACAGAAAAAAGAAAAACATTCCAATCTATGTTTTTGGTTGTCCAAGGACTAAAGACAACAGATTGCCCAACAAATGCTACTGAGCTGCAAAAGCACTAACAAACAGGAAGGCTAATTATGACACTAGCCCACTACTGAAACAGACCTATAACCCCCTATTTTGTTGAACAGAAGATGGAAAAAATATCTTGAGACTACAGGAACATCACTGCCGGTTAGAGGTTCTACTCTCCCTGCATCACGACACTGGGAGCTGACAGATGGAAAGGGCTCATCATCCTCAGAGCACCAGGAGCACACCCCAATCCAGGTTAGCCATGTGCCTGGTGAAAACACATTCCATGGGAGTTTATGCAACAGAAACAAATGGCCAACCAACACAGTCCATCTAACCACGATGGCAGATCTGGTACAAGGCTTGTGAACCATGATGTGACCACTGATGGACTGCCAAAAGTTTTAGGCTTAGGGTAGCGTACCAATGGCTTCTTAGGTCATCCACAACTTATGGCCACTGACACCACCGAGTGACAGTGCTTTAGAATGAAACAGTCTGACGTAGAAAATGTATCTAGAAATCATATCATTAAAAAACCCAACTAATAATGATAAACTTTACCTTAACAAAAGTATCTCCAATAATTTTTCTTTTCTCTTCAGGACTTGTAGTCATATTTAAGGTCTTGCTAATTCTTTTACGGGGAGTTCTGTCCTCATCCGAGATGGGCAGAGTAGTTGTACCGTTGTAGAACGAATGAGCTGCGTTCACCACTGCATGAAGTCAGAGGAATTTTTTAGCAAAGCCAGTAAAGATTTTTATGCAAGGTTGCAACACAATAAGTTTCACTCTATTGCTTTAAAAAACAAAACCAAAAGTCAGTCCAGTCCTTTGACTATTAAGTGCATTAAATAGGGCTGTTCAATACCTCAAGAATTGTTACAAAAGCATTTCATTGCTTTTATTAACCTGTGCTAGAGGGCAATTTTTTTCATATTATGAGGCCAGGCAACCATGTGAAAGTTCGGTTCTTGTTTCCCCTCTTAGACGATAATTTACTTGCTTTATTTAAACAGTTTACAGGACGGTATTTCCCCACGGCCTTTCTGCAACCAAAATTAAGTGATGCGCTGTTTAATCATGGTACATTATGCCTCTTAATTCAGAGAGGCTCTCAGCGTGGAGATTCGCTAGGGGCTCTCTGGCATCTCTCACCAGCACTGAGCTCCATGAGCTACATCATCAGCCGTGACAAGGAACCGTCTGCACTCTCATCATTTATTGCTTTTCAACAAGCTACTCCAAAACCAGCTAAAATGCACCGATTTAGAAGCCAGGAGAGAAAAAGCAGCCTCGAAAAAGTAATTTTGGCTATAATAGTATTCAATCACCTAAATGAGCTCATGGTTTAAAAAGAAAGATCCAGGACAAGAAATAAAGCCCCAGTGGAGGACTGTTAACCGAGGTACTGAAGAAAACCACAGTCAGCCGAGTTTTGCTGGCAAGGGTTACTCCACCATCGGCAGGCAATGACTGAGGACACATCCACCGCCCTGCTACGCCCCAGCAGCAGACAGCGCATCTCAGCAGCTGAAGAGATGGGTCAGCTCACTGTATGCCCCAATCAGATCAGTAAAGGCTTAATATTCCAGGTTTGAAATTCTGCAAATCGGCCTAGGTGGTTCCAAATCAGCAACCAGGCTTTGGCAGGCAAAGGCAACTGTGAAGATCAACTCAAACCGATGAAGCAAAACATTTCAGGAGACTGGCCACATCATTAGTAGTATCAGGCATATTTAACCATATTATGGTACCTTTAACTTGAATCCCAAGTTTTTTGAGTGCCTCCTCCACAGACTGACTCTCTCTTTTACGCATAAAACCATTATCTATGTGTACAGCTATGACCTGATCTCGGTTTAAAGCTCGGTTCAGCAGAGCAGTACACACTGTTGAGTCCACGCCGCCACTAAGCAAAACCTAAGGATGAGGAAAAAAGATAAAAAAACAACCAAAATCTGGTCAGCTGTCTATGGGGAAAGCGTTACCACCTAATTCAGATACAACTCTGAGGATGAGAACAGACTACTGACTTGTGGTCAGTGATTTGGAAGAAAACGAGGAGTCAAACAATTGTGCAAACTTTGTAAAGCTGTTTAATGTATTACCGAAATCATGACAACTCTGTATTTTTCAAATTAACCTGAGTAACTGTGCCAAGCTTTTCTGTCAGGCTTTTGCAAACTATCTTTCAGCTTCAATTCAATCTACTCACCAGCACTTTTGATGAGCCCACTTTCTCTTTGATATCCTGAATGCACTGAAGTTCTCGGTTTTCCACTGTAAAGGTTCCACTGCATCCCGCAATATCATAAAGAAAATTCTTCAGGATCATTTTTCCGTTCACTGTGAGGCTAACCTCAGGATGGAACTGCGCGCCGTACAGCTTTTTGGATTCATTTGCTATGCCTTCATCGGTGCAAAATGAGCATGACAAAAGAAAAAAAAAACAAATTGGAAGCGAAATGCATACCCAGGGAAGTCAAGCGTGCACTTTGAGTGCTTTATTCTGCCTCATTTTGGCACAAATTACCAATCAAAACTACAGATTCTGGTTAAGATTAGGAACAAGGGTACTGTCACACCTCTAGAACACACGATCCCCCAGAAACCAAGGAAAACACTCGGACATCCCAGGAAAACCACTGTGAAAATAGGAAATCCATTACATTAACTTTTTTTCCCTCCCCACACAACCCTGCAACCAAACCGCAGCCACCCAGCTGCAGCCCAGTTCAACGGGCTGTGCGGGTCGAGCCGTACAGGTGTCCCTGCAGGGGCAGGGCTGGGAGCAGCACCGTGTGCCTTCACAACTGTCGCTGGAGGGTCACTCTGAGCAGACCGCAAAGCTGCGCCTTGCTCCGAGCTCGTGTTGCACAGACTGGGATTAAAACTACAGTGGGGAAACACTCCATCTAATCTCAACAGTCATTCGGAAAGAACCTTTCTGCAACGGGACAGCTCTCAGTCTTTTAAAAGGTCAGGAGTTACCTGTCTGACTTAAGAGCAGTAACTTCAGGTTTTTTGGGGTTTTGTTTGGTTTTTTAATGAAAGATTTAAAATAAAGCAGGTGAGTCCTCTGAGATCTTACGCCGTGGCTCAGCAAACTCAAGACCTCGCCAGGTCTCCCACCTCCCAGGACAGAGACTCGAAGAGGCTGTTTGTTCGGCATTCGGTAATTCAGCAGCTTTCAAAAACCAAACGCTAAGGCCCTGCATTTTTCTGTGACAGCCTATTATGCGTGTAATGTTTGAAACGCTGCTGTCAGGACCAATGTCATTTTTGCTCAGTTGAACATTCACACAATCATATTAAATACAATAACAAGTTAATCAAGCTTTAATAATTAAACAGCATTTGACTTGCACTATTACAGTGCAAACGACAAACCCCACTTACACGGCACACCGCAGTACTCATCTTCCTCTCCCCTGCCTTAAGGGCACACAATAATTTATTTTGAAGAGAAACAATACATGCATACTTTATTTTTACAGTTTATGACACTTGAAAGCTACATTCTCCTTATATCCCAGTTTAAAAACTGGACCGTTGATTTCCATGTCTTATCATCAGGACAGCAAAACACACACACCAGACATGGTTAAAAACAATTCACTTATTTACCAACTAAATAACAGAGATGCGCTGTTCCCATTTGGTTCTAACTACTGTTTGTCATAAGTCTTTCCTTCAATAAACACTATTTCAACTTCCGAATACAATAAATACCTGCTATAATGTTCCCAGACTGTGCAACCACTTTGAATCCATCAGCCACTTTATCCACGCTGTCTCCATGAGTGAGGAGCACAAGCTCTTCCTTCTGAAGACCCCTAAACAAAGATAAAAACCTAGAACTGATTAGAAAAAGAACAGAGACCCAACTAGCCGTGTTTCCAAGAGAAGCCCCGAGGGATCCCAATGGACAGACATCTCGATTGTCCAGGCCCAGCTGAAGTATGTGCAGGTTTCCTTCCCAGAAAGTCACCTCCAGCTCTGAGATGCCTCTGCTGGAAGCTGCATAAGTTCCTGTACAAAACATCCTTCATGCAAGAGGTAATTTCATTAATTTAGATGGGGGTTGTTTGGTTTTTTTCTCATTTTTTAAATAACACACCAGTTTGAAGTACCCCCTCTTTGACATGCTGAGCCATCTAGAGTCAACCAGGATACTTGGAGTCCTGCTTTTTATTTCAATGAAGTCAAGTTTTCTTGCTCAAAACTGAAGTGTCTTCAGGACAATCTGGGCACCTCAGACTTTAGGCAGGGTACAAAGTTCTGCACTAGCCCTACAGGGAGAAGTTAATAAAATTCCTGATTTCCAGATTGGTATTTCAAATATTGTTTTGATGACTTAAAACATCTGTGTACCTGAACAGCGAACACGTGTTATCCAGAGTAATGCTGAACACTCCATCTTCTCTAACGCTCTTCTTGTGCACTGTGCCTCCAAATACCTTATTCATCATCTGCCAAAGCAAAAACACTACATGAAAAAGCACCACACAATCAAGTACCACTTTATCCCTCAGCCTGCCTATGACTGGGACAGCTCTAGCCCTCCAGTACATACCAGCCTACGTTTTCATCATTGTACTCATTTAACATACCATTTTGCAAAATTGTAAGCATTCTCTTCAAAATTAATCATTGTTCTGTACTGGGCTCGTTCCCCTCTGTCAGCAGAGCTGGGGACTGCTGCCACACACAGCCCCTGGTGGAAATGCACAGCGGACAATAGGCAGAGATTTGCCAGCCAAGGGGTATCCAGCAGCGCAGAGCTACTGGCACTCTGAAAAGGCTGCTCAGCGCATCAGCCGAGTATCTGAGGCCAGTCAGCCTAAAAACAGCTAAGCTGCTGAACTGAACTCTAAACTGTCTGTCCCTGAAGGGCCCTCAGGCAGGCTTTAACTTCTCCTCAGCTCTGGAGAGCCAGTCAAAAACTTGAGTCTATTCCCTTAAGGTTATTTTTGTGACCCTGAATAATTCCTGCTCTACCAGAGCGGCACAATTCTCAACCAGGTTTTTTCTGTCTAAAACCTCACCTTGTCATCTGGAGTTGGGCATCTGCATCCCAGATTTCAGAAGTCTGAAAACAAAGATTTTTCTTGCAAATATAACTGGAACTTAGATATTTTAGAGTTTCACCTTCCAACTACTTTAATTTTCAGAGATTTAAGGCTCCATTTTAGACTTAGTTTGATACTGTACTTCGTGCACGTGACTGATTTCAATCTCTTACAACGAAGCAGCAGTGCGTTAACACGTGTACTCGGTTCAGCTCTGAAAAGCCACCCTTAAGGCACCTGCTGCTTGAGGCTAGCTAACGTGGGTTCCAACTTGCTTGGCATTTTAAGGCACATTTTAATGTGACATGCATTTCCCGTTAGAACAGGGAATGCCAACATTGTTTCTGTAACTACCAGCTTTTCTAAAGGCGTTTTCCAGCCATTGTTCAGCATCCCTGAGGAAGGCCTAGTAACTCACTAGCTCTGGAAACATACAACATGCACAAGCAGAAGTCACACATCTAATCCAGCCCTTGTCTCCTTGGAAGTTTGTTTCCTCGCTCAGCTTGGATCTACTCGATCCCTGCAGGATCACCACTCAGTCCTCAGGTAATGGAGATTTTTGTGGGAGGGAGGATTTAAGCAGTCTGAAGAAAACTGTACTAGAAACACTCCATGTTTGAAAACCGAAGGGGAAACTATTTCACTTGTTTCCATGAGGGGCACATTTTCCTGTACCAACTAGACAGAATTAGTTAACGACTGCCAGGTTGTACTTGTTGTGACAAAAGAAGGTGGCATGGAACTCGATTCACAGCACTTAAGCAAAGACAAACCACTTATGCTACTGATACGGCCACACCAGGAGAAGAACATGCCCAGGGCCCCAGTTCGGACTTCAGCAGTATCTTTGGCACAGGCGGCACACTGCTCATGTTTGAAACGTGGGTCCTCTAGCGGTTTGTCTTCAGTTAGGATCAGAAACAAGGCCCAGAAGAGGGCTGTAGACAAAGATATCTCTCAACAGCACCTGCATGCCGTAGCAGATTCCAAGAACTGGTTTTCCTATGGTAAATATTGCTGGGTCAAACCATGGCGCGTCTTCTGCATACACAGAGTTTGGTCCTCCAGATATAATGATAGCTCTAAAGACAAATGATAGAGGAAACATTAACTCAAATACACTGTTCACTTTCAAATCTCTATTTGCTTTAAACACTGACATTGGCTCATAATACTCTTAGAACTCGATATATTCTCATACAAATTTTAACACAGATACCCTGACACATAGCTCAACTTTGCTATGCTACACTGTCAAAACCAGCTGCTGACTAGAGAGGTATTTCAGCAGAATAAACAAAGTCAAATACAAACCATCATTAAAAGTGACTGTATTTTAAATTCCTCACAGCCAAGTGTCAACTACAAGAGAAGCGAGGTGGCTAGGATCAAATGCAGAGTATTAAAATATATATACACATACTTCAAGAGGTCGGTGCCATCTGGAAGAGAGTTGCATTAAAAAAAAAAAAAGACTCCTAAATTTCTAGAGCTGCTGAGAAAGTGTCCCTTAATTCACCCCGACTGGGAAGTGAGAGGGCATTAGCCACAGGTTGTGAACTAAAAGTGCAGCACGTGCAGGCATGTATGGTTCGAAGCTCACGTCACGCTGTAACAGAAAATGAAATCTTTTCAAAGGGGAAGAGAGAGCTTCTGCAAACCATGATGATTGCAAGACCGTGAAGTGCAGAAGCACCGGCCAGTTGGGCAATGCCTTCTGGCCTCAGCCCAGGATCGAAGACGGGTGTACCAGACCTTGGACTCACACACTGTTTGTTTCACAGAGAACATTAAATTTGTTATGCAGAGCAAGAAACGCCAAATGGGACAGGAGAGAAGTTGCACACATGGGACTAAACACATTTTATAAAGCTCTCTGCGAGCATTATTTAGAGTGTTTGTCAGGCAAGTACTGACTAAATAGAATTTGTGTATTTTTAAGCAACCCAAACGGCCAGTACATCGGGCTTACAACATCTGTACCACCAGCACGCATAATCACGTAGTAACAAGCCCATGTACCAAACGGCACCTCTCAGCTGCAGTCACACAAGGTACCTGCTCCCATCGGCACAGGGCAGGATCCTCCTGCAGCCCATCTCCACCTCCCCAACTGGGACGAGGCAGGGGGCTGGCAGGAGTCACCTCTCAGAGCCAAGGGACAGCAGCTGGCGAGTTTGAAGAGGCAGCATTTATCTCGCGGTACGTCAGGATCAGTGAGCTCTGGACTACGCACAGAGCTGCCAGAGGTTAGTTTTATGCTGAACAGTCTTGACAACTAGTACCTGCTGTACACGTACAGGCACTTCTGTTCCACTCGGAGACGCGATGGATTTCCTACACTCTGATGCTGCTAGAATGAGACTGAAAACTCAGTGCCTGGTGGCTTCTGTAACTCCACACACAGAAGCATTTAAGTGCCATATGTACAGAACACTATTAAATATTAACTAAAGGACATATAGCCACACCTACAAACTGAACGTTCTTATGAGAAGTCAAAATAGATATAACACTGTCCTATTCGAAAAGCAGAGCCTTAAACATCCGCTGGTTTTCCATAGTAATTAAAATCCCAAAGAACGCAGAAGGGTTATCCTATGGGCCCAAGGATTAAAGAAAAAAGTTAGGAACTGAGGGTGAGAGAGGAACCTGCACCTTCTCAGCTGGCTGGGAGAAACTGAAACTGGCAGGGGACGTAGATTTTGAAAGTTCTACTGCAACACCATGTCATTCCTCACACAGCTTCTTGTGCTGGGATCAATGTGCCTTTTTCTGGTCTACCTTAAACCACTTCCCAAAGAACCTGACCTAGCTTTGGCAAGCCTGTTTGCAGTGGATTAAAGGCCCATCAGGAACCACCTCAGAATACCAAGAGCAAAGTGCATGTATTGATACCCCAACCTCAGGACTCGCGCCAGAGCTCGGGCAGCGCTGGAATTCAGTCTGATGCCAGCGGAGCCCCTGACTGCGGTACCTCCTCAGCCCAGGATCAGGATCTGGCGGAACCGCTCATGTTCATGTCACATTTAGATGAATCTTGTCACTAGAGATTGTTCTGAAACGATGACAACTGAGGAGCTGGGGGTTTAAACACAATATGTAAATATAATTTAGCAAAACACGCGATCTTGCTGCCCGCCTCAAACCTCAGTGCAGACTAAACTGCAGCACGAGCTGCAACACGGAAACCATGACACATGGAACGTATGTCAAAATCTTGCAGTAAAACCACAAACTCGTTTTTACAGTGGTCACCGAATAAAGGTGCCCCACGGCTGGCGTCAGCGTTTGTTGAGCCTTCCTGGCTGAGACAGTGCACACAAAGCTTGTTGGCCAACACAGGTAACCAACAACCTGAAACAACTACCTAGCCTTGAGAAGTGACCTGTAGAATGAAGAGGGTTTGCCACAGTTTAGACAACAAGTATTTGGAATGACAAGTCCAACAGGTCGAATCACGAGGCTCTGAGGAACCGTCAGCTGTGAAAAGAAAGGAGCAAAAGCTCTTTCCACCACAAACCTGCATCAACACGGCGCAGGTCCAAGATGAAACATCATTAGTATTATGACCCGCACCTCAAATCCAACACATGGGAGATGCAGGAATTCTTTTTAAACCACTAATCAGGTATGTCCTTCTTTTAAAGACTTGATTGTTGGAGAATTATAAACAAGATCTGACACGAGAAGGCATTTTTCAGAACATTTCTGAAAGAGAAACTCTTCACCCAACAGCTACCTGAAAGATCCAGCAGTTCCTGGGTTTTCTGCTCTCTGTGTTCTCAGAAGAGATCACTAAGTTCCTGTTTGACTTACTAAAATATCCCGTTTACTGGTTCACTAATTATCGTTGATCAGAAAAATGCAATTCTGCAGCAGAGCGCTGCCTGGACTGGTCTGTTGTCGGGCACAACTGAGAAGCACACGTGCACCCTGTTTCCGGATTTGTACCAAACTGACAAGCTCTTTGATGACTGTAGACTTCAGGGTGTTTATTCCGCCTCCCCTCCCCACCCCCTCCAGACAGGCACATCCTGGTCAGGGTAATAAAACAAGAAAAAGAAACGTATCACATACCAAACAAGTGCGAGACCTTTTCTTGCTGCAAACAATGAGTGGTAGTTTCAGTTTGGTTTTTTTAGTTGCTTCCCAGAAACAGCTTGGCAGGATTTACCACAATATCTTCAGTGTCCAAGTTACTTAATTTTTTTTTTTTTTTTAAATTAAACTAAGGAAATAATTTTTAGAAACTCACAAGACTTGTTTGGAGTAATAGCTACCCTAGCTCAACAAGTAAAACAGCGAGATCACTCAGATCTTTGCAGATACATATTTAAAATGCAACTTCTTAAATTATACTTACAAATGGAAATTATTAAAACAACATTAAGGCATTAAGAAGCAAATATACAATATTTATATTGCTGCATAAGCGTCCCCAGCAAAAGCAGGGTGTTTCTGCAGATAAGCTAAAGCCACAGTCATTAACATCATTACAGTGGAAGTTACTGCTCACAAACCCCAGGCAATTACCACCGCTGGTAACGACACCCACAGACACCGCCAGACCCAGAGGAGAGAACAAGCAGAGCATGGCAGGGAACGACCTACCGAAAGCCTTGTTCTCTGATGGCGAAGGCTGGTGTCTCCAGCGGGAAGATCTCGGACTGGACGAAGAGCTCGCGCACCCGACGGTCTATGACTTTCCCGTACTGCGCTCCGGCGTCCAGTATGACGACGGCTCCCTCGTAGTGGTGCTGCCCATCCTTGAGCTCTCCTCCGGCGTTCTCCGGCTGCGAACACCACTCACGTCAGTGGTTTATGGTGACATATTGCAGACCACAGGCTTTAAGCCAGATCTCTTAAACAACTAACATCTGCAAGGCTTGCTAAGGTTGCCAAAATGCTAATTTATGACTGAAATGATAAAGACAAGCAGAGAAACTTTGAGACGAAAAAATCCTCCAGTTTGTAAGGACCAGTCGATGCACTGGCAAGATGAAGAGGCTGTGCATTAACACCGTACAGCCCTCCCAAGCAGCCACACAAACAGGACACCCCCATCTCCAACACCAAACACGGTACGAATTAGGGCAAAAAAAATGCTCATGAAGGCAGAGCTTTCCATGAAGGAGAAGTCATACGCCCTGTTCACCACTCCAGCCGCTTCCATTTCGCAGTTCCACACGAAACCCAGCACACCCTCTGGTAACTAACAGCATGTGCCTTTTTCTCCAGCAAAACAGGACAGTGCAGAGGCAGAAGAAAAATGTTTTTCCCCATCACACTGCCTCAATACGCTGAACTTCCACTCGGCATTACCTCCTGGAGAGGATAAAAAGGAGAAACTGGGAACAAATGTCTCTGCTAAATGATTTTTAAAAAAACCCCAACTTTTGAATGCAGCACTCAAGCAGATTGCACAATGGTTCTCTCTGACCCTGTCACGCTTGGATTGTTTGGCCAACTTCAGCTAAATCTGGAAGAGGGCTAGAAAACACAAGGACAAGTTTCATCTTCTTTTTAAAGAAATTGTGAAAAGAGGCAGCTATCCCATGGAAGTGTCCTTACGGCAGGATCTTCAAGGAGGAATGTGAACATAACCACACTTTAAGACACCAAGAAATCCATGCAAAAAAATTTCTGCTGCTTGAAGAACTTGCTTATTTTAGGGGTGTTTTTCCCTTAACTTAAAGCTTACACTGTTTCCTTGCCAATGTGGCTGGAAAAGGTTTTATCTAAATTAAAGGACGTAAATGGAAAAAATAGTGCTAAATCTCTCAAAAGCCTAAATGCAGGTTCGAGTCAGTTACTTCGTTCTTTCCTTCAGCTGGTAGCTGAGTGTGCTGGATGGGGAACACTTAACGACAGGGGGTTAGTCTTGGGTTAGGCCACAAAAAGGGCACGTGTTGGAGCAGAGCAGCAGCAAACATCACCCCTTCACAGCCCCTGGCCTGATGGAGAGAGGTCACCAGAACCGTCTGGGCATGTGAGTGAAAACCAGAAGAGCTCAGAGTCCCATTGGGAGTGGTTTGAGAAATGTTGCATAAGGCAGCATGAAGTAGGTCTGTATCTCCAGTGAACCTGCCCCTTCCTTAATTCTCCTGAGCACAAGGGGGACCCTGACACATCCCCGTTCACCCCAGGAAAGAGCCAGACAAACCTCCGCGTTGCAGTCACCCAGATGTGAGCACTCGGCTCCCGAGCCAGTGAACCCCCTCCCTGAGCCAGCCCTGCTGCTTCACTCCTGCAAAGTCGAGCAGCATTTTGCACAGCGGTGGGAAGAACGCTCTCACAGATAACTGCATCAGCGTTACAGTTATTTACTAACCCTTTTCACAGCCCTGAAAGACAGCTGCTTAAGGCTTCAAGTAACAGCTCGTGGCCCAAGTTTCACTGGGAGCCCATCAATACTCTCCCCAAATCTCAAACGCCACTGTCTAACCATAGCTCAGGTTTTTTCTCTGATGATGCTAAGGATACTTGGGCTAGACTCCAGTAAAAGCACTGCATCCCTCCAGCCACACAGATCTCTTTACAGGGAGTATGTAAGGTGAGCAAGGAAACATGCACCTCACCAGAAAAAATAAAATAAAAATCATTCCACAGGTGGCCTAATAACTCGCTACTCCCTTAGATGTGGGCTTAGAGCGAACCACAGGCTGAAATGTTTCCTCCCAGCACTACCCAGGCACTGTCCACTGTCCTTTCCTCCCGCAGGCACCCTTGCGGCACACCCCCAGCACACGGCCAGCGAGCCCCATCCCGGGAGATAACGCCAGCCACTAAAGAACTGTGAGGAGGTTCAGCTCTGAAGAGCCCAGCTGAAATGCTACCATAAATCTCTTGGAAAAAGAGGAAGGAGAAGGGCAGTACAGGATCTGGCTCTATTTATTTAAAGGCACCGTTCCAAGGCTGGAGATTTTGAACCCAAGTTTAACAAGGGAAACTTTATTCAATAAAATAAAAAAGGCACAGATGCTGTTAAGGTGCAGCCCACATGGCAGTTCAGCTCATGTATTTGTGTACTGTGGGCATGCCAGGAGGAGGATGAAGAGGAGACCAGACAGCCCGCGGGTTTATGGAGCCAGCACCTCCTCCTGGTGGGGATTCTCCAGTTTCTAATAGAAGCTCTTTTTCCCCTCAGCAGGGATATAACGAGAGTTCCTTGCTCCGTTTTCACAAAATCCTGGAGAACCTGCCCTTTTTGAGAACATCTGTGGAAGCTGCTTTGCCAGTCGCCCAAGGCAGTTCAGAGCAGACAGCGGCCCCCACCGTTCTGATGTCCCGGGACGGGATTAAAACCAGAATGGAACTTGTGTACGCCAAGAGAAAAATAGGGGGAAACGTCTATATTCAGCTAGTTTAAATCACGAGTCACGCTGAAAACCACGTCCTACGCGAAGGATTCCTGCTGTGGTCTCGACTGGTGAAATGAGTACAGCGATGACACTATCCAAACCCTCTACCTCCCCACTGCCCTTTGCCGGCTGTTTCACAGACTCAAGACCTGGCACCAGGGTCCCAAGTGTCACCTGAACTGTACTGCCACCTCCAACCACACTGCTGCGGCACAGGTCAGCCACAGGCCGTCAGTTCAGCTCCACCGCTTGGTAACACCAGAAGGGAAAAAAGCTTCTACTGCTGCTGGGCTTTTTGTGTCCAAAAAATGGTGAGTTCTCTACTGGGCCATGGCTGGAGACCTGCCCTGAGGCTTGCCTGACCAGCTAAGGACACCATGTATCTTACTCCTCGGAGTACCGACCTGGTGCTTTAACCAAAGTTTGCAGGTTCCTAACAGCACTTCTGCAGAATCAGGGAAATTTTCTGCATTTCACACACCCACACGCTGGCAGGGTTTTCATTAATGCCATTTATAAACCACATTAACATACAGAACAGTCATGTTCTGGAGTACCGAGAAGCACCTGGCAGCACTCGGTCTGCAGCAGCAGCAGCAGCCCCTTGGTCCGAGCCCTCAGCTTTCACCACACTAATAGCTAAGGACAAGCCTAAACCGGGAGCCTTGATCTGGCGCTTTCAAGCCAGCACAGGTTTTACTAGAGTTTAATTGTTTCCCTGTGGTACTAAAATTAAGCAGGTATAAAAACTCTTACTCATATTTTTTCAAAGTATAACAGGAAAGTAACTCCTTCAAGCTCTGGCAATCCCCGAGGCTGACAGCAGAGCCCCCAGCCCGCTACCTCAGTCACACTTTAATTTACATGGGTCTCCCACAGATTTTCAGTGACCTGCCCCCCGCGGAAACCGCTCTGTCAGCTCCTACACCGGCTTCCTGCCAGCGCATGGGTCAAGACAAGCTTCTCGTCACATGGCAAGCTCCGGGTGCAACCACCCCAGAGGAGTCCTGAGGAGCAGCCCCGGCCAGGGAGGGAGGTTGTGTCAATGGTCAGGGAAAAGCGCGTCAGAAAACTTGAGTAGGGACCAACCCAGCACTTCGAGACCCCCTCCTCAGAGTCACGTTTTCTTGTGAACTAGATAAAAAGGCTAGAACGAGGCTTTTATCCTTCTACAGGAGAGACTTGAGACAACTCGCAGGGCTTTGGTTCAAAAGTTGCATTATCAAGAAAAAACTTCATAAAGGCACGCGACTCCTTTTGTCACCCGGCCATACAAGCGCCACGCCAACACGCATCTTGCTGCTTCTGCCACCGTCGCTGCAAACTGACAAGGGTGGTGCTGAGGGAGCAGCACCATCCCGGGGGGCACCAGCACCGCCCTGCACGGGGGGTGGCGGGGACGAGCCCGCCTGCTCCTGCGGCCACACGCACACCAACTTTTCTCCCCGGCCGGCTGCGAGTGACCGCTCTCAGCGGGGCGCGATGCCCAGACAGCGCGGCCAGCTGCGAGGAGGGGTGCTGGCCCTGCCCCGGGGAGCCCCGCTGCGGTTTCACCGCGGAGGCAGCGCAGGCACTGAACAGACCCCGGCAGGCTCGGGCACGCCATGAGCCAACGTTTCAAAAAACCCTGTCAAAATCGATTAATTTTCTCGGAGGAACCGCGGTGGTGACTGAGCGCGGCGCGGGGGGCCGGGACGCGGGCAGCTGCCCGCGCAGGGGCCGGGCAGGCACCAGCCCCGCGGGCTCCCCGCAGCCACCCGCGCCGCCTCCCCGGACCCCGGCCTGCTCCGCTCCGCGCCGCGGGGCCGCCCGCAGCCCCCGGGGAAGGGCAGGCCCCGCCGCGCCATGTGCCCGCCGGCCGAGGCGGCGGCCAGGCCAGGCCGAGCCGGGCCGGGCCCGGCAGCGGCGGCACAAAGCGCCCGTCGGGCCCGGGCGGCGGGCAGCGTCCCGGGGCGGAGGGGAACGCGGCGGCACTGACCTTGGCGTCTCCGTTGCAGAGGGCCATGGGGGCTGCCGGGGCGCGGAGCCGCCTCCGAGCGGCGGGAAGCCCCGAGGCGGGGAGCGGGAAGAAAGGGCCGTGAGGAGGAGCCGCGGCCGCCGCGCCGAGATGAGCTAATGCCGCCCGGCTGCGCCTCCGCCGCGGGGAGGAGGAGCCCGCCCGGCCCGGCCCCGCTCCGGCGGAAGGGGCGGAGCGCGGGGCGGGGCCCGGCCCTGGGGGCGGACGCCGGGCTTGGGCGGTCTGAGTACCGGGACTGGGCAGAGCGGCGGGGCGGTCCGCAGAGCTCCGGCAGGTCCAGCATCCTGCTGAGCCCCGTCAGCCCGACCCGGGCTGCGGCTTTGGGCTGTAGGGGCCCATTTCAGCCCGGTTTAAGGGCAAAAATTAGGGGAGGAACCGAGACTTTACAGTAAGGGTTTTTCAGCGTGTCGATATTCTCCGGTGTAAGAAAAGCCCTTCCCCGGAGCATTAAGAACAGAAGAAAAGTGACAGAAGATGCGTTTCGGGCGGTCTAATTACCGTGTAACTCTGTAAGCGATGGGTGAAAGAACCACCGTAACCCAGCACCATTCGCTCTCCTTGTTCGTACCGGGTTTTACTCGTTAGGGCAGGAGAGCCAGGGGGCAGAAAAAACAGAACGTTCTTTTTATTGTTCATTTACTATTTACGGTTCATTTAACGTCATGATTTACCGGCCCGTGGCGGGACCGCACCGGCTGGGGAAGGTCCGGAAGCACCGCGGGGGTTTGCGTGCGCAGTGCTCCGAGCGCCGGTACCGAAGGCCGGGCTCCCGGCAGAGCCAGCCCGGACAGGGGCGGCTCGGGGAAGCCCGGCAGCTCCCTTCTCCTGTCCCGGCGCCCGCGGGCTGTCGGGGCTGAGTCCCGCTCGCTCCCGCGGCGGCCCGGCTCGCGGCCGGCGGGGCGGGGCCTGTCGGGCTGTGTTGAGAGCAGCGGGGCGGTGCTGCCGTGACGTTGCTCCGCAGCGCGCCAATGAGGCGCAGCCACGCCTGCCGCCAGCTCGCGTGCCCGGAAGGGGCGGGCGGTGGCCGTTGGCGGCGGTCGGGCCGGTGAGCGGAGTCTCTGCAGCGGCGCGTCCGCTCCCGCCTCGGTCCGTGGAGACGCAGCGCGGCCCCCGGGCCGCTGTCGCCGGCGGGGACATGTCGCCCGCTATCGTGGCCACGGAGGGCGGGCGGCAGCGCCGGCCCGGGAGCCACCAGCACTGCCTGGACGTGAGGAGCGAGGTGCCGCCCGCCCTGCCGCTGTGTGGGGACGGGCTGCCGGGCGGCGAGGCCGAGGCGCTGCTGCTGCCGGAGCCGGGCTTGCGGGGGGCGCGGGGGTGCCGGGCGGAGCTGGGCAGTATCCTGCTGCTGCTGGTGCTGTACGTGCTGCAGGGCATCCCGCTGGGGCTGGCGGGCAGCGTGCCCCTCATCCTGCAGAGCAAGAGCGCCAGCTACACCGACCAGGCCTTCTTCAGCTTCGTCTTCTGGCCATTCAGTCTCAAGCTGCTCTGGGCCCCCTTGGTGGATGCCGTCTACCTGCGGGGTTTCGGCCGCCGCAAGTCCTGGCTGGTGCCCACGCAGTACGTCCTGGGGCTCTTCATGATCTACATGTCCACCCAGGTGGACATGCTGCTGGGCGACGGGGAGGGCCGGGGCCCCGACGTGGTGGCCCTCACTGTGACTTTCTTCCTCTTCGAGTTCCTGGCGGCAACGCAGGACATTGCGGTGGATGGCTGGGCCCTGACCATGTTGTCCAGGGAGAACGTGGGCTACGCCTCCACCTGCAACTCGGTGGGCCAGACGGCTGGCTACTTCCTGGGCAACGTCCTCTTCCTGGCCCTCGAGTCAGCCTCCTTCTGCAACAAGTACCTGCGGTTCCAGCCTCAGCCCCAAGGGATTGTCACCCTCTCAGGTACTGCCTGGGTCCTGCCGGCCTGTGCGTGCTGATGCCGGGATGGGGATGCTTCTTGCCTGAGCCTGGACCACAGCTCCGTTCAGAGCGAGTGGTGGGTTGGCGCCATGAACCAAGCAGGTTGGGTTTGTTTCCTGCCCAAGAGAAAGTGCAGCCTGACGAGAGGCTGGCGGAGGCCACTACTCCATGTACTGAACTTCCAGGCTTCTCTGCGCTTAAGACCATGAGAAGCCTGCTTTATCATTACCTTGGCTGACCTAAACACTTGGGAGAGAATTTCACCACCCACCCACCCAGTTTAATGAGCGTGGATTAGATTATTGTTTAAAAAACCTCAAAACCAACCAAAAGCTTTGCTTCTCTGTTAGGTGGCCTTTTAAGAACCATCTCCTGGGAGTGACGAAAGGGGAAATTTAAAAAAAAAATTGACTCTTCCAAGATGGTTTTGTCCACAGAAGTAGAAATGACAAGTGTTCAGGGAAGGGGGATTTTGTTTTCTCTTTGATGAATTACATGGAGCCTGGTAATCCAGCCATAACTAGCTGTTAGCGTAGGGATGTCTTCTGTTTGGGGTTGTTTGGTTTTTTTTTCAGAAAGGTTATATGTGGTGGTTGAGGTTAGGCATATTACCTGGTTAAAATGCACACGTTTTGGTTGCAAGGTTGACTTTAGCCAGCTCAGCCTATGGGAGCGCAGAAAAAACTGGCACTGCTCTTGGTTGCAGTCTCAAGAGTGACCACGGCTGGCAATGAAGAGTAAATTCCCATGATTTAGTGTCTTTTTCCTCTCTTATGTTGATTGCTCTGCCTGTATCATCTAAGAGAAGAGGTATGCCAACATGGAGCTGAGTTGGTGTGTAAAGGGTAGCGTTCCCTTCCTGTCCTGTACCTGTCTTATGGGTAAATCCGGGTATCGGTGTCCAAGGCTTCTGCATGTACTTTTTCTGCGCCGCTATAGCCATTGTTACTAGTCTTCTGCTCTCCTTCCTGTTGATAACCTTGTGTCTGGTCTGTCTGTCCACAAGCACAGAGCAGTCCTCAAGGGAACCTCCCTGGTTTATTGTTTCCCTCTGTTTTCCCTGACCATGTAGCTCACCAGTGCTGGCACCTCTCTTCCCTCTCCTGCAGCAGCACTGACATCTCCTGCTGCTGATGCAACTTGCAAGTCACTGGTGTAGTTGGGAGAGCTGGGTTTGTCTATACCTACCTCCACTGCTCGAGTTTTCTGTTATGTTTATATAAATGAATTTGTTCCTATTACAAAAGTGCCATCTTTGGAAAAAGAATTACCACCAACGCAACCTGTTTAACCTGTCCTGGAGTACTAGCCTAGGAGGAGTAAGAAAAGCAAGTAACTGACACTGTAGTTGCAGGATATGTTTTGTTGGGTGGTAAAACTGGCTGCAGATTTCTGATCCCTTGTTCATGTGATTGTATGTCTCAGTTTGCTGGGTCCATGTTCTCCTGAAGCACCTGTAGAGCAGCAGAACTGCAGACCAGCTCACTGCCATGAGGAGAGCAGCTCGCTGGTTGTCATGGGGCTTATGATTAGCCAGCTGAGGCAGGTAAAGCAGCAGGAAACTTGAAAAGGTGAATAGTTTTGTGCCAGTTGAGATCTCTGAACGCTGGTCCTAGGCTGAGTGCCAGTGCTAGGGAAAGAATAAGTCAGCACTTCATGACCCCAAGTCAACTTCAAGTTTTTGAGAAGCAAAGGCATTAGTTGGTTTCATTAACTTTGAGAAATAATGTGAACAAATGCAAAGCCACTCACCATTCCTGTCCAGTTTGCCATGCGGTCACAGCACGGAGAAGAAGTAAAGTGTGAATACAGGGAAAGGTGCCCCTTCATGACAGCCCAAACCTGGCCCATGACCGTGGAGCACCCGTTTTCCTGGGAAGAGACGAGTAGCTGTGGAAGTACTTGAAGCTGTTGCGGTGAATCGCCTGTACCCGCCGGCACACCTTGCTGATGGTTATTTTCCAGCCTGGTCCATCCCTGATCCAGTTCAGAAGTTTGCTGTGTCCCAACACAATGGTTTATTTTGGTATTAACAGTGTAAGGCAGAGCCAAGAGTGATCAGAGAAGCAGCAGTGGTGGCACCAACAACTTCATGCTGGAAATTCCTTGTGTAAACTGGAATTTTAAAGTTCTTTTGTTGTAGCCTGTTTGAGAGGAAGTGGACCCATTTTTGTGTAAACTGCCATTTTTTCTCAATCTGGACTGTTACGGATGGTTTTTTCCTCTTTGTTTGGTTTTGTTGCTAATCCAGCCATCGCACTGCTGTGCTGCAGCTGGCAGGGCTGAGCCGATCCCAAGTCTTCCTGCGATGATGCTCAGAGCTATTTCTATTCGTGTCCTCGCACTGCGGGTCTCTCGCTGCGGTGGTAACGCGTGGTGCTATTATTAGAAAGCCGCTCCTGCCTGCCTGCAGTAGGCAGTGGCTGTGATTAGCATGACTCCCTGCAAATTCATCTTGTACTGAAAAATGTATGTTCCGGTTTTTAGCAGAGGAGAGCACGATCTGACAGCGTTGGTGATGAGATCTTTGTTTTAGAGAAGGGAAAAGGGGCTGGTTCGGAAGCAGCAGAAAATGGTTTGAAATGCCTCTTTTTCTTTTATGCTGAGAATGGTGGGATGTACCTAAAGCCTTAAAAACTGTCCTTGTCTTCTTCCATGCTCACTGTGCGTGGTCTCCTCCTGTGGATAAGCAGCAGCTAATAATTGACTAAAGCTCTGCACTGTCTTTGCCCTTTCACCAACCCTCGCTCCTCCAAGTCACCGTGAGGCTTCTGGAGTTGCTTGTGACCAGATAAAAGGCTGCTTCTGTCTTACTCTCTGCATGTTACTGAGTTCTTTCTTGCCTCTTTCATAAAGGTAGAGGACAGGATTATCTTAGATTAATCCATTCTCTAACTGAAAGTACTTGCCATAAAATACTGGTGTGTTTTTACTATTGCTGCCTTCAAATCCGCAATTTACCAAATATTACATCTCCTTAAAATAGAGCACTTAAGTGAGTAAGTGTAACAGCTGCTGAAAACAGGCGTGTTTTTGTGACTTTCCAACTGTGCACAGACTTCCGTCAGGCCCTCTTTACGCTCGTACGTGTAAATCTTTGCTTCCTTCCCATGGCAGATAGACACTATGCAGGGAGTCTAGAATCGAGGCACAGCATAGTCACAGGAGTGCACAGTAAATAACTAGAGTAGAGAATGACTTCTTCCCCCAAAGATTTTTCCCATCTTGCAACTACTAAATGTGGGTTTTTTCCTCCTGTATCAGCTTTTAGTGGTTGTATGTATTTTGAAATCCTTCACAAATGTCATTTTCATTTCTTTCTGCTCCAACATGGGAACAGTGCGCAGATCACCAGGGAAGTGACCCAGTTTGCTGCTGCTCCTCTGTCTTGGAGTGTTGTAGGGCGAGGGGCAGGGAAGAGCGATGGCAGTTACTGTGTGTAGCTACGTGGTTGTGGTTGGCTTTTGTTGCTTATTTTTAGGAGGGCCGATGTGTAATGGTTTTATTCAGTGTTTTTATTACTAGGTTTATACTTTTGAGACTATAAAATACTCAGGGAATCAGGGTTAATGCAGGGTTGATTGTGGCTGCTAGGAAGGTTTTTTAATTTTTTTTCCCCCTCCAGATTTCCTGTTTTTCTGGGGAGCTGTCTTTTTAATCACCACTACACTGGTTGCCCTTTTGAAAAAGGAAAACAAGGAACTAACACCAACAAAAGAAGAAACAAAAGGCATCACCGACACATACAGGCTGCTCTTCTCAATAATCAAGATGCCGGCAGTTCTTACCTTCTGTCTCTTGATTCTCACAGCAAAAGTAAGTAAATACGTATATGGATTGTTAACTGCTGGTGATACCAGCATCTGAAAGGCTGCTGAGTCCCTGTGATGTATCTTATTTCTTGGTTTTGGTAGTGGCTGTCATCAGAGTTCTGAATTTTCACATGCAATTTGAAACGGAATCGCTTATATCATCATGTTCAGCAGGGTTGTACAACAGAAAACATTTGTTTGAGCTTTTGTGTTTACACAAGCGTTAAAGAGAACTTTGCTTGCCTTCTAGGAGTAATGTGCTGTTAAACATTTTTAACAGTTAGGCTGTTTGTGTAGCCTGCAGTTAAAAGGACAGAAAATGTTTCTTTGGACCTAAATACTATTCCCAGAGTCTGCAGCTCTGTACAAACTAGATTTCCACAGCTTCTCACTGGCCATCACAGATACCAACAGCCATTCATACAGGGGTGTGAATGTCATTGCTACGTTTAATGTTCCTGTACGGTTTTGGCACTGATGACAGTGAAAGTGTGTGAGTGAGGAATGTGTCTCGGAACTTGGGGCTCTAATCAGAGACAGAAGTGACGTGCACTCTGTCATATTTCTCTATTTACTTAATACTGAGTAAACAGAATTTCTAGCCAAGCTGTCACTGTTTTCTTCCATTTATTTTGTCTAACTTGTATTTCAGGTTGGGTTTTCAGCAGCAGATGCTGTAACAGGACTCAAGCTGGTGGAAGAGGGAGTCCCAAAAGAGCACTTGGCTCTGCTGGCAGTTCCAATGGTTCCTTTACAGATCATATTGCCTCTCATCATCAGCAAGTACACGGCAGGCCCCCAGCCGCTGAACACGTTCTACAAAGCCATGCCTTTCAGGTAAGAACGAACCCCTCGCATTTTGTAGAAATGTAGAAATTTGGGAGTTCAGATCGATTGCAGGATTTCTTGTGTGACTCTGGCTTCCAGATACAGGAACGTGTGTCAGAGTTCTCATAGTTCTGTGTCTTGTGCCTTGAAGGTGAGTCACGTAAGAAGGTGGAACATGCAGTGGTTTTAGGTGCATGTACAGCAGCCTTAGAGCAGAACTCTCCCGCTGTTACTCAGTGCCGCTAGTTCCTTACTCACGAATCGCTCTGACTAGACCTGGGACGATACCTGCAAAATTCCATCTGCTTCCCCATGTAAGAGTGACAGGTCAGTTGGTGCATCTGCTGGATGTGGGCTTGAACGGAGAGGGGAAGAAGCTGAGTGAGGCTCATACAGACAAGGAGACATTTCATTTCTGTGTTAAGTGTTTTATATAGGGGTTTGCTCATGGAATTCTAAACCCAATGATTCCAGCAAATTACCTCATGCTGTTGCTCATTAAATCACGTAACAAGTCTGTAACAGGACTTCAATGTCTTCTTATGCAGCTATGCATGTTTTTGCAAAAAAAAAAAAAGGGAACAGAGTAGATCTTGCTCTGGCTGAATTTGGCTGAATTATCTCGTGCATTGCTTTCTACAAAAATTTCTGTGTGAAGGGGCAGGGGGTGAAGCTTGGGTAGATCCAGCAGTGAATTATGTTTATGTGGAAGACAGAATCGTTTAGGTATAGAATGTTTACAACTTTAGTGCCTGTCAAATATTTAATATCTAATCATGTCTAAGATAGAAATAGTTGTTATTATTTAGATATAAACTATTTTAACGTGTTCTGTATGTATAAATGTTTGACAGTTGCTTTGTATCAAGGAAACACATGGGAAGAAATACCTGAGTTACGAGTGATCTTTCTTATGCCTCCAGATTACTCCTTGGTCTCGAGTTTGCTCTTTTGGTGTGGTGGACTCCTCAGGTCAAACACGAAGGAGGATTTCCTGTCTACTACTATGTTGTAGTATTGTTGAGTTATGCCTTACATCAGGTAACACACACCCACCATAGGTGGGAAGGGTGGGGGGACAGGAGAGTATTTCATATCAACCAACAAAAGGACAAGAAGTGCCGTTACCTGCTTTTGTCCTTAGTCACGCTGGAACTCCTCTGTGTGCTGCGTGGCTATATTTGCCTCTGAGACTCTGGCCAATAGTATTTCTCCCTCTTCCCTGTGCTCCATTGGACATCTTCTGTGGAGTTACTTTTAGCTGACCAGTCCTGCATTTGTTTCCCAGATTTTTTTTTTTTTTCCCCCCCAAACCCAGAAGCTCAAAAGCGCAGTGGGGGATGGAGAAATCCCACCATTCTGACTGAGTTTCACAGGCATGATGATGGTCCTGCTTACTGTGCAGATCCATGAAATTTCATGATCCTGGTCCTAGGAGAAAATGCTTTATTGATTTTGGAGTAACGTCATAATGGATCCACAGGTCTGGAAAACAAATGCCTGATACGAACTGGGCTTTGGATCAGAACTAAAATGTATGCAATGCCTTGAGAGTTGATTTTAAACGCAAGAGTTATTTTTATATGCTGTTTTAGCTGGCTTTATTATACTTGGGTTTGAAAACCTGAGTCGTGTGAGGCTGGGTCTGTTTCAGCATGACCCGGGACAAGTGGCAAGGCCACTCCTTGGCATTATCAGAGAGACAGGCCGCAGAAGTCATTTCTCTCTTGCGCAGTTTTAAGCTGTCGGGGTTATTTTTCAGTTAACATTGCTAACTTCAAGTGGTCTCTTAGAACAGGTTTTCTGTTAGGGTTTCAGCTGTCACTGTCTGTAACTGGGGAGACCTTACTGTCCCGTGGGTTTTCTTACCTCTTCTGTAGGTCACGCTGTATAGCATGTACGTTGCGATAATGGCTTTCAACGCCAAAGTCAGCGATCCACTGATCGGAGGGACCTACATGACTCTCCTAAATACTGTGTCAAATCTGGGAGGGAACTGGCCTTCCACCGTTGCACTCTGGCTTGTGGACCCGCTCACGGTGAAAGAGTGTGCAGGGGCTGAGAATCAGACCTGTGGAACTACAGTTGCTGCAGAAGTAAGTGTTGGAGGCTCTGAAGGTCTCTGTTCAATTATCTCTCAATGAAATTGCTTCTCATAGTACTTTTTTTTGCCGTTGAAATCCTCCATAGTGCATAGCTTATGCTTAAAAATTCCCACTGAGCTAATTTTCCTGTCTGATAAAATTAAAGTCTGTTTTTATCTGTGCACTTAATAACTAACATCTTAACAAAGAGCTGCAGTTGTCTGTTTCTGTCTGGACTGGGCTGAGAAGCTGCTGGTAGAAGCACTAGGTGGGTGCCCCATTCCCTGTGGTGTAAGGAGGCTGTAGTTACACCTCACTAAGTTCAAGTTGTGTAATCAGATGCTCTGTTCTTCTGTCCCCCAAGTCCCTTACGTTTTGCAGTAGGTTTTTGTTCCTTCCACCATTCTGGAGGCTTCCTATCTGGATACCTTGATACCTTCTCCCGTGATGTTTCTTTGCTCAATCTTTGATCTTCACTTTCCGTGTGACGCGGCAGTGTGACTGGCTGCCTTCCCAGCTCTGGGGAGCACCAGGGAAGAGAACAAAGGACACGCTGTGCTACTGTACGCAGCTTGAAGGAGAGGACGCGAAACTGCCTGGAAAGCAGGGTTTCAAATTCGCCTCCTCATCAGCAGAGGAGAAATTTTACTGTGACTGTTTGGAAGGGTGGACATGTTTTGGGGGCTGGTTTTGGTTTGGGTTTTTTTCCCTATACTCATGACTGAGATTCATTTCACTCTTGAATGCCAGGACTCTCTGGGATGTGGAGTTCTCTGAATAAACAGTGTTCTGGGAGTCAAACACGACTTGTGTGAACTGTAGTTGCAGTTTTCACTAGTTGCAGAGGGGAAGCTGCTTCTGCAGCATGTGCTTTTTCATCCCGTCTCTCATCAGCTTGCTGCTGATTAGGTTCCCTGGGCCTGGGCCTCTGCGGAACTGGAGTCCTTCCTCCTTCACCTTGCTCCTCTGATCATCTTTCACATCCACCCCCACTCCCTTCTTATGCCTAACCTGATCTTGACATGTCTCAGAATAATTAAAATGCTGGTGGAACCTCGGCTCAGAGGATTGATTTATCTTGGGATTACAGCAGCCTGGAAGGCTGAACAATAGCCGAGACGCTCGTGCGCTCTGTGCTTACCCTTTAAACGCTGCAGGTTTTATCTTCCAGTTCTGCAATTACAAACCATCCTGGGCCATGTTATTCCCAGAAATAACAGCATTTTGTGCTGTCCGTTTGCAGGTTCAGTGTGGGTGTAATGCCAGGGTATAATTCCTAAAGAAGCAGTTTGGATGGCTAGAAGAACCCCCTCTTTCTTCATGGGGTTAAGAACAGATGCAGCTCCAGGCTGGCAGGAGACAGCTGGGCAGTTTCTGTCTGCCAGAGCGAGCCCCAGGGGCCAATACGCTCCATTTCCCAGATGTTTTATAACTGTTTCGTTACTTTTCATCCTGATGGTAAGATTGAAAGCAGAGAATACTTAATGCATCGGCTCCTGCTCCTCTGTTTCAGCTCTGCACAAAAGCTGGTGGTTCCTGTGTCACTACCCTGGACGGTTACTATGTGGAATCCATCATCTGTGTCATTCTGGGATTCGGCTGGTGGTTCCTACTTGGGCCAAAATTTAAAAAGCTGCAGGATGAAGGACAGTCTTCGTGGAAGTGCAAGAGGACCAATTGATGCAGCTTCAGTACTGGATGGACTAGCAAGGTTATTTGAGTTTTATTACAGAGACATATCCCCTAATCAATAAACAGGAATATAGGTATTTTTAAATGCCACATCACTGAAAAAAAGAGGTGGCTGAGGCACTGGTATGTTTGTATGTGATACCACGCGCCTTCCCAGTGTAAGTTCAGAAGGTAATTGCTAAGAAATGGCACCTCTGTTCTACGTCTATAGCCCCGAGCTCTGGCTTCAGAGGCACAGCTGCTGGACTAACCAACGGCTCCATTTCCATATGGTCACTGTGGGAAAGCTCCTTGTGCCATGTCTGTCCAACCAGCAGCATTGTCAGCTCAGTTCCAGCTCTTTATTTTCGAAGAGAAACGATCCGACACAGGGAGTTGACCTGGGGAAGGATGTCAAAGGCAGTTTGACTTGGAGGTTAAGCGTGGAATTCCTTGTGGGAAGAGAAACGTAAAATGTCTGTGGGCTTTGCTTCTTCTTGCTTTCTGAACTGTAATCTCAAAGGATGAAATGTTTCAGAGATTCTTTTAAATGTATTTTCTGGCTTTTATAAGCTTTAAAGATTTATAAGAAAATATTTTTATAAACAAATTACATTTGTTTAATTTATTTCTGCTGTTTCAAAGCATTTTGATTTACATTCAAGGTACTTTCTTGATGAAAAAATGCTGTCAGGCAGGACTTAAAAGTAACGCACAATACTTCAAGCCGTGAATCCTGAAGACTTAAACCGTGTAGTGTAGCAGGAAGCACACACAAGACAGCCTTCCAAAGGTGAGGGCCTGCAGGCCTGTGGAAGGCGGTTGTTGTTTTGAGGGAATGAATTGATAGCATTGGGTCCTCTGTCACTAAAATTCAAATGTTCAATTTAAAAGTCCGTGGAAAAAATGTGACTGTTTCCAGCTAGGGGTGAGAAAAGACAATCAGTGCCTTTGAAAGGGGTTTGGTGATGACAAACTTGCCGAATTCCCAGGAGTTTTGCTGCCACATAAGCAAACAAGCTCAATCCCTTGGCAGAGCTGCTACAGAAATTTGTTACCCATGCTGCGCAGTGGAAGCGTTCCCGTCGAGTTTATCCGAATGACTTCCCTTGTGAGTGCCTTAGTGACGTACAGTGGGCACACGGTGCACCTGGATGTGGCTGGATGTATACGGCACATAGCTATTCCTATTCCTAAATATAAATATGCCTAAATACAAATATTCCTAAAAAAGGAAACTATTAAAATACCTTTGAAAGGTACATGATTTTCTTTTCCATTCTTGCCATGTCAATATTTGAGAATCGCAGTTCCAGACTCTGGGGGGGGTTGTGGATCTTTCGTTATGTTTCAGGAAAAAAGTAGATTAATACCAGCCTTTGACTGACTGGAGGGGATGTATGGGGGTGTGTGTGTGAAGTGTCCATGTCACGTAAAGAGTAGGAAGGTCTCCAGAAGAGGACAGTGTGACCAAGCACTTCCTTGGGTGCTGAAGCCTGTTCCTCTGCCTCTTCCCCTCCCAGTGACACCCTGACGGTCAGTGGAAAGCCAAACCCCAAGCTGTCAATCTCCCCTGGCTGCGATCTGCGCTTCAGCCTCCGAGTGATCTCACTAGTTGTGTAAAGCATGGCAAAATCAGGGGAACTAAATAAAACCACATTGGCTTTACTCCCCAAACAAAGGGTCTTCCAATTTCACCTCTGCACAGGCACAAAAAGAGTGTAAGAATCTATCAGAGATTTGTAGTCAAAGGGGGGTGCATCGTTCAGTCCCAACCAGGTCATCCTCCCTGCATTAACCATGTACGAGGTGCTTCAGCACTGTGTCTTTACTAGAACATCAGGCCGTTTACTTTAACTGCACCTTGTCCATACCTAGACGGGTTTTTCAAACTTTTCTGACTTTGAGGAAAACTTCTCAAGTGCAGAATATGGGAAATTAAATTCATGGGTGTTTTGAGTTGGCTTTTACTTTGCAATTTTGCTTCACTATTTCTGAAGGTGCCAGTGAAACCTGTTATTAATGAAGAGGGCTGGAGGATTGCTTATAGAATCGATTAGGTTAGAGAAGACCCTTAAGGTCATTGAGTCCAACCATAAACCTTACCAGTACCTCAGATCATCCTGACAACATCAAAATTAAACATAAACGCTAAAGTGGCAGTAATATTTCTGAAATGTGACCTAGAAGAAACAGCTGATGGATTAGGGTTCTTTCTAAAAAGACAAGAAAAAAGAAGCACCCCAAGCTCTTCCTCGAGAGTCTGTTATTAAAATGGGAACTGGAGAAGGTGGGTAAGAGCAGGTACTGCTGTAGATCCCGTAGTTACTGCAGGGGCTTGGTGGTCCTATATGGCTGGAGCGGGCCCAGGGGGTCAGATGATCAGGTCTGATGAGCCGTGTAAAGTGGGATTGTGAGGGAACAGCCAAGGACCCAACGTGCCAGCCCTGTGTCCCGCGAGCTCTGGGGCTGCCAGCGTGCTGTCCATCACCAGAACCCCCGCTCCTCAAACACCAGCTCTGTGTTTTGTCTCTTAGGACACTGAAGGATCTGCCAGAGGCGATTGTCATCAGGGCTTCGTTTTTCTGTAAAGCTGTTTTGTTTCGCTGCCCTCTGGGTGTTCCCAGTGTAGTTTCACATGATGGTAAATGCTGTTCTAAGCTGGCTGATGAGAGAGGGTCCTCAGGTGATTTTTGATCTGATAAACAGGGAAGAGAGGAGAGTTCTCACTGAATACAGACGGTCAAGTCCACTGCGGGTCAGCAGAGCATCTCCCTGCCGAGGGATGGGAGCCATGGACATTTTGCAGGCAGTGATATTATTGTCTGACCCTCTTGAACCCCCTCCATGAGACAACACTATTTATTTATTTATGTAGCGTTTTACCCACCATACGAGTTGTAGCCAAGTCAGCAGTATGCTTCCAAATTGTTGCTTGGCTACAAGTTACGGCATTGCTAAAAACCAAGATTTTGCACTATTTGTGTATTTATTACTTAATCTTAAAATGTTCATGCATAGCAAATAAAGTAAAACTAAAGAGTAATTGAAGAATTTAGTTTGAACTTTAAATAAAAGGCTTTGATTCGAGTCTGGGTTTTGCTGTTTTGGATTATAAATTCCCAACCAAATCTGTGCTTGTCTGGAAATCCTGAGTTGTGACCGTTACCGGTATCGTCTCACGAACTGCCTGTTCATGTAGAAACCTAGAATGGGGTTGAAATGGAAGACGCGTGTAAACCTAAATCCAGTTTTCTATCATTGCCGATGATGTTCTTACAATGCTTGTATTTCTTTCAAGACCGTTGTGCAGATGGGCATTTGATTCAGCCGAGGGAAACAGTTGGCTCGAGCCATTTGGTAACGAATTACTGTGGGAAAACGATGGATAATGGGGAAATGAGGGAAACCCTATTTCCCTCATTTTAGCTTACACCTTGACACAAAAAGTAGCCATGAAGCGGCTAAGAAGCAGTTTGCTGATCCCAAGAATGGAATGCGGTTGCCATGGATAAGGCCCACCCTGACTGGGTAGAATGTACTGTATCTCTGAAATGGAGAACGGGGCATCACGGAGGTGGTGCAGCCCTTCTCTGTTATCAGGATAACGATGGGCTGCTACGAGAAACCGCATAGCTGCTATCAACAAAGATGGATCGCTACTGCCGTGCCAGCAAAAATGGTGAAATCGTGTCCTCTAGGTGAACTTTGCTCATTATAATGTCATTATAATACAAAAACACACCTCCATCCCAAAGGCTACCCACCTCCAAGGTGCGACCACTCCCCACTGGGCATGCGCTCTATATTTTTACACCTGTACCTTTAAACGCGAAGCGAGAGGTTTTTAATCCAATCAGAATAAAAGGAATGTATGACTAAAGTCACTCAAGCTCCACCTAAAAGCATAGAAACAATATAAAAAGTGGCGATTAAAAGGGGGATTTTGGGGAACAGAAGACCACCATCGAAACTTTGGGATCGGTCGACGGGCTGAACCTATCTTCTCCCCCCCCATAGGGACGCCTATTGGGTAAGAGCTCTATGTTTTGTGCGCTTTAATATTAACATCAGGCTAGCTATTAATAACTATTAGTGTTTAGGTTTGCTTGTGTGTTTAGGTTTGTATGTGTGTGTGTGTTTAGTGTTTGTTCTAAATCCATTTCGCAGTCAATACCCTCTCACCGGTATCAACCGAACCTGCATTTAGTCACGAATCTGCACAATAAACTATTATTGTTGATTTTAATACTGAAGGGATTTGTCTTTGTGTAACTGCTAGCGAGAGTCCCTGAATAAGTTAGGCGAATATCCTCCAATCCTGTGGGCTACCAAAAGGGACTTTGGTTTCAGTGACGCTGCCAGCGTGAGCCTGGCAGGCTGGCCGAGTTGTAAAGAACCCGAGGAGGTTCCCCTTCTCCCTGACAGGAGCGTGGTGGGCAGGTTGGGTGACAGGAGTTTGTCTTTCTTGGGAAACTAGTGGGCTGGACAAATTGTAAAGGGTTTGGGAAACCCCCCTTCTGGGCCAGGAATTTTTCTTTGTCTATTCTCCTGGCCCCCCCGTTTTCGTGACAGTTAATTGGCGTCACGGACAGGATACCATGGATGGATTGCTGCGAAAACATAAATGTGCCCCTTCCCAGGAAGGGAAGGAGTGGGCTCAGAGGAATTGGAAGGATGAAGAGAAAGTGGTAGAACGCATTGAACAATGTCAGGCTGAGCAGAAATTTAAAGCAGGTAAAGGTAAAGGAGTTATTTGTGCAGTACTCGGAGCCTGTTTATCTTGTGCGCAGAGGGAAGCAAAAGAATCTCCTACTCCCACTCCCTCTAGGCGGATTGCTGATGTGGAATACGATGTTTTAAAATTAGAAAATGAGACTCTGAAAACATCACTGGATTTTGAAAGGGAGTCGGGTAAAAAATTAAGAACACAGGTAGACTCCCTCACAAATGAAAATAAGACCTTAGCAGTGTTATTGGCATCGGCTGAAAAGAGAGAGAGAGAACTGCAGAAAAAATTATCAACCCTCTTATCGAGCCAAAATCCGTCTATAACTCCATCTAAACAAATTTGCTTGTTAACTAATAGTGCTGATCCTGAAACTTGGGACAGAGATATTTGGTACGATAATGAGGAGATTGATGATGGAGTAAATGGGGAAGTCTCTGACCCTAGTTGTCCACCGGTCTCTATACAGCCTTTGGTTAAACATGAAACTTCTGTTGATGATAATGATGACGTTCATACCGTGGTACGTACCGTTCCATGGTCACCAGCTGAATTAGTAAAGTTGCAAGAAAAATATTCTAGACGCCCGGATGAGTCGGAAACAGAATATGTATGGCGAGTCTCCCCCTCAGGGGGGGATCGGATTTTACTGAGTGAGGAGGAAACAGGGAGTTACTGGTGTCCTGGTTCACTAACTGCACGGGCAGCATACTGGGCAGGTGGCATAAACGCCCAGGAGAGAGGCGATCTGTTGGTAATAACTACTTTAGAGCTCTCTGACCTGTCTTCTTCTGTACAAAAGGCGGCATGCAGACAAGATCGCTTGCAAGCTGCTGTTCAGAGGAATGCAAACGCTTGCCAGGAACAGCGAACCCCTGTAACCACCTGGAATGAATTTGTGCAGGAGATTGTTAACTATGGGCACTGGATGGGCTGGATTAGCCTACCCACAGATAAACCTGTAAATTACGCATGGCGAGTTTGCCAACTTAACACCCCACACTCTAAATCTGAGGAAAAATTCCAAGATAACAGAGAGCGGACCTGCTTCTGGCACCAAGTCCGAGCACTGGGAGTGTCCCAGTACTGGTTGCAGAATGCCATTGTTCATGATCTCCAAAAATTAGTTCAATCTTTAACTGCAGCAATTAAAAATCGTAATGGCAGCCCGAAACAATCTAGAGAAAGTTCCCTGCCTCAGAAAGAATTGGTGCCCTTCGCACCAAAGCAAGATCTAATTGATTTTTACACCGAATTAATACTCGGTGGGTAGTACCCTCATTTTAATTTACACTGCCGGTTGTTTTCACAACCGAGCATGTTTTTTTTTTCTTTTACAGGAACCCTGAATGAACTGTATGAGGATGGAAGGACACGCCTACACAAACCTCGAGTATATACAGGACCTAAATTTTATCCACCTACTACCTTTTATTCCTCTACAACCTACCATTCAACTTTAGCTAAAACCCTGACCCCGCAGATTTCTGAAATCGGACCGTATGTGGTCAAGAATACGGGTCAACAACAAATGTTGTTTAATCCCTCATGGTCTCTTAAACGGATTGAATTATTGATGCAAAACAATGTTTCACAAATTCAGCCAGCTTGCTCGGCGTTTTTAAGAACTTCCTACGAAGGATGGACAACTTGGCTGCAAAAACGAACCCTTTCCAAAAAACGAACAAAAAGAGACCTAACTGGTATCCTAGGAACAGGATTGGGAGTTCTGAATAGCATTGACTCTGAGGTATTGATGAACAAACTAGCCACCACAACTGGTGACTTGAACAAATTGACACATCCTTTACGATCTTCCCTGCTGGCCTTGGGAACTAACCAATGGCTTTTATCAAGTATATTACCAAAATGGGAATCGATAAATGAGCAAGATCATGAATTGATCATAGATACATTTGGCGTAGTCCAAAATAATATTTCTCTGGCTCTCAGTTGCATCCAAGCTCAACTATGGATACAATCAGTGACAGCCGCAATCATAAGGGAAGGTGAAGAAGGCACCCTACCCACTGAAATTAGAAAAGTGATTTGGGACAATGCAACTGATTTTGAAAAGAAATTCCAATCCTGGTGGTACCTAGTGAATTTTACTTATGACTCCATCACCAACACTGCTACAACTTTTGTGTTAACCATATACAATGCTTCGGTATATACAATATACCCAATCATTGCGTTAGGACTGAATCACAACGGAACTATACTCTATCCTTTGAAGCATAGAGTATGGGCCCGAAGGGATAATGATAAATGGCAAACTGTGGATGTGGATGCTTGTACCACACGAACACAACAAGGATTTGTTTGTGAAAGTAATACCATAAGGGCTCAAGACATTTGTCTTGATACCGAACAAAACGTTTGTCATTTTGAAATTCATCCTGACGAAAACCCTGAAACATTGCTTGTATATATTGGCAAAGGTTGCGTGTGCTTGAGAACCAGTTGTGATTTTATACTTGTTGACAACACTAGTATAGACATTAAGAATTTTTCAAATTTTTGTGTTTGTAATTTTGTTAAAATCATTGGGTGTGATTTTTCTTATTTAGCTCCTGTCACCTCTTATCAATTGTTGCAATCTAATTTCACACTGATTCAAGAACTGTTACCTGTGTATATTGGCATGAACCTCACGTTGACGAAGAAGTTACTACAACACCAGGATTTGAGACAACTGCTGCAGAAGGCCAAGGACAATGGGCAAAAAACTTTGATAACCGTCCATCATGATGTAGCAGAAATTCACCAAATCCTGGAACAAGTGAAGAGCGATGCAGAACATCGGTGGTGGGACACTCTCTTCGGATGGTCACCCACTGCCACGGGCATCCTCAACAGACTACTTCACCCTGTTGTTGTTCTTTTAATATTGATCTTGATCTGCTTTATCTTGTTAGCAGTTTTGTATGTAAAGCTTTGGAAAATGATGAGAAAATTATCTATATCTCATGTGCAAAACACACTTGATGCTTCACGCCATATAGACGTCCCCAGACTCTTTTAGGCATTGTGAAGCTTGAGTGACTGTAGTCACGGGGTGGATTATGTGGGAAAACGATGGATAATGGGGAAATGAGGGAAACCCTATTTCCCTCATTTTAGCTTACACCTTGACACAAAAAGTAGCCATGAAGCGGCTAAGAAGCAGTTTGCTGATCCCAAGAATGGAATGCGGTTGCCATGGATAAGGCCCACCCTGACTGGGTAGAATGTACTGTATCTCTGAAATGGAGAACGGGGCATCACGGAGGTGGTGCAGCCCTTCTCTGTTATCAGGATAACGATGGGCTGCTACGAGAAACCGCATAGCTGCTATCAACAAAGATGGATCGCTACTGCCGTGCCAGCAAAAATGGTGAAATCGTGTCCTCTAGGTGAACTTTGCTCATTATAATGTCATTATAATACAAAAACACACCTCCATCCCAAAGGCTACCCACCTCCAAGGTGCGACCACTCCCCACTGGGCATGCGCTCTATATTTTTACACCTGTACCTTTAAACGCGAAGCGAGAGGTTTTTAATCCAATCAGAATAAAAGGAATGTATGACTAAAGTCACTCAAGCTCCACCTAAAAGCATAGAAACAATATAAAAAGTGGCGATTAAAAGGGGGATTTTGGGGAACAGAAGACCACCATCGAAACTTTGGGATCGGTCGACGGGCTGAACCTATCTTCTCCCCCCCCATAGGGACGCCTATTGGGTAAGAGCTCTATGTTTTGTGCGCTTTAATATTAACATCAGGCTAGCTATTAATAACTATTAGTGTTTAGGTTTGCTTGTGTGTTTAGGTTTGTATGTGTGTGTGTGTTTAGTGTTTGCTCTAAATCCATTTCGCAGTCAATACCCTCTCACCGGTATCAACCGAACCTGCATTTAGTCACGAATCTGCACAATAAACTATTATTGTTGATTTTAATACTGAAGGGATTTGTCTTTGTGTAACTGCTAGCGAGAGTCCCTGAATAAGTTAGGCGAATATCCTCCAATCCTGTGGGCTACCAAAAGGGACTTTGGTTTCAGTGACGCTGCCAGCGTGAGCCTGGCAGGCTGGCCGAGTTGTAAAGAACCCGAGGAGGTTCCCCTTCTCCCTGACAGGAGCGTGGTGGGCAGGTTGGGTGACAGGAGTTTGTCTTTCTTGGGAAACTAGTGGGCTGGACAAATTGTAAAGGGTTTGGGAAACCCCCCTTCTGGGCCAGGAATTTTTCTTTGTCTATTCTCCTGGCCCCCCCGTTTTCGTGACAATTACAAATATTTGTTAGTTTTGAACCAAGGTGGCGAGAAGAATAAACAACAGTGATGATGTCAGGAACGTTCCACGGTTGTTGTTTTTTCTTTTAGGATAGAAGAGTGACCGGCTGGGACAGGGGACCTGTGCGGTAGCGCGTTCTGCAGGGCCGGGGGCTGTGGTGCGGGTTTGGAGGGTTCCGCTCACCGCCAGTCCGGTGTAAGGCAAGCCAGGCCGAGGGGGCCCTGGTCACCGGCACCCGCCATGGCCAGGGCTTCCCTTCGCAGCTGCCCGAGCGCAGCAGCGCCACCTCGCCGGGAAGTTCCAGGGCCCGGCCCTGAAATCCGCCTTCCCCCGCGGCCCGGCTCCGCGGTTCCGCCTCGCGGCTCCCCCGGCCCGTCCCCGCGCCGCGCTCCAGGCCGGCGGGCGGCGCTGCGGGCCCGGCGGGGAGGCGGCGGGCGGCCATGGCGGAGCGGCGGCGCGGGGCGGCCGAGGGCCTGTCCCGCCTCTCCGAGTGGGCGGACGCGCACCTGGGCCTGCTGCGGGTAACGGGGCCGCTGTGGGCGGCGGGGGAGCGGGCGAGGGGCCGGGGGCTGCGCGGCGCGGCTGACCCCCGCTCTCCTCTGCCCGCAGAACCTGAGCACCGGGCTGGCGGTGGCCGGAGTGCTGGTGCTGGCCCGCAGCATCCGCATGGTGAGTGCCGGAGGGGCCGGGGGCTCCGCGCGGCTCCCGCCGGGGCTGCCGGCAGCCCTGCGGGCCCCGCACCGCGGCGAGGGGTGGCGGAGAGGTGCGAGGGGCAGCAGCGCCCGGTTCGGGCCCACGGCGCGCCGGTTTCACGCGTGTCCCCCCTCAGGCGGTGTCTCCATGGCCGGAACGAGACACCTTCCTCGCCCCCGCGTTTGTGTTGTAATTTATAAGCTTGTTTTGCTTCTCGGGTGCAGCTTCCTGCGGCCCTTCGGACCGATAGGGCACTTCATCGCTTCTGGTGCCTTGTCCAAACTGCCTCCTCCATCTAGCCCAAATAAAGCTAAAACGGAGGTGGTTTTCTTGCGTGTTTTCTCCGTGTTTCCATGAACAGAACTGCTTTTTGAGTATGTGTAAACGTGACCCTAAATCTTCCTCGCCTTCCTGAAACGATCCGTTCACTGCATGCACTGGCAGTTCATCGCTAGCCCTGTCCCCGAGGTAGGGAGCAACCCCTTCTGCCGTGTTCTTCAGCTGTTCAGAAAATAATCATTGCTCTGATCTCCCCTCTGCCCAGTTCCAAATGCAGTCTGCTGGGCAAGAACATTGCTATAAAGTTTTTACTTTAAAATCTTCCCAGCAAGCCTGAACTACAAATGGTGCTAGACTTTTGTTTTTCTTTCTTTTTTCTGTTTCGTTTGGGGTTTGTTTGGTTTGGTTTTGGGGTTTGTTTTTTTTTTTTCTTTTGAACCAAGAGTTTTACATGTGTTAACCAGCCTGTTGGAGCTCCCCGTGCAAATGAGATGAGACTTGAACAACTTCCGCTTGTAAAAACCTGCAGGCTCCTGCCTGCAAGGTCCTGAATTTCTGTATCCTGCTGGGAGACCTTGTGGACCACAAAGGGGGAGGTTTACTGAAAAATAACACAGTGGAAAGATCTTTGAGTTTAGTTGTGTTTTTTCTCTCCCCCTGGTGGGTCTCAGCAGCTGCACAGAAGCAGGTCGATGTTTTTCACAGCTGTGGAGAAGTAGGTCAGTGTTCTACCAAAGGCTTGTTCCAGCGAGACCTCTAGACGGTGGTGTGGTAAATCCTGGGTGTTCGGCCATCCCCCGGGCCCGCCCTTCCACCCCTAAACCAGTGCCAGTTCGTTCCTGCGCTGCTGGTGGCTTAGTTTTCCTGTGTGACCATTTCACTGTCCCTGTGAGTCCTCCCGTTACGGCTCTGGTATCGAATTTAATCCTCTTGTGATCTTTTCAAAGGGGTACACCTGCTTTTGTCCCGCTCCTCTTTTCCTCCCTTATCAAAGCCTGGGTTGTTTCTGTCCTCCCTGCTCCACCTTTGTTTTCAGTGTCTGTTCTTGCTGGCTCTTTAAACTGTCCTGGCTTCCTTTCACCCCTACTGGAGCACCGCTCAGGCCACTTCTGAAACACTGTTTTTCATGGCGAATCAAGTGAACTTCAATATGCACTGCTCAAAAAATGCCGCTTTCTGTTCTTTCTCTAAACATCACTTTCCTGCCCACCTCTGATACTGCAAGTGCTGTGAAACAGGGAACATCCCTCGGTGTCTGGAAGGTCTGGCACACGTTGGCTTCTGCAGCCGATGGCTGTTAACTTGTACAGAGACACTTGCCTGTGCTGTCTAAGAACAGGTCTGTAGTTTGCCAAACTGTTTTAAGAAGTCGGATTTCATGTGATTGTAACTGCTCTGCTTTCTTCTTTAAACTGTGTCTCGCTCTTCTTTCCATCGCTAGACAACAAAGTTTACGAGTGCCTTGGATATACCTGTGGAGTTTGTCAAAAAGAATGTGAAATTGCGGGGAAGATTACATTACGTAACGGAGAAAGGCCTGGAGGTCGAACACATTCCCATCAGTGTCCCCTTCCTTACGTCCATCCAGAGAAAATGTGAGTGGAAGAAGGTGAAGACCAAGGGTAGGGATGAGACGTTGTTCTCAATGTGGCTACACAGAGGATGGGAGGGGTGAAGGTACAGCTCGGGCTCTGCCTTTTGGTCTTTCTCTGCTGTACAGGTGGGCAGCAGGAGGATAAAAGACTGCAAGGAGATCTGTGAGAAGAGCTGTGTTGGTGTTAGTGAGCACGGTTGTGGTATGGTCCTGGCAGCCAAAGCTGGCAGGCGGGCGGTTCGTTTGCTTGCCTGGCTTGTCTCCTTCCCGTCAAAAGGACTCTTGGGATCACACATGTATTGACGGTGAAGATTGGGCAGCTGCCAGGACAAACCCATTGCTCTGCATGATTTTTCCCTGACTGTCCATCAAGTCTGAGTCACATTCATGCTTCCCAAATAATGACCTCAGGGGCTGATGCTTCCTGCCTGTGGTTTGTGCCCCTCCAGATAAAATGGTAGTGACCAGTACTGAAAGCAGTTCTATTTGTATGCAAAATCCAACAAAGTAGCTTAAACCCCTTACACAATCTTGAATTAAATTGTTTACCAAAGGAGAGATGAGACCAGGTTCTTACTGTGAATACATGTTACATGTTACTCTGGGGAGCTAACATGGACTCTTTTTTTTTTTTTTAACTCCATGGGAGTAAGTTCATTACCATGAGCATCAAAGCATGATGTTTCCTTCGCCACAGTTGTAACGAAGTTCTCTCTCCCTAACCAGGGCAGTCGAAAGGTCTGCTGCTGGTGAGGCTTGCTGGGGTTGAGTTGGCTCCGAGCGGCGTGGCCTGGCTACAGCGGGAGTTGAAGCCCACACAAACCCTGTGGTTCCAGCTTCTGGGAAGGGAGGACTTGGCTCTGGAGTGCCTCGTGTTAGTAAATAAGGTACATACAGTGACAGTTCCTCTTAAGTTTACCTCCTTTGGCCGGAGCACTTAGCTGGCAGTAAAGAGGGTGTCTCAGAGGGAGTTTGCACAAAAAATAAAGTTGTTTTAAGGGTGAGTGTCAGATTTATTGTGACTATTCACAGGGTAGATTTCTCAGCGTGTGCTTAAATGAAGAGATCTTGAGACAAGGGCTCGGCAGAACAGCCCGTATCGAAGGACTGCCTCACGATTCCCGCCTGTACTGGAGACTTCACAGAAGACTCCTTCGAGCAGAGCTAAAGGCCTTGAGGAAAAATAAAGGAATTTGGGAAGAAGAAAGTTACTCTGAAAGAATTAGAGGTCGTATAAGCCACAATAAATTTGTACAGAGACTGAAAGGACTTGCGAGCTGGTTCAGAAGCTCTAGTTAGAGGAAGAAGGGAGAAGCGCCTGGAGGAATGTGCCAGGTGCTGTATGAGAAGGAGGAGTTTATGGTAAAACCAGTGCCATCGTTTTGAGGGCCCCTGTCTGGAACAGAGAAGCTGTGAAGTTCCTCATGCCACATCGTAACCCGTTGATACTGGTGTAACAGGTAATCTGTTATGGCTGATGGTAAAAAGCTGATAAGATCATAACAACTAAAGTTTCTCAGAAAAAAAAAATCACTCGGTGATTCAAAGAATGTAAATCAATATGTCAGTAATCCAAGTTCTTAGAAGACAACATTCACTTGAAAAGGAAAAACCTGTGCTGGGTTTTCTGCTGGTTCTGTAAATACCTAAAATGAGGTGAAAATAAAAGTTAAACATGAAAGGTGAGGAGGTGGACCCTGCTGTGCTATGTTCTTGCTTAATTTGTGAAACACCTGTTAAGTGTATGAGAGTGAGAATAGTTCGTAACTATTTTCAGAATAAAGATGGGACTTCTTATGTTCATCACGTTTTATATACCAGGCAGTTGACCTTTGTTTAACCTCTCATAGTCCCAATATTTATTTAGAGCAAAGTGTTTCAAAGATTTTCTTTCGTTCCATGTGATTCCCTGCCCGTCAGATACCAGGGAGAAGAGCGAGTACCAAAAAATCTTCATAGCTGAGCATCACTTGTCGGACGGTTGCCATGTCATTTTCTGTGACATCTTCAGGGCAAAATTGTGAATCCTGAGATTCTAAAATACCAAAAAGGACCTTTTCCTGGGGTAGGAGTAGGTGTCGGTGCTTCTTTACTGCTTCTGTAGCTCAAAGCTGACTTTTAATCCCAAACAACACCTTCGGTCTCAGCCGTAAACCACGGCTCATGGGGGTTGAGAGGTGTTCCTGTAACTACATCTGGTGAGTAGAAAGAGCTTTTCCAAACTGAGCAGAACTGTACCGTTACGATGAGGTTTTTTTCTGTAATAAGTATAATTCTACCTGGACTTCTCACTTCTTGTAAATGACTCATAGCAGGGTTTATCACCAAAATCCCCTGTAAAGCCAAGAGAAAAATCTCAGGAAACGGCATGCTCCATTTCTAGCAAGCAGAGGTGAGGTGTGGGTGAATGTGAACTGAGTTTCTTGCCTCTTCACCCTGGGTGAAGTTCGGGAAAGCCCTGGAGATTCTGCTAAATTTCAGCGAATCCCTGTATCCTTTCTGTGAGGTTGTGGCTTATGAAGGATCTTTAAAAGGTGTCAGTACAGCTGGTTTATCGCTTATGTCAGGAAAGCCTCCCCTTGGTCTGAACTAAATTTTTCACAACTCCCTCTCCTGTGCTGGTGGCAGTGAGGTCTGACAAATAATTCTGGAAGGAGCTATGGAGAGGGCTAGCCCCAGAGTAACCGAGTGGGGTGGGCTGTGGGACAGCAGTGACAACTGATTTCAGCCAGCTCCCCTAATTGTTAATGCTGTTTTCCTTATCGTCCAGGGTTTATCTCTTTAGAAAACCACACCACCACACCCTCCCCCTCCGAAAGCACAACGGGTTCAAAGCTGCGCCTCCCATCTGTGCCGGGCTGGAGAGGCTGCAGACCTCGTCTCGGTGGGAGGCCTGGCGGCCGTAACCGGAGTAGGGACAAACAGCTCTGCAGAACCGAGCTGAGGAACCGGCTGGGAGGTGGGGCGAGGAAAAGCGCGTGTCCCCGTTGTGTTAGAGCAGCCCGCGCGGCTCCGAGGAGCCCCGTCCCGCTCCCCCAGCCGCAGCAGTCGCGCACGGCAGCGCTTCCCAGCAGAGGATGCGGTTCTGGGGTGGTGGGGAGTCGGGACGAGAGTTCAGCGGTTCAGCCCTCCTGCCTTGGCCTGCAGCTCCGAATGTGCTGGGAGCAGCAAACATCGGAGGGAGAGGAACGGGACGCCTCCAAATGGCCCACTGAGAAAAACACCTTTTTACTGCTGCTGCGGCATGTGGGGCAAATGGTTGTCACAAACGTGACCGGCCGTCCGCGGAGCCCACCCGAAAGCGCTGGCACGGAGCTGCTGGCGTCCGTTCCGGACAGACTAACAAAGAACCGAGGCCTTGCCACGGCGATGGGTGCCTGGGCCGGCTTCCCCCTGCCCGGCGCCCTGGGACAGGAGAGCCAGCGGAGCCGCCGGCCCCGGGTTACAGCCCTCGTTCCCGCCTTTTCCCGCTCTGTCACAGCTCTCGGGCACCGGGGACGGCGGGTGCTCCCTGGGGCTGCTCCGCTGGCGGGGGCCCTGAGGAAGGGCCCACAGCGGCCGCCCCGCCCCGCCGCAGGTGCGGGGGTTGCCGCCGTCCCGTGGCGCCCTGAGGCGGCGCGGCCGTCCCGCCCCGCGCGTCTCCATGGCACCCGCCGGCGGCGGCGGGGCGAAGGTGAGCTGGAGGGGCCGCCTCGCTCCTTCAGAGCCCGCCGGACCGCGGCTCGCCTCAGCCCGGACCGCTCCTCTCCGGCTCGGGAAGCTCTGTGAGTACCGCCGTGGGGAGGCTCTACCGGGACGGTTAGGGACAGGGCTCCTCGCCTCACGACAGCCGTGAGCCGGGGCGGTGCGGAGGGGCAGCGCTGAGGAGCGGCTCGGAGCGCACACACAATGGAGCAGGTTGAATGGGAGCGGGCGTGGGGCCGCCGCAACACCGGGGCTGGATCCGCGGCCTCAGCCGCCGCAGCTGCTCCGCTGGCGGGCGGGAGCGCGGTCCGCTCCGGGCGCGGTGCCGCTCCGGGTTTCCCTCTGCGCTCCGCGCCGGAGGGCGGGCCGGGCCGGGGCGGAGCGGGCGGCAGCGCCGTGCGTTTGAACGGGAGAGCAGGTTGAGGCGGCGGCGGCGGCGGCCGGGACGGAGCGAACGGAACGGAACTGGGCGCCCCGCGGTGAGCGAGTGCGGGTGGGACGGGCCCCGGGCGGGCGCTCCGAGCCCCCGGCCCCCGAGGCACAGGCGGGCAGCGGCTGTGGCGCGGCCCCTGCGGGGGCTCCGTGCGGCGTGGCCGCGCTGCCGGCCCTCGGGGAACCTCCGCTGGGCTTGCGTTTTGCGGGGCTTTCCCGGTGTCTGCAGCTGAAAGTGGGGCGTTTACAAGGTGTAACCGTTTGTTTGTCTGTTCTTTCGGGTGAAGTGTCGTTCTGGTCGGTGAGACGCTGTGTATCGCACACAGGACCCTGTTCATACTCGCTTCGTAAAGAAACCGCCACCTTTCCTTCCCCAGGAGCCCTGCGGGGCACCTCGGGAGCACCGTGGGGTCCCCGAGGGACCAGCGGTGCCAGCGCCCGCAGTGCGGCTGGTACCAAGGCAAAGCCCTTAGAACCTGCTCCGAGGTGTGGCTGGTGTCGGCGGGGTCACAAGGGGCTGCTCCAGCGGTTGTGTTGGCGCTGTTTGTTCTGTTCGTGAAATAATGAATCATGCCGGATGAACTTCCAGCCGTCTTTTGGGCTCTTTGCCCTCTCTCTCGGGGGTAAAACCAACTTTTGCCATGCGGTGGGGGAGGTTTTGCTTTAAGGTTGTGTCAGAACAGTTGCAGCACCTGGTTCAGTGATGAGCTAAAACCAGAAAAAGTTGCAGCTGCTTGGTATGTGTTAGACTTGGGCCGGACCGTGTTAAATGAGGCTTAACCTGAAGTCCTGACCCTGCTGAGAGGAGTGGAGGGCATCACCCACAGAGTGTAATGCTTACAGAGGACACTTGGTCCCGACCCTGTAAGATGCTGAAATAGGTGGAGTTGAGATTGTCAAGCCTCTTACTGGACTGAGCCCTTCCAAGGTGTTTTTATACCTTGCTTGAGGGCTGATAATCTACTCCATCAATCATTTATCAAGAAAAAAAGAGAGTACAAGGAGCTGGGAATTATACTCTGTGCATGTGTTGTGTAATTAACCGACTGTGTAATTCTGGGAACTTCAACTCCAGCTGACTGAAAAGTGGTTTTGGAAGAAGGGTGATTAAATTCCGGGGAGAAAGATACAAGTCTTATCTGATGAACTAATCATAGGCTCTTTGTTTAAAATGTGCTTTAACTCCTGAGTTATAAAGCACAATGTTTGCCTGTTTTCAGTGGACTCTCCTGATTTACTTGTCCTTGGGACTTCTGGCCTGTGTGTTGCAAAACTTAGGGGAAGCAAAAGAAAACTTTGGGAGTCTGTTGTTCTGAGATGTGCAAGAATACCTGCACATAACCTTTCTGAAAAGAGATGGGGTTCAACCCTGCAACAAGCACCTGAGTTAATGTGGTACATGGAAAGAAAATGTGGACTTCTGGGGAGGTGAGAGACAGCAGGGTGCATGCACACTGTTGAAAATCTCCCTGTTTCTTCAGGCCTTAGCTTCCCCGGATAGGTTTGAGAACACTACTTTTTTTTAAGCTCTGAAGGATGCTTTTTCCAGGTTTAAAACTGCCAGGAGGCTGTTACAGAAGAGATGTTAAATTTATTGGCTGAAGATGCATGATTTGTGAACAGCGATGTGGCCGGTTGCAGACACTTTCTGGTTTTATGCTACCTATTGTCTATGAAAATGGGGATCAGCTGGTGGGTTTGGATCGAGCCGTGCACTCCTCATTATTTTAACAATACCAGCTCAGCTTGGGAGGTTGCCTAGGGAATTGATTTAATGCTTCTGTCCTTTCACCCTTGGAGGCGGGTGTCCCACGATGGCTTTGATCAAAATCACCAGGATTTGTAAAAGAGAATAACATTTTCACTCCATAAAAGCGAAGGAGAGGCCACCCGCTATTAACAGATCCCAGTTTTGCATGAGTCGATCTGTGATTATACACTGTCAAGAAATACCCGTGGCAGTAAAGCAGCGTTATGATAAGCATCACAACACAGGAGGAAAATGAGCCCTCTGCTCAGTGCCGAGTTCCCCTCGTTTCTGGGAAAGGCTTTAACGCTGAAGCTGAGTGTTTCTGTTGGCTCTCTGAGGCACTCTCTCTAATAAATACAATGGTTGTCCTCTAATGAAATCTGAATAAGCATTTTCTTAAGGTGTCACCCAAGATCCAATTCAATTTAAATTGATAATCTAGATGGCAAAACCAGGGCCACAGCTACACAGGGTGGTGTGGTGGATTTGTTTGCGTTTGTTTTTTCAGTAAGTTCCCAGAAGTCTGCATGTTCAGAACTATCACAGACACTCCAAATTCAGAAAGCTGAGGTCTGTTTCCCGGTCTGTTAGAGACCTCCTGAATTGTCTTTCCTGCCTATGTCTTCAGAGGAGGTCTGGCAGGAACGACTTCTATTAGTGCTTCAGATTTACTTGGATGTGTTGAAATGAAGGTGCATTATGAACACAGTTGTTACCAGCGTGTTGGCGTAGTAGGATGCTGAGCATGTTCTGTGTGATCACGGTGGCTGTTGTTCTGGAAGGGGGTTAAAGCCGTCTAACCAGCAAAGCGTGGTTCCCTGGGGCGGTCGAGCACCGGAGATTAATTGGTTTGAACCACTGGGCCTGGACTGTGCTGAGGATCAATCTGCCTTTGCTTCCGAGTCCATAAGCAGGAGGTGCTTCCGCTGAAGTTGGCCAACATTAGCGCAGGCTGATCTCATGGCCAGGAGAGGGCTGTGTGTACTCTTTTCATGTTGGGTTTTAGGTTTTTTCCTTTCTTGTTATTTTAGGAAATGGGTTTTGTTTTCTGTGACAAGGGTGGCTTTCTTGTTCCAGTCTCCATGGACACTGAGGGCATTATCATTACTCAAAGATCTGAGCTTGCCCTCTGCTTTCTTGACTTACGGAGCCCTTTTCTGGTCACCTGGCAGAGTACCACCTAGTTGTCCCCGGGTAGCTGGCAGTGATGTGGAGCCATGAGAGATGGGGAGGCAGGTTGGGGGATCCAGGAGGTGAGGAAATACCTGCTACTGCAGACAGGCACTTACTGAGGTTCCCAAAAAGGCGGTGGGAGCGCGGACGAGTGGAGAGGAGAAGTGGGCAGAGCTGCTGACAGCAGTTTGGAAGCAGACGCCTGTTGCAGTGCTAGAAAAAGCCAGGAACACTATACTGGGGATGCAGCATGTGCCCTCCAGAGGCTCAGGTCCACTGGCGAACAATGCAAAACCACTTCAAGGGCGTTTGGCAACATGATTTAAAGCAGTCTATCGTTCTCGGCATAACCATGTGAGTCTCTTCAACTTGAAATGACTCAAGGTTGCTTGCAAGAAATGTCAAGTGGAGACAAGCTGTTGTGTAAAGCAGGCCGTGCTCCATTGCAGACTTGATGTACTGGAGCTGACAGAAAGCTCACGTACCCCTGCACACCGAGCATGACCAAGCGTGTCACTGAGATGGAGTGCAGGAAATGTCGGCTGTATCTGCGTTGGGTCTAAATTGGGCATCGCTGAGCCTTGTGTCAATGTGTTTCCCATATCCTTTGCTTGGCCTTAGTTCCAGCCGCAGGTGATTGACACGTTGGTTGGTGGTGTCTTCACAAGAATCAGTGGAATAATATTGGCAACTGCCAACTGAGTCAATTAGTGATGAACACAAAGGGTCTTGTGCTATAAAACGTCCCCTCCTTGGGGGACTGCATGTCAATCAACCAGTAGCCAAATTGTCATAGAAGATGCGGATCATCCATGCACGTGGCTGGCTCTGTTGGCACAAGCCCTTTCTAGGCATGTTATTTTTATCTTTACGTTCTATCACATTGTTTGAGCTATTCTGTGCTACAGTGGAGCACATCCAGGGTTCCACAGGCTAGAGGAATAGCTGCAAGTTCAGCAACAGCTGCTTCAGCTACTGAGATGGCAGTGTTGGGTGTTTCAAAGGATAGGGTCTCCTATATTAACAGTGTGTCTGACAAGAACTTGTCCCAATTATTAAATATTTACTCCTGGCAAGAGAGGGATGCTCTCAGATGTGCTCTGGTGTGCTGCATACCACCTGCTTTTACAGGGTTTGTTTCTGCTGATCTGTTGAGGAAGAAAAGGTTGTTCTTAAAGCTGTGAAATGACCTATGGGAGAGAAACATTTATTTTAATTTCTAGAAAGAAAATTATGATTTTTCTAATATTATGAAGGGTAAGATCAAAGCAAGCTTACACTTCATGTTCATTATCATGACTTCGTGTCTTTAAAGCATTGTTTTTCTGTTGGGAAAAGGCCTTAAAGTCTGTGCCAGGTATTTTCAGAAAGATGTGTTAGCAGTAGTGCAGTGGATTTCTTGCTGTGTGGAATCTCTGTGAGAACATCTCTCTTCACTTGCCTTTTGCATTTCACGCTCTGCGCAGAGATGCATGTGGCGAAGTGGTGCTGCCCAGAGCTCCAGCTAGAAGCGGTGCAGGATGTGTGGATGACCAGCGGTCTCCTCTTGCTGACACTCTCCGTGGTTCACCCTAGTCAGCATCAGCACCTCTGAACTGAGCACTGTGAATGGGAGTTTATTTTCTTGACCACGTGCGGTAGTGTAACTCATTTGAATTGTGGAAATTCATCATCTCCAGCATAGCTGGTAAAGTTGGATGTTTATGTCTTCCCCTTGTTCCAGCATTTACCTGGGGATTGAGGCATGAGTTGGGAATCTCTGGGAGTTCAGGAACTGCCTCTGAGATTAATCCGTTCCCCCAGCTTTGGGACCGTTCATACTGGTGTGGATGGAGCTGACAGTTCTGGGCTTGCTGTTTGTTCCTGTGCCTGCTGGAGAAAAGACAAGAGACTCTCAAAGAGTACAGTAGAATCTGAAGACGTGTTGTTGATGAGGCATAAAACAACACCATTGCCGTTGTGGTGAAGTGACTTCTCTCTCTGTAGGTGAAAATCTCCAGTGTAGAAAGACTCTTAAATTCAACACCTACAGTTTGAAAACCTTTGTGCAGCCAAACCGTAAAATGGTTTGGATTAGTGACTTGGTGCAGTGAGAGTTGGAAAAAGCAGCAGAAAGGTGTGCAGAGTGCTGGAATGGTGCCTAAAGAAAACAGCCCTGTACACTTGTTCCTTCTTAGCAGTTTGATGTCTGGTGGGATGACTGTTACACTGAACACAGGGTGTGCGAGATAGCTGTCTTCTGGAGCCGTGCCCACAGAGTGATAGAGGCAGCAGCGTGCTGCCCTCCTGGAAATAATTCCTGAAACAGGAGAAAAACAAATTCCATTTAGGCTTCTTGAGGAGTGGGGAAGCAAATGCTAATTCCCTTTCAGGGTCTGTTGCCATGGGGAGTCAGTTCAAATCCTTTCTAATGCCTTCCTCAGCAGCGAGTTGTGCTGACACAGGCTTTTCATGACTTCCCAGAAAGAGGGAGACATGGCTTGAAACAAAAGCTCCGTCCGAATTGATGGCGGCGGGAAGATGAAGGTTTGCTGTTAGCTGTTGGTCGGGCAGATAAAGTTGTCCCTTATAGGGGCTGTCACAGCTGGGCTGGCCTCCTGCCTGCCCGGGTGGAATGGGTGCTGGGGAACTCGTTGGCCACGCACTGCGTATGGTGGAGTGCTATAAGGAAAGTGAAAGCGTAGTTTATGGAGCAAATTGTGGGCATTGTTGCTCTAGCGCGGTCTGAGATAGATCGTGGTTGGGGTTAGGCTGAACCTCACACACTTCTAGTGCCATCAGGACAGAGATGTGCGGCCGCTGCTGCCTGCTTTTTGTTTTTACACCTTGGCACTGGCCTGGTGAAGTTGGGCACGGTTTCCCGAGTGTCCCCAGCAGGGCATTGGTACTGAGACAAGGGAGCCAACTGGAGCAGGAGACAATGGAGAGCTGTGGCAGTGGCGATGGCACCGATGGTAACGCTGTTTCTGGCTTGCTCATGTGGGTCGGAGTTGCTGTCAAATGAACAAAGATTTAGAAGCAGCTTTTTCAAACGCTTTAAGCAAGCTGACAGTCTGTCTTCATCTGCTGATTGACATATGACTGAGACTGGTCATACATCATACGAATTTAATACTCCAGTGAGGGAAGAGCCAACAGACCAGGATAAAAAATAAAATCTGCGTTTTCAGGAAGCCTCCTCTGTCTGAGGAGCGTGCAAGTGCTACATCTGTGTCCCACATCCAGACTCTCTTGTGACCATTCCCCTTTGAATAGACAGCTCTGACTTCGAAGAGCTTCCAGTTGCTCCCAGTGAAACCCACAGGAGATTTATCTACACTCTTTTTTCATGCTGGTGATATTTGTGGATAAATACTTCATGTTGACAAGGGAGTGTAACTTTGGGGGTACTTCTAAACCTTTTGTTCATACAAGATACTTCAACTTCTGGAATGTATCCGTACATTTATGACATAGTTTGCACCATCGGCAGGTGAAACTTTGGTTTTTAACAAAGATGAGAGTGACGTCAGTTTGTGGGCAAAGCTGTCCGTCTGTACGAGCAGGGGGGATCTTCCCTCTGCTGCAGCTAACGGGTCTCGCCGGGCCTGCGTGGCTCCTGTACCGGTAACTTCAGCAACGTTCATGTGAGTTATTTTGAGCGGCTGTCGATATTTGATGCCGATTAAAGTGGAGATTCACACAGATGATGTGTGGAACCCTTAGAGCCTGGGTTTGTGTGACTGCTAAAGCTAAATCTGCAGGAACTCAGACCAGCTTAAATGCTTAGCAGTATTTGGGCGACTGTTGGTGGCTTAGTGACATAAGAAGCCCAAGACTGCGGATGAGCGGATGCACCATGAAATATTGTCATATTAGGATTTTATGATCCTTCAGATTTTGTTTTCAGGTCTAACTATGGCTAAGCTTTTCATCTGAGGGCTACTTTGTTTTGTGGATACTGTTTTAAAAAATACAACCGTTTCAGCTGGTCTCTGAAAGCTCAAAGGCTGTTGCACCAGAAGATTTGTTGGTCTTTCTTTAGAAAGTGAAAACATGGCCTGAAAACAGCAGCTCTTTCAAATATATAAAGCCTGGCAAGCGGTTCCTGTTGTTGGCTACTGATGAACTAACCCAGGAGAAATCCTGCAGCATATTTTAACATGCTCTGGGAAAAGACGGTTGGTTCCTGGTTGTATGTGGTGGTGTGAACAGAACTGCCAATGACTTCAGTCCCTCTCTCCCTCCCGTATCTGTTATTTCATGACATTAGTGTAACAAGGGGCTGGGCCCTTGGACTGTTGAGAGAATGTTCTAGGGTAAGTGTCTCATTTTCTGATTTCCATCGCAGTGTGTTTGCCAAGCTGCTGGGGGCTGACAGCTCCTGTAGAAATGATGCAGAGCTTGAGCTAGGAGGTTGTCCAGAAAGAGCAGTGATCCCGCCTGGGCAGCCCTTGTTCTGTTCCCGAGGGGTGCCAGTACTTCTTCTGCTAGCTCTCACGCTGAAGGTAAGTCAGTTACCCTACCTCTGTTCTAATCACATGCAGGTCCTTTGTGAAGCTAAATGGCTTAGCGTTTGAGAACTACCTCAGAATTCTCCAAGGGAAGTTCAAAACGATTTGGTGTTCAGTTTTTCTGCTTGCAATTGCTGGAAGCCGACTGGGTGCACGTGATGGCAGTCAGCAGCATTTCCGAGTGCCCCCACCGCCATCGCAGCTACCAGATTACAGAGCAGGGTTTCTCTCTGGACAGTATTTCTGCTGCTTAGTGCTGGCCAGATGGTCCTTTGCTCTCCCGTACAGATGTCTGCAATGCTTTGGCCATATCTGGAGCTAATGCAGTATTATTTTCAGGCACATGCTTAGGGTGTCCTTTGCTTTACTCCGTATTGCTCTTCTTATTTCTAACCTTTTTTTTTCTTCCTTATATTTTTCTTTTGTCAGTTGTAGCACCTCTGAACTGTTTTTCACTGTAAAATTTATCATTAACAGGTGTCTGAAAGAGGTGCAAGCTTCCCAGATCTGGAGCCCTCTGAATATTCAGTGTTTTCTGGACTTTCTTTTCTCTTGGAGACAGAATTGCCAGACACACGGGCTTTTTCTTTTTAAACTTTGGCAAAACTTTTTACAAAATACTTGTTTTTCCTGTACACCATTTTGTGCGAAGGAAAGGGATATGTTTCTTTATAAATCCCACCTCCAACCTGTGTTCACTGGGTAGATATAGGAACAGGGAGCGCTGAACGGTGGTTTTGTCAGGGGGAAGTGCTGGTGATCTGTGGTGTCTGCCCGTTAATAGGAACGGTTCATAGTATCTGATTGACTTAACGCTGTTATCTGTTGAAGTGGTTCGGAAACAAGAAGGGGAGAAGGCAGCTGAGAAGAGGTGAGAGTAGCAATCTCTCCACCCTGCATATTGCTCACTTAACTACCAATTAATCTGTCTGAGTGTTCTCCAGAGAGCTGTGCAGGACTCGGACCAGTTCCTGCCTGGTGCTAAATGGACGTGTGCTTAATACCCTCTTCACATCTGGGACCTGCACAGTGTCCTGGTTAAATATTGCAGATAAATATTTAGATTATGCTGCTACTTTCTGAATGAGTTTAGTGCCTGAGCTGAGCCCATGTTTCACTCGAGCACTGTTCCCCCCTCAGCTGCTGGCACAACACGTCGTGGTTTCCTGGAAGAGCGTCCTGCTCCTCATCACAGGCCCTAAAATCTGGGGGATCTGAGCGCAAGGGAAGCTGCAGAACACAGGGAGACCAGGGACTCTCGGGTGTTAGTTCTTGGTGTGAAGCCTCTTGTAAAATGAGGTGTCTATATCACAGCCTAGACAGAGCATGTGCATCCTCTGCTAAATTCCTTCCACATTCATCCCTACAACTTTTGTAGTGAAATAATTTCATAAAGCATGCATGTAACAAAGCTTCCTGGGGGGGGATTTTACCCACTATCTTGATAACAACACCCCCCCCCCATATTAATCTCCTCCATTTATATCTACACAGACTCATGCATACGCACATGAATACTTTAACTTAATTTTTTAATCAAACTTCTTTGCACAAAATCTGTTTACTTCTCTTAATAACTCTTCTCTAAAGTACAGTTCAGTAGAACTAATCATAGCTCATCTCTTTGGAAGGATGCCTCATGGAACATGGTACTCGGAGTTCTAAAATCACACAGCCAACACATGTCGAATGGACATGAATCAGTTAAATAGAAGATGCAGTTCCTTCATGTTCCTGTGTTCCTGCAGACCACATAATGGTCTGGACCACCCTTGTTCAACTTACCTGTTAATGCACTTTATTCCGATATAAAGTCGATGGATTTCTGACAGGCTGGAGCAGCATCTCTTTGCTCAGGTAGTGAAGCACTGATGGCTTTACCTCTTGGAATGAATGTGCCAGGCTTAGGGCTGAACCTGCAGGGGGTTTGCTCCTTGTGAAAGGGTGATATCCCCAATCTGAGAAACCTGCAGAAAGGTCAGGGGGGTGTTCAACTCCTTCTGAACTGGGTGCGTTACCAAGTAGTAACCAAGTAACTACACAAACTAGTTTAGAACTCAGATTTATATCTGTTCAGGATTTTGGTAACTTTTTGCCAAAATAGTTTTGGAGGTACAGTCCTTTCCTATTTAAATGTGATTATTTCCTTCTGTCACCCTCTACTCACACAGCTTTATTCTATGTGTATCTACAGGTAATGCCTGAATCACACTCTGGTCTGTGACATAAACAGGAGGGTTTCCACTCTGTTACTGTTTTTGAAGTGGTGCAAATTGGTGTACAGTGAAGTTCCTAAGTGCGTGTTCACTTGAAATGGTGGTATTTGGCCCAAAGTGAGTGAATGGTTGGTTTTTTGTTTGCTTTTTTTTTTTTTTTTTTTACAATACAGTAAGGCATGATCTTGGCTGGGCTCTCAGAGCTCTGAGACAGAGAAAGCAAATAACTGTTGAGGGCCATCCAAGTAACTGCTGGTGTTTCTTAGGCAGGTTTTCTTACAGGATGCTTGTGTCAGCTGGTGCAGCCACTTTGGGATTCTGCCTTCATCCCTGAGGTGCCAGGGGGAACCTTTGTTCTAAGGGGCCACCATGGTGTGGGAGAACCCTTTGTGCAAGAACAAAGGACTATTGTATGGGCATGAGCTGTGAAAGGGAGGGGAGGGGATGAAGGGTTTCTTTCAGACTCGCTATATGCCTATATTGATAGCAACATTTTCCCCATAGATCTTCCCCGTGATATGAGTCCTGTGTGGGGGCTGAGCAGGAGATAACGTCTCTTTTTGTGTTGTGTAAATGCTTGGTGATGAATGTTTGATGTGGTTTTCTTAATTAAAACATGGTGCCACTTGTATTTTTATAGCCTAAAGCAAAAACCCTGGCAGTAGGCTGGACCAGACTGGTAGAATTATTCCTACACGTTAAAAGTAACTTAACTGCTTGTGCCTTACTAATTAGTGCCGGAAGAGTGGCCCTAGTTATGGCAGTATATAATGAAAGCTCATGGCTGGCAAGGGCAAAAGTCCAAGAAATGCAGCAGACGAAGTCTGGCAGAGGTAGGGGGTTTTACCGCTTAGTGTTCCAAATTTTAGTGAAATACGCCTTTAGTGTAAACAATCTGTGGGCCATTCCCAAAACACGTCCTGTAATGGAGACTGTGATAGATTTAAGATTGAGCGAAACAGAAGGAGGCAGTTTTGGCTCATGCCTGCAGCAGGTCATTCAGACCATCTCCCCTCCTCACAAAGGCACCAGCCGAGAGGCAAATCCTTCATCTGTAACAACAGCCTCCCCACAAACCTGCAAGAGAAGCATCGCAGGTCAGCATTTGCCTGTCAGTCTCTAATACTTGTACTGATCAAAGTGCAAGTAAACACAAACATCACTTTACTCTTTTTCACCCAGTTACTGCCTTCAGCTCCTTGCTGGCTGCTGCTCCTGCTAAACCTGGCCACCTTCCACACTGGAGCACCCCTGGCTGGGCTGTCTGTGAGAGCCCATCTGACCCAACAGCTCGCTGCCCGAAGGGGGAGAAGCTGGCTCCCCTCTACCTTCCCTGCAGGTTACACCTTCACAGTGCCGATGCTGTTGAACCTCCCCTGAGCTCATTCAGCTTGCTAGCCCTCCCGAAACAGATGCTTTTTTCCTGGGTTTGTGGGATGAACCGGTTGAGGGGTGCCTGGTGACTGACAGAAGTGGCGGGGAGGGGAGGTCTGCTCAACTGCTGCAGGTGACCACAGTAGAGGTGGGACTGGGGCTGTTTCCAGGTGGACCAGAAACAACAGGTATTTCTGGGCTCTTCACAATCAGCTGCTTCACCTTCACCACTGCAGGAGAACAGCATTCATTGCACCGACTCGTGAGGAAGGGGCAAAGTTCTCCAGATCCTTCTGTTCCCTTATCCTGGAGTACAGTGGCTGTGTCCCAGGAAATGATTGTTGCTGAATGGGTTATTAAGGATAATAGCAGTCCTGTTGGCTGTGATTTAAGATTAATTATTTTCCTTTTAGTTTTGAAATCACTTGAGCAAAACGGATCTGTGTTCCTCTGCAGAGCTGCAGTCGGGCGTCTACAGCCCGCTGTGGCATTTCATTTGTAACTAAGCCCCCCAGCAGCAGTTTTATAAGGAGACTTGAGGCAGTGTCCTTACATCCTGCGTGTGGTTGGCTTGGGTAAGGACAGTTGGAGTTGCTGGTGCCATGTGTGGGCGAGAAAGCAGCTGGGCTGACTGGAGTGAAGGTGGGAGGGAGATGAAACAGGAGACCAAAGCGGGCTTGTGACAGGAAGGGTGTCTGATCGCCAGCACCGGAGTCCTGAACTTGATGAAAGAGCAAAGGGAGAAGGAGGATCCAGTGAAAGGATTTGGTGTCAGGACAGGAGATCAAGGAGTCCATGTTTGGCTGGGGTTTTTTGTGTGTTTGGTTTTTTGGGAGAGGGGGTGGTTGTTTTTTCCCCAGCAACAAACATCAAAGAACTATGAAATGCTGCTTTGCTCAGCTGTAGCCATAACTGCGCATCAGTCCTGCTGGGTGGGATGGGTTTTTGCACGGTCCAACTTGCCAGACAAAAGGCTGAAATTCTTTGAATGGAAGTTCAATGAAATGACTCAAACAAATACAGCCTTGTCTTGAGTTATAACCACCAGCTTATTAATGGGTTAACTTCTGCTATTTCAGTCTCTGACAATAATTGTTCCGATTGTTCCCATTGTCCTGGACTGCGGCAGCGGAACAGCGAGTGGCTGTGATGGAAGCGCTCCTGGGGCTGAAGGGGGGTTGCTCCTAACCCCATTGTCAGTGATTGGCTTCAGCCACTTGCGTTCCCCTCAATTGGCTGGCCTTTGTTTTGTGCTGGCTTGCTGTGCATTTCCATTTTAACTGGTTTATAAATATTATTGGCTGCGTCCGAGAAAAATGGGTGGTCAGGGGCTTGGCCTGGCGGAGCTCAGGGGCCCGTGTCCAAAAAGACTGCTCTCCACTCCCAGCACTTACTGGTGATAGCATCTGCGGCAAATTACCCGAGAACACTGCAATGGGCTTGTCTCTGGTGCTGCTGGCAAACGTCCTCCTGTAACAGTGTTGGGGGCCTCAGCCCCAGCAGGGAAGGCGAGGGCCAGGACCAGTGTGGAGAAGGGTTGCTGTGGTCTCTGGGGAAGGGCTCTGCAGTCTGCCCCTGGGTTGGTCACAGATAAATCCCAGTTTTGCTCCCATGCAGCAACGTGGCTCCTGCCCGCTGATACGCACGCTCGGTTGAGGCAGCTGTCGAGGGGGAGCATTCAGGGTCCCGGGTGCTCTGGGATGTCCTCAGCTGGTGGCATTTGCCAGGAAGGGTATTGCTCTCGCTCTTCTGTTTGGTCCGGTCGGTGATGAGCTGTGTAACTGGAGTGTGATGGAGACAGGGGAAGCTGAAAAGATGGGAAACCAGATTGACAGTTGATTAACTTAGGATCAGAGCTCTGAGCTGAGTATCTCTTCCCTGTGCAAAGCTGGGATCCCTCGGGGCTGGAGGATGCGCGTTGCATGGCTGATGTCACTGTACGCCTTCAAAGGATCCCTCGGGGCTGGAGGATGCGCGTTGCATGGCTGATGTCACTGTACGCCTTCAAAGGTGCTGCTCAAACTGCCTGTCCCCAGGAAGGTTCATCCTGAGGGTCCACGGGTGAATGTCTGCCAAGGGCAGGGGTGTGCTGTGCAGCGGGGAGTGCTCAGGGGGCTTTGTGTCCGTGTAACGCTACCCTGTGGCCTCAAAATCAGGAGTTAATTGCCTTTGATTCGCGTTTTTTAATAACCTTCACCCAGGGAGGATTTAGAGTTTTGTGGTGGTGTCTGACGGGACAGCATCATTAAATGGATTAAATTGATCATCTCTCTGTGGCCCCACAATGGCCTGCGGGGGCCGTGGGGGTGGACTGTAACCACAGGCGCCCATGGGTGGGTGCGGGGACTGCTGGGTAGGGTGGGCTCACTCCAGCAGCCTTGACCTTGCCGCAGCCAGCGTTGCTGTCAGTCCGTCCCCCGCTCCCAGTGATCCCCCTGCACCCCGCGCCTTGGCGATGGGATTCTCTGGAGAGCAAAGGACCACGTTTGTCGTAATGCGTGGTGTGAGGCTAATGAACTTTTCTGCGTGAAGGGCACAAACAGATCCTCCCCCGGTGCTGTCGGTGAGCTCACGGTTCCCCGCTCTGTCTCGCCCCGCAGGGTCGCTGCCGTTGATGGTGAGCTGCGGTGCCCTCACCATGAGCTACTGGAGCCTGGAGAAGAGAAGCTGTCTGCAGTACTGCCGCCACTTCTTGGTGGACAACGGCGTCTTTCACGGTAAGTCACAAGCTGTGTTTTCGGCTTCCTGCGTTTCCTGCAGTCAGATTCCCCGCGGACTTCCCGGGTACCTCTCGCTGGTGCCGCTCCTCTCGGTCCCCGCGACCCGTCGGTCCCGCACCAGCCGCGCCTCGCCGAGCCTTCACCCGCTCTGCGGCCGTGGGGCCCGGGGCTGCTGCTGGCGCGGGGTCACGGGCACGGGCTGGCTGCGGGCGGCGCCGCGCGGGGGCGCTCCGGGACCGCCGCCCGCGTCCCGCCCCGGGGCTGCGGGTGTGCGCTGCGGGGTCCCGGCTCTGCGCACCCGGTCCCGGGCAGGGAACCGCCGCCTGAGCTCTGGCTGAAGCCTGGCGATGAGGAGAGCAGCAGCTGGAGCACAGGCAGGGGCCGAGGTGTCCTGGGTGCAGCTGGTGGTTGTGTTTTGGGGTGAAATGGGTTGGATGTGTTCAGACGGTCTGGAACCGGCAGTCTGAAACACTTCCTCCTGAGGCGGTTCCCGAGCTGCTCCTGTGAGCAGGTCCTCCTCCTTTGTGCTCTAGCGAGGAGGAATTGAAAGTGTTGGGAAGAGCTTGACTTCCAAGTATTGATCAGACGTTTGTATAAAATAGATGCCTAATAGTGATGCCTAATAATGGTGCCTAGTTAGTCCCCTATGAACCGCTCACATCTTAGTCTCTTGCCTTACAGATTATATCCTATGATCATTCAGTTGTTGAAGTAGCCGTCCAATAGGGAAGTTGAGAAATATCATGAAGTCATTTCGATATAAAATACTTCCTTTCCAGGACCTCTTTTTGAATACTTAAAACTTGATATATCAGCTTAACTAGAGAGTGTGTGCATTGCCTGCGCAGGTTCTCTTCCCTTGCTGGAGAGCTTTACCCTTGGGCACAGGGTAAGGAGCAGAGCTGAGCCCAGCCTCTGCTCCTGCCCTGGGTGAGGGACCACCAGGATTCAGGAGCCGTCCCTGCCTGGAACAGAGTCCTGCAGGTCCAGTCTAATATGACAGCTGGGCCCCTCCCTACCTTCCTGCTGGAGGAGTGACCTCCTAATGCTGTTTGAGAGGCCCAAATCTTGTATTCCTTATTCCCTTTGAGGTCAGTGATTAAAAAGTGACCCTTTAGGGCAGATTTATGGCATTATTAGTAACAGCAGCATGGAATGCCTGTAAATTAAAGATAGAAATTCTCCTCTCTTTCAAAAGCAAAGGTAATTTTTTTCCCCTAGGGAACCTACATCTCCATTTTTGCTGTGTTTGTCAGGAAGCCGGAGAAGTTTGCAGCTCACAGAACTACGATATAACCTGCGGGAAACCAAACTGTATCTGTGGTTTTTTTTATCACTGTGATTATGTTACCATTGATGAAGCTAATGGTTTAGTGGGATAATTAATCATTTGTCAATTTGTGCATCTTCTTAACAAAAGCCTATTCAGAGGTAACACCGTTTTCCCCTGTACTGCATTTTTCTTGTCCGTAGGCACTGCTAGTTGTATGCAGGACTTCAGCAGAATGTTAATCACTTCTCTGTAAGTCAGTCTGACAGCGGCATTGTCATATTAATTAATCTGTGTTCTCCGTTTGGGAAACACGTTGCAGGGAAGATGGTTCACAAATCTGTCCCTGGTGAACCTGTCATCTCCAGGCACAACTGTTCTGCTTCTCAAATGAGACTGAGATTCATGCATGGGATTTATCAGGCCACTTAGGCAGTCCCACTGATTTTGGTGGGATCATGTTCCTGCAGAGTTCTCTTTGATATTGTGGAAGGAGAGACGTCTCCCAGGTGTCATCACCCGGGTCGCCCTTTGCAGAGTGTGAGCACTCCTGCAGTGTTTTGGTCAATGCCAGTTGATCATGCTTTTCTCTAGCCTGAGTATAACTGGAGCGGCTATGTCTTGGATGCATGTTTGCAGTTTTGCTATTCCAGATCTCGTGAAAGAAGAGTCTGGTCCATACTCTGTGACTTGGGGTGATATTTTATCATAGAGCAGCCCAATGTCTTTACTCTGCTAATGGTGTGAAGGCTGGATAATGATCCATTAGCACCAAGTCCAGTAATTCATGAACAGTGAGTGATGAGTCTGCAAAGTAATAACCATCTAAAGTAGAAGCCCTAATTAGAAGGAATCCGAGACCAGAAAGATTCTATGGCTTAATTTATTTCTTTCATTCATGACCAGACAGGATTAATGATTCTTCCCTGAGAGAACGCTTCAGGGTGTCCCATTTTTCTCTTCAACCTAAGCAAGGCACTGCAGTGACAGCTCCTTTCACTGCGTGGAGGGAGCTGAAGTCCCCGCTGGACAGTGACAGAGGTGGTAGTTCCCAACCGCATGAAATAAGGAGACGTGCACATGTCCCCAGGAATCTGCATTTTGCTCCTGATGCTTGAAGGAAGCTGTTTTCCTGTGGGGCCGTGCTGATAGAGACAAAAGGAGCGTTTATGATGGAGCTTTTTAAGGATTTGCTTTTTGTCACTTCTGATCCTGCAGGTCCTGACAGGGGGCAGTGGGGTGAGTGGGCTGGGTTCCTGATGGCAGCCTTGCGGTGAGGATTGGCCCATCCTCCTTGTTTCTCTCAGAGACCAAGTGGGACTGAGCAGGGAACTTTGGCCTTCGCATGACTAAGCAAATGCCAAACTACTAAATTAGGACTTACCTGTGTCTGAGACCATATTTTCTCCAGCAGACGTAAGGAAATTGTACTTGTTTAAAACTTTTTTACACCACTGGGAAATGAGGAAAGAAAATCAAACGTGCACCCTATGTGGGAAGGGTACTGTCTGTTAGCAGGGAAGGTCCTGTGATCCAGCCCCTTGTGATTTGCTGACATTTCAGTGTTCGGGTTGTGCGTGTCCAGCTCTAGTGTCTGTTAATTCTACTGTAGGCAGTGTTTCCATGGGGTTTTTTGGAGCTATTCCTATTATAGTTTCATATTTTGACTTGGAGAGCACGGCTCTTTGGGGAGGAAGCACACAGAGCCGTTGATTAGCTTATTTTTCCACATTTACGGATGCTAATATTCTGAAATCGCTGAAGAGAAAGAAGCTGTGGCGTGCTTAGCAAATAGCTGATTTTGTCTCAGCGGTTGTGAAAGTAGCTGTTCGTATTTATCTTATTGGAATCCCTTATGCCAATTATCTTCTCCTTAAGTTTTCTCAAATACGAACTTTTTGTAAATCACATTTCCATAACTGTAATTAATTCTCTCTCTTAGTTTCTAGTTTTATCTTCTGGCTTCTCCTCCCCTCTCCAGACCTATGTCAGTAGAGGCTTGACCACTGTTGGTAGGATGTCGTGTCAATTCCTCTTGCTCCTATTACCTGAACTCACTCTGTTCAGAGTGGTGGGCTAATTCAGGTGCATCAAGCTTGTCTGGACGGTCACGTCACAGGGGCATGGTTATTAGCTGCACTTGAACCTGTCGTCTGGAAGAGGTGTTGCACCTCAGGTGCAAGCCAGGCAGGTAAAAACGTCCCCCTGTGGCAGTTGGTGTTCGTAAAAAGCAGAGGAACAGCTTTGAACTTTGCTGGTTGGCTGCGTTCCTCTCTGGAGGTTCCTTCATACCCTCTGGGACCTGCACTGCTCTAAGAACTTGAGTAGATGGTGTTCCATTTGTTCACTGCCAGCCAAGGTGTTCAAACACAAGAAGCTCTTGTGGACTACATAATTAAGAATGCTGAAGCTCTGTGTTTATTTGGAGTAGTTTAAACTTTTTGTTTTGTGCAAAAAAGAAAAAAAACACAAAAAAACCCCAAAACCAACCAAAAAAAAAAGACCCAAACAAACTACCCCACCCCCCCCAAAAAAAAGGGGGGGGAAAACCCAGCCAAAACCCTAGCCTAGAGCAGGAACTCCCAAATGAGACCGCAGCACTGCAGGTATGACCTGCTGGAATGCACACGTCCTCAGTGTGAGTGTCCAAGAACCTCTCTTGGAAGACAAGCGGTGAATGCTGCCGCTCCAGCGTGGGAGACCATCAGCTGCAAGTGAGGAGGTGGTAGAGGACAAAGCATGTGAGATACGGCAACAGGAGGACAGCACCTTGCTGATGTGGTGCGTTAGTTGAAGGCAGATGCAATTTTGGGTGTCGTGGAGTAAGATGAAGGTGTCGTGCTGTGAGGCCCAGCCTAATGCAGCTTTGGTCAGCAGTGTTTGAGGAAGGGGAGCTCAGGAACAAGCAGAGAGAAGGACTGCAGAAGTGGAGACGAGACAAGTCTGGCTGGTAGAGCTTGGAAAATCAAAGATTGGGAGGGGATGTGACTCCTGACTCTAAAGGCATTGCGAAGGGAGAGCTTAGGGAAGAGAAGGCTTGTTTGAACTGGTGGGGGAAGCTGGCACAAGAGCAAATTGAAGATTGTCCAGGGATGTATCAATAGACACAGGGAAAACTAACGTACTTGGAGGTGGAGACTGGTGAGTTTGGGAAGCATTATCAAAGCATGCTACCTGCGCTCTTGCTCTGAAGTTGTACGTGTACTTAGTAGCAAGCAATACATTGACTAGTGTAACTGTGAAGTTGGGTAAATGTTCCAGTGGTCCTGACTCAGTTCCTGTGTCCGGTGAACAGCAGTGTTACCATTCTGTTCTGGAAAATGCCGCTGCACGCAGATCAGCGGGACTCGACCACATCATTGAGATCCTTCCAGACACTCGCGTGTCGTTCGGCAGGAAGTGTCGATACGCAGCTGTGTGCCTGTGCACAGGGCTTTCTTGGGCTGTCTTTGAGTAATGACTGAGCATTGGTACATGTGATGCCGAAGAGCTTTATGCATCAAAATTGCCTAAGGATTTCTCATAATTCTATTAGGAAAAGCTGCTAATAGCTGCATTTGCAGGATATTAAAGTTCCTATCTGTTTATATCAGAAATTTTTGGTTACAGAAGCGGAGGTTGCTGCTGTGCCTTGTACTCTAGGGAGCCTTATCTGCCTGGGAGCAAAACTGTCAGTTTACTTCAGTAACAGCGATACAGTGCTGTGTGTGCACACGGAGAATAACGAACTGGAGACAGATCTGGGTTTAAGCTATTTTAGCAGTTCCTGTCGAGTAGAGCAGATAAGCAATTATAATGTTTGGAATAGCCTTGAGGACTCGATGAACCCGTTTTCTTTTCCTTCCCGTGGCAAACAGTGCCAAAATACGAAGTCATGCCTCTAGGCTTGGAAAAAGATTTTTTTTTTAATTTTCTCAGGGTTTTCAGGCTGTAAACGTGGATCATATTTTGTTTGTTTGCTGGCAACAGCAATGTAGGAATGGCTGTGTTGTCAGAACAAACATCCATCTACTTCCCTAGCAGATGTTTGGGGCTGAAAGTATAAAGGGCAAAAGCCCAGTGCAGTGTGAGTTCTGAGGTTTTTTTGGGTAACCCTTCCTGTGGTACACGCTGCCAGTGCCTGCTGGTCAGCAGCCCGAGGACTTGCCCAGCCAGAAGCTGCATCCAGATAATCGCATTTATTAACTTTATGTCTGAGAAGGTTTTGTGGAATTCACTCTCACTTGTGACCATCTGTGGGAATTACCTCCAAAACTTAGGTTGGTTGGTGTGACCCTTCTGCTCAAAGGGAAGCAGTAGTTCCGTGCAGCCTTGCTGCAATGGATGGAGCAGTTTTGGTTGCTTGATTACTTCACCTTTGAAAGACCATTGCCTGATGGACTGAACTGAGGGCCAAGGCGGGAAGATCGGTGCTTAGGTTGTGTTAAGCATTTTGCTAGCTTTGCATGTCTGCCTTCTAACGTCTTACTGAGGAGGTGGATGGAGAACACTGTGGTGATGACACTTTCTTCTGCCCTGGGAAAGCGGCAAGAGTGGCACCTTTGTTCTAGACCGCAACACCGAGGTCCTGAGCCACAGCAGCACCGCTTTGGTACCGTGCTGCTGTGGATACCAGTGCTTCCACTTACTTCACATGATGCTTTGACAAAGGCCACTCAAACACTTGTCTCATGCTGGGACTAAGAAAACACTATTTTTCGGTAACTATTTTGCCACTGATGATGCGCAGTGAGCTGTCTGTCCCAACCACCAGTGAACCTGCTGCCTGCTAATCTAAGTTCCTGCCTGTGCTCTTAGTCTCTGGTTTCAGGAATATCCAGCTTATCCTTCAAAAGGTTCTTCCAAATCACCTACTTATAGACATCCCAAGCTGAGAGGGGGGGAAGAGGCTTAGTCCAGGGAAACTGCTTATTTTGAGAGGTCATCTCAAAGGTTCCCCAAATGGGATGGATGCAGTTGTGCACCACCTTTATTCAATGCACTCTGGCTGCTGTACACAACCAGCTTTGGGCTCCTTCACAGGAGATTGATTTTGGCCAGTGTTGCTGTGGTGGTTTTCCAGTTGTTTCAGTTGGGAAAGCTGAGCTGCTGTGCGAGGTCTTGTAGGATTTTTTTTGCTTCAGTGCTTTTGAACTTTTGTGCCCAACAAATGGGAACGGAATATAAGATGCATCATGTTTTAATTTTTGTACAGTAAAATGGTCTGTTTTGGTTATTGGAACACAAGAGTTTTGGGGGAACAATATTAAATCTTTGAATCGCACATATACATTAGGCTTGATGTTTGCTGATGGGCAATGCTTCATAATTAGCTCTGCGGAAGCCTCATGCAAGCCCTGTGCTTGAGGCTAGAATGCTACAGATGCCAGCTGTAGACTGTAGAATTAGGCTTACATCTTAATAGTCAGCTTCAATTTCAGTTTTATAATGATGCTTGGGAAAGCAGGACAAGTTATAGTGCAGTAATTCAGATTTTGGTTTATATTCTGATTTATATGGCGAAATATCCACAGTTCATTCCTGGAGACAACCAGCTGTAACTGAAGATGTACATGCAAGAAGGGCAGTGAAGTATTTATTTACTGAAGTTCATGTAGATTTAAAAAAGTGCCTAAAATGCCTGAAGAAACTGCCTCTAGGTGTAACTGCCATGTCTGTCGCTAGATGCATCCTCTGGTGAAAGGAGTGTCATGTGTGGGATCTGAGTCACACCGCTGTATCAGGCAGTTGAGTTCTAATGCCAAGTGTTTTCCCTCTTCCATCTTCGTGTATTTGTCAGCTTTCCAGAGAACCGTGTCTTCACTAATGACAAGCGAGTGGATAAAAGCTTTAATCTGATAAAAACGAGAAGCTTTTCGTGCAGCTGGTATAAAGTTTATTCATTGCTGGCAGCCTTTTCAGGAGGAGGTTGTCTTACAGTTTAGGTCTAAGATTACATTTTGATGCTGAATATGGAGATGTTGTTATCATCTTATTTCATTATCTATGTACTGTAAGAGGTAGAAGTTCTCTAATCAGCTTTTCTTGCTTTTTAGCAGAATTAGTCTTTGTACCAGTTTCCAGCTATTTTGACAGTGGAAAAGGAAAAACTGATGAGCCAGAAAATTAATATTCTTTTGATGCTGTAATTTCAAAACTATTAGTTTAAATTATATTATCTAAATATAATTCCTTCTTCTGCTTCTGTTTCTAAAGCCGCAGAGCATTTAAGCACTTCTGGTTTTAAAACTTTATTTTGGATTCAAAATAGTAAGGAGCGTATTAATGATGGGGCGAGGTTTCTGACTGAGCAGCTTTGGTGTAAAGACAGTTGTGTATGGCTCCTCACAATTAACAGAATGACAGGAGTGAGGAATAACCTGCACTTAACATATTATCAAGTGCAGTCTGATATATCAATAGTGGAACTGTAGAGTGGGGACAGTTTATTTTTTTGTTGTTGAATTGCAACTATAACACATGGATTCACTTGAATGTAAATGTATTGATACCTGTCTAGAGGCTTCAGAGTGATGACTCCATCCATCAACCTTGTGAAGGGAGGTGTGAACCAGGGGTGGGGTAACGATGTCACTGTTCCCTTCCCCTCGTTAAAGCTGCGAATGAGTGACGCTTCTCTCTGCAGAGCACGACTTCTGCCGGGTCCTGCCATCGCAGCTGGAAGTGTGATCTGAGTGCAGCCACGAGGGATGGTACAGTGGGTTTGGGGGTTGTTTCATTTCGTAGGTTGCCAGATATCATCCATGTACATCTTCGAGAGTGCTCTGATCTATGGTGACGTGGGGTGGCTGTGGGAGGTGTCACAATTTGTGTTAGCAACAGCTAAGAAATAATGATTTCTCAGTAAGTAAAATGTGTCAACTTCACTTGTATCTCCCATCTCTCTCTATGGCATTGAGGTTTTTTGTTTTTTTTTTTCTTCCCCCTCTGTCACACTGTCTATTGTATAACTTTTTCCTAGCACACACTAGACAAATTCTGTCCTCTTTTATTGCTGCTGCAATCTTTGGGAGTCCAGCTGGGGATTCCTTTGGTGCGCTGATGGAAATATTGCTGTGTAAAAGCCAGCTGAATAGTGGAGCAATTAGAAAACGCGGTAAATCAAAGTGATATATACGGAGCCTACTTTATTCTCGCCGTGCTTTCCAGCACTGCGTCCCCTTGGGCTCTGTTACAAGCAAGTGCAATTTATGCAAGTCTGAATGTTTCTGCCTGTTGTTCCACACTGACTACAAACCTACTGATTTCAGTGGTTTTGAGCTGCCTTAAACAAGCACAGTCTTTAGCCAGTAGCATGGTAATTTTTTATGGCTACCGGGAGAGGTAGCGCTCAGCATCTCACAGGAGACTTCTTGTTCTCACGAAATCAACTGCTCAGTGATGCAGGGACTGAGCCATTTGCATGCTTTGTGCTCTAACTGGCCTGATTCTGCAGAATGGCTGTTCCCCTTCAAGGTGGTGACAGACAGGAGCAGGGGGCACAAAACCTGGTGAAAAGGAGTGCGGTCCACGGAGGTTCTCTCCTGCCCCTCGCAGAAGCCTGAGGCTGCAGGCGCTGGGAGTTACTTTGGAGCGAGGGCGGTTTTTCTCTTCTGCATTCAGGCTGCGTCACTCTCCCGTTCTTTAGCTGAAGTATGGTAATCCGTTCCTGACCGGCCCCCTGGGGTGCCAGCAGCATCTCCTTGGGCTTGCCTTAGAGCCGCTCTTCCAGGCGTTACGCACGCTTAGTGCCTGGAGCAAGTTAATTGCTGCACTCTGCATGCTAGTCTCATACCAAAAGTAGTCGCTGCTCCAGTGTTCCCGCAGCAGCACAGAGCAGATGCTGCTGGCTTCCCTCGCAGGCTCTGCATCTCGGGTGTGAAGAAAGTTGCTGAGTATTGCGTCTGGATTTGTGCTTTCCTGTCGTTGTGTCATGGACCACGAAGGTTTCGTCGTTTCTCGTGAAGAGGAGTGCTGGCCGGGTTCTCTGTGCTTCTAGGGATTGCTCTCCCAGTGGCTTAGCTCTGGTGCCATGAAGATTAAAGTGAGGCGTTCCTGCAGTGAGGGTCTCCGTTCTACCTGCCAATAATGCAGGACTTACAAATTTAATGGCAGACCTTCAAATATATAAAAATTTAAGTCCAGAGAAAGGTAAGGATGTTTGAGTTTGGAATTACTCTAGGAAGAGCTTGTAACATTTCTGCAAGTGGTTATAGAAAAATCAGGTAACTTTATCCTTACAATTGGTAAGTTGTGTACAATATTTACGTGGGCATTATTAGTATGAAAAGTGTGTGTGTGTGTGTACATATAGAGAGAGATTCCTGAATATTCAAGAGGAAGAGTTGGCATTTTCGTGTTGATTGAAAGTACATTTCTCCATGAAAACATGTGGATTGTGTGTGAGAATCTGCTCCTATGACAGGGACGAACTGCACTTGTGTGTTGTCTTAAAGCCAGATACATTTGTAATAACTGAATAAACATCCTTGACCTTTTCATCTGTTGGTCATGTGGCTGTGGCACAGCTTTCCATGGAAAAGAGTTTCTGGGGTTTTTTTCCTAGTAGCACTTATAAATAGTATAACATGTATGCAACTGATGTGTAAAATTCTAATTAAAGAGCGTTGGGCGAGAAAGACGTGCCGTTGCAAGAACTGCAGGATGATGCAAACAGCAGGCATCTCGAATAACTTTCTTCAGTAACTTGTAGTTTATGTCTGATTTTATCCAACTGAAGTTGGTGCTAGATGGGAAGTGGTAATTGGATGGTAAGTGGATATAGAGTAAATGCTGTAGAGAGCAGGAGCAATCATGGTAGATATGGTTTATTCTTGTATTTTGCTCTCCTTAATGATCTTGGGTTATGTGCTTTTAAAGAAAACTTATACGTTTAGCAGAGATCTGGCTTGTCAAAATTGGGTAGCTCAGGCATTTTTCTAACAAGATTATCTATAATTTAAAACCAAACTAATCTAAAGCCACAGATCGTACTTTGCCCACTATGAAGCATGTTAAATTTAAGGGCAGTATTGAGGGTTGATACATACCGATTTATTCTTTCTTTATATTTAGCTTGGATGATTTTATTTACTAAATATTTTTTAACTCGGGAAGGTTACTGGGAATAGACACAGCCTAAGAAACTGAGGCTATTTTAAGAAAAAGTCGGTTATTTGTGTATCTCCCAGGGAAGGGGCTCCTCCGTTGGTGTTGGTGTGCTGCAGTTTCAAACGCTGTGTTCTTGTTTTGGATGCTGTGGTTACACAGAACTCGCCAATAAGCTTTGATGTGCATGGTTGGGTACAGCAGAGCGGGTGTTACTCCATCTGCTTTCGGGGACGCAGGAGGTAACGGATATGTGACTGCTTAATAATTTACAAGAGCTGCCTTATTTGAAGGGGGGTTTGGAACAGTTTGAGAAGAAAAGCATCAGGTTTAATTTTTGAAGCTGGTGTAAATGTGTGTGTATGTGTAGAGGAACACATTTCATACCGAAGTACCCAGCTGGTGGTGAAATCCTGTTTGAGGTCACTTTGCAGGCCCTTCTCCTCAGCCAGATAGAGCAGCAGCTGCCAAACTTCTGCTAATCTCTTTCGTTAGTACGTTAGCTACCACTTCTTTGCCTGGGGAGGTGGTTATGGGATGCAGGAGCAACGAGCCCAACCCGGTGTCCCTTGTATCCAGCTTTGCTGGTGTCGCAGCAGTGAGCGTGGGGTCCCGGCTGGGCTCCCAGGGTGCCCCCCCACACAGGAGAGGTGACACAGGGCTGCGCACATGCCGACTTGGATGTTGTGGTTTGCAGACGTTAATATATTCATGGGCTTGGTGGTGGAAGAGGGCTGAGTACTGATCCCCCCGCTCCTGAAGGCTGGTGATTCCTCTAGCCTGCCCACACCGATCCTGATCCCAGCAGGATCGCACCCCTTGCACAGCTCATGCACATAGGAGTGCTTTTACGACAGCGCTGGGGTGCAGGGGTAACGGAACGAGCGGGTGCTGTGCGTGCCATCAGTTCGTACCAACTGCTGATCACTGTGAATGGGAAACACCAGCGTGCCCGGAGAGGCAGCAGCAGAGGGACAGCAACGGGCACGGCACGGGAGGAGCGGCGCACACTTCCCGTGGTTATGGTCTGGGTCTTTGATGGGTCGCAGTATATTGCAGTGATTTTGTGGGTCCTGCTTTAGCAAAACACAAGGGTTGCAGGTGGTCCAGCTAAGCAGAGCAACAGCAGCGAGCTACATCATGTTTCGTTCACAGGGGCATCACAGCAGCCATTTTTAAGGTTGTTTAATGGTGCTTCTTCAGGCCTCTTATGTGTTCACCTCTATCTAACCACCTGTAAAACCAGTATGAAGTTTGGAGGCATTTTCACACGTTACCAGTAGAACCATTGATCAGCATGACACTGAGATGCACAAAACATCACTGGTTGCAGTAATAAAATTACTCTGGAGTTTCAGACTGTCAACTCCTTGTCCAACGGATGACTCACTGTTGGTGGCTTGCACCGAGGTGGTTTGAGAATAGAATAGATGAACAGGTTTCTTTAGCAAAATGACTGTTTGAGGAGTGTGAATAAATTGGTTCATATCATCAGTCGCACTGTTGTCTTCATTCATCACTTTTAAAGGTTAATTAACTCCACCTTCAGTTCTGCTCTGCTTTTTCCTTTCCTACTCTACATCTGGGGCTCCATTAGAGATTTATTTGGCAGCCTGAAGGGGAAGCAACGCTCCATCCAGCCTGGCTGCTGTCACAGCCCAGCGTGACGAGTGCGTTCCAGGTCCTGGGGACTGGATCCCTCTTCCACCTGCCTCATCCTGCAGCTGCTCCTTGGTGCCCCGTGGTCTGTTCCCTCCCCAGGCTGTGAGGCCGGACAGATGCTAGTGTTGCTCGGACATACTGCTGTTTGCTGAGAGGTGTGTGGACATCACAATTCACCATTTGCGCTGAAGCTGGCACAGTTTATCCTCTGCACATCTCCTGTGTGGGCCAGGAGCAAGCTTTATGAAGGATCTTCTGGAGGGGTTTTTCTATTTTGTGTTGGTTTTTTTTTTTTTTTTTTTGAGAAGTTGGGGGAGCATAAAGGAATGGCATCCTTGGTGTGGGGGGGATGAGGGTATCTGACCCAGCTCAGTGCTCCCACAGAACAATGTCTTGTACTCGTTGCGAATGGCACAGCATCCTCACGCTGCCATAATCAGAAACCAAATGCCTCTCTGCGTTTTGCTCGTCCTGAGACCTACTCCTGAGGCTGCCCCAGCAGCACATACAGACCTGTCTGCTCAGCCTCTCTGTTGGCAGGTGCAGTGGAAACTCTCCTCTGCCGCTTCTTCCTGCCTGCTGCTGCTTCCACTTGCTCTGTAGCATGGTAATCAATGGCTGTGCCCTCCCTGCTGAGGATCCTCGCCCAGGAGTGAAGATAGTGTGTGCAAACTTGTTACCTGTGTTTGCGTAATAACTCTGCCTTCCTTGTTCCCTCTCTTGGTGGGACAGTGTGCTTTGGCAGCTGGCCGTGTCTGTGGTTAGATCGCTGTGCTTTTTGGTGTTGGCAGAGGACTAATTCCATAGTCCTAATGGAAAACAGACAGCGCTCAGCCATGCTGGGTTGCAGCGGCACCAGAGCTCTCAAAATGAGCAGCTTTGATGCAGCCTGTTTCTGAAGGAAGAGGCGGAGATCTTGGCGACTTCTCCTGTATTTCAGAAACCAGGAGCAGTGACATTGCCCCGTAAGCTGTCACACAGTCTCTTGGCTCTGTGTTGGCAGGCAGTAGCCTGTTGAAGGTGCTTCTTTATGGACAAGACTTAGAGCTGGGGTCCTGAAGCCTTGTGACGCAAAGCTCAGGACCTCAGGATGCTTCAGCAGTGTGAGGGTCCAGCAGGTCCACAGAGAAGCTGCGCTTGCAGAACGATCTGTTTGTTAGCTGCTTTCCAAAGGGCTGCTTGAAAGAACCCCTGGCTAATTTCGTGATGATGATAATTCGGTCTGCAGAGCTGGCAGAAGGAAGGTGTCCTTGAGCAGTGGTGGCAAACATTCGTTATTTGTTGGATGCGGGCACTGATCTCCCGGATGTCAGTTGCTGTACTGAAGTGTGGGTCTCCAAAAGGGGATCCTGGTCCTGGGAATAAGGCACTGGCCTAGGGAGTCATCCTCTGCATTGCAGAGAACTCTGAAAGAGGTGGTCTTGCTGCAGGGACGCCTTGTTATTAAGGGTCACTAAAACTCTTTTGGGGTTATATTGTAGTGCCAGGTCTTCGTCTGGATGCTTCTGGCTCCTTTCTGATCTCAGAGTGCAAAGGAGAGGAGGGGGCCTCACGCAGTCTGGGCAGGGCCTCGGGATGCTCCTGTGGATGGATAACTCATTGGCAAGGACCAGAGAGAGAAGGCACAGAGCAGAATCTGGCCACTCGTCATGGCAAAACAGATAGTTCAGTGGATCGTCCTAGGAGCATTAAACCAGCAATCCCAGTGTGGTGGGCGGACACAGCAGTGCCTGTGAAATATGTATTACTCAGCTGTAACTTCTGGGAGTTACTGCTCCCAAGGTGCTGCGTTTTATTTGGGTCTTTTTTATATAGAAAAAAAGACAACACCAGACAGTTCCCAGACCTAGGGAGAGTTAAAACTGTGCTGATAGATTTGCGTTGTGGTGGTTTGGGTTGGTTTTTTTTCCTTCTGGGTAGTATATGTTTTTGTTCTTAAGCTTCACCCCTTTTTTTCTTTGTGTATGATGTAGTGAATTTACAAGAGATTTACATGTTTCTCAGGTTTTATGCTTCTCATTGATCCGAAGAGTTCGGTTGTTTTGAGTGGTCACAGTTCGTGTTCCGTTGGTTATTCCACTTCTTTTGATCCCCTACCTTCTGGAGGGCTGGAGTGAAACACTGTGCTTTTCAGCTGGGCCTTGCAAGGACTAGCACCAGGCTTTGGCATCTCTGCTGGGGTGTGTGACTTCCTTGAGGATTTCTTGAGACTTGCAGCAGTGTGAGAGATTGTCCATCTCATGTCTGTGGACTTCACAGAGATTATGATTAAATCCACTGTAAGAAGCTTAACGTAAAATTCCGTAAGGTTGGAAGAGTTGCTGCAAAGCAGATTAAAATCTGGCATAAAATACGAGATGTGGCTATCAAAAATGGTCCTCTCTGGGCCATGGATGCCCCCAGCCCTCTATCTGTGGCCTCTGCTCTCCCGGGCTTCTTGGCCGTTACGTAATGGACCAGCAACACCAGTTTGCCGACATTAGAGGTAACTGTGTGGTGTGCTGGGTATCAGTGCTGTTCTGTGGGATTTAGGCAAAATGTGCTCGCTGAGGGATGGCTTTTAATGGCATTAGCCTAGAGGCAAACTTAGAGCTTACTCGTGATGAATAAATCATGCGAAATTGGGTGATGAGAAGAGTTCGGACAACTGAGAATGTTTTGGTGGTTGATTGTTGGTTTTGATTCTGCGATTGCATCCAGAGTACCTTCACTACTTGGATCACAGTTTAATTGCAGCCTCTTCTCTTGTTCAGGGGGGTATGTGCTTTTTTCTTTGCCCACTTGTGGGAACGTGTATCTATGCCGTACCAAACAGACTCCAGGCTGGATCCAGGTACGTGAATCCAGAGATGGGACCATGCTGTGACTCCTTCATCAACCACCAACCATCTGCTTGCTGTGTAACAGCCTCACTTAGAGTCCAGCTTCTGGAAATTTGGGGTGTTTAAATCCAGGAACTTGAGAGAATTACTGTGGTGGCATTTACAGTTTAAATTACAATGAACCACCACAGTCACCCTGTGGTGAAGCACAGGGTCCTGTCCTGGTGCTTGGGATTCTGCAGTGCCTTGAACCACAGGAGCTGTCTGCAGGAGGCCCATGGTGGTGATGGTCTTTCGGTTCTTTCTGCTCTGAAGAGACAACAAGACACCTGCAAAGGGTATAGTTAAAAAAAAAAAAACCACTGAATGTAGGGGAGGAGAGCTGACGTTGCAGTTGAAAAAGTAACTTCTGCATTATATGGGGTTTTTAATCTCCTCAAGCTTAATGTTGGCTTAATGCAGCTCGCTGCAGGTGATTTGCAGTTTATATCCTCTTTCCTAATTATACTCCTCCTTGTTTGGTAATGCTCTATATACCTTATTTAATCTTTTGGCTTTGTCAGATGGCTGTACCTTGAAGTCTGTAACAGCAAGACATCAGACCAAACCTTTTTTTTCTTTTGGTTGCACTTTGAAATATTAGTTTCTTAACATACAGTAGTACGACAGGGAAAAATAAGAAAGAGCTGGTTTTGTGGGCGGCTGTCTCACAACTGCGTTGGTGTAATCTTAATGCTCAGCAGTAGGACCCTGTTCCTAAAGCTGTGAGCTGTGTTCACGTTTCGCTGGTTTTGTTTGGCGAAGGGCTGGCTGTTCGGGTTCACTGCGGGTTGGTGTGAACACTCGAGCGGTTGCATGGAGCAGTTGCACACGCTGCCCCTCGCAAAAACAGGATCTACTGACTGTCCTGAGAGTGCGTTAACTCCTCGTTCAAAGGCCGAGGTACCTTGTCGAGTGGCTTTCTTGTGCCGTCTCAGAAGCTGACGGCAGCACAGAGGAGACTGTGCTCAGGGGGAGCTCAGTGCTGCTGGCCACAGGCTGCTGTGAGGAAGCTCAGAGCGAGCGTGGAAGTTCTTTAGCTGAAACGCTGCATGTGCTTGTGACTTACTGCACAGAACCCACGGCATGCAACGTGGGGGGCCTCAAGCTTTCTTTTTGGTGCTTCAAATAGTTAACAGCATCTCTTTGCAAGCAGTGGTGGAGAAAAGTATTTTAAAAGTGAAATCCCACTGAAACTGGCTAAAAAGGCAAAAGAAACCCCTGTTCACCCACCATCTGTATTCTATCAAGGTTGTACTGCAGGCTCTTAGCAGAACTATTGCACCTAATGCTTAGGAGATGGTATTTTTCTTGAGTAACTAAACCCTGAACTACGGCAGCAAAAAAATTTCGAACCTGTTCCTGGCGTGGCTGACTTGTAGGGTTACGCGACCGAAACGAAGGGCTGGGGAAGCTGATGAGGGCTGCGGGCACAGCAAAGCCGAGCATCCGGAGCTGGGGTGACCCGGAAAACCTTGGTACCACGTTTGCTGCTGTGTGCAGCCAGGGGGGTGGCTGGTACACCCCGAGCATCCCAGTCATGTCCTTCGGGTGCCGGTGCTGCTCCTGCACGGTGCCTGTCGGTTCCCGTGGCAGAGCAACCAGCAAGTCTATTTAATGAGCGTGTTTGATGTCTGTTCCACTGCTCTGATGTGCCCTGTCTATCAGAGCCTCTTTCTCTGTTACTGGAAGTGCTGCTAGGTATAATGTTTAATTCCCTGCTATCAACGAAAGGGTCCTGGGTGCCTTAAAGGCTTTGTGCTAAAGCACAGCAGCAAGCAGATGGGCATATCATAACCCTGGCTGCCGAGAATTAAACCCAGTTAATTGCAAATGATGGTGAGAGAGGGCTGGTACAGGGAACGGCTGTCAAACCGGGGAACAGAACCGTAACCTCCCGGAGAGGCTCTGGCCGGGTGCGGTGCTGAGCGTTCCCTGGTTAACGCAGACCTGATTGCCCAGGGGGTAGGTTAGAGCAGGGCTGGAGGGAAGGTAGCGCTGGCTGATTTGGGGCGGATTAGAGTGCTTTTTGAGCGTGAGGCAGCTGTGGGCAGTGGTCAGAGTTCCAGCTTAGTGTTCCCAGGCTGCAGCGTGGTTCATTCAGCAGCGAGGAGCAGCGTTGTCAGGGAGAATCAACGGCATCTGCCTAACGTGCAAGATTTCAAGTAACATCTGGAGTTCCCGGGGGCTCGGATGGCTTTCCTCCTGGCTTCAGAGGCCTGCCATGTGCTGGGGAGCGTGGCCACTTCAGAGAAAGTCCAGCTGGCACAGATGGGTTTGTATCTGCTTTACCATTCGACAGAAAAGCAGCTCCTTCTGCACAGGAGATGTGTGTGCTACTGATTATCATCGCTTGAATGACAAATTAAAAAATGCTCTTTGTATTCAGGTCTTGTTTGCTTCAAATGGTTATTTTGGGAGGGAAAAAATGGGCTGGTATTACAATAGTATTAAATTCCATTGAACTACAGATGTTAGTCTGTTAGGATGGTTTTAGGCTGTTTGCATAACTCTGGAAACAGAAGGGATTGTAGCCTTCAGATTTTTTTCATTTGGAAGTAAAGCTTTAAATATACAATGTATAAGCATAATATTTAATTTGAATTTCCAGACTAATTAACCTTCTTTGTTCTTGTTACACACAAACTATATGTATTCTAGTTTAACATAATTCATTTTCAGACTTTCAGGCAAAAACGCATAGCTAGTCCTTGTGTCGAGAAGTACCGTTCAGTGGATACCAGGTCTTGCTTGCTCAAATTTTAATACACGTCTGCATTAAGGAGCTGCTTCATTTACTCACTATCTATCAGGTTTATCTAGAGGATTAAATATCTTTCTGGAACCAGTTTTACTGTTCCTTAGTGAAAGCACTCTTGAATTGCTCTTCTGGAGCCTTGTTCTGAACTGCCTCTGTCCAAGAAGTTGCCCTTAGAGGCTGCTGTGGGGTGAATGGCTGGAGACTGAAATGAGCCTCTTAGGAATAGGTTTGAAAAAGACTTTTTTTCCTTTGTGTGCTTGTATTTTATAAATAGGTGAAGAGGAGGATGGCATGTTGTGTAAATGGTTTGTGGAGCTGAAATGCGCTGGGCCTGTGAATGGTGGGGCAGTTCTGTTACCGTAGATCCTTTCTGTTAGGAACGCCCCACTGCAGGGATGACGCAGTGAACTCTCTTGCATGTTCAGTGGTCTTCAGATGTTTGCGTTCTGGTGGTATTCTCTTGGAACTGGAAAGGCGCAAGCAGAAAAGATGCTTCTTGCTTGGGCACTGGACTTACTGCAGATGGCATTTGAAGTGGAAAATGTTGAGATATTTGGCAGGAACTGGACTCCTTCCACTCTTAATTTGTGAAAGAAGCGTTTTAACATCGATTCCATGTAATTTGGATTGTGAGGTCCGTCTGAAGACGTGTATCTGAAATGCATCTATAACAATTACAAATGTGATGTAGAAGTGTTTAGGCAATTGAAACAGTGAAGAAACTGGATTGGCTTTTAAAATCTTTTTTTTCGCCGTGGTTTTGTTGGCTGTAATTATCCGAGTGTGGCCCGTTTTCTGCTTTTCTAACATTCAAGAAATGTCTTTGCCTTTCTTCTGCCTTTTGCTGGCTGTTGCCGACAACATCCTAGTGAAACCAGGATTTTTTCCGTGACAACTGAGCTGATGATAATAGATGGACTGACGTGAGAATTCGTTATTTTTGTAAGACTTCTGTTAATAACCGATAGCCTTAGGTACGGAGAAGCAGGTTGTGTTGAGTAGCTTGGTACTAGACCTCTTCCTGAGCTACAACCCTGTTGCAATGGATCGCTCTAATACTGAAATACAGAGTGCCTGCGGTTCGTGTGCCGGGCTAACGTGGCGGTTCAGGTTTGCATACCCACACTCACCGGTGCGACCTCTTCTTAGAGACCCTGATTTCTGTGCTGGAGGAGAACTCCGTTTGGTTTGTTCAGTATGAATCCAAGCCAAACCTGGTCTAAACTCAGTTCCAAAGTGACAGGCTCTAGTCTGCCAAGTGAACGTGTGTGTACATGCACACGTACTAAGTTTTGGAGACTTATTTTTGCGTCAGTTAATCTTAAGGTTCTGAGTTTTCCATCCCTCATGGTGTAAAGGCTTGTCTTTCTGGTACTTCGTACATCTTCAGATAGGTACAAGTTAGAACGGCCATAGACAACATGTGGGTACTCTATAACATCTATTTCTGGCTTGGTTTATGTCGCTTTTCTGTCTCATCTGAAAGCACTTCCAAAGCCCCCTATCACTTAGTATGTGTAATGATTCAGGGAAGGCCATATATTTATGGAAAAATAAAGGACAAATTTATTGTACTCCTGCACATCTGTGATGCTTTCAGAAGAGTTTGGTTCTGTTCAGCTCAACCTGAGTCTTCTCATTCTTCCAAGAAAGACAAAAACCTCTTCAAACCCCACTTCTGATGCAGTCACTTGGTGTGGAGTTCGGCTTTCCAACAGAAAAGCCTTTGTGCGAGGGAGCCAGGGGAAGTTGGCCCAGCGATGATGGCTGTTTGTCCTGTGTTTGACTGATGTTTAGGATGCTGCTCGGACTGTGTTGGACCCAGAGGTGATTTGGAAGGAGCAGCAGGCTTGTTCCCCTTCACTGACAGCCTGGCATTGTGTGGCTCTGCTGGAAGATGTGGCCTGGCCATGCTCGTGCTGTGGACGTGAACTGAGCAGGGCCACCAACGTGCTTTGGCGTATGGGAGCACTGCGGGGTTTCAGCTGCCACTGAGTCCTGCTGCTTGTGCCACGTGCTGCGGGAGCTGAGGAGGTGTCAGGAGCTGAGAAAATAAACCCCAGCTCTGGCAGAGAGGAGTGGGAGGGTGTATTTGTCTTTGTTGTGATACCAGGAGGAGTACTGCAGAGAGAAGGGGTGTAGAAGGGTGATAAGAAATACACACAGACAGAGATAGTATTTGGGGGCCAGCCAGAGTGTAACCAAATCATCTGGGAGGTGAACGTGGAGTGATACCAAATGAGGAGAGGCTGGGAATGCATGAAACCAGGAGGAGGTAATTTGAGATCCTAGATATATACTGAGATCAAGAGGAGGTGTTATCTTGATCCTAGTGTTTGGAAAACTGTAGGAGGGAAGATGTGAGGTGAAATGGAAGAGCTGGGTGTATTTTAGTCAAAACACAGAGAAACAAAAGCCATATCCTCATCCTGGATGGGATGGGTGGATAAAAGGAAGTCACCACAGCGTGTGCTTGAAGTTTGGTAGCAGGATGGAGAGGGTGTAAGTGTGTGCGGTGGGGAGGAGGGATTGATTGTGTGTTTCTAATGCCGTTAGCAGTTCTAACGGGGTCAAAAGCACAAGATGTAGGATAAAGGATTACCAGCCCAAGGGGATGCAGAGTTTGGATGATGATCTCACCGCTCAAGGTTTGTGGAGTGCTGGGGTTTAAAGTTACAGCAGTGTGTGTAATAATATAAAAATACTTACGTGAGAGAAGCATGGAACAGCTATAAAATATTTTTCCTTCAACATATGGTAAAGTTTTCTTTGCCTCCTTTGTTCTGAAGGTGTTTTGACAGGTTTTTTTATGTATTTTTCTATATGGAGAAGGTAGTAGTGGAGAAGAAGGAATAGTATGTGTCATACAGCAATGACTAGTTCCTGTCATTAAAGATGCAAGTCAAAAATTTTCTATGCTTGGCTGATGTTGGAAAGCCAGTAAGTCATTTTATTGATTGAATTAGATGACCCTTTAGTTGAATTTCTTCTGTTCCACCTCACAGTTGAAAGATGCATGAGTGTTATGCAGTCTGGGACTCAGATGGTTAAGCTGAAGAGTGGAACCAAAGGGCTAGTTCGTCTCTTCTACCTGGATGAGCACAGGACCTGCATCCGATGGAGACCATCCAGAAAAAGCGAAAAGGCAAAAAGTAAACTTAATATTCCTTTTAATTTGGGGGGCAGTTCAGTATTAGAATGTGAATTACAGAGGGATCCATTAAATAAATGCTTTTTGATGCTTACTTGTAATGTGATGTGAAGGTTTTCAAGAGCGTGAGTGCAATTTAACCACTAAAACTTGAAGATCATGAAAGGGAGGGGAGCATAGTTCAGTCGGATGTCAATGTTTTCCATAGGCTCATATGAATTATGAGCAAACTGGCTTGATCACAAACTACGCTGAAGTCTTTTCAATGTATACATCACGCATTCAAATTCAGAGCCTCAAAAAGTTTAGATTGATGTTTCTTAATCCTACCTGTGATCATTTTCTTCAGGTATTATTACAGCTTGAAGTTATTGTGCCACATTACTTCTCATTGAAGCTGTTCCTGCTGTGCTGTTTTAAATTGGAAATTCAAATTCATGGTTTATTGAATAAAATCAGGACTAGAAATTCACAGAACTGTTACAGAGGCTTGAGGTGAAACACAAGCAGTTGGGAAGGCTACAGCTAGTGACAGTTGGTGTTTCTGGGCCAGCGTGTGGTGGCCAAGAGCTGCTGTGTTGAAGAGCATAGCTGTTAGGTGCCGTGGTGCTGGGAGCCATGCTGCCCTCACACATCGATGGGGATCCCTGTCCTCCTGCTGTAGACAGCGCAGAGTGATGGAAGGCACTTGGTGTCCATCTCCTCATGCTCCCCTCCAAGCAGCCTGCAGTCCTCCGACGCAGCAGGGAGCACTGGGAGACCTTTGCTGTGAGCTGCCTGTACCTGCTTTCAGGGCAGCTGCAGCGTGCACGTGGCACGGCCAAAGCAAGGATAAACCTCCAAACCACAAAGCGCTTTTGGGTGTGAAGATGTAGTATTAAAAAACGTTTAACAACTCTTAGGCTGAATAACTCAGAACTGCTAAAAGCAGAAGGAGACTGGGTGGCTATCCAAGCACGTCAATTTTTGGCTTCCCTTTTCCCCCCCAGTTGTCATCGATTCCATTTACAAAGTCACCGAAGGCCGGCAGTCCGAAATCTTCCACCGCCATGCAGAGGGGAGCTTTGACCCCAGCTGCTGCTTTACCATTTACCATGGCAACCACATGGAGTCCCTGGACCTGATCACCTCGAACCCAGAGGAAGCTCGCACCTGGATCACAGGGCTGAAATATCTGATGGCTGGAATAAGTGATGAGGACTCGCTTGCTAAGCGACAGAGAACACACGATCAGTATCCTTTCATGAGCCTGAGCTCCAGCCTCTGAGTCAGGACTTCTGGCTTGGTCTTTAGTGACTTCAGCATAGGGCGTCCTTTCGTGAACCTCCTGTCAAGTGACCAAAAGCCCTGCCATTGATGGCAGTGGAAACTTGAGTAATGGGTTTGACTTAGACACTTACCTGGGCATTAAAACATCAGGGACTAGATTTAACTGCTTTGAAGGCAGGGAATAGTCTTGCACTTTGTTTTGCACACCTTGATTAAAACTGTAACGTGTCTCTTGGGCACTTGTAAATACTTCTCCTGGAGAATACACATACTTCAGGTATTTTTAATGTATATTTTCCATGTTTAATTCTGATACAAGACGGGCTCAGATCCATTTGGGGATATTTTGCATGCTCTGTTGCACACATACTCAGCTTGCTATATTTATCCATGACTTTTCTGAGCTGCACATATCTGCTGTGTGTTCGCTACTGGTGAAACAGCGCTTCAAGTCTTGTTTGTGTTATCCAATGTGGCAGCTGGGAGAATGCAGATGAAATTACCCTGTACCAGTTCCAGGCAGTGTAAGAACTTAGCAAAAGCTGCAAAGGGATATGTGTGCAAAGCAGGGGTAAAAGGTACTGGTTAAAGTGGAGAAGTTTGGGCAGAATGAAGGGAGAAGTGGAAGAAGATATTGGAACAAGCACAGCAATATTTGAAGACTTACAGTATGTTCTTGGAGGAGAAGCCAGTAGCAGAACCGAGAGCACAGAGGGGCTGGTATTGTGAACCTCAGTGTAAATAACTGTCATAAACCAGTACCGGGTTTAAGCATTTGGATGAACCTGTAGCAAGGGTGGGGAGGTGGGCAAAATCTGGTTTGGTGCTACCTCAAATCCCTGTAAACCCGCGGAACATCCCCCCAAAAGGTTATGTCGGAGATAAGCCACGCGCTGTGTGAAGAATCACCTCTTGTTTTCTGAATTTGACAGCTGCTTCCTTTAGTGGGAGCCGTGTGCCTTTCCTTGACGTGTTTGTAGCTGGGTCAAGCAGACCTTTGAGGAGGCTGACAAGAATGGAGATGGTCTGCTGAATATTGAAGAGATCCACCAGCTGATGCACAAACTAAACGTTAACCTGCCCCGCAGGAAGGTCCGGCAGATGTTTCAGGTGGGTGGCCTCCAACACACAGCGTTCTTTTGGTAAGGTAGTGCCAGTTACGGTCTATTTCTGGGCAGATCCAGGATGGGATCTGCAGGCTGGGACTTAAAGCTGTCCTTACCAGCACCTCACAGCCTGTTTTTCAAGTCTTACCTTCTTGTAGACAAAGATGCATCAGAACAGTGTGTTAATGCTGTGAACCACGTAAAAGACAATTTATTAATATTACTTTTTCAGATGCATTATTATTCTCATCTCTGAACTGAATTGTTCTATGCTGGCGTTGGTGGACAGTGAAGTTACTCTGTTTCTATTGAAATATTTTTTCATTTCCTTTACAGAAAATTATTTAATAGAAAAGAGCTTTATGCAAGTAATTGGGATTTTTTGCTCTTACTTAGCCAGAATCAATTTTTTACTTCTGTTGTCTGAAAACAGTTACTATTTTCCACTAGCCCTAGTGTTTACTGGAGGAGAGGAAAGATAAGCTAAGGACGTAATGGGGAGCAAAATAAAATGTTTTTACTCTCCAAAAACAGTTCCAGCCAAAAGCTGGTTTGCTATAAAACATGGGAAAGTTGAAGAATCTTCTATGGTCAAAGGTGCTTTGTTTGCCTAGCATAAAATCTGCTCTAGAGATACATCTGGCTATCACGTTACTCCCCAACGGCTTGAGAAGTGGGGAAACTGGAGGGGTTGTGTTGCAGAGGGGAATCTGGGTTGTGCTTGTTCCCACAAACTATGTCATTTAAGATATGTTGTAGATATAAAATGGTTTAAAATCCCATTCGACACCAGGTTGCTGGGCATTATTTCCTTAGCTTACTGCCTGTGCCCTGCCTTCATAGCTCAGATGACAGTGGCACTAACACGGCGCAATGAAATGCGGCTCCCTGAGATCCTCCGGTTTTGCTGATGATGTTGGCTGCTCCAGGGGAGGTGGAGAGTTGTGAAACCATGTACTGAGAGGAAAAAATAATGCAGTTCTGTCTGCGCTTCTGAACTGTCTGGGGCTGAAGTTGGGCACTCCAGCAGCTGTCAGCCTTTGTATGATCAGAGGCAACTTCTGGTTAGAAATAAGCTGCTTTAGTTATTTTTATTTTGCTGCGGTTGCTGCCAGCTGATACCTGAGTGAGTATCCTAGACCTTCCAGGCGTGATTGAAGTTATTAAGGCCAAACGTCCGAGGCGTGTTGAAGGTTTGTTTCCTGTTGAGCATCCAGGACTCAATCCTAAAGGCCTTACCCCAGCAGCAGTGCTTTGTGCCAGCAGTTCCACAGACTCACGGGACTTAATGCAGGACGAAGGGAGTGGCACAGTGACTCTGGAACAGAACCTTGCCCCTGTACCTGGCTACTCACACCATTCTTGATCCTGATCTTTCGCGTGGTGCTGTTTGTGTGACTCAGTGTTACAGCTTCAGATGTGGCGCAGCTAGCCCCCAGCCTGGAGGAGCACAATGGCATGTTTCCAAACGTTGGGTTCACTTTGTCTCCATTACCCGCTTACAGCCTCAAACTTAGCAAGAACTGCAGCTTCCCCAGAGTTCGTTTTTTTGTGGAGAACTGCATAATGTCTGACAGCAGTTCTCCAGAATATGTTCTTTGTTCCGAAGCAGCCCTCTTAGGCGGTTGCTCAGAGGACAAAGCTTGTACTGACATGTGTTAAGTACTGCTTCCTCCTCTTGCTACCTCTGAGGACAAACAAAAACTGCCATCAAGGCTGGGGCTGTTGGGTGGTGTGCAGTCTTACTGCTGCTGCAGCCTTGTCCCCTCTGCAGAGTGCTGCCAGGGGGCTGAGGCTGTTGCAGTTTGAATTAATGTACATTTAAGACCGTAATGTTGTCCTGAATGTTGGAAAACGTCAGACCCTGTTGTTAGGGGAAGCCATGGGGTGAAAGTATTATGTTCCTTGCTGTGTTTTAATGCAGGATAACTGCAGGGCGTGCAGGAGAGTACCGATCAGAGTAAAGCCCAGGGTGAGCCTCTTCACGTGGGAAACAAATTCAGAGCTAAAGATGGAATTGAGACTTTTATAGGTAACCTGTGGCTTTAGTGTAGCAGCTGTTTTCACCAGGAATCCAGTAGATGGGATTACAGTTTGGCAGTTAGTTTAGCCTGCTAGGATTTGACTCGGAACAGGATCTTGCAGACTAGAATTTATTAACTTTCTGTTGGTGTACATAAATCCTGCCCTGTTCCCTGAATTCACCTGTGGTTAGCATGCTTACCTGAGTGTCTTTACCTCTTAGGAAGCAGACACAGATGAGAACCAAGGAACCCTAAATTTTGAGGAATTTTCAGTGTTTTACAAGATGATGTCCTTACGTCGAGATCTCTACTTGCTGCTCTTAAGCTACAGTGACAAGAAGGATCATCTCACTGTTGAAGAGCTTGCTCAGTTTCTAAGGGTGGAACAGAAGGTATGGGAATACCATGCATCCATACATATGTACGTATAAATTCAGTCAAGCATAGGGAAAGTCTATTTCTAGTCTTTCTGGGCTGTTTCTAGTCTAATCAAACAATTTCTGGTTATCTGGAAACAGTTTGCCTGTGCATGGCTTAATGTGGCAACATGTTCAGGTGAATCTTTGTGTTCGCATGTCCTTTCCCGTCGGTGAAGCTGAGCCCTACAATACTGTCGCATATCCCAGGAGTTCCCCAGTAGCAGTAGGAGTAGTAATGACAGGGACTGATACAGCAGTTTAAATATTGACAAAAAAGGACCTTTCAAAAGTGACCTACATCTCTATTACACTAAGTGGAGATGACACTTTTGTGATGTAATACAGCGATGGATATTGCATCAGCCTGGCTGAGGGCAAGAAGTCCAGGATTCTATTCTTTTTTCCCCTTCTGCCTTCTTTCCCAGTTTTTCTTCAGGAAGGTCTGTTTTCCAGGCATTCCTCACAGACGTGTGGGACTCATACAAGGAAATTTCACATCTGGAGGTTGCGCTTCTATCTGAGGCTCCTCAGAGAGAAGCAATTGAGAGAGGTGAGATTCAGGGAACCACAGGAACAGACACACTGATAGGGAATTAAAAACAGGTGAAAAAAAAAAAGTAAGAAACTCAAGAAGCAGAGTTGGATCAAGGTCAGAGATTTTCCTGTCATGTGCTCATGAACAAACTTGCTGAACAAAAAATCTCTAGCCATTCCCATGTATGTTGCTCCAGTGGAGATTTTCATGCCCATCTTGAAAGAGACTGGATTACTACAGAAGTTGTGGAACACATGGAGAGACCTTGGACACCAAACAGTGAGGAGCACAAAAGGAACCTGCTGATCTCTGGGACTCTTGTTTGCTTCTGACAATTGGTCCTGGGTTGTTTGCTCACCCCATGGGTCCTTGCTGAGTGTTGTTCCAAAACAATCTCATGAAAATAAATACTGACATCCCAGCCTATGTCCGATTCCTGGGTAGGGGTGCTCTGTTTTGCCTGCAACCACTGGAGAGTCTCCTGTGCTGTTTCGGGATCCTGCCTGCGTTGACTGCTTTTTCAGTTACCCCGGCATAAAATATCAACAGTCTGTGTTTGGTTGCTGAATTTCCTCTGGCCACTGTGGCAGTTCCCTGGCGTGTACGACTCCCTGGTTCTTGAAACATGGAGCATTCTC